>OU744725.1:55183074-56383074 GCA_916613615.1 Steromphala cineraria | reverse complement strand
TGTGGTCCCTAATAAGGGCCTCTGGGGCCACACCTTTGAATCTAATTTTATCTTTTTCTCAAGAAACATCACGCCTTGAAAGCTGAAACTTTGTGTGCAAACTCGTATGTTAGTTAAGGAGGAAGTCAAATTGTACATTTAGTGATCCTGTGGTCCAAAGTAAGGGAGGAACCACATTTGCCACACCCTAAAGCAATTTTGATTTGAAGCCTGATGAGCTACAGAGCCCCTGGCTTTATTTTTCTCTCGTTATTACCACTTTAAAATTGGTAATTACCTTTTTTCCTTGAATTAATAAAGTAATGACGGTGTCCCAGTAAAAGTATGCCTTATACTTAACAGCCCCCGGAATAAATATCTCCCCCTCATAAAAGAAACCACTCTTTTGATTTGATTTCTTGAATTTTTTAGATCATGGCGAAGAGTTGATCAAAAAGCGAAGAAATAGTCCTAGTTTTATTGTCTGTACGTGGCTTCAGGTTGAAGTTTACCAGAACAAAATATTCAAATGGGAGAAGCTTCAATTGGTTTGTTCCCATACAAAGATACATTGAGAGGGGGCAATTCCATACTGGGATTGATACACATACTTAGAGATTTAGCAGAGATTTAGCGTGGGTAATAAGCAGCCCCGTCTAAGGACGGGGCTGCTATCAGTTTTTGTGAAGTTTCCATCGCCGCCGCCGCCGCCGCCGCCGCCGCCGCCGCACTCGTACTAATAGCTATAACTTTTTTCCACTAAGCTTTCCAGAACTCTTATTCATACCTTACTACTCATACCTCGGGGGAACGATTTTGACACGTTCACTTTCAAGGTCAAAGGTCAAGGTCACGAGATATGTATTCACTCTAAGAATTCCTTGTAAACGCGATAACTTGAAAAGTTTTTGTGCTATGAAGCTCTAACTTGGTATATATCATCCTTGGAAAAGTAAAAAATTTTGAAAAGGTTTTGGCTACAATCCGTCAAAGGTCAAGGTCACAGCAAGGTCATGACGTAAGCATGTTTTAGCAAAAATGCTTTATTTTAACTATGAACACTTTTAATCAATACATGATTGTTATACGCAATAAAAAGTGTTCAATGATTGTGTGACCTTGAAGGTCAAAGGTCAAGGTCATGAGATATGAGTTATTACAAAATGCACTAAATTTGGGTATAACTTTATCTCATTTAGCTTTTCAGAACTCATGAACATGTCTAAATGTTAATACTTCCGGGGAATCATTATGACATGTTCACTTTCAAGTTCAAAGGTCAAGGTCACGAGTTATAAAATCACCGCAAAATTCTTTGTAAACACGGTAACTTGAAAAGTTTTTGTGCTATGAAGCTCTAACTTGGTATATATCATCCTTGGAAAAGTAAAACATTTTGAAAAGGTTTCGGCTACAATCAGTCAAAGGTCAAGGTCACAGCAAGGTCATGACTTAAGCATGGTTTAGCGAAAATGCTTAATTTTAACTATGATCACTTTTAATCAATACATGATTGTTATACTAAATAAAAAGTGTTCAATTATTTTGTGACCTTGAAGGTCAAAGGTCAAGGTCATGAGATATGAGTTATTGCAATTCCTTGTAAACACAATAACTTGAAAAGTTTTTGTGCTATGAAGTTTAGATTTTGTATATATTATCTCTTGAGAAGTACAAACTTTTCAAAAAGTTTTGGGTACGAACTGTCGAAGGTCAAGGTCACAGCAAGGTCAACATATATGGAGAAAATGAATTAATTTAAATTTTAACACTTTATTTCATTACAATAATGTTATACTCAATGAAATGTGTTCATTGATTGTGTGACCTTGAGTGTCAAAGGTCAAGGTCACGAGAAAATTCCCAATTTGGTGAGGCCTGTAAAAGGCGGAACAGGGTAAGGCGAAACCCCAAGTTCAGGGGCTGCTCTGCTTTTGCGGTATCCCGCAAACGCTAATCTAGTTTTAAACTGGGTTTTGATGGTCATTCTTATAAACACTCGAGGGGCGATTTATACCGGTTTTGATTGACATCCTTATATGCATTTAGAGAGGCGTTTTTTACTGCGTCTGATGCACATCAATTTTCTGAAATAAATACTTAAAAATCGAGAAACTTATCCTCTATACAATCTATTTGGGGATATCTTAGACATTCAAAATCGTTTTGACCATCTGTTATTATTCATATTGGTAGACGTATTGTTTTTTATAAGCGTTCCATGAAGAATGCAGTTTGTAATGATAAATGTAATAGTGGATACATGCATACGTGCATAAAACACAGTAAAGATTCGCCCTCTCTTGATGTATATAAGTATGTACATATATTCTAATGTAGAATCGCTCCCTCTAGATGTATAAAAGTAAATACAACAAACATGTTTCAAACCAGTATATAATCGCCCCTCTATATAAGTATGTACATGAAACCAAGTATAAAATCGCCTTCTCTTATTGTTTATAAGTATGTGCATCAATCAAAGTATGGAACGTCTCCTCTCAATGTATGTAAACGTGTGTTCAAAAGAACCGTTACCAAACAAATGGCACGATAACTCAACCCACTGCAGATTGATACGACTAAAACATAGTTTTATCATTTTTTCAGTAGTGAACTCACCTCTATGCAAAATTTCAATACATTATCTTTTCATGTTTGCGAGAAACACGCATCTAAAATAAACATCGATTCGGAATCTCCTCATCCTCGATTATCCAGCGCTTTCGTTCCGATAAATCTACACAAGCCCTGGAAAACTTTACACGGTTTTACCTCAAACCAAAGACCACCCTTTGCATCCAAGTTTATCCAATCAGAAACGAAACGCAGACACTACTTGCGTAAACAACTCGACTAATCAAGTAAGCGTTTTGCTGAGTCATTGCAAAGGGAGAAAATTTGGTTCTAGGTAAACCCGTGTAAAGTTTTCCAGGGCTTGTAGTGTAGATTTATCGGAACGAAAGCGCTGGATTATCGAGGATGGAATCTCCTTAACTAGGCGAGATAGCAGAGAGAAATTGGACACTTTTGCTTGTTTTAACACGTTTTATATACCTCAAGGTCCATTTAACACTATTTAAAACGAGTTTTTATTTAGGTAAAACAAACCTGTGATGGGGAATAGGGCATTACCGAGAGGGCCTTGCACTGTATAATACCCTGCTTTGAAGGACTTAGACGAAATAAAGCCCTCCAAGCGGGGTATTAACCATTACAAGGTCCTCAAATTATTTGTCTTCAAATAACTATTTATTTAAAACAAGTTTTCTATTAAATTCAAAGTTCTTCTAAGTTAAACTTGTGAAAAATAACTCTGAAATCAATTTCCAAACTCCAATTGTTTTGGCGATATGCCGTCTCGAACCCGTGTCTATCATGCCAGCCACGCTAAAGCCGACGGTCTTACCCATTAAACCATGACTGACGAGATGGTTGGATAGCATTCTTAGACCCTTTAATAACAAGGTTCATATTTTGGTCCCTGTGACATTTTAAGGCCGTTTCTCCTTTAGAATTATCAGTTAAATCAACGCAATAATATTCAGTTGACGGTTTGTGAATTTAATTAAACATGTCCCTTGGACATTGTTATGGATGATAATGCGATAATTGTTTTCGGGGCTGTGTTCAATTAAACCACACTAAATTCTAATGGTTAAAATCAAACGCTTAGCTTTGGACATCGGTTAGAAAAGCCATTCAAATTATTATTTGTGATGTATTCGGTATATAAGATAGATAACACCCTCATCCTCGGGCGATCTAGCATAGAGAGGCCTTTGCCTATGGGAAGGCTCTCGTGCGCTTACGCGCACTCGGGCCTTCCCTAGGGCAAAGGCCTAGCTAAGCTAGAACACACTCTCATGTGGGCGTTATCCATTACCTAGATCAGTGACGCGTCAAATAAAGTGCATTGTATCAACAAGATTGTATTCTTACCTAAATTCAATACTTAAGCAATTTTAAAGTGAAATGACAAAAGTTCTGTTCAAAAAACAACTTGAAATTTCGATTTAAACACCCATGTGCGTTTGAAGAGACACAAATCAAAAGTATCTTTTCCTGAAGAATGACAATGTGCATACTTCTTTACAAGACATATGCCTGTTAGGCACACTTAAATTCGACTCACTTCATGTAATAGAATTTTGTTTCGGAGGACGTTGAAAACTTGGTATCGTTTCTTTTGGACACTTGTTTATTTATGAAGATTCAAAAACACAGTAAAGTTTATCCCCTGTGGATATATTGTATACGTTCATCGAACTTCAACCTGAAGCCATGTACAGACAATTTCACTGGCATTTCTCCGCCTCTAAGCTCTTTGCCATGATTTATAATATCAATGTATTATATATAGAAAGTTTAAATGTCTTATTTCTTGCAAAACACCAGTAAGTAAATAACATCTACCCTTAGATGGTTTAAAACAGCATACACGAAGGGGGTTGGGGTCATTTTAAAATGATACAAACTCTCCAGGGGCGAATTTGGCAGATTATACACGGGGCGAAGTTTTACTGGGACACCGTCATTACTTTAATTAACTGAAGGAAAATCGGTATTTACAAATTTCAAAAGTTGTAATAACGAGAAAAAAGTTATATCAAATTTTAAAACATACAGTTCAAATACAATTTCTAACTTTGATTGCCTCCAATCAGGCATCTCCCATTCTATCCCACAAATCCGGCGTAATATTACAGGGGCTGTATCAACATTTCATGACTTGATGTAATTGTATTGACGTTTCAGATTCCACATGGATTGATCTTATTTACGACGAGGAAAGAAAGCAGTACCTGTGGGGTGATGGGGACGTCTTCAAGGACTCTGAGAGATGGGCCCCACAAGAGCCTAGCCATGGCATAATTTTTATGCCTGAAAACTGTGTCAGTGTTTCACTTGGATTAAAGTTCAGGGATTTGTTTTGCTCAGCAAGACAGAAATTCGTTTGTGAACTAAACGTTTGATTTATTAAGCATTCTGTACATCAAAGGAGTTCTATTGGAAAAGCTGTGTCATTATTGTAATTGGATCATAAGTCAAGTATTTCTTTACGCAATATGACAAACTCTTTTGGGAATAAAATATGAAATGATTGAATATTCTCTTCATAAATATGCCCAATTGAGAGCTTTCCGCTCTTACAATTACTTCAATTATTAGATAATCTCATCGTTTTTTTCGAGGCTAATTCGTTGATTTGCAATAAAAATACACACAAAAACACGAAGATAACATTGTTCCAAACTCCACCCAACAGCCTGAGCGGTCCTCACAAAGTGAACTAAACATTACTTAAGCCACCTTTGACATCATATACAGAACAAAGCAGCCGTGAAATATGTAAACAGGTGAAAGATTAACCAGGCATAAGTCCGGTGTGACAACTTCCCCTATCTGGTAACTAAAGAGCAATCACTTAAGAGGTAGACAAGAAAAGCCTTTAAAAATGCATGGTTGGTGCCACAGATGAGGGTTGTGATTAGTCGACCAATTTTGCCTATTAGTGGACAGTAACAACACTGGGTACCAGCACTAATATTAGCACAAGTATTGATCAATCAATCAAAGTTAATTTCACAAAATTAATTTGTATCAACATGAGCTTACCAAAGTTTTACAATTATCAACGAGTGTTGTTATATTTTATATAAAAAACACGAGATCAACAAAAGTCACTCTTTTTCACATCTCAGAGAAAACAAGATGTGTTTGTGAAACACGAATGCCCCCGTGTGTCAAGGTCACAAGGTCAAATGTCATGGTGTCATCTGAAAGGTCTCATCACAAGGGATCCATATGTCAAGGATCAAAGACCTAGCTCTGACCAATCAAAAGTTATGACCAAGGTTAAAGTTTTTGGTTAAAGTTTTTGTGGACAAACGGACGGCCGGACAGACGGACAGGTGAAAAACAATATACCCCCGGAATCTCCGATTCGGGGACATAAAAATTACATCTCTGAACACAACAGTGAGTGAGAGAGGGAGACTTCAGGGCTCCAGATAATTATTTTGACACATGCGTATTTCACTCATCAAATTTTAGATTGAGGCGTAAAATAGCAAATGAAAAACGGTGAGGAGTATTTCACTCTTGAAATTAAAATTAAAATCTTTAAAAAAGTGCTTAAAATACTGCCGATTTAGGATCATAACTTGTGCCCTGAACCTAATGATGACAAGATGATAGTAACGTTTATTCGGGGCTTGCTGTAATCAAAAGTGTTCCCCGAACATTGATTATAATATCGATGGCAGCAGGCTCATTCGGAAAATTTGAAAAACTCTTCGTAAAACAAAACATTCTATTCGAGGTGTAACAATTCGTACATGTTGAACCAGAACAATATTTGACAACTACCTTTACGTATGTAAATAAAATCTGATTCGTATTATCAGAGTCATGCGTATCTGTCACTCATTGATTTTATAATTCATGCGTAAATCTAAACTATCCATGCGTATTTTAAGCAGATACGCATCTTATCTGGGGCCCTGGTGAGTTGTTGTTTAACGTGTTTTAAACAATATTTCAGTTATTAAACACGTGGATGTTGCCATCCAAAAGAGAGTAGATAAATCAGGGAGAAAGGGATCGAAAGAATGAGAGGAAAGAAAGGCATAGTGAGAGATAGAAAGCGGGTTTTAGAAGGACTCACATTTGGTCTGACTTCTACCCGTCGACCTGTCCAGCTTGGGTGACCCTACCAGGAACATGTAAGCTCCAGCTGGCATAGCTCTCGGGGTCGCCAACAAACCACCACACCACGATAAGGTAATGAGTCCAGTGGTGGCTGAACATAACAATAAGATCTGTTGGGAAGTGAATGCAGTATATTAGCAAGGATTACATATGAGTTAGTAATGTGTGACAAGATGAATACCGCAAACGACAAGGCATGGATTGCTAACAATCTGGTATCAACAGCCCTGATATACTAATTGTTGTGGTGAGAACCTTAGGACTGATATCACGATAGACGTAGCTGGGATGCCAGAGACTGATCTCCTAGCTGCCATCAGACGACTGGCTGTGAGAGAGGACAGCATCCTCGTACATCAGATTAAACTCAGCAAGAAGGTGCAGCTTCCACGGACTCTCATTCAAATCAGATCGAAACTTTCCCTCTTCACAGCTGATTTGAATGAGATTGTAAGCTTACGAGGACAGGTCGCACTTTGTCAGTTCACTGATCTGATGCACGCACACATATGACTTCAGCAGTGAGATCATCAAGGACAGCCCTGTTTGGGGAAATGCTGACTCTAAAATCCTCTCAGACCGTACACTTGAAGGGATTGTGGTCTTACATGCAAAAAAAATTAAACAAACCACTAGATGGCTCCGGTAGAGTCAGATTTAGGAACCGGGAGCATCTTAGGAGGTTAAAGATATTTAAACCTGCTCCTGCCAAGGTTGACTGCATTCCCTACACGCCTCCCATGAATGAAGATAGAAAACCCATCTATGTACAGCCTAGTCCTGTTCCTCCGATAGCGTCGACTCAGAACAAGCCATGGACACAATTGTGGAATCTTCACCTGGCCTCTGCCGTCATCACCTAACTGCCAAGAACTAAGCCGGCACCGGAAGAACTGCCTACAGAACCTGTTACTACGCTACCTCTGTTCCTGAGGTGTCTACATGTACTGTCTCAACGTAAGCCAGGTGCAAGCGAGACACTATCGTTACCCACTTAGTTCCTTCAAATGGACACTTTCACGCAAGACTCTTAACAACCTGCTCAGGAATTAGAACAGGTCCTCATTTCATGACTTGATCTGCTTCTGTGGGGAGAGAATGCACTGCGGAGTCTAGTCAGATAAGGTCCAGATGCATTGAGTCTGTCATAGCTCATTGTGGATATACTTACTACTGATAGTGTGACTTTCCAAACTGACCTTTTTTCTTCATGTCACAGTTTGATGATGCTCTGCTGTTGGCTATGGTCTTTAATTCAATCCCAAATTGGCTTAGGTTAAAAATTATACTAGTTTTGTTTTAATTTCCTTGTTTTTAATGACATTACCTGAAACTTAATATTTCTTTGATTTTGTATAGTTTGCTAGTGTATTGGCCTTACCTAATGTCATTAGACTATTGTATGGTAATGTATGTCATGACGGACAGTGGCACTTTCAATCTGTACACATACAACACATGTATTTTGACATTACAGAGAAATCATTATAGTAAGCTGGCATACACTTGTTTTCATCAATATTATGCATAAACGGTTAAAGTACAAACATAAGTTACCGGCCCTATGTTATGTATGAGAAATATGGGTAGTTTCTTTGCCAAGGAGATAAGATTTTAAAAAAAACATTTTGCCGTAATCGTATGACATAACACTATGAGATACCTGCCCTGTGAACGACATCTATGAAGTGTCACTCTAAAGTTGAACTTTTTTCTTGTTTCATCTCTTTTGATGGAGGTCACAAATATTGTAATTATGCTTGTTTGTTTTTCCGAATGAAATATTAGGATTATGCTTGTTTGTTTTTCCGAAGGAAATATTAGGATTTGTTCATTAATTATTCTCTTTTTATCCTGGATTTGTAAGTGAAGTGAGTTTTTTCTTCGAGATGGCCACTTAATATCAAGCAAAGTGCTCCAAATGCAGAACTTTTCTTTCTAAAGGTGTTGTTCCTCATTAATTTTAAGCATCTGCATTGTTACCTTCTGTTCTCTAGCATCACGAAGTGAAGTTTGTTAAGATTTGTCTACTTCAGAATCCATGCCCTCAGAAAAGTATGAAATATGTAAACAGACTACTTGTCCAGACTGGGGAAGGTAATTCAAACAGAATGGACATTGCATCCAAAAGCCTTCACCCTAATTCCCAAGTATGGGATCACCCAATGGTCGATACATTTGCAACTAAATTAAACTGCCAGTTCCCAACGTACGTGAGTCCTGTTCCAGAACCTCAGGCCTGGGCAAGTAGATGCTCCTTCAATTATTTGGGACAACCTACGCCATCAATCTTATTGCAGATGTCCTTAGGAAAATTCAAACGACAAGTGCATGATACATGTAGTTACACCACACAGGAACCCGATATCGCTAATAAAATGTAGGTAAAACGTAGATAAGAAAGACCCACCCCTCTATAGCATGGCCAACCAAGTTATGGTTTCATACACTATTTGAGCTATACGTGGACATGCCTTTTGAAACTCCCATTGTGCAAGAATCTGCTAGTCAAACCAAAATCCAATCGTTTTCACAAAAACATAGTCTGTAAACTATCCAAAAGAACCTCTCCCCAGAAAAAGTATCTTTGTCAATTACAAACTAGAAAGTGTTTTTATTTGTGAAAACAGATGTCTCCCCCATACACCATTTAAGCTGAATTTTCTTTTTGAAGATGGCTGCCAATGTGTCATAGCAACATTTTATGAATTAAGAGATCATTCAGCAAGTGCCAGACAATATTATCCCAATGACAGAAGACAGGATTATTGTTCACAATAAAAATCCTGACTCTGAAGACATCACTCCAGAATTATTATCAAATTTTATATTCACTTCATCAAATTGTCCTAAAGTACCAAACAACCTTTGCAGAACATGCAAGCAGAAATTGGCAAATCTGGTTTGTTAACCCCCTCTCTGTCTCATACTTCCTATATTTCCAAGAATCTTTAAGTCATCAAGAATATGAGAAATGATACCCAGAAAAATCCCCTGAAGCCAAAGCTTACATAATCGATTATTGTAAAAGTGCAACTACTGCAGAGGTTGATGCAGATTTCATTTATTTGGGTCAAATCAAATAAAATAGGTTCTTTAGTTCCAGCTCACATGTTCATCGCAAGGCATAGTATGTGGCGGGTACAATGGTCCAGGTCCAGAAGAAGTAGCAAAGGAATTGATTTGGTAGTCGAAGCCAACAAAATTTGTTGATAGCAGCCCCAATTTTACGTCGACAAGCACGTCATACAGTTTTAACAGAAGCATCAATGGAAGGCTGGGGAGCTCACATGGGCAATTTTAGATTCCAAAGGTAGTGGTCCCCCATGGAATAACCTCTCCACGTCAATATTTTGGATTTTCGTGCAGTGTATAGTGCAGGTCTCTAATGGATAAAAAAGATGATCTCATCACCGATATTAATTGCAACACACATCAATGCTGTAATTTATCAACAAACAGGAAGGAACAATTTTGAACCCTAATGGAGGGAACGCGACGTGTTTATCAGCTTCAAGCTCAAATTCAGACAAGGTACATTCCTTGGAAATTGGATATAAAAACAGACTACTTGTTCAGACTGGGGAAGGTAATTCAAACAGAATGGACATTGCATCCAAAAACCTTCACCCTAATTTCTCAAGTATGGGATCACCCAATGGTCGATACATTTGCAACTAAATTAAACTGCCAGTTCCCAACGTACGTGAGTCCTGTTCCAGAACCTCAGGCCTGGGCAAGTAGATGCTCCTTCAATCATTTGGGACAACCTACGCCATCAATCTTATTGCAGATGTCCTTAGGAAAATGCAAACGACAAGTGCATGATACATGTAGATACACCAGCATGGCCAACCAAGTTATGGTTTCATGCACTATTTGAGCTATAAGTGGACATGCCTTTTGAAACTCCCATTGTGCAAGAATCTGCTAGTCAAACCAAAATCCAATCGTTTTCACAAAAACATAGTTTGAAAACTATCCAAAAGAACCTCTCCCCAGAACAAGTATCTTTGTCAATTACAAACTAGAAAGTGTTTTTATTTGTAAAAACAGATGTCTCCCCCATACACTATTTAAGCTGAATTTTCTTTTTGAAAATTCCTTATACATTTATAAAACTCAAATGAAAAGTATATTTTTATATAAAAGAACATACACTGTCAGTTTTGGTTACATTATATTTCTATTCATGGGAATCGTTAATCAACATCTACGTACAGTAGAACACGGATACAACGAACTCCAAGGGACCAAAGAATTTAGTTCGCTATATCCGGTTTTTGCTATACGCATTTAATTTAGATAATATTATATAGGGACAGGACTTGAAAATTTGTTCGCTGTATCCGATTGTTCGCAATATCAGTGTTCTACTGTAGTTTTTCATAAAAACTAACCCTTCCCTTCAAAATGACAAAGTCCAAACTGTTGCCATGGATACCCAAAAATACATGATTTAAAAGAAGTTGAAACCTGTAAAAGGCACATCTACATATGATGAGGATGTACACCAAATTTTGTGCAGATTGGTCTTGTAGTTTATGCCTTTAGCTCCGGAAACTAACCCTTTCCTTAATTGACAAATTCCAAACTGTTGCCATGGAAACAAAAATTTGTAAAATTGAAAGAAAGTTGAAACCCCAAAAAGGCACATCTACATGATATGAAAAAGATGTATAGCAAATTTGGTGAAAATTGGTAATTTAGTTTCAGTCTTTAGCTATATTTTTTGAATTTATAATAATAAATTTTGAAATTTTGACCAAAAACCGTCCGATTTCTGGACTTAGTCTCATTTCCGGAGCATAATTAAAAAAATATACCACTTGGAAACTTCAAATTTGGTATGACAGTAGTCTACATGATGCTGTTGTGCCTTTTAGGGATTTCACCTCCAACGTTCAAATAATTTTTGAAATTGAGACCAAAAACGGTCCGATATTCGTACTTTGTGTCGTTTCCGGATCATAATTTAAAAACTATACCACTTGGAACCTATATGATGCTGTTGTGCCTTTTAGGGGTTTTAATTCCAATAATTCTGAAAACAAGGTTGAGGATCAAGCTTGTAAATATATTTCCTAATGACTAACACATACCGTATAAACATTGTAAATGTGACTGTTTTGCCTTAAAGTTATCTTTTGGGAAGTAACCAAAAGAAAGGGATTGTGACCTATTGTGATACTCATATGGACACTGTATGAACATAGAACATGACTGATGTTGTTACCACTGCAAAGAATACATATATTGGAATGTTAATTTGTACCACTGCAAAGAATACATATATTGGAATATAAATTGACCTACATGGAACTGAATGGAAGGTGAGAGTTTGTTGAAAAACATTTATAGTTATACCAGTTCACAGCTATTCGGACAAATAAATTTTAATGTTATTTTCTATATCATGTGATGGAAAAATACGGTAACAATCCATGGACTTATCAGAACATATGACTTTTCACTATTTTCATCAAAGAAAGGCGGTCAAACTACAGGCGGGGGTATGTGAGCTGCGCTCACTTTTGCCTTGTTTTGATAGTATTCTGTACACTATGTACATAGTAAAACATCTCGTTCGTTCTGCTTAAATTCCAACAATGATAGATACGTCTCCTATCTCAATTATGATATAAATTTTTAAACATTATTACGGTAATTCAAATTTATGTTGCTTTAAAAAATAGCTGACGGGGAGTTAAATACAAGAGCCAGTGATTTATTAGAAGATAAATAGTTGCGCTAGTAAACTTTCCGGGATCCATTGTTTTCCAATACCCGCAAATTTAGTTTAAACTCCACGAATTTCCAATTGACTTTCAGGTTAATTACATTAACAAGAATGCAAGAATAATTTTCCTTAATTGAGTGTTGATCGAATTAAAGCCGAAAGTTGCTGATAAATTCAGAAATGATCTCAGCTACAAGTTCATAATTGTCATTGTGTTATAATATAAAATTTAAGAATATTTTATCATACTTTAGGCCCTATGTCGATACTTTCTTCGAAAGTCACCTTTAATTGTAAATTAATCATCCATAACTTTATGGTTTGAAACATGAAATTTGATAATGGCCTGTTCAGTACCATTTTTCCGTGAAGCGATGACATGCATTGAGTGAACGATCAGTCATTGACAAGGCGGGACATTCAGCGCTCAGGTTATAGTAAAACAATTGAAGGAACCGAATTCCTTGTTGATACAAAAATGGAATGTTGTTTCCGAATGTGGAATGCAAAAAAAATACACCGAATAACTACAAAACAGATTACATCCATATGCAAAATTGATATCTATTAAGGGTGTAAACGCTCATCCATGTATTGTTAAAAAAATATACGATACATTTTACATCAAAACATTATTATAATAATCAGATTCCAAATTAAAGCTTGCCAATTATTTTGTACCACCCGCATAGTCACGTGGGTATAAATTTGCTACAGCTCTGTCCATTGGTCGTTCGAAATACCAGGATATGCTTAAAACAAATATCATTGGCTGAAACTTCTCTTTGAAGTTTCCAAGAGTAATATAGAGAGAACCTTCTGCCATTAGTTTTCAATATCAAATGTGACATAACTTTGGGGTCTCTGGACCCCAAAGCAATAAGTTCGACAGAATAGAAGACAGATGAAAAAAGGCATAGTGAGGGATAGAAAGCAGGTTTTAGAACGACACAAATTTGGTCTGGTTTCTAGTTGACCCTGCCAAGAGCATTTGAGCTCCAGGTTGAGAGTCGCGTCAGCCCATGTGACCAAGTTGACCAATCAGAACTGATCTTACCAAGCCACAATAGTGTGCCTTCGCACGTATAACGTTGGAGGGTCATAGGTCGCAGAAAGGTTGGCTGACGCGACCCTCAACCAGACCTTTCTAGACTCAGTATAGCAGTGTAACGGATAATAGTGAGGCTAGGTTTACTTAGACTGATTTGAGCTCTATCTGGCATGCCCCCAGGGTCATCGAAGCACATAAACCACCACACCGCAACAAGGTTTAGAATCAAGTGGGATGGCATATAATGAAGTCAGAAACATTCCAAAAATACATGAATCTACCTACCAGCGGTTATTTAGGCACTTATGTTTAAAGTTCCTTGCACAATATTTTTCTCTTGGATCTATCTCCTCTCTTAAATTTGGATGGCAGCTGGAATAATGCTGACAGCACGTTAAATCCAAACTCACTCACTCTTTCATAATTTAAGTCAAAGGTCACACGATTACAATCTTAACAGTTAGAGGTATTCTCTTGACGAACATTTGGGAATGCTAGATAACAAATCGATTGATAGACAAAAACACTTCGCTCCTCTAAAACAATATTTCTCAGTATCTTTTCCTGAAACCTTTCGATGTTAAACCGAGAACATACAGTCTCGAAATATATCACTTGGGTTGCCATTTTTGTTTATCGACGAAGCGGGTGTGTGTCATGAAGAAGCCATGCGCTTGGCACGCTGCTGGAGGCAGCGTAAATACCTCATTGGACGATATGCCACTCAGGGGAGGTAATTAATGAATCGCATTGCGCCCTGCTTGGTTCCAGAGGTTAGTGGAGATATTATCAGAATTACTATTAAGGGCTACTGGGGCCACATCCTTAAAACCTATTTTCATCTTCTTCTCCAGAACCATAAGGCCTAGAAAGCTGATACTTTGTGTACAGACTCCTTGACTAGTGTGGATTATAAATTGGTGCTTTGGTGGTCCTGTGGCCCCTCATAAGTGCCACAGGGACCACGCCCTAAAAACATATTTTCATCTTCTTCTCCAGAAGCAAAAGGCCTGGAAAGCTGAAACTTTTTTAACAGACTCATTGACTAGTGAAGATTATAAATTGTAGCTTTGGTGGCCCTGTGGCCCCTTATAAGTCTCGGAGGCAAAATGAATAGCAAGCCTGATTAGCTACATAGCTATTTTTACTACTAAACAAACACTATCAACATATTTGTATTCTTCTTGCTGCCTTAGATGTTTCCAAAACTACGTTAACAAATTGACGCACACCACTGATCGGATTTTGATCATTATCTCGATTTTATACCTTCATATTGTTCCAAAACCGATAATCTTTGTAATGAAACCTTTTAGTAACAGTCGAGCCTTATCCTTCAAATCACACCAACGACAAAGCTTTTTCAGTATATTTTTATTTATGTTTATCAAATCGTTACATAATCGAAATAAGTCAAACGTTAAATGAATATCAAGCAAGGTAAAATGTAATAACATCATTTACCCCCAATGAACTGGAATGAGTAAAATCCAGTTTTATTGAAGTTGATATCTGTGAAATTAATAATAGAAGTTTGGCATGTAAAAGTCCATACAACTGCCAGAGTAGCTGCTTAATGAATTAGATATTTAATTCACAAACGAATTTGTGTTTCCTGTCGCATAACATATCCCTGAATTGATATCCAGATACAAAGCAGACACAGTTTTCATCAAAGAAAATTGTCCCCTTGCTTGGTTCATAGTTGACCCAACGTTCTGAGTCTTTGAACAACTCCCCGTCAGCCCACAAGAATTGATCTTCTTTCCGGTCATAAAAAAGAGCAATCCAAGTACAATCTGAAAATTCAATTAAATGTAAACAATGTAAACAATTGTGTTCAATATATATCACAACAGTAATCAGTACATTTGTTAGGCTTTGCGGTGACAAAATTGCATTGCATCTAATTAGCTGTGATATCAGGTATTGAGTCCAACTTTATCAACAAGGGTTTAAAAACGTTCCGAAATTTTCAAATATTTCTGGTGGAAGTCATTTAGTAAAATGCATATTGAAATGAGCCTTTGTTGAAACATATGAAACAAATACAAAATGCTTTACACTTTCGATGAGATATGTAACTTAAAAAATAAGTGTTTAAAATCATATTATTAAGTACATGTGTGAGTGAGTGAGCATAAAACTTCATCACAGAACTAGAAGTATAGTAATATAACAAACGTCTGTTGACGACTGTAGTTATTTGGAATATGTTAGGGTGAGCGAGTTGCATCCTGCTACATCAGCGTATATGTCTCCGCTAAAGCTACAACCTATCCCCTGATATCCTCCTATGGTCTTCTGTCGTATCGCTATATATAGCAAGCCAATCAAATGATGCCCTTTCAGCGATAGCGGCAAACTAGTTTCTTGGCTTCGTTCCGCGTGCTCACCTCGTGATTCAAATTAACCAATAGGTGTGCTATTAGATATTAAATCTGATTCTCATTGCCGTCTCCCGCTAAACTCCAAATCGCGCGCTCTTAGATTTCCACGTGCGACATCACTAGACAACAGTGTATGGAGTTCGAAGTAGTTTGACGGAAACAGACAGGCTATAAATAACGCTAAGCAACCACCCGTCAGAGTTACGACAGAAGACCATAGGAGGATATCAGGGGATAGGTTGTAGCTTTAGCGGAGACATATACGCTGATGTAGCAGGATGAGCGAGTTGGTGTTTAACGTGTTTTCAGCTATTTATCGCGTGGATGTTGTCATCCAAAAGAGATACGACAGATCATAGAGAACGGGTTAGAAAGGATCAGGGAAAAGAGGGAAAGAACGGTATAGTGAGAGATAGACCATCGAATGTATTCTAGATATTACAGAATTTA
This sequence comes from Steromphala cineraria, assembly GCA_916613615.1. Classification (NCBI taxonomy): domain Eukaryota; kingdom Metazoa; phylum Mollusca; class Gastropoda; order Trochida; family Trochidae; genus Steromphala; species Steromphala cineraria. The sequence continues at coordinate 56,366,750 of OU744725.1, read as the reverse complement.
CAGAACATGTTAATTGTAATGAGAACTCATATAAATCTTTTTGCACATCTGTTGAAATATGATTTCCACAATTCAGAAATAAATTTGCTTTCATTTCACATGAATAAACCACCAAGCAAAGAAACTGTCAATGAAGCTGAAATTTGTTTTCGAGTCAACAACGTGTATCTAGCAATGCACATCGTCTTCTCGTGGTGCCAATGAGACCCTGAAGCTCCTGCTTAAACTTTCTGTCAGTCACGAACGGCTATAACGAGTTCCTGCCAGGAGCTTGGTGGAACCACACGGTCAGGCAATGCAGTTGGGAGCACAGGGACATGTATCGCTTAAATACAGCGTTAGAAAGACATACATACTCATAGGCCCTACCCTAATACTATATTCTTATATATAGTATTAGGGTAGGGCCTATGTGTATGTATGTCCTTATATATAGTATTAGGGTAGGGCCTATGAGTATGTATGTCTTTCTAACGCTGTATTTAAGCGATACATGTCACTGTTCTTATATATAGTATTAGGGTAGGGCCTATGAGTATGTATATCTTTCTAACGCTGTATTTAAGCGATACATGTCACTGTGCTCTTATATATAGTATTAGGGTAGGGCCTATGAGTATGTATGTCTTTCTAACGCTGTATTTAAGCGATACATGTCCCTGTGGTTGGAAGAATGTTCTATGTTTTGGCATTCTCTCCCCACAGAGGCAGATCAAGGCTTGAAATATTGATACAGCCTCTGTTATATTACGCCGAGTTTCTGGGATAGAATGGGAGATGCCAAATTGGAGACAATTAAAGTTAGTTGTGCAATCTGATCTTAAATCATCATTTTCGCTACTAAATGATGGTAAAGGCATTGTGATATGAACACCCTTTCCATGCGATAAAGAAATTCAAATGGATTGTTGTGCAAGTTTTTTCCGCCGGGGAAACTGCCGGGACCCACGGATTTCGGCGTAATATGACAGAGGCTGTATCATCAGTTCTTGACGTGATCTGCCTCTGTGGGAAGAGAATGTGTTTTGAAGGTACTATTAAACCAAATAGGCGAATTCGATCTGTTGGTGACACTGATTTGATTCATCATTAATTGCACAGGTCCTCTCATGATGGTCGACGTTAGGTCTCAGTATTAACAAATATGGAACTGTTGATCGAAATTTATTTAATTGATAAAATCGAGAAAGAATTTAGACTCACCGTGAACAGCACAAGCCTGAATGCCAGTAATGGTTGTCTTGCATGAAAGCTGATTTCATGCAGCGGTCTTCACACAATCGTTTTAAATGAAAGTTAGTGTGTAAACTTCTACGGAAACGTGACGAAAGACCTTACATAGCAGATTGCAATACGAGCTCAAATTCCCTGATGCTTATGCACAGGAACATTGACGTTAATCGTTTCTATTAAAAAAAGAGATTACTTGGTCTTAAAAAGTGTATGTATATGTTAAAAGCATCACCCTCTTCCAATACGGCCTGTGTCGTGTGTGTACCAGTTTAATCCCATGCCTTACTCCCCAGGGGGAACTACAAATATGGTACATCAAACCGTATTACCCTCGAAACAGCACATCAAGTATGTTGGGTATACTCTCACAAAAGAATTTCCCCTTTAAAAAGCCTTACATGTACTGTTCTACAACAAGATGTTTATCCGAGCTCAATTAGTCACATCTTCAACATCCTTTGATCCTATATAATGTAAACTGTCTGTATTTTTGCTACCGTTGATAACTGAAATTTTTTTTAATAGTTTATTTTGCCTGTCTTACATCCATGTGTTTATGATGCCCCTGAAGCGGCGCTTAACTATTTCCTGCCTCACACTTTCATTTATTGTTTATTACTCATAATCTAAGATGACCTATTGTCTATAGGAGATTTCTTTCCGTAATGTCATATTTCATTGATCCATTTAACGCTTCTAATCCATATTTTACAGACCGCCTATATATCTTCTTCAAAACCTTACCAAGCAATCCGTTTGGCACATATATCTGTTTAAACAGATTCCAGTCGAACCCTTTTTGGAATTGTGCTAGTGAACCACCGTCTTGGATACAATGTTTCCTTGCAACGTCAGCCCTTTTTTGTATCTTGTAGAACTTTAAGATTTTATTTGACCCGTTCAATTTCTTGTACCCTCTTGGTAGCTCTGAAATAAACCATTTCATCAAGGTGTGAATGAAGACCTACAACAATCTTGCTCAAAAATAAGATTTAAACCAAAAATCTTCGTTACTGAACTTTTTGCATAATTCTTTTCAAGAAATGGAAAACTATGTTCATAACTTGAATCTTTGAGTTTGACATCTTTTATAAATTTTCTCGTCAGTTCTTATCAGTTTCTAATCTTATAATTTTTCATAACGAAAGACAAATGCCACCTTCAAAAATATGTCCAGAGTGAAGCTGAGATATAGGGCACCTTGATCAACGAGAACCCACCCCCCCCCCCCCCCCCCCCCCCAAATTTAAGAAGCTTACTCCATCCTCTCCCCACAGAGGCAGATCAAGTCATGTTGATTTAGCCTCTGTTCTGTTACGCCGAAATCCGTGGGTTCCGGCAGTTTCCCCTGGCGGAAAAAACCCGTATCACAATCCATTTGAATTTCTTTATCAAATGACAACGCTTCTCTCATGGAAAGGGTGGTTCATATCACAATGCTTTTGACTTGATTACGTAGCCAAAAGAAGCAACCAACTTTGATTTGATTGAATCAGGCATCTCCCATTCTATCGCACAAAGTCGGCGTAATATAACAGAGGCTTAATCAACATGACTTGATCCGCCTCTGTGGGGAGAGAATGAGCTTACTCAGGAACTGAGACAGAACCTATGTAAATACGTATCCGTAAATACATGGTTTCAGAATTCCTCATAGTTCCCAATCTCTTGAAGGGGCAGTAGCACGTTTTGTGAAAATTTTGTATGTGCAATTATCACTGATAATTAGACGTAAATGCTAAATGTATTTTTTTGATATTTAAAAACATAAACCAATCATCCATAGTCAAAAAATTAATTATAATGATAAACATAAAGTCCATTGACGGCCATTTTTGTGTGAACATCTTTTTTGTGTGCTAAATGTAATAATTTGATAGTGTCAAAAGCACAAACCAATCATCCATAGTCAAAAAATAAATTATAATGATAAAGATAAAGTCCATTGACGGCAATTTTTGTGTGAACATCTTTTTTTTTTTTAAACAAAGGAATGGCATGACAGAATTTTACATGAAACATTTATTACTGTTTCATTTAATTTAAATACATCATCATTCAATTCGAACCATACAGTTTCATTCTTCTGTCATCACCTTTTCAGAGACCCTAAGAGTATAGACACAACGTAAACTCATGTCCAAAAGAAACGATACCAAGTTTTCAAAGTCGTCCGAAACAAAATTCTATAACCTGACAGAGTCGAATTTAAGTGTGTCTAACAGGCATATATCGTGTAAAAAAGTATGCACATTTTCATTCTTCAGGAAAAGATACTTTTGATTTTGTGTCTTTTCAAATGTACATGGAGTGCATAAATCTAAATTTCAAATTGTTTTACGAACAGAACTTTTGTCATTTCACTTTAAAATTGATAAAGTATTGAATTTATGTCAGAAAAAAATGTTGTTGATATAATACACTTTATTTGACATAAATTCGTTGACGCGTCACTGCACTAGAACGTTTTAAAACAAGCGAAAGTGTCCAATTTCTATCTGCTATCTCGCCTAATTAAGGAGATTCCAGATCGATGATTTTTTCAAATGCATGTTTCTCGCAAACATGAAAAGATAATGTTTCCAAATTTTGCATAGACGTACGTTGACTTCTGAAGAAATGATATTACTATGTTTTAGTCTTATTTATCTGCAGTGGATTGAGTTATTTTGGGATTTGTATGGTATCGTTTCTTTTGGACATGAGTTTATATGATTGGTGTCTTTATTACGAGAAACACTGACTGTTGCTGAAAAGCTTACTGATACCGTTCAACAGCATTCAACAGTTTCATATTCATATAGATAGGTTTCGTTGCTTAAAGGGGCAGTAGCACATTTTAAAAGGAAATATAAGGTGATGTCAGGAAAATGAAAATTCATGGTTCCCATTGAAAGACAATGCATTTTAACTAATTGGAGCAGTACTAATTCAAATATATAATGTAAACTTTAGCCATGCGATTCCTTTTTCTTAAACAAAATGAATTAAAGGTGTTCACACAAAATGGCCGCCAGTGGATTTTGTATGAATCTTCATGCTTTGGCCTCTAACTATGGATGATTGACATGTGTAATGAGTATTTGACTTTGTCAAAATAATACATTTAACATTAACTAACAATTATCAGTGACAATTTTAAAATATAAAATTATCAAAAAACGTGCTACTGCCCCTTTAAAGCCTTACTGATTATTGAGTATGGTAGAATATCACGATTGTTTGGAATGTCCTTTTATCATAAGACATAATATTCTTCCTGAATAATACCAACTTCACAGTTGTGTACCTGAAGTTTGTTCATTTAGTAAATGTACGAATTGCAGTAGAACCATCAAAGTAAATAGAGGTCAAAATTTCAAAACTCTTTTTATGTCCCCCGCAAAACTTTGTAAGTCCATTTTATAGCTATAGCTCAAAAACTATTCCATATGTGTTTACAAAACTTGATATGTGTTTAGAACTAGTTGAGGAGTGATTCCTTTTGCAACTTTGGTTATTCTAAATATATATTTTTCTGGTTTCCATGGAAACAATTTGAACTTATTACATAATAATAATAATAATACTTTATTGCCTTTTCAGGAATTTGTTTTACATCAACACAGCTTGAACAGGAGAACAATCAGATGAAATATGTATGTACATGAAGTTAATTCTTTTCACATTTATTTAATAGTCATATTATGTTTGGAACAAGAGATGTACGGGCTCTCTTAGTTTTCAAAACTGGAACTTTGTAGCGTCATCCTGAAGGGACAATGGCGATATTCTGAATGAAGGTAATGTGTCGGGTCAGATATTACTTTGACAGCTTGATTTACGATTTGCCGCTCATATATATCAGTTAAACACTCGGATTTGACACCGGCTATCTTAATCGCAGCGTTCACAATTTTGTTAACTTTAGATTTAAGATGAACTGAGAGAGACCCGTATCAACAATGGAATGAAAATGTTAATATGCTTTGAATAAAAGCTGTATAAAAGGTTGACATGACGGAGGGGTTAACATCGAAAGATCTGAGTTTTCGCATAAGATGAAGATTATCGGGGGAAGGGCCATTTTGGGCTATATAAGTGGTTCGACACTAAGAAAGCCAAAACATATATTTTGGAATCAAGGAGTGTCTCTTTAAAGGGGCAGTAGCACGTTTTTTGATAGTTTTATATTTTAAATTTTTCTCTGATAATTGTATTAATGTTAAATGTATTATATTGACAGTGTCAAAAATCTCATTACACAAGTCAATCATCCATAGTCGGAGGACAAAGTATGAAGATTCACATAAAATCCATTGGCGGCCATTTTTTGTGAACACCTTTAAATCATTTTGTGTAAGAAAAAGAAATGGCATTGCTAAACTGAACCTTACATATTTGAATTATAACTGCTCCATTTAGTTTAAATACATTGTCTTTCAGTTGGAACCATTAATTTTCATTTTCCTATCATCAACTTATATTCCCCCTAAAAACGTGCTACTGCCCTTTTAAGATGATGCAGATTCATTACCTTTCACATGGAACTCGTTGCCTGATGTAAGTGTTACATTCGAGTTTTCCCCAAAACATATCAGTTTCTTCATTCTGTTGAAGACGATCCTTGATCCAGTTGGGCAGCTTTTCATTGAATCATTTCCAAGGATCGTTGTCTTATAAAATAAAATATAAAGATTATCAAAATGACCATCGAAATATAATTATATAATATACAGATAAGATAAGTATGTATTGTCCCACTCAGTTCAAGCACATCAAATCTTATTTTCTAGGAAATAAATGTGAAATTATATAAAAGTTTACCAACAAATGGTAATGATGTGATATCTAGGAAAATTGAACATATTGTAAACTTGTTGTTAACATTGTTACATCGCTTTGAATGTAACAGCAGCTACTCGCAATCCTGTCACACTGGACAGGCGTTCTTCCGACGTTCATCGTGGTACCTGCAAGTTTTATCAAAGCGAGAGACAGGCGTAGTGAAATGTCGTTGAGCGTGTTTGTGTCGCATTGAAAACCCAACTCACTTGGAACTGCAAGAACGACTTTCTGCGTTCAAAACAAACGCAAAGGTTTGGGGTTCTCGTCATTCTCTCCCCACAGAGGCAGATCAAGTAATGTTGATTTAGCCTCTGTTCTATTACGCCGACTTTGTTAGTTTAAGAGAGTAGAAAGATTCGAGAGAAAAACACTGTGTAGGGAACTTTAAACATAAGTTTTGCATAAATAACCGCTGGTAGGTAGATTTAGTACCTTCATGTATCTTTGGAATGTTTCTGACTTGATTATATACCATCTCACTTTACCACAAAACCTAAGAGGGTGTGGCGGTTTGTGTGCTTCGCTGACCCTGGGAGCCATGGCCGATGGAGCTCAAATGCTCTTGGTAGGGTCAACTGGTAGAAACCAGATCAAATTTGTGTCGTTCTAAAACCTGCTTTCTATCCATCACTATGCCTTTTTCGTCTGTTCTTCTATCCAGTCGAACTTATTTCTCTTTGATCTTTCTCTTTTGGATGGCAACATCCACATTTTAATAGCTGAACAAAATTGCTGATAGTACGTTTAACCCCAACTCATTCACTCGTTCCCCATTTATCTGCCTATATTATTTCTTTCTTATTTCTGACTTTGACTGAAGGCCTTATCTGATTATCTACTGAAATATGGTAATGCAACTAAGGGGAAGTAATTTATGAATCGCATTGAGCCCTGCTTGGTTCCAGAGGTTAGTGGAGATATTATCGGAACTTAAACTCTGGATTATCGAGAATGAGGAGTCTGGAAACGCACTGTAGCCGACGTGGAAACGCTATTTAAAATATTAGAACGTACTGTTAGAGTACACGTACTTGGAACCTTGGAAACGATTGAGAAACGTACGATTATTGTTAAATGACAGATGGTAAGATACGCCTTCACTCGGCCCCTGCAGTGGGTAGACAGACAGACAAAGTTTATTGCATTCAAGGCCTCTGGCCCGTATACAGGAGAGTTACAATTTCATGTTATAAATAGTAATACAAAGTTCACGATATATTATACAAACTAGTGTAGTATAGACCTAGATTTCAGAATTTCGCCACGAAGATCTTGTGCATACTTTATGTACATCGCTAGATGTATAATTGTTGAAGTATCATTACAAGTTATAATTGATACAAATGCTTCCAATGGGGATTTTGATAAGTATCTATCCGAAATATATTTCATTCGTAAATCTTTATACCATGGACAAACAAAAGTAAAATGGACTTTATCCTCTATTGCACTATTACATAATTGGCATATTCTTTCACATTTCGCAATGGACAATTTTCCTCCTTTATTAATCATTATATCCATCAAGCCTAGTCTATATCGTACGCGTGTAAAAGTGATTCTGGTGCTTTTGGAGGTAAGAAATATTAAATAACGCTCTGGTTGCAGAAGTGTCTTAAACGATTTATATAGGTCATAACGAGAACTTGTTTCTAGCGTTGAATGAAATCACCAACACCTTGGTTTAACCAAACAAAACCATAACCATGAGAACATAAAAGAGTTCTAATCTTTGATGCCCAAGATACCTTACCCATATTATTAAGATTGATCATCATATTATAGGCAATTTTTGGAAGGCGACTTTCGTGCATGGTGAGGATCTTAAGCCAATATTTCAAACATCTTATTTGGGAATTTATGTAGAGGGGATATCTTCCGCACTCGCCGTAAACCATACAATTAGGAGGATCCAACACCTAAAAACTTTATACAAGCCATTAGATGCAATCTCTCTAAACAGTCGAAGCGTTGAAAACCCCACACCTCAGATCCATATTGTGAAATTGGTTGTATTTGGGCATCAAAGAGTTTGAAAAAAACATTCCGGGATAAGACCCCACAATCATTCGAAATGAATAAAATCGAAATAAAAGCCTTCTTTGCTCTTAGACACAAATCATTAATACAGTGTTTCATATTCATTGTATATGTAAATAATACACCAAGATACTTATAGTGGTTAACTATGGGTTTGCCCAGGAAGAAACATTTCTCTTTCGTTGCAATGGGGCCCCCTCTTCTAAATATAACAACATTTGTTTTATCAAGATTAACTGACAATTTTCATTCCTTACTGTAGCTTTCCAGAATTTTTAACTGGTTTTGCAAGCCAATAACTGTTTCAGAATTCAAAATAACATCGTCTTCAAATAGAAGTATGAATAACTCTAACATGTCTGGAAACAATTATTGTACACCGTGTCTACCATTATGCATAACGTCGTAGTATAATTCATTAATAAAGAATGAAAATAATAATGGACTAGCAATACAGCCTTGTCTTAGGCCCATGGGACAATCAAAGTAATCGGTTTCATCACTACCACATCTTACACACAATTTTACATTTGCATACATCGCTTTTATCATTTTGTACATTTTCCCCTTGACGCCGGCTGTACGTAAACAAAACCAAAGCTTATGTCTATTTACAGAGTCAAACGCTTTTTTAAAGTCTACAAAGGCTACATATAACTTGTGTTTTCTACGTGATAAACATAGTAATCTTTGCGAAATCCTGCTTGATTTTCCGGAATTTTATCCCGCATATTAGCCCAGTTAGATAATCTGTTATTAAGTATGGTCGTAAAAACTTTACCCAGAATGCTCATAAGAGATATTCCCCTATAGTTATCCGGATTATCTAGATCTCCTTTCTTATGTAATGGTACTATTATTGACTTTGACCAGCTTTGTGGAAAGACGCCTGTTGTAAAAATATTGTTAAAACATGCATTGAGAAACGAGTTAAGTAAATTAAGTAGTACTTATCCGCTCTCATAGAACCCTGAACCTCTGAGTTTGTTTTAAACTTGCTAGATTCGGGGCTCACGGTCTACCAAGTGTGTCCGTGATAGATCTTACAGCCGTTATCTCGCGTCAGTCTAAGTAAACCTAGCCTCAATATTATCCGGTTTTCTCCTAAACTGAGTAGAGGGTTGCGTCAGCCCATGTATCGAATTGACCAATCTAAAACCATCTTACCAAGCCGCAATAGTCTGCCTTCGCACGTATAACGTTGGAGGGTCATAGGTCGCAGAAAGGTCGGCTGACGCGACCCTCTACTAGGCTTTTCTAGACTCAGTATAGGAGTGAAACGGATAATATTGAGGCAATGTTTACTTAGACTGATCTCGCGTTTTGCTAAATTTAAGTTGCCACCAGAAATTCCGGAACTAAAGTACCAAAAAAATTACCTTCAAGTTGCTGACAACGCAATCTTCATTCTTTGTAAGATTCCCAAAGTAGCAGGCGAGTCTATTAGGAACGTATGTGAACATCTCACAATGGCTAGTTGTAAAACACATCTGTTTGCACAGTGAGATGCCGATAGGACCCGGATGGAGAGTTTTGTTCTCCGTAGCAGAAACATGGACACTAATGAACAATAGTAAAAATGTCATTTTTACCACTGTACAACTGTCACCAATACTGTAATAACCCCTTTTATACACATAAGAAACATGTTCATAATTTGTTGAGGTTAGATAAGAGAACCTTAATTATTCGTAACGAGGTGATACGTTACTAACTGCTCTATTGAAAATAATGACAATAACTACAGTCTTCAGTAGCTGATCAATCATTTAATCTTTGAGAAAGTTACACTTCTTGTAGCAGAGAGAAACGGGTATTGGTTTTAGCAAATGAGAATATGGCATAAGTAACATACAGCTGCGTATCTTAAGTTTGTTCAATTACCTTCGTTTTCCAGTACAAATATCATGTAATTTGTAACGTCTTGGAGACATCATGTCATTGTGAAAAATAAACCGATAATGATGAAATTTTACTGCATAAGTTAAGATTCAGTTTGCGTTGACATATTCGTATGTCATACCTAGCAGATAGCTGTAACAATTTTGGCAGGTCATTGAAGTGACCAGGGGTCAAAATTTCGAAAACACTGATTTCTATTTTGCTCTACAAAATCCTTCATAAGTGATCAACAGCTTTAGATCTTATTCATATGTATACCTTTGCGCTAAGGCAACGTAACTGTACTGATTATTCCCCTACAAAGTTTACATGGATGATTTTAATCGAAATTTTAGAAAATCCTAATTTCACATATATGACCCCATCTGTCTATTTAACAATGCCAAATATCGACATCAAGCACAAGTGACGTGACGATCCCAAAATATGGTTTGGGAATGGTTATTTTACACATGGACAATTGATGATCTTCTGTAAGTGGTCCTGAAGTTATTTTTTGAACGTCAAAAAAAAACACCAAATTACCTGATATTTGCACTAAAATCACAAGCAGGTGAACAAACTTTTGGTATGCAGCTGTATGTCAAGTTAAGGGTCATTCCGTGATTATCATGATGTTTTGTTTTGATATGACTGTAAATGACATTATTAATTGCATAAACAAAAAAGATCTCACACAGTCATCCAAAATTTGACATTATTCGATAAATACCTGCTTTCGATGAAAATCTTAAAATAGTCAATAATGTTCGCGGAACAGAAATTCACACTTCCAGTTTACACGAATACTAGTTTGAAACTCAACAAACAGTATCAACTCGTGATTGTCATTCTGAATGCTTTCTATAAGTTGTCAAAATTACGTGTGACTGAATGACTCTTGTCATTGTCCGGTTTTCGTTCATAGTAACGGACCCTTTCTATTGTCACTCAACGTCGATTACCTTTAAAGGGGCAGTAGCACGTTTTTTGTTAATTTTATTTTTTACATTTTTCACTGATAATTGCAAGTTAATGCTAAATGTATTATTCTAACACTGTTAAAACTCGCATTACACAAACCAATCATAGATAGTCAGAGGACAAAGTATGAAGATTCACACAAAATCCATTGGCCGCCAATTGTGTGAACACCTTTAAGTCATTTTGTGTAGGAAAAGGGAATCGCATGGCTACACTTTATGTTATATATTTGAATCATTACTGTTCAATTTAGTTTAAATACATTGTCTTTCAATTGGAACGATTTATTTTCATTTTCCTGACATCACCTTATGTTCCCCCTAGTTTGACCAGCTGGCTTATACGGATTGAATTACTTACATTATATCTACTACTGTTCTGTTTCTGAAGATAGTGCCACATTTTGTTTTGCAAAGAAATGCCACAAGTTTATGCATGCGAATATCCAAAAGATACGAAGCAATAGCTGTATGACATTTTCTCAGTCTAAGTAAATCTAGGAGCAATATTACCCGTTTCACTCCGATATTGAGTCTAGAAAGGACTAGTAGAGGGTCGCGCCAGCCCACGTTTCGAATTGACCAATCGGAACTCATCTTACCAAGCCACAATAGTCTGCCTTCGCACGTATAACGTTGGAGGGTCATAGGTCGCAGAAAGCTGTGCTGACGCGACCCTCAACTAGACCTTTCTAGACTCAATATCGGAGTAAAACGGGTAATATTGAGGCTAGGATTACTAAGACTGACATTTTCTTCTCATGTATTAAAAATTACGGTCGTATCATATCAAAATATGTTTTTACAACAATATTGCCTTTTTGTTATCAGACAACTTATGCTAGTGAAAAAAAAAACGTAATAGCGCCTTACTTTTGCCCATAATTGAACTTAAGCTGTCTAAAAGATATTTCATAATAAATAATTCAGTAAAATAAATGACAGCAATACTAAAAGAAAATATCTTTAAAACTTTTCTGGCCAATTAAGTTGCAATAATTGCAAGAAATAAAGATAAGACAGCACACGAAAAATGTATTTACCTCCTGATATATATATATAGGTTAAGTTCTTTTAAAGGGGCAGTGGCACGTTTTTAGGGAGAATATAAGGTGATGTCAGGAAAATGAAAATTAATGGTTCCAATTGAAAGACAATGTATTTAAACTAAACGGAGCAGTAATAATTCAAATATTTAATGTAAGATTTAGCGATGCTATTCCTTTTTCTTACACAAAATTAATTAAAGGTGTTCACAAAAAATGCATTAACTTACAATTATCAGTGGGAATTTTAAAATATAAAATTATAAAAAAACGTGCTACTGCCCCTTTAAGACTAGTATAAAACATTCCCGATAAACCAGGATTATGTTTGTCTGCTTGTGCTCGATTCGATATCGTACAAAAGGTTATTGTGCTTTTTGAGTAGGGTAGATGAAGAAAACTTATTTCCCTTTACATACAAAAAAATGATTCTAATGTTACGACATTAAGATATTTGGCAGGGATTTATTTTATGCAACATTGCAATGTATATAGTTTGGCAGTGGGGTTCAAAACGTACAAGCTCAATTATCCTGATTATTTTATAAACTTGATGCAATATTGCTTGTAAAAACGTTTGTTGACCAATAATGACTATTTTGACCTCATTTTTTCCAATTCAACTCCCTGGGGAGTATTCAACCGGCATCCATATGTGGCGCTCAGGTTAGGGACCATTTTATGCCTCACAGGGTACTTATTCACAGCTGGGTGAACTGAGACACATAGTCACAGCAGGTTTTCCAACACTGAACGCTGATAACCGACAGCTCGGCGTATGTACGTGTTCATGTATCCACCATTCAGCCACTGACATGAATTCGTGGGATCTTTTAAGTGCGCAGTTTTTGTTGCACTACACAATACGGCTCCAGGGTGACACTTACAGAGTTACATCGAAAACCGTTTTATAGAACGAAAATAAGTTCATATCATGAACACTTTGTGTGTATAACATGACGTCTTAACTTAATTGTTCCAAAATGTCATATGAATGTTGAAGTCATGTCGTTATGTATGTATCATTATCCTTCAATTTACTATCTATATTTTTGGTTCACATACCAGACAGTAAAAGTAAACATTTAAGAATTTGTAAGTAGCATAACTGTTACTTTCCCGATAAGTTATCGATTTGATAAGAAAAACAATTTGACAAAGTTAATCTTACTGGCATTCGAACATTTTATTCGCCTCATACACGATTTGGTCGTAGGAGATAAACTAAATATTCAATTTATGATAAAAACTTCGGCGATAATTTACATAATCGACAGTTAAGAAAACATTTAAGAATTTGTTAGAAGCGTGACTGATAATTTGTTCCAAGGAATATCACGTCGCCCTAGTGGATAAATATGTCTTTAAAATGGTTTGATGTTAAAGGGGCAGTAGCACATAAAATACATTGGCGGCCATTTTATGTGAACACCTTTAATTCATTTTGTGTAAGAAAAGGGAATTGCATTGCTAAACCATTATGTTATATATATGAATTATTACTCCTCCATTTAGTTTAAATACATTGTTTTTCAATTGGAACCATTAATTTTAATTTTCCTGACATCATCTTATATTCCCTCTAAAAACGTGCTACTGCATGTTCACATTATTTGAACCAATTGATAATCATTTGGTATTGAAAATGTCATCTATACAGTACATGGAATACATTTAAGGACAATATGTGCATAAGATACAGAACTTTATAGAACAGAAATATGTGTTGCACTATGACGATTGTACTTGTCTATTTGCAATTTCTGATCTTGATCAAAACGGGTAATTATCAAATTTTATATTCCATCGAACAGTTATGATTTTTTAAAATCAAAGTAAATATTTCCAAGATCAATTAAAATCATTCTTTGTCAAATTATTTTATCAATCATATGTTTTATAAATGTCAAAACGTTTACATCTAAAAGAAGCTTTCAAATATATTTTTTCATTAAAGTAACATTTCATAAGGGTTTTTTTTTCAAGGTAATTTTCTTTCACTAAATTCAATATTTTATCAAACATGTAAAACAAAATCAAAGTTAATCTTTTCATCATTTTTAGCTCATCGGGCCTGTAAGGCCTAATAAGGGCTTCAGGGGCCACGCCCTAAAAACCTATTTTCATCTTCTTCTCCAGAACCATGAGGCATAGAAAGCTGAAACTTTATGCACAGACTCCTTGAATAGTGGGGAATATAAATTGTAGCTTTGGTGGCCCTTTGACCCCTAATAAAAAGCATCAAGCCTAGAAAGCTGAAACTTTGTGTGCAAAATCCTAAGTTAGAAAAGGAGGAATCCAAATTTTACATTTGGTAACCCTGTGGTCCAAAGTAAGGGAGGAACCACATTTGCCACACCCTAAAGCAAAATTTATAAGAAGCCTGATGAGCTTCAGAGCCACTGGCTCTATTTTTAAATTTTTGAAACATAATGTTTCACTTCCAATTCATTTAGACTCTTCTTCATTTAAAACCTACATATATTTTCCAAATTATGCTCCCTTGATTATAATATCTAAAATAATGATTTATTTAAAATTAATTGTTGAACATTGATAAAATATGTCAGATTTGGTTGTGATTGACATTTGTTTAACATATCTTTATCAATGCTTGTATCTATATAGCCTTGAGTTATTTACAATATAGAATATGGATAAGTACAGAAGCAAATCAAATATACTCGAGAAATGTGATAAATAATGCTGTCATTCAACTAAGTTAATAAATATATTCAGAACATAAACATAATGTAAATATAAAATGATTGAAGAATATATATATATATATATCAGCACTTTCAAATTACCAAGAAGTAATTCATCTCAATGTTTGTACATCCCATTTATCACTTACTACATTTAAAACTTTGGTTCATTTAATATCGCAATTTATCTTAAAAACATTCTTTATTGTCGATTCAATAGCACTTTAGCAAATCAGCTCCATGGCTCTTTAATGTTAAACTCTAAATACAAGCGTTTTTAGTTTAGAATTATGGTCTCGCGCAACATTATTATCTAAATTGTTAGACCCATGCTTTTACAGTGCTTCTAATCTAATTGTAGAATTGTCTGCCAACCTTTAGTTTCGATGCTTAATCATTTTTCTATCATATCATAAGATAATATTTACAAACACAGTGTCCTTTTAGTTTCAGGCAGCTTTTGCTGTTAATGCTAGGATGCTTGACGTTTTTCCATATGTAATAAAATGAATTCATATAGCAAGGAACAATCGTTTTCGAAATGATTTATAAACAGTTTCTTGTAATTTAGAATAATAATTTCTTGGTCTGTCTAAGATATATTTATTTGCCTTAGAATAGAGCACAATACGGTATTTATGATTTATTATACAATTGGTCACATGGATACATTTTTCGGAAACCGTTATGTAGTTAAAAATATTCAAAATCACCTTACTCCGATTCTATATATCATCGTCTTCAATCAAAGGACAAAGGTCATGTACTCAGTGAACAAAAATGAACAATGATAAATTATTCTTCAACTTGTAATTTTGGAAGATTAATAGTAATATTTGACGTTCCTGTCTTCCATGCGACTATCAAAAACCAATTTAAGAGAAAAATATCAAATCTTGGTGTTTCCACAGATGATCTTGAGCTCTCATCTTCCCCTCTGTGTCCAAAATCTCGTATTTGACTTTTTTAAACTTAAAAATAACCCAAAACCCATCACAGGAGAATACAGGTTTTGATGATGTGAACCCCGTGACCATCACAAAATCTATAAACTATTATTCCGTCATCTAAGGCATCTGTACACGAGGTTTCAAATGACTATGAATGTTGCTTCTTGTTAGGAAGAGCATTCTCTCCCCACAGAGGCAGATCAGGTCATCTTGATTTAGCCTCTGTTCTATTACGCCGAAATCCGTGAGTTCCGGCAGTTTCCCCTGGCGGAAAAATACCGCATGACAATCCATTTGAATTTGTTTATCAAATGACAACGCTTCTCGCATGGAAAGGGTGGTTCATATCAAAATGCTTTTGCCTTGATTCGGTAGCCAAAACGATGATTTAAGAACAGCGTCGCTGATTGCACAACTAACTTTGATTGCCTCCAATCAGGCATCTCCCTTTCTATCCCACAAAGTCGGCGTAATAGAACAGTAGCTAAGTCAACATCCCAGACTTGATCTGCCTCTGTGGGGAGAGAATGGAGAAAGAGCAGTCTGATTAAAATCGACTGTGCTTCGAGGAAAAAAAGTGTAAAATATAGTCTATTGGCATTCCTCTCATTCTAAAAGCACACCCATTACCCCCATGTTCTTACGTTAGTACATCTAGCACAAGGACGGCGCCAAAAGCTTTTGATATCAGAGCTAGGGGCACGTAACTCCTGTGAATTCCATTTTCTACATGATCGATGATTTTAGAGGGACGATGTGATTGGTCCATTTGTGACTAGGTTTTGTCTGCGCTAAACTGGTGTTGAACAAGCGCCTAGCTCGGGTGCTTTCAGACCGTTGTTGAGAGGAGAGCCCCGATACTTATCGTTTATTTTGTTTCCCCTCGAAACACGGTCGATTTTAATCAGACTGGAAAGAAGACAAAGAAGTTATATGTGAACCTCGAAATGAAGTTCATGTTCATATTTTCATATTTAATAATACTACTACTAATAATAATAATTTTAACGCCTAGTATCCAGTCCAGGACTGCTCAACGGCGATACAATGGCTGTACAATGTATATAATTACCCTGAAGGAATTGTACTTTCGAGTCAAGCGCCTCGCGCGACCATATAGGTCCGTACTTTCTCCATGTTCAGGTACCCATTTATACAGCTGGGTGAACTGAGTGCAATGTGGATGAAGTGCCTTGCCCAAGGACACAACACAGTGTTAAGCCAAGGTTACACATTTTTGGTGTCTCCGCCGGGATTCGAACCCGGGCCTTCGGCGTGACAGACCAGCACGCTAACCACTACAACACTGTGCTCCATTTAGGAATACATGTACATAAGTGCACAGAATGAACTTTCCTTGAATATTCTAAAAAATAACTAAATAAGTGCGTTCTTGTCGGAAAAATAGGACTTGTTTTCAGTTACGAATGTACGTCAAATTCAAAGCAATGTTGGCAGTTGCGACACTCAAGAAATATCATGAAAAGGGGCAGATACAGACAACATATCTTTCTGATTGAAGTCCAAATCTGCGTCCATGAAAGAAAAATTCAAAACAATGTATGTCAATGACAGTCAATGAGAAGTAACTATGAAGACAATGTGTTGATTTTACTCCCGCTTCAATAATCTTGAAAAGGGCTTTTAATTTAAAGAAAAGCACAATTTCTTTGTCCTATACAGTTTGGAACTTGAATCAACTCCCTCTAAAACTAAGCAGGCCAGTAAACAAATCATAGATTCTTATTTTGAAATCGTAAAATTCCTTAGCCTACTCTTAAACGTTTTTCCACATTTATATCCAATAACAACATAATGACGATTTTAGTATCTATATCCCAGTTTTAAGAGAAGAGTCGAAAACGTTTCCCCAAATAATAAAGATCGTTCTAGATATATACAAATGTGAGGTCGCAAGCAACCAAAAGCTATTGGCTGTTTGAACTTTGTTCAAGGTAAATCTGACGATGTAGCTACGGAACCTCGTATGATCTACTATGCGAAATCAATCTCATTAAAATAAGAACATCCTTTCGTCACTGCGTTACACATATATTCGTAGTGTAGTGTAGCAAATAGATCATATTTTGATAAGATTACCGTATTTCCTTAATTACACGCCCGCCTTGAATATACGCCTGCCTCGAATAGACGCCCTTGCATAAGACTTTCTGAAAATAATAAACGCCTGCCTTAATTAAACGCCGCGTACACCAAATTTAATATATAAAAACGCTTCTTTTTGGTTAAATTATCTGATTTTTTTTACAAAAAAGTCTAAACGGTTTCGCTTTTTACAAAATAGACGCCTGCCTTGAATAGAAGCCTGCCTCAAATAGACGCCTATGATGTAGACCTTTTGAAAATAATAGACGCCCGGCGTGTAATTAAGGAAATACGGTATATGCGTAATGTATCAATATAGATAATTTCACCATAACAAAATCAGATGATGCAATTCTTTTTTAAGAAGACTGGATGTAGGACCTAATGCAGTCTAAGTAAACTTAGCCTCAATAATACTCGCTGAGCTTACGATATTGAGTCTAGCTATATTCAGTAACTGGTTTCGTAAACTGGTCGCGTAACTGGAGGGAAGCGAGTATTATTGAGACTAGGTTCACTTAGACTGGACCTAAATGTAAACTAAAAAATCAACCATCAATAAATTCATCTCTCCGATGTGAACTTCAGTTTTTCCTTTTCAAGTTCTCTTTCGTCTATAAATAAAAGTCTGACAGTTTTATTATTTATTCCAAAAAATATTTACAATAACACAACATCAAGATGATGTACTATGTTAAGAGAAACATAATGATAAACAAAAGAGCAAAAATAAAATACATGCGTAGATATATACATACTGTAACATCATAAACATAGAAAAAACAAAAACATTCAAACTCAATGGACAAAAATAAAATCAAAATTCAAAATTTCTTTATACTCTATAGAGAAGAATCATTTAATCTTTCTGCATTGCAGATAAACTCATATGATCGAACTTTGAAACCATACACTGATGACCTAATTGTCCGAACTGAGGTAAGCAAAAAAAACATTTTTGAGACATATTCTGAACATTATGCTTTTAAAATGACAAAATTCAAAACGGAGAAATTCCTGAACAAAGATCTGACAAAAGAGTCCAATTCTTCAAGACAAAAGAGTCCAATTCTTCAAGACAAAAGAGTCCAATTCTTCAATTCTTCAAGACAAAAGAGTCCAATTCTTCAATTCTTCAAGACAAAAGAATCCAATTCTTCAATTCTTCAAGACAAAAGAGTCCAATTCTTCAAGACAGCTTCATTGCCTGCCTCAACTTGGTCACATAGAAGTCATCAGAGAAGTATTTGTCCTTGCCGAAGATGAAATGTTTCTCCATGTTGGGGTCGAATTTAGACGCAGGGGGGACCCTCCCGTACTCCTCCGCAATTGCCCGGGTCATGGCGGGGGTGTTCCCGCAACATAGACCGACTAACTCCACCCCCATATCCTTACACTCCTTGCCGAAGGCGCGCACCTCCGCTACACCGCATAGTTGGGAAGACAAGTCGGGGAACGCTCTTTCACCTGGGAAACGAAGTGCCAACGTTATTGGTATAAATATTATGAAAAATTGCACAAAAGGCTTAGTTTAGGGATGTGCTTATAGGTATGAATAACACAAGTTTCCCTTAAGAGTTTCCTCGTTTGCTGGTTATTTTCAAATCAGGTGCTGTGCACAATGGTAAAATCTGTTTTTTTAATAATCAAGCATCTGTACATGCACTTAACAAAACTTGTTATCATTATTGGGGACGAACTGACCTGTGAAAGGGTCGATGAGAGACTGCATGGTGGGGAACTGGGCTGATGTCCGGTAGGGAACGGGCAGTGCAGCGATTGGTCCCTGAGATTCAATGGAAAAGGTTATAAAAATAAGAAAATCTTATCTTGAAATAGTATTTTCTTCTATTTCTAACTCTTACATCTACAGTTCCGATGTCATGAAAGGCAAGTTAAAGTTAAATAATATTTGCAAGGCATCATGTTGTAGATTCTAATTTTTTGAAAATTCTACAAATATGATACTTTTCTTCTTTCATACCTGTATTTCGCCATACCGTTCTTCGATAATAAGCAAAGTAAAATTTCTTGAAATGAAGTACTTCGTTCATTGTATGCTTAACTGTGCTTGAATCTTGAAATAACTATAATAGTTCGTGCATATTTCGGGGCGGCCTTGATATAATGAATAGATATGTTTAAATCATAATAGTTCGTGGTTGTCGATATTACCTTGCACGCCTGTCGGAGCTCCTTGATGAGCGGTAGTGTGGTTGCCGGTCCCCGACAACAGTTCACTCCGACAACATCAGCACCCGCCAACTCAAGTTGCCTGCACGCCTCGGCGTATGGGATGCCATCCAAGGTCTTATCTAGGGCTATGGGGTTGATGTTTACGACGGACGGAAGGCCTGTAGAATGAATTAAGTTCATTTATTATCCATATATGATGAAATAAGTCATGACATAAAAAACGATATGTTGCACATGTGTAATAAACCCTAGCGGTAATTCAATTGGTCAGTTAAGAAGACCACGTGACATCGGAATGTGGGACAACTTTACGAGCTACCCGACCTTTTGCTTTAGCGCGGCCGAGTGCTTCCGGGCAGCACGAGAAAAACGTGCAGCATGAACAAAGTCGTGTAAAACGACATGGCGAGCGGGTGAATCAGTGCAAACGTGTGATTTCATCCGCCTAACTTTGACCCAAAACACATGATTTTTAATAAAGAAGCATGTAAATTCTGCTTTACTTGATATGTGATTATACTTAAACTGTTTGAAACTGGCGCTACACAATACGTCTTTTAACCGTGGTAATCCTGACCGAGTTACAGGTGTATCCATATGCGCTGACCTGATTGGTTTCACCATTGACGATGTTTTGAAAATTCTAATATTCGGAATTCTGGCTTTCGTACATTATGGATAATAAAGAAATTAACACACTCGCGAGATGTCATATTGTTTTTACAACACTTGTGCCAGTAAAACGACATTTCCCTCGCTCTCGCTCGGGAAAATATCATTTTACAGTCACTCGTGTTGTAAAAACAATATGACATCTCTGCTTGGGTATTAATCTCTATATATACTCAACATTGATCAACATACGGATCAGAAATGAATATTTTGTCATTTGTTATTTTGTCATGTATATTTTAGGTTAAAACAACAGGGAATTCTCTCCCCACAGAGGCAGATCAAGTCATGTAATGTACAATAAATGAAGTAATAGTTATATGACGAGTATTGGTCGTCTAGTCCACGACATGGTTGGTTATACGACGAACCGCGTATAACCAACCATGTCGTGGACTAGACGACCAATACGAGTCGTATAACTTACTTATACCACGACCAACACAACGACATATATAAACAATATGTATTTAGTAAAATAAAATACGTAAATTGTAAAATGCGTTGAACTATGTTCTCTTTACCAAACAATGTGCCTTATCACGCCTTAAGAAGCTACCAAATATTCTCTAAAATATGCTCTATAGTTACCTTATATCTTCGTGTCTTTAAAAAACTATCTATTGAGCAGCTTTTGCGTAGAAAACTACGGTAACAACAACAGCGCGTGGGTCATGCTTTGCACGTGCACTCCATGATAAAAACGACATGGGTTTTCGGAGAAGGCGACATTGTCACTTAGTACAATGGAAGGTGAGGACGTAGGCAACATTCTCTTCAAACATGGATGATGCGCCCAAATGACAGGTGACTACTTTCCTCTCGATGAATTTAACATACAAATTTAGAATTTGGAAGTGTTTCTACCAAAAAGACTGCCATCTTGAAGAAAATAACATATACGATATGACAGAAGACTCCCATTACATATATAGAGATTTTTACCCGAGGAAGTGGGTCATAAGACTTTTACGAAACGAGTGTGAATTGTTGTATTACCCGAGCGAGAGCGAGGGTTATACACAAATTTGCACGAGTTTCGTAAAAGTCATATGACACACTTCCGATGGTAATAATTTCTTTATTACCGATTCTATTCCATTTTACGACATCAGAAATATCCAAGAAACGGGCCGCTTCCCTTTCGACGGCCGGCAACAGTGACGTCACGAACAATGGTGTTATGACGTCACAGGCGAAAAAATACGGGAACTCGCGCTACAACAATCGTTGCTAGGCAAAAGTGATATGTGCACTAGTGCTAATATTGAAAATATGTCACTACTTATTTTCAACCATATGGGTAATAATTGGTTTTATACACGGTTGATCTAAATTCATTGAATTTTCCGGTCTCTTGAACAACCAATCAACGTGCACTGTATTTACATACTTTAATATTTCCATACGTAATCGACGACGCAATTTATTTCCATACGTAATCGACGATGCAATTAATTTCTTTAATTCTATTTACAGGCTGTTTATGTAAAGAATGCGTTTGAAGCCCCATGAAGGTTGAATATTAAGCACATTTGTCTTTTTGTGTTCATTATCACGGTTGTATTGACATAAATTGTATAAATAAAACTACAATTAGTGCAATTTTGCCTCGAAGAAGGCAGGAATTAATTTAATGAGATGTTTTAGTTATTACCTATGAAGAAGTTATCTACTATCTTAAGAATAGTCTATATTGACTTAGTCATAAATTCTTGATATTCAAAGAATGCATTAGTTTGACGTTCAATAACATTTTCAGGAAGAAAATTAACATATTTTTTTACCTTATTTTGGCATTCGAATGAACATGCGAGATGTTTTGAATGAATTACCATAATTATCACGGACTGTCTGTTTAACAGTACAGTTGTTTAAATGGTGCAATGATCTGTCATGGCTAGATAATGAGGTTTCTGTCACTGATCATTTAATTAAATTTAGATATAAATTTGCAGTAAATAACTGTTACCCGAAATATGGAACAATCTCTCAGAAATCAAAATTAAGAATTTCCTTTAAAAAAAAACCCAATTGTTATTTATAGGGCTGCGGGTTAAGAATTGTTTTAGTCGAATTATGGAAGAAGTCATAATTAATTATTAAAGTATAGCATATAAGTCATCAAAGGGATGACGGGAATGACAAAATCGTACAACGAAGAAATGTTCAGTTCATTATGTGTTACGCTTCTGAAAATATTCTCCATCTCTATTCTCTAATGATTCAGTTTAACATAACAATCTTAACTCTTTGCAGGTCTTTTATGGAACGACAAACATGACGCCTTTCCAGGAGAAAAGAAATTTCGGAAAAACGGAAAAGATTCATACGGGTGAATCTTAGTGATTCAAATCTATTCTTAAATGGTTACTACCAATTCCTTTATATGGAATGATATAAGACTTAGTGTATATTGTGAACGAGTACCACTCTTCTGAAGATAGCTACTGGCTAACTCTAGACAATTGTTGGTACTGATGGCGTGGTATTGTTACCTTTTCCGTATTTCTGGATGCTTTCCAGGGCAAGTTTGGCCTCTCCAAGTTCCACAAACGTCTCAGCGAGTATGAAGTCCGCTCCAGCTTCAACTGACCATTCTATCTGTTCCTATTGGCAAAATTGTATACGACGTTTTTATCTATATTTTTCCTTACATCAGTTTCATAAACTTCATCTGTTTTATCATTAGAATGATACTTTTTGCTTTTGTAAGAGGGTGAATGTAGTAAAATCGTTGTTAGCATTTAGAATAAATAATACAGTCCATGTTTTGAAACATTGAAAAGAAAACATTGAAACACTATGATAGCATTACGCTTTGAACATAACCCAGAGTGCGGATAGTAGCACATATCAAACGTCCACACAAAGTAAACAGTTGTAATTGTATTTGATCAAAATGATCTGGAACCAAAAATTCTTCATTTATACAGATTGTCCGATTATAGGGTTGATGTTTAGGACTCCGTGTACATTTGCCATGCAAACAGAGGCACAGGAACTCGATTTCGTGAGTAAATTGCACTACGCACTAGAACATTTTTACATAAGTTTCACATACATTTTACTAACGACAATCTTGTGCAAAGGACCCTTCGAACCATTTTCTCCCCACAGAGACAGATCAAGTCATGAAATGTTGATACAGCCTCTGTTATGTTATGCCGAGTTTGTGGGATAGAAAGGGAGATGCCTGATTGGAGGCAATCAAAGTTAGTTGTGCAATCAGCGACGCTGTTCTTAAATCATTATTTTGACTTCTGAATCATGACAAAGGCATTGTTATATGAACCACCCTTTCCATGCGAGAAGCGTTGGCATTTGCTTAAGAAATTCAAATGGATTTTCATGCATTTTTTTCCGCCAGGGGAAACTGCCGGAACCCACGGATTTCGGCGTAATAGAACAGAGGCTGTATCAACAAATTGATCTGCCTCTGTTGGGAGAGAATGTACATTTTTTACGTAAGTTTCACATATATTTTACTAACGACAATCTTGTGCAGAACCCTTCGAACAAGCTGACCTTAAACATGGCCTCTGTTTCCTCGAGATGCTCCTTGCTATCCTTCCGGTACTTGGTGGTGTTACAGATGTTGCCCGCCATCATGGTGCCCGACTCTACCGCCACCTCCTTGGCTATCCGCAGCGCCTCTCGGTTCAACTTCTCCACAACGTCTTCCTTGCCAATCAGGCGGAGCTTCTCTCTGTGGCCGTAGTACTGGAACGATAAGCCATAGAGCATCAAACAAGCCCGTAGCACCAATTTCTTAAGTTAAAGAGGGGATGGGGGAGGGGGGGGGGGCGATTTTTGTAACTCATGGGGACAGGTATCCTGGTTTTGGATACAGACACTGGGACCTGTCAAATGTTTGTTAAGATTAATTTCGCTACATTGAAGTAATTGATGCGGTATAGCTCCTTCAAGAGTCCATACCCTGATGTTCAGTACCCAAGTGTTCGGTATCGTTTTCTGCAGGTTATTAATGACTATTTTCGGCTTGGACATTTGTTAAGCTAAGGTTATTTTAATCTGCAAGGAGTTTAACGCAAATATCTGGATCTAATGATCATTTAGGAGGTCACTCTATTGCTAAATGCTAGCCAGTTCATGTGCTACTTATATGCATTACGATATGAAGCAGAGGCCTGTTAGTATTGAAGTAGATACAAGCAGGATAGTCTACATCTGAATGAATAGACTTCCAAAATACCTTTAAATATTCTTGTACAAAAACAATGAGCTTTTATTTTTTTTAAACCTGGCCTTCATTACAAGACGTGCACTTCGTAATATCATAGGAGCAACTACGGTAGGATGGTGCCCAGTAGCACGTTTTTATGGGGAATAAATGGTGATGTCAGGAAAATGAAAATAAATGATTCCAATTGAAAGACAATGTATTTAAACTAAATGGAGCAGTAATAATTCAAATATATAATGCAAAGTTTAGCCATGCGATTCCTTTTTCTTACACAAAATGAATTAAAGGTGTTTACACAAAAATGGCCGCCAATGGATTTTATGTGAATCTTCATACTTTGTCCTCTGACAATGGCTGATTGGCTTGTGTAATGAGATTTATGACACTTTCAACATAATACATTTAGCATTAACATACAATAATCAGTGAAAAATTTAAAATATAAGATTATCAGAAAACGTGCTACTGCCCCTTTAAGCATAATATCGTTTGTAAGCGCAAAAAATGGATAAATAGTTTTCGTATTTGTCTATAGCCTTTTAAATACATTTGTTGTTCACTGATACTGTTAACTCTTTTTATAAATTCTATTAGTCCTTGGTAGAAGATATTATCTTATCATGATGAGTGAAAGATAAATGCTGTCATTATCAGTGAGATAATGCTATACACGCCGGACTCTTCATTAGACAACAGACTGAACACTGCTCACTACCGATAAGCCTTCCCGCCGAATTTACTTTCAGAGCTTTAAATGTTTTCATTGGTAAAAAAGTTTTCAAATAAAAATACGACTTGGAAATGTGAACCTTGTTCTCAAGTATGCATTTAAGAATATTGGTTTTTAAAGTAACTGCAAAAAATGGATAAAGAAGTGTATTTTCACAAGAATCAAATCCAAAACGAATAAAAAATTCAGATAACATTTTAACGTTGATAAGGTAGGTTGGTAGCTTATCCTTATTTACTCATTGGATAAATTCTAAAAGAGTGTGACAGGGATCAAGATAGAACTTCGATTTGTGAAAAAAATCGTGGGATGTGCAATGACTTGGACTATAGATTCACGATATCAGTTTGGTTACGAAACTGCTCCATGATATGACTGAATCAAATTAAGCTCTTAACATCACTTTTCGACTCAACTCACTGTGAATGCAAGAACTACTTCGCTTCCAGCATGCACAAACTCCTCACTGAGACTCTTGACGAGATGAGGATAGTCCAGCACCACTTCCGGTGTGAAGGGACCCGCCCTCAGATAGCCTCTTCGCTCAAACTCGAACACGAATCCTTCCGCCATAATGACGTTTCCGCCATTTTGGAGACGTTCCAATAATCCTGTGGGTTAAATAGATTAAATCATTGTAATTCTGAATTGAAAACAAGGTTATTGGTGTTGAAAGGACGAAAAGACATTGCCATTTATGTTATCTTAAATGATAACAAACAATCATTGTTATCTACATGGAAATGATGGCAATAGATAAATGTACTATATTGATGCTGTATGTTTTTAACAAACAAATGTTTTTCTTAAGTTTTACATCTTTTAATTTCTGTTGATTGCGTTGACGTGAATCGTTATTTGTTTGCAGTTTTCTGATTGTCGGGGTATACAAGTGTTGAAGTAGCCAGGAAAGGGTTAACTGTTTCAACAGGCTCATTTTTATGATTTTCATGAAACTAGTAGTAGGCCTCCCAAAGGATACACAAACTCTGGCCACCTCTACGCTAGGCTACTTCATCGGCAAAATGCTTCATTACCTTACGCGAGAATCTGGTCACATTTTTTACGAATATTAACCTATAGTCATACCCATATTAAATTGTATGACTGTATATATATGTCTTGTTCGTTATGAATAGATGTTTCGAATGCCTGTTTCGAATTAACGCCGGGTCTCAAATAGACGCCAGGGCTGATGGTTATCTGGAAACAAATGAATTCTGTGGGCTTGTCTTCGTCGAAATTCAATATCACTGATGGTCAATACGCTCAAATTAACCCTCTAACTGACCTTAAACCGAGATATGTAACATCGTCAGATATGAATCAAATATGATATATGGTAAGGGATAACTCAAAATCAGTGTCATCACTGAACAAAGTTCAATCATCATCAGTCAGTTATGGGTCTCAATAATATTTTGAGTTAATTCAAGTTGGAATAAACTATAATCCCCAAGTATAAACCCCATTAACCATCGCGGAACATAAGTTTTAATTGTGAGCCCAACAAGACATCCCATTTCTGTCAATCAGTTTTTGTGATAAGATTATTACATTTGCCCTTCTAATCACAAATACTGCAGGTTTTGTCTTTGCAAGGCCTGATAAAATTTTAATTTTGCCGACATATTTGTTTCTGTAATTCACAAAAGAATGCAACTCTGATTTGAACTTCGCAAGAGACAGCAATTAAGCGAAATCTTGCAATTGAATACTTCAACCTGAATAATACTAGTTGATGTTAGCTTACCCATAAAACACATTAATTTTGAATGACCCTTGCATTAAACCGCTGAAGTAAAGTGAATTCCGTGCTTACCTTTGGTTGGCATTTCTGACTTGTAGGTGTGAAATCTTGTAGTGGTATCCCTTGCCTGCTCTCTCCGCTATATATATACTAGCTGGTTCATCCTGTTTGTGGCGCTGTTGCGTTGCGGCCTTGTCCAGACCAGATTCTAAATTTACCTCCGCGAACCAGAATCCGCCGGTTTCTTGGTTCAAAATGCATTCACCTACAAGCAGATAACAATTCGAGATAAACATTCGTTACATGTGTGTTTAAATGAGCTCCAACGTAAAATCTGTATCTCCTTTTGAAAATAGATTTCTAATTGACGAATATCATATATATAAATGGTAGGCCTAATGAGTACTAATCAACTTTGCGATATAAAAAGTATATCAACATGTTGTCTTGTTACATTCAGAATCCAAACAGTATCGACTGTATTCTAATTAAAGGAATCTGGTATTGTGTCCATAAAGAGCAATGCGTTGTGCGCAATGGCTAATCGGTATTTAACTCTTTACACTAAAATAGTAGAGGTTGGTCCCATGTACGCGTAATGCGCAATACGCATTCCGCACTACGGACAAATGGAATTTCAGCAAAAAATAAGTACGACGGATTGTCAACTTCGTTATTGCAATATTTGCAAGTGGAATTAGTTGTTCAAACATATATCTTCTCTCTAGATCTACATATCTACTCTCGTTCTGGCGAAATATCCATAACTACATTGAAACATTTACTTTACCCTTACCGGCAGTTTGTGTGAATATTTTAAAATATTATCATTTGAATCGATGAAAGGCATTATCATGACATCTAAATTGAAAATGAATTAATTAATTTCTTTGGCCTTCAGCCTTAACTGTTTCATTACAGACATTTATAAAAAGGCAAATTATTAATACATGAACAATTAAAAAAAAATGTTAATGACATTTTTGCACTAAAAAACTAAATACTAACTGGAAATCAGAACATATCAAACGTATTGGTATGCCATGAAATGACAATGGAGAAAATAGTACACGAAGGAAAGATAAGCTTTAAAAAAGATAAGTTTGAAGTTATGATCACCTAAAATACTTGTTGTTTGGATGTCCGAATTCCCGATGTCAACTTGACCTTGTTTATTTGTGTACCTTATCATACCTGGGTTAAGGTTAGGGTTAGATTGATTGTCAACATGTAGGGCTAGCGCAGAAGATCTGCCGTCTCCAGAAATAGTCTGCATAAACCGATCAGAACTGGTTACAACCGCACATAGTCGGACCATCACAGTAAGGTTGAATGAAATAGACTCGTTATCTCCCTCGTCAACAAACATCTGTTTATCATCTTGTAACTTTCAAAATTGAAATGCCATCTTGTAAATTTCAAACTTGAAATGTCATTTGCTAAAGATGTATATTTGCCGAACTATACATCACAAATTGTAACTTAAATGAGATAAATCAAATCTATTATCAAGATTAAACTTTTCCAATACATTGTGCAGTCATTTGTCAAAATACACAAGATGGACATAAATATTTCGTTTTCGTCTTTATGATAACTTATTTTGACATCATCATCATCATCATCACCATCGTCGTCGTTGTTTTTGTCAACGACCTCAAATCTTCTTTTTTGTGATGATGATGTATTTAATTAACGAAATGAAAAACGAATGTAAGCGTTTTAGAAATTAGAAATAAGTACATGTATTTAGAATCTGAAATGAAATGTTGCACTAGATAAGCGTATCATGCATTACGCAAACCACATGTTGTGCATCAGACCTCTTTATACTTTATAATAGTTTTAAACGGTTTAGAGTAATTCTAAATATACATTCTAAGAACAAACAGAGTTTTGCAAAAGCGATATTGCAATAACTCCACCTTTAATAGGTGACTTTGAAATATCGTAGCCATTTTATGATTAATAAACCAATGGTTTCAAATCAATATCATACAGCTTCGTATCTTCGTTTGTTCACTTGCTTGTGTATCCTAGTGCAAATATCATGTAAATAAGGTTTCATTTTGACACCCATAAAAAACTCCAGGAGCACAAACAAGGGACAACCAATAATCCATTAGTAAAATAACCATTCACACGCCATATTTCGGGATCGTCTTGTCACTGGTACTGAATTTAATTATTTGGCATGATTAAATAGACAAATTGGGTCATATTTGAGAAATTCACATTTTCTTAAATTTCGATTTAAATATTCCATATAAACATTGTAAGAAAGAAACCAGTACAATTACATTGCATTAATGCAAAGGAACAAATTTGACTTAGGTCTAAAGTTATTGATCACTATTGGAGGGTTTTGTAGCGAAAAATACAAAATATTGTTTTCGAAATTTTCACCCCTGGCTATTTCAATAATTCCAAAAAATAGGCAACTGTTAGCGTAACTGAGATCCGCGAGGATTTTGTAAGTTTGTTAATTATTTATTGAGATAAATTCATATCGACAGGCACATTAACCGACTTTCAAATCCCTACTAATACAACAACATATATTTGTAAATATGCGTTTAGCTAAAGTCGAAGGTCTTCCTCGATAACTTATCAGATAGCAGAAAAAGCAGTTTTAAATTCCAAGTCTTTCAAATTTATTCTGTTATACAAAATTCTTCATGCTTGAATTCGTTGTTTATTATCTGCCTCTGTTTGTGAAAAATGTTGAAAAGCAACAGTTAAACTTCAAAGTTCCAATCCCAACTGTTATCTTAGTGAACATGTGTGCAGAATTCGAAAAACAAACCCCGAAACGTTCACACAGAGAGGTCCCGCTTATCAGAAACTCACCCAAACCAGATCGAGACAGGTAAATATAAACATTGACGGCGTCTATCTCAAGTACTTACCTCCAGATCTACAGATATGACGGACAAGAGTAGGTACTACGAGTATATAGTGATAGGGTGTGGGGGTATTGGAAGTGGCACGGTCTATTGGCTCTCAAAAAGATCCAAGTCGGGTAAGAATATTTTACTACTTTGATGTTAAGCATTTTAATCATTGTTAATTTTCCATTCAAACTTTGAAATTTAAAATAATGTAATTGAAGACGAAATTGAAATTATGAACTTGAAATTAAATAATTGAATTTAAATGAAAATTTGAAATGTGAATCAGGAAGGAGGAGTGCCATAGGTCGGCTGACGCGACCTGCTACTACATCTTGCTAGACTCAATATAGGAGTCAAACGGGTATTATTGAGGCTAGGTTTACTTAGACTCATGCAGTTATCAAATGATTACATGCATTAATAATTCGACAACCACATATGATATATACTTGCCTCACTCTCTCTCAAAACTAATTCTTTCTAGTGCTTGGTCTGGAACAGTATCAACTTGGTCACGACAATGGCGGTTCACAAGACCATTCAAGAATCATGTAAATTATGTTTCACCTCTTTCTTATCTCACAATTTTGTGAACACTCAGTTTAGCTGAATTATATAGTTTATACATAAGCTTTCACTGAAACACTTTTTCGATCATCAATAATGATTTCAGAGTTGAAATCCTTTAAAAACACTTCTTTTTTCCCCAAAGTTCATACATTTACAAATTGAACCTTATACTTTTCAATTGTTGGAATTGTGTTTCTTAAAACTTGTTTGCCTATTTCATTTGCCTGACAGGGTAATTGTTTTATAAAAAAAGTACTGATATTTTGAAACCATTATAGATAATGTTTAAAGGATAAACACTTAAAAGTTATTTTCCTTTTCAGCCGTCTCACCTATCATGATGATATGTACACCAACCTGACACCTCACACATTCCCTGCGTGAGTGAACTAATATTTTCTGTATTTTCAGTTATTTCACATTTTATTCTGTGATAGCAACAAATACTACAATAACAAAGTAGATTTAGATCTGTACAATTGCTGAAGTCACATTGTTTAAAATTTTAGGTAATGTGTCCTTACTTGGCATGAGCAAAACCTTATAACACAATTGTCATAGATATGAATGGTTCACGCGAAATGAGAGTTATCTCAAGAACCATTAACTGGATTCTCTTCATAGTTTACACAAAGCATCTTCCTGGGGAGGCGCCGGGCCCAGTCGATTTTGGTGACCTTCACATTATTTACAAGGTCACAGTGAGGCTTATATATGGAAGACCCAGGGATCAGTTGATTTGTTGTGGTCTAAATGACATCTAGTAGCATGACAAGTGTAGACAAGTGTTTCTATGTATTCAGTATGCATTTTGTTCACATCAATTTGCGGCGGGGGATCTTGTCACCTTTGTGACAAATACTTGTTCTCGTTGAAATTTTATCGAGAAGGTGGCGAGAAAATGATTTGATTGGCTGTATCCCAAGTTTGGCCGCGCGAGCGAATCTAGCTTCTGAGCCCAGGGTACAGATTAGTGGAGTTAGCGTAACGTTCGTACCATGAGACAGGATGCATTATGTTATTATAGGACACTACTCATATATATCACTGTAGATATGAAACTATCGAATGAGTTCAGAGTAACTATGCCACAGTGTGGACCTCGTAATTTCATGCCATTACTTTTGTACATCACTGTAGATGGAACACCGTGGAGCGGGAGTCTGGACAGAAGCTGGTGCACGAGACCCCGAGTCTACAGCTGGCCAGGAGGGGCGAGACGGAACACATCATGGATCTGTACGCACAGTCCATGTCCAGAACAAACATCCCGTGAGTACAGAATTTCTTAGACATACAGTGGGAGGCAGATTTAAGTATCAATATTTTTTTAATTGTGTTCAGATTTTAGTGAATTGCATTTACCTGGCCGAGTGTCTGGTTCGTGCTTTTAAGATCTGCACTTTTTTTCACACTCAACATTGGTCCACTCTTATTTCTAAGTGATTTCTTTTGAAATCTTCTTAGCATGCGCATCGGTGTTCAATGTTTTGAAACACGTATCTTTGTGAGGCGTAACTGTTCATTTTTCTTATTCCAGTGTATGCTTTTTATGTTTAAAATCAAATATGTCCAGGTATCCCATCAAAACTGATTGGTAGAAAGTAGCTTTAAAACATTTTCATACGTAATAAATGTTCCTATCGGGAAAACGAAACAAATTCTCAAATCGCCTATGACATTCAGATACGAGAAACTCAACAACGAGGAGATCATGCAGCGCTATCCTCAGTTCCGGCTCGGACCGGAAATAGTCGGCTTGCTGCAGAAGAAGGCGGGTCTTGTAAACGCAGCCCTGGCAAACGCTGTTCACATTCAGCTGGCACGTGGCAACGGGGCGACGATCATCTCCAACTGTTCAGCGACCAGGATAGGCAGGGCCAACAATGGAAATGTGGTCGTGAGTACCTAGTACTCTTACCAGAAACAAAGTCACACCAATGAATTGATTCAAAATTAGATTTCCTGAAAGTAACAATAACTTTGGTGGTCGTTCTGAGCTCAATGTGTATCAGTCAGCACCATTACTTAACTAAATATCCTTGTAACATTTTTACGTATATAGATATTAATACCCAAGCAGAGATGTCCTGTTGTTTTTACAACATGAGTGACTAATAAAGAAGTATAAAATGATGTTTTGCGAGGGAAATATCGTTATACTTACACGCAAGTTTGGTTCCATATCAGTACAGAATTTAAAAACCAGCACACACCTTGTCTTGTTTAGATACAATGATGATCCTCTTTTTAATGTAAATCTTTGACCGACTACGTCAGTTAATAAGATACGTTATATCTTCTTGTGTTATCAATATGTGTTCGTCTGTTCGAGGTCTACACGACAAAAGGAACATTCGAGTGCCGGAGGTTGATCATCACAGCTGGCGCCTGGCTCAACGGCGTCCTCGGCACCATTGGCGTCCACATCCCGGTCACCGTGACCCAGGAGCAGGTCACCTACCTCGCCACCCCTCACATGAAGGACTTCACCGTAGACAAGTGAGTGAACTCTTATAAATAA
Organism: Steromphala cineraria; assembly: GCA_916613615.1. Taxonomy (NCBI): domain Eukaryota; kingdom Metazoa; phylum Mollusca; class Gastropoda; order Trochida; family Trochidae; genus Steromphala; species Steromphala cineraria. The sequence continues at coordinate 56,333,433 of OU744725.1, read as the reverse complement.
AAGAATCTCGTGAATAGGAACAAAACGTGTTACCAATTGGAAAACAATCATCTTTTTTAGTTACTAAAAAGAGTTCCAAAAAATCAATAGAATTCTCTTCTTCATTTCAATAACTCGGTTTATTTGATGTTTCTACACGTAAACGGCTGCATAATGTTTTCACTCTATAAGTGAAACCTTAGTTAAGCCTACATATGATCTGGTTGGCTGTTAAATCGAAGAGGGCAAATGTACGTGTATTCTTGAAAAAAGTAAGATAGGAATGCAATTGACGATCAAGCCACATATATATATATATATATATATAAGTTATTACCTTGGGTTGACTTTGCGTAAACGCCAAGTGTATATGTTTTTACATCCTTTGCTTTTAACGATACACATCTCCTTGAAGTAAGACATATGACCCAAATTGCCAATGGTTGGTGTTTTGCGTTTCCAGATTCCCCGTTTGGTACTTTCACTGCCCCACGTATGACATTTACTCACTGCCCATATATGGAAACTCGGGTTCGAAGATCGGAGTGGACGCAGGAGGACCTTCCGTCACGGCCGGAACTAGAACCTTCGAGCCGGACCCGGAAAGAGAGAAGTCCTGCATTGACCTCATCCGTGACATTTGTCCAAAGGTTTGTCTCGAATTCATACATTCCAGGAATTTTAAGAGCCAATTCGCGTTGTTCGTGACTTGTTGTTTGTCTATGAGAGTACTTAAATGTCAGTCCAAAATGAAAAATGTTCGATGAATATTGCTTTTCTGTGAAAACCGAAACATCAGCCGATAAAAGTCGATATCACACGTCAAAGTTTCTTGAATACCAGTTAAATGACCTATCAAACATTGTCTTCACTCGAGCCACATTGTCCGGTTTTCGATCAAAATCCCGACTTTGAATGGCCGTATTTTCGCTCTAATGTACTGATTGACATTTAACTTGATTTTTTCAGTAACAGTTCAGTAACAGTGGTTCCCGATGTAATAACATCGATTTCAAAATTGGACATATGTGATCTCTGTGTCTCTTTAACTGTTTTTTATACGTTTCTAAATTAACGTTTGCCTAATTGACGCGGTTGTCGATTATATTCGCGACTTTATACCTTCGTATTGTCACTATAGAAAACAAATAAGCTTAAAATGATACTGCAAAAGTCGGTACTTTTCGATAGAACGACACCATCAGTGAACGTTTGGTCATGTGACTCCAACAACTCACGCACTGGCTCTTTAGGTTGACAAAAAGATTTTTAAACCTTCTTTTTATCTCGGTAACAGTTTCCGGAAGATATATTTTTTTCAGCCACCTTCAATGAATAGCATTACATTAAAACTTCAATAAATTGAAGGGTTATGTATATGTAAGATATGAAATACTGAATATTAAAAAAATAGAAAATGGCTATTTTTCTCCATTCACAAAAAAGACGGTGCAAAAATTTGGGGAAGCAGTGGAAATGAATAGGAATAATAAAAGCAGTAGTCGTTGATAGAATATCAGCGTGATACTCGTATATTTTCTTTTGAACAGTTTGATGGTCCACTGTTGTATTCGAAAACTTGTCTCTACACCATGCCACCAGACCGGAACTTCGTCATCGACACATGCGCATATAAGGGCTACTCTGACGTCATAGTTTGTTGTGGAGCTGGGCATGCCTTCAAGTGAGTTTCTCTTAAAAACATCAACATGCTAAGGTCGACCTTAGTGTCATCCTTTATTATTGTACTGATGCTGCATTATTGTGACTTGCGGCTACACGTTCTCACACTACCGAGGCAGATCAAGTCAGAGAATATTGATACAGCCTCTGTTCTAATTCGCCGAAATCCATGGAATCCGACAGTTTGCCCTCGCCGAAAAAAAGGAACCACACTACATTTAAATTTCTTTATCAAATGACAACGCGTAAACGTGAAACGGGACCTAACCACAAATGTCGTACAATATTGCTGTTTTGATAGTCTATGGCCTAAGTTAAAACATGTTTTAGTTTAGGTATATAATTACAAGGCGTATAGTTCTCCACAGCTAGTGAACTGAGTAACAGTTATGACTATGTTATAGTCAACAATCTTTTCGTGGAATGATCATTCAAAATGTCAATTTCTGCAACCCCCTTTAGAGAACCCTTTCTGTTGGATGTAAATTAAGTGTGTTAAGTGTTCATTGATACATTCTAATAAGCGAATCGTGAGTCAAAGGAAAATCAAAGTTACTTTTTCATAGGTTGGAGTAACTTTCTATCACTATCCACATGATATAGGAGTATGAATATATCCGAATCATGTTATAGGTTACTAAAGGTATCCATCCTATGTTGCTTTTCGTTTCAAAAGATAGTATTGACTAAACACTCAAGTAATTAGCAGCCCCGTCTAGGGACGGGGCTGCTATCCGTTTTTTGTGAAGTTTCCATCGCCGCCGCCGCCGCCGCCGCACTCGTACTACTAGCTATAACTTTTTTCCACTAAGCTTTCCAGAACTCTTATTCATACCTTATTACTCATACCTCGGGGGAACGATTTTCACACGTTCACTTTCAAGGTCAAAGGTCAAGGTCAAGGTCACGAGATATGTATTCACTCTAAGAATTCCTTGTAAACGCGATAACTTGAAAAGTTTTTGTGCTATGAAGCTCTAACTTGGTATATATCATCCTTGGAAAAGTAAAAAAATTTGAAAAGGTTTTGGCTACAATCCGTCAAAGGTCAAGGTCACAGCAAGGTCATGACGTAAGCATGTTTTAGCGAAAATGTTTTATTTTAACTATGAACACTTTTAATCAATACATGATTGTTATACTCAATAAAAAGTGTTCAATGATCGTGTGACCTTGAATGTCAAAGGTCAAGGACATGAGATATGAGTTATTACAAAATGCACTAAATTTGGGTATAACTTTATCCCATTTAGCTTTTCAGAACTCATGAACATGTCTTAATGTTAATACTTCCAGGGAATCATTATGACATGTTCACTTTCAAGTTCAAAGGTCAAGGTCATGAGTTATAAAATCACCGCAAAATTCCTTGTAAACGCGATAACTTGAAAAGTTTTTGTGCTATGAAGCTCTAACTTGGTACATTGTATATATCATCCTTGGAAAAGTAAAAAATTTTGAAAAGGTTTCGGCTACAATCCGTCAAAGGTCAAGGTCACAGCAAGGTCAACATATATGGAGAAAATGGATTAATTTAATTTTTAACACTTTATTTCATTACAATAATGTTATACTCAATGAAATGTGTTCATTGATTGTGTGACCTAGAGTGTCAAAGGTCAAGGTCACGAGAAAATTCCCAATTTGGTGAGGCCTGTAAAAGGCGGACCAGGGTAAGTCGAAACCCCAAGTTCCGGGGCTGCTCTGCTAATCTAGTTGTATCTCCTAAATTCATTGATGAAATGTTCCTTTACTATCGTTGTAGATTTGCAAGTCTTCTCGGCAAAATCCTGAGTGAGATGGCAGTAGATGGCAGGACGAAGTATCCAATCAGCGACTTCAATATCACCAGGAAGGAAATACAAGACCCTAACACGAAGAATATCTTCTATCTTGGCTCCGAAGTGGAAGCTAAACTGTAACACATTTGTAAAAATGACGATTTTACGAACGCTTCACAACCTGAGGTTAGGGCTTCTAAGTTGTCTTGAGCATCCTTTCCTAAACACTCCCACCTCTTTTATTATCTCCGAGGTGGAAGCTAAACTCGAAAACATTTGTATAAATATGCCGATTTTACGAATGCTTCACAACCTAACAGAGGTGCTGTTAAAACTATCTTCCGCTAGGCTTCAAAGTTGACTTGGGCATCTGTTCCTAAACACTCCCACCTCTTTTATCATCTCTCCTTGTACGAGGACTTACAGCAGTCCGATATTCCTAGATAAGTGACTACAAATTATCACTTATCTTTGACTCCGTTTCACAGGATTTTTTGGATTGCTGGAACATATCGTTAATATGGTTATAAATTCAGTAGAAAGGCATTTCTAGTAGCTGAAGCCAAGAACGTTGTGTTATGTCATGATGCTTGATTAAAGGTATATGTATTGTGATTAGCTTTTTGCTTTTTGTATATATATTGCTCAATAATGAGGGCGAAATGTTATTTCAAATGTATTTTTGTATGTATAATTGATGGATGTAATTCTTGTGTTTCCATTCATTTTATTCAAAGTTTTAAGATATACAACATGAAATAAACAAAACAAGCTATACAAATTCCATTGTATTTTTTAAGTACACATATTAACTTGTCGATTCGTGCGATCCTTTGTCGAAGGTGAAGGATTAAACTCCAACTAAACGACAAAAAGGTCGTTTTGATTGGAGAAACGAGAGAGCCACCAGTTGTACTGCTGGAAGGAATGTCTGAAAGTTGATAAAGAGTGTTTTACGGTCAATCTATCTTAAGAAATTTCAATAGAACATATTCGAATTTAATTGTATTTGTGCATTAAAAAAAGTCATGTAAGCAAATGTCAGTCATTTGAAGACTCGATGGTTTTCCGAGCCGTACCTTTAATATATTAACCGTATGGGCCAAAAGTATATATTTATTACAACATTAAGACAATAAAACATGTCAAACTTGACATGGGAATGCAAATCAATTTCCTTTTTTTTCTAGTTCTTGGTCACCAGATCCGGTGGAAACTTTTTTTATTGTGAGAATGCAAACATAGAAATACGAGCTACGTCTATTAGAGATAACTTACATTTAGGTAGTGAACATATGTGACATTGATACATTTGGAGTCACCCTATCTGTAAAAGTACACTTTATTTTACTTTTTTGGATCGAATCCCATCCGGGACTCGAACCAACACTATTATGTTACTATTTAACAAAAGATCTTCAGAATGAGGAAGCGGCAATAAAATATGAATTACATTGTACGCTAAAAACACCTTCAGAGCGGTAAGGCAACACCGCCAGCAATTAACATACCAGCAGTTAACCATCTTCACGACGTCACGGGCGAAACGAAAAAGTTTCTAAACTTTCCCATTCCAACGAGGAGTTGCTCGATACGTTTTTACCTTGCCGTGGGAAGATGGCAGTTAACCAACTCGCCCTATTACGGTTTGCTGGTAGGGATATTGCTGGCGGTGTTGCCTGACTCTGAGGGTGCATTGACACGTACTATTGCAGAAAGTGTAACCCCAAGTATAGCAGAGTTATATCTCGCAAAAATATTATGAATGAGGAAGAGTTCTGGGATTTTCAACTACTTCATTGCAGATTGCGACATATCAGTGTATGTGCTAATTACGTTATCAAGTAAATGAGAATTTGATAAGAATGTGCTTTATAACCATGTTAGCATCTACGCCGAACTCTTGCAATTAAGAATTGAAAGTTTAGCTCTCTTTCCTTGTCATCGAATCAGTTCTTTGACAAGCAAATCTCTTTAAATTTATATCATCACCACAGTGGAAATAATACGATTACATCCTAGAAAGGAACTTGTGGCAGACTTTATCCTTCGGGAGATCTAATCGCTCTGCTCTCTGTTCACATAAGGTCAATTTTGATAAATTTTTACTATTTAACGAAAGATCTTAAAGAGAAAAATTTGAAATCGATGTTTTTACATCGGGAATCACTTACTGTTACTGAAAATAAAAAGTTAAAGGTCAATCAGTACATTAGAGCGAAAAAATAGGCCATTCAAAATCGGGATTTTGATCGAAAATCGGACAATGTGGCTCGAGTGGCGCGCGCAAATTCGCCAAACGTAATTTTGAAACCTTGTCATAAGCTAGCAGGAAGATATATTCGATTCGATAGTGTTTATTAGGTAATGTAACTAATAGGTAGTTTTATTGGATGCATAATTTCGAAAATTAAACGTATTTCAGATGTTTTCTCGATTTTTCCATAAAGTCAAGCATTTTAGAGATATTATGCATAAATGGATATATTTGCAAGTCCAGTGATGAGATATGAACTTCAATCACCATATTAAATATTTTGTAGCTTATCAAAACCAAATAAAATTTTAAGAAAGATACTCTGTGTCACTTTAAGAATAACGAAGCGGCAATAAAATATGAACTACATTGTACGCTAAATAGTACCAGTAACTGGTGTGTGGTTTCTGGGTTCTTAGGGCTTTTGTTTTGGTAGGAGGCATTGTACAAGTCCCGCCACAATGTTACGTTTGTACTTTTTTCCAACTGTGTTTAGATTGTCTTTGACAACTGATACAGACGTTCTAAACATACTTACACATTTTAGAGTAGAATATAAGACATATTGTCGCTAGTGTGTCCTTTAATTTCTCTTGAAACAAAGTGAATACGTTGAATTTATAGTTTTAGTACCACTGGTACATGGGCGGTTATTAGACCTATAATTACAAAATCCTTGGGGCGCTTATTAGAGCAGGGCGCTTATTATGTCGCAGACAGTAATACTTTTCGAAGATCCTTAATTGTTCCTTATTATCGATAGATAGTCCTTATATCCAGATGAATCTTCAATCTGTCCGAGCATGCGTAGTACCTTTCCTCCATCGAACGGGAGTTGACTAATTTCTTTTAGATAAAATTTAACAAATTGAGTTTTTATAAAATTCTGTAAATTGGAGAGGGGATGTGTTGATATTATTTGAAGGAAGGAATGCTTTTTTGAAGAATTTGCTCAATACTTTGGACCCAAGATGATTTTGAAAGTAGTCTGTCTTCTTGTAGAGCAGCATATTAAAGTCGTCTATTGTCCATCCTTATCAATATTCTGTAATAGTTGAACATGTTGGAAAGTATATTTATTGATATTGGGTAAAATACAAGAGAGAATTCCGTTTCCACAAAAATTACCCCATTAGAACTGTCCTTTTGATTTACGTAGTAAGTGCTCGAAAAAATGTTGGTGTGATTTAATTCGAATACTGATTTTTTTGTCCAATTAATATATATATCATGAAGGAGGAATAATCAAATAAACAATATTGTACTTTTATTTCTTCGAATTTATATTTGTGAAAATTTATAAATTTGTAAATTTTATCGTTGCGCTTTCAGAATGTCTAAATGTCCTCCGTGTAACACAGGAAATTGAGAATGATCAAATAGTATTATACAATTATGTTAAAACAATCAACAATCAAGTTCAAATACGATGTAGATGAAATATATCCTCACCATATTGCCATCCCCATATGTTTTATCTACATCGTATTTGGACATGATTATTAATTATTTTAACATTGATTATTCTCAATTTCCTGTGCCGTGAAAGTTCTGAGGAATAAATTTCTATTCTTGTTTCTTTTGTCAAACGATATATATATACTTTTATGTAATGTTTGAATGAATTAGGGCGTCGGAGAGCCTTAAAAATGCGAAGGGTAAAGATAGGTTTCGCACCAAATGACAACTTACAAAGAAAGCCATGTATGAAAAATGTAAAATAACGGGGGATATATCCTCACTTTTCTAACAAATATAAGGTAAATGAGGTCAAAAATTTCTGTCAATTATTATTAATAATACTAATGACGAAAAAATGATTGAAATATATAAAATCCATCGAAAACAGTTTAACTTGCAAATCGCAAGGCAACAAGTATTTTAACATTTGTCACGTTTGCCCTTCGTGTTTAAAAAAAAATCTAATCAATCTATAAATTTTGGAATGGTAAGTAAATTTAAACGCGTCGTCTATTACAATATAGTAAAGGAACATGATACAGAATAGAATATAACCTGGTTGAAACATGATACAAAATGAAAAAAAAATCATTCTTTTATTTCATTTTTTGTGTAAACGTAGATTTGAACCACTAAATTATAAATATAAAGGGACCGGGTAATTTCAACGACGGTTCTGTGATTAGAGTTACTTCCCTTTGTTGTTGTGAACACGCACACAAACAGAAGTGACAGCTTCTGCACGGTTTGTGTTCTATCAGTTACTTTAGTTTTCATTCAACAATCATTCATGATTTAGAGGGAACAAATTATAAAATGTCCTTTAGATATTTTCTATTTATTATTTAATATAATGTATAGGATTATAGCCTTGCTAACGATCGGTTCGTAAAAACAACACGTGGATTCACATTTTTGCCGGATGTATTTGCAAACCTAAAAAGCAGACCAATGATATATATTTTTAAACCTAGAAAGAGTCTGTTTTGTTCCCTTTTAAATCATTTTGGGCCCAATTTCGGTCAACTATCACAAAGTCAACAAAGATTCCAACTGGTGGGCAAAAAAGGTGAGCAACATGATTGATTGGGCTGTAGGTGAATTCGTATCCAAAACGAACTCGTCCCCACTGAGAACTCGTACCCAAAACAAACCCGTACCCATATTTATTTTAATAGTTTAGAATCATTTATCACGATTAAATAATCATTTTAATCAACATTTTGTAATATTTCATAATGTTGTATATATATATACTCACTCGATCGCTGCACGTTCGGTTTCAATTTAAAATTTACTCGCTATCAAATCAGTATAACATATGTCTCTGATTTTCAAACACACTAGGTTTATCTCCTAAATATTTCATAATGTTGTAGATATACTCACAATACATTTATTTTCATTTCTGTGATAAAACAGTGACAAAAAGTAGAATATTATACATTCTTAACATTGTATAATTAATACAATCATGAATAATACATAATAACAATGAGCAATGATTAAAATGCCAGTAAAGATGAAAAGGGTAAGTTGCCAACAAAATAACTGACAATCTACAACTGTGCGCTCAGACCTGCACGAAGCTCATAATCATAACTTCGCAAATACCAAAGTGTTGAAAGACCAATTACATTCAATTAAGATGTTGTTTCAGTAAAGTTGATAACTCATGGATTATCTCAAGTGGTGACAATGTTTTCTTAGAAATGTGGATGAATTCGAATATCTGAATTGGTAAGCCTTTGGGAACTCTGCATATATACGAACGTGATTTAAGCCTTCTTTCATTAAAAATATGATCTTTAAACTCATTATCAGAGTACAATTACAGTTAGAATTATAATTTGTGTAAAAAAAGTACAAAATAATAGTTGGGACGAATCCACCGCTCAATTTGGGTACGAATCCACTGAGATTTGTGGGTACGAATTCACCGCATCCCATTGATTGATTGTGGTTTCTATTTAGCTCGTATCATCGGGAAACGGTCTTTTCGTAGGAGGATCCCGTTCGTACATTGTAGCAGTGCATTTTTCGTAGGAGGATCCCGTTCGTAGAAGGCCTTTTCGTTGGAGTGAACAAAATTTATAATCGAAGGAGTGATAATATATATTATATAAATATAGGTTTAAGAATTGTTAGCAGAGCCAAGTAATTGGTTATGATCTTTATTTATATCATGATTTTCTTTCTATTGTTGACGGTTAGAACTGTAATGTAGTGGCAACATAAGTCTGCTTCGCGCTTTCTAGTAAACTGTGTTCAAAAATAGAGGTCAAACAAGCAGTAGATAATGTTACATTCATTATCCCTCTGATAGATGTTGAGTACAAGAATCTGTACTATTGAAGATAGTGTGATCCCAAATGTAACATTTGTTCACTATTTAAATGGCATTTATTTCTTGATAAGTCTTCTTTCAAAGGATATTAAATTTTAGTCCCATTGACACTTTGCAAGAATTCTGAAGTGAATTTAAACATTGTGAACTGATACTGTATTTTGGCGATAACTTTATGGTTAGGTGCTCCAGACATCAGTCTTGATCCATTGTTATTCTTAGCGGTTGTAAAGCAATGATATACAAGTTATGATTGAAATTTTTATTTACCATCAGGACAAGCCCTATTCATGTATCATGCAGAATATTTACTAATTTTGACAATGCGTTTTGTAATTGCAAACAAAAATGTTCCTAAAAACAGCGATAATTGTTCCCCAGCCAGTAGCCTTCTACTGGTGCTAGAATAAATGTTGACCCTATGAAATTTCACCATAGTGTTTTCCATCATGGTTGATAACCATTTACAGAACCGAAAAACAATTATTTTACAGAAAACAGTGCAATCAGATTGTGAATGTATTATCAGGGTTTCTTGAATTTAATTGGTGAGTTAATTTTTGTAAAATCAATATTAAGTTATACATTAATTGAGCTGATATGAAGATTAATAAAAACATTCAATTTAGTCTCCTGAATATCTCTAATTAAGAGATTGTAAAAAGGTTGATGAAAATATCAAGGATGGTTATACATATGAAGTAAAAAAATTTACTGTCAGTTATCTGCTGTGAAGTCCTTTTAATCCAAAATCTAAGTGATTTGAGTGCAAAACATTTGACAAACTAGAACAATTTTCCAGGGAGAAATCTCTGCTTTGCATCAGTTTTAAAGGGCAAGCATCTTTGACAGGTTGGCTTTGACGCAGTTTCAACAATTTGATAATTTTTAGGCTAAGTACCAACTACAGGGGCCACAGCCATAACAAATAATTGACTATTATTATGGCTACAGAGCTGCTGACCCTTTGTTAAGTATCAGCTCTTGATTTGAAAGTATCACATACCTAGTTCTGTGAGTTAATTGAAGCAAAATCACCTCTGCAAGTCCAAGATCTTATAAATTTTGTTTCAGGCACAATGTCTTTGGCTCCTGTCAACCAACTCCCTCCCAACAAGCACATATACCGCAGAGTCCTTCCACAGTCATGCATTGCCTTTGCATCAGACGAGGGCAAAAGACTCTTCAAGGAAGCGCTCGCTGCAGGTCACATGGAGTGCTACTTTAAACTGGCTGCCCAGTTTCGAACCCAGGATGAACCAGCATTCTGTGGACTGACCACCATGGTGATGGTACTCAATGCTCTGGACATGGATCCGGGCAGGATCTGGAAAGGTCCATGGCGCTGGTACCATGAGAACATGCTGGACTGTTGTGTTCCTCTGGAGGTGGTTGAGCAGGAAGGAATCACATTTGATCAGTTCCTGTGTGTGGCAGCCTGTAACTCTCTGGCAGTGCGCGCCACAAGGATGGTAGATGGTGCAATGAGCGTGGAAGAGTTTCGGGACATCGTCAAGGATTACTCACAGAGAGATGATGCCTTCATGGTGCCTTCCTATTCAAGACCTGTTCTGGATCAAACTGGAGATGGACACTTCTCTCCAATGGCTGGCTACCATCCAGGACGAGATTTGATTCTGATATTGGACACAGCTAGGTTCAAGTACCCACCCCACTGGATCCCTGTTCAACTAATGTATGATGCTATGAAGGCACTGGATCATGGCACAGGTTTGTAATTATACCCCCGCTACGACGTAGTCGGGGGTATATAGCGCTCCGCGTGTCCGTCCGTCCGTGCGTCCGTCCGTCCGAAATCGTTTCCGGAGCATTACTCAAAAACTATACCACTTAGAAACTTCAAATTTGGTATGGAAGTAGCCTATGTGGTGCTGTGGTGCCTTTTAGGGGTTTCAGCTCAATGGTCCAAATAATTTTTGAAATTTTGACCAAAAACGGTCTGATTTTTGGACTTTGTCTCGTTTCCGGAGCATAACTGAAAAACTATACCACTTAGAAACTTCAAATTTGGTATGGAAGTAGCCTATATGGTGCTGTTGTGCCTTTTAGGGGTTTCAGCTCAAATACCCCCGCTACGACGTAGTCGGGGGTATATAGCGCTCCGCGTGTCCGTCCGTCCGTCCGTCCGTCCGTCCGTCCGTCCGAAATCGTTTCCGGAGCATTACTCAAAAACTATACCACTTAGAAACTTCAAATTTGGTATGGAAGTAGCCTATGTGGTGCTGTGGTGCCTTTTAGGGGTTTCAGCTCAATGGTCCAAATAATTTTTGAAATTTTGACCAAAAACGGTCTGATTTTTGGACTTTGTCTCGTTTCCGGAGCATAACTGAAAAACTATACCACTTAGAAACTTCAAATTTGGTATGGAAGTAGCCTATATGGTGCTGTTGTGCCTTTTAGGGGTTTCAGCTCAATGGTCCAAATAATTTTTGAAATTTTGACCAAAAATGGTCTGATTTTTGGACTTTGTCTCGTTTCCAGAGCATAACTGAAAAACTATACCACTTAGAAACTACAAATTTGGTATGGAAGTAGCCTATAGGGTTCTGTGGTGCCTTTTAGGGGTTTCAGCTCAATGTTCTGAATAATTATTTTTATTTTGACCAAAAACGGTCCAATTTTTGGACTTTGTGTTGTTTCCGGAGTATATATAAATACCAAATGACTTGCACACTTCAAATTTGGTATGGAAGTATACAGTCAAACCTCGGATACCCTGACAAAGATTTTTCAAACAATGTGTTAACCGGACGATTTGCTATCCGGACAATTTTCACCTGTTACCAAAACAAGGTTCGACTGTATAGTGCTGTTGTGCCTTTTAGGGGTAATTCCAGGGTTCCCAGAATTTTATTCAAAAACTACATAGCCGGGGATGTTTTGAAGTGAAATAGTTTTTAGGGGTGCAAGATCATTGTGTTCAAAGTCATAATCATTCAACGAGTAATTTTCATAAATTTTCAAATTAATGTTACGTGAAGGCGGTCAAACTACAGGCGGGGGTATGTGAGCCGCGCTCACTTTTGCCTTGTTCATTTATTGTCATCAAAATTTATGACTGTCATCCTAAAGATCAAAATAAGGATAAATCTATATATATTTTTTTAATACCAGATATTTAAAATAAATATGCTGCTTATGCTTTTCATTTTCACCCCATCACAATATGAAGGGTAACTGATATTACACGGATAACTTTTATGGTGAGTAAAACTAAGTTCAACATCATTTCATGAGGGCAAACTCTTCTCGGTTCTTCAAAGTCATTACGTTAAGCTATATTATAATCTGGAAGATAATTTTCTACAAATATTTTACAGGGAAACCTAGAGGGTTTGTGTTGATCTCCCCTCATCAGCGGAAACAACATCTAGTGCTGTTCCGCCTGGCCAACAACATGAGTCTAACAGCACCAGGCCACTTCAGTGAAGAGATTGTCAAATTCATGCTTAGTTGGACAGAACAATTAAACAGGAGAACCGGAAATTGTACAAATGAGACTCTAGCTATCGAAGTGACCAACAGCATCATTGACCTGCTGGTGGACATCAGGAAGAGTGTCATCATCTTGACCACACAGCTGGACATCAGCTGCCCAGAAGAATTGGAAAAACAGAATAAATGTGTTGCATATAAACTTATACAGGGGCTGGAAAATACAGAACTGTTTTCAAAGGTGCAAGAAATTCTGAAGAGCATATCCAAAGAGAAGGTGACAAGAATCGAATATCTCTTTGGCAACTCGGCGCCATGTTGCTCTAGTTCATGTCAGATCTATAAGGAGATCGTCTGTACCCATTTTCTTACCTTCTTTATTCTAAGTTGGCCTTATGAGAGTGAGAGTGTGGAAGGGGAGCTAACTCTTGGTGGCAAAGTTTTGAACATGGTTAAGGAAGAGCTGAAAAATGAAGTTTTAGCATCAGAAGTTGAGGCTATGAGAAATCAGTTGAAAGTGCTAGTTGGCGTCTGCTTATCTGATAATGTCCGTCGCTGCTGTAACAAGAGAAAGAAATGTTCTTGAAGGAGGGTCTATTTCATTGAAAAACCAGCGCTTTTGTTCTATGATCAAACTCAAATAGACCCATCCTCGTTAATACAGCACTTTCGTTCCAATAAATCGACACTACAGCCCTGGATATATAGAAGGCTATATTCTTCCTAAATCTTCTTTGGACATTGGACATTGAAGCTGTGTTCTTGCCACTGGATGCTAATGTCAATTAAGTTAGGAACCAATATAAGATGATTAAGGATACCTTTGTAAGATTGATCATAGATGCAAATGGTGTTTAGGAAGGCTATCAATAAAGGGAGATAGATGATATCTATATATGTACATATCTCCTATTGAAAATTTGAGTTTCACTTTGGCTCTAGAAAGATCATGTATCTGTATATAGAGTCGAATGGGACAGCAGCCTTATCAGTCAATGTTAGATCAATAGTTCGACCTTGTATAAAATACATATTGAACTAAGTTTTAAAAGCGGCAGTAGCACATTTTCAGGAGGAATGATGTCAGGAAAATAAAAATAAGTACATTTGGTTTCGGATCAAGAGGTTAGGGTTCAAATCCTCCCTGGGGCTCGGCAACCTTTTCTGAAGTTAAAAAAAACCTATTCTTGACACACTAAGGTTTGGGTGTGGAGGTACACTGAATTTCAGCACAGTGCCCATGATTTGCTAGTACCAGCCGATTACAGGTTCCAGCGCAATGCATATAGCCATGTGTTGCAGGCATTCTCCCTGCAATAATACTAGCAGCCCTGATTAAAGTAAAATACTCTTGAAAGTGGAGTTAAAGGGAATCAACAACCTAGCTTGTGAAACCAAATTGACCATCGTTAATGAGAGCGTCTAGACGGGTAAGCGGGGGTCACATGACACAAACTTGGTACTGATTGTCAGCTGTAGGCGGTTTGTAACCAAACTATTTTGTCTCTACCGAGCACAATTACGTCTCTTTCGGGGCCCTGCTAATAAAACTCTGGAAGTTAAAAATTCGGGTTGCAGACCTCCTTTAATTGCGAAATCACCTCACCTTATTGTTGCCATGAAAACCACTTATTCAAATCAGGCAAGTTCAAGCAAATAGTGTCCACGCGCCACTCAAACAGGATGTAAACAATCTCTTCCTGATACCACTCACAAGTGGTCATGTTTACACATGATAGGCAATGTCGTCTTCTCTTAATGCTTCTGTTTACAAACTTAGGAATATGGACTAGATTAGAGCATTTGTTTGTTGAATTAACAATCTGGTCTCATTCAGAGAGAATAAATCTCAAGTATGATGTTTTCAGGATTTTTGTGAATCATGTATTAGCTTGGATCACATTAAGCAGGGATAAGAGATACAGTAGAACACGGATATACAAACTCCAAGGGACCAACGAATTTAGTTCGCTATATCCAAATTCGCTATATCCGGTGTTCGCTACTCACGTTTAGCTGTCATACATAGGGCTTCTGAGGGGACTTAATTTTTTTTTCACTATATCCGAGTTTGCTATATCCGTGTTCTACTGTATATACTCATTGATATGTCAAGATATCCTTTAAGAAAACTGCAATGGGGAGATTACCATTCATGTTTTCCTAATACAAACTTTAATATATAGAAATAGAAATTTTGTAAATATATTTGATCTCATCATTGGTGTTTATGAGGATGAACCCTGACTGATGTATATATTAATTCTTCCTTATACGTCCACCATACAGCAGAAGTGGTAGCATTTATTTCTCCATCTGTCCAAAACATTTATTTGAAGATTATCTTTCTAAACATGACATTTACACCAAATATACAAGTATGTATGTAAAACATGATCCTTTGGTGTGACTTTTGATGATAAGACTTTTATCAGTTTATGAAAATATTTCATAACCATGAAACAATGACCCAAGCAGTGACTCGAAGAAAAAAGTTGTCAATATCATGTTTCAGGAACCATTCTCACTATTTTCATATCATTTGAGACGCTGTTCAGTCATCAACGCTATGTGTTTTTAAATGCTGAAACCTATGTTGTATTATTTCTTTAGTTTACATGGTAAAATGAGAAGGTAGAATAGCAATATTTTTATTTATCATCCAAAACTGGGTTCCACAGGAGATATCGCTTTGACAGTAGATTTTTAACAATGCCTTGTAATCCGAAAATACATGACATCACAAACGTTTTACATCATCAGTAATGACGTCACAATGCTATGATGTCATAAACACGATGGCATCACAATGCTATGACGTCATTAACACGATGACGTCACAATGCTATGACATCACAATGCTATGACATCACTGGTTTAGCAGTTTTAGGGCTATCCAGTGTTCAAAGGTGTAAATTTGTCATGCTTATGTAATGAAAAATGATTTTGGATGATAAATAGAATCTCACCCTCGTGTCTTCTGATATCAAATATATCAACACTCGTTGATAAAAGTAAAATATTAGTTACTTTTATCAACTTGTGTTGATATATTTGATATCAGAAGACACTTGGGTGAGATTCTATATATATATCACTTGGTATTTCAATATTCAATGGACAGTGTTATGTCAATTATAACATTTATGATTTACATAACACTAACTCAATAACTGAGTTCTTAATACATGTGCCAATACATGTGCTTATACTTTGTGCATAAGTCACTCAATGCCAAAACCTGTGCTTCGCTACTTCAGTATTTTGTCTAAACTTGAAATCTGGTCAGGTCAGTGACAGCTTTGTTGTCTTCCACACTAGTTCAAACTCCACACAATACTTTTAAATCATGCTGATTTTACAATATTTGACATTGTTATGTTTTTGAAATGTTTCAACATGTTGTTTGTGATGAGATTGTTATTTACCTGTTGCTTTGTTATATTATTATATCTCCAACATAATATTGGTAAAATATTGTTTTTTTATATATATAAATTATGTACTCCTCACAAAAAAATAATTGACAAATATTTTTCAAGCAAATATGTTTATAACATAGGTAGCCACATTCTCTCCCCACAGAGGCAAATCAAGTCATGAAATGTTAATACAGCCTCTGTTCTATTATGCCGACTTTGTGGGCTAGAATGTGAGATGCCTGATTGGAGGCAATCAACGTTAGTTGTGCAATCAGCTACGCTGTTCTAAAATCATCATTGTGGCTACTGAATCATGGCAAAAACATTGTGATATGAACTACCGTACCCTTTTCATGCGAGAAGCGTTGTCATTTGATAAAAAAATTTAAATGGATAGTTGTGAAATTTTTTTCTGCCAAGGGAACCCACGGATGTCGGCGTAATAGAACAGAGGCTGTATCAATATTTCATGACTTGATCTGCCTCTGTGGTGAGAGAATGAGGTAGCCATACATTGAGAAAAAGTTTAGGCAGAGAAAGCTTAGGGATAAATAGCCCTAATTCAGATAATTGATGCCATTGGATGGACACAACTACCTATAAACATGCAAAATTAACAAAGTGCTTGTGTTACAAATTTCAAATATTGCTTCATTTTTTGTGAAGAGTTTATATCCTTTTCTTATGTTAGTTTATGTTTTTGTAAACATAACATGATAATTACAGCATTATAATGTGATTTTATGACAGTCATTTTACAGATATTTAATTGCATTTTGTAAATAAATTGAAATAGGTGTTTTTTTTTATTTTGCCTCTGTACTTTGCAAAGTGTAAAACTTCAATCCTCAGGCTTAAATCAATAAAGCAAATAAAGAAAAATATAAAAGTTTGTAGTTTGACCTGCTGTATGGACCTCAAGTCCTGTCTGTAGCAGTCTTTTGGCTATCAATAAGACATATCATCAATGATAAAATGGGCGCTTATAATTTTGGTAAATGATGACTAATAAGTTTTCAAAAAATATTCATGTATAGAGTTTTAGCTCATCTGGTCTGAAGGGCCCAAAGGTCTTATGGCATAGCATGGTGTCCGTCCATCCATCCGTCCGCAAACCTTTGTGCATTTTCGACTTCTTCTCCAGAACTAAAAGGCAAAAAAGCTGAAACTTTGTGTATAGAGTCCTTGACTAGTGAGCGTTATAAATTGTAACTTAAGTGACCTCTAATAAGGGCCACAAGGACCACGCCCTAAAAAACTGTATTTAACTTCTTCTCCAGAAGCATAAGGCCTAGAAAGCTAAAACTTTGTGTCCATACTCCTTGACTAGTGAGGATTAAAAATTGTAGCTTTGGTGGGCCTGTGGCCACACCCTCAATCATATTTTCATATTCTTCTCCAGAAGCTTAAGGCCTAGAAAGCTGAAACTTTATGTACAGACTCCTTTATTACTGGGGGGGGACCACACTTGCCACACCCTAAGGCAAAATGAATATGAAGCCTGATGAGAGATTTGGTGGCTCTGTGACCCCTAATAAGAACCCCAGGGGCCATGAGTTTAAAACCTATTTTCATCGTTTTCTCCGGAAGCAAAAGGCCTAGAAAGGTGAAACTTTGTGTACTTAACTAATGAGGATTATAATTTTTGGTATTGTGAACCACATTGACAACACTCTAAAGAAAAATTGAATATGAAGCCTGATGACCTATAGAGCAAATGGCTCTGTTTTTTTTAAATGTACCCTTCATATTGTTTTACAAAGTTATTATTATTTTGGGAGGTTCTTTAGCTTGGCTAGTAATGAGTTTCTCCATTGGGAGCTGTCCACCTTTGATATTTGCGGAGCAGGAATATTTGAAGAAACCTTGTGAAAAAAGACTTTCTTCCAACATAAAACATTGTTGACTTCTTCGAGAGGCATTTAGAAGATGTAAGAAGAATAAGAAAGAGTTCTACGGATTAACTTATTTACTGC
The DNA here is from genome assembly GCA_916613615.1 of Steromphala cineraria. NCBI lineage: Eukaryota > Metazoa > Mollusca > Gastropoda > Trochida > Trochidae > Steromphala > Steromphala cineraria. The sequence goes on along the minus strand of OU744725.1, from coordinate 56,315,071 downwards.
AGGAATATGACATTTCACCCTTATCAAACATATTATGATCCTGAAATAAAGAAGTTGGAATCCACAGATCTCTTTCTTATTTATTAAACATCATTGTTACTTGGAGACTATAATGCTTTATACGAAGATAAGGGCCTCTGTAATACTTGACCAAAATACTATAATTTTTTTATCAAAGGTCTTTATTTATCAGTTATACATAAAAAAGCAATGTACATGAAAGGTTTTGCCTATTTATACAAAATACATATATATATGGTATGTAATCGCTATTGATTCATTCAAATAATATATCATAAATACTTGTCAATTGAAGCGTGGGTTATGTGGTTATTGCACACAAATATAATGTATTCAATGAAAAATTAACTATATATGAAGGTTGGGAGATAAATGTGGTGAGGCCGTCGGGTATGCAATGTGATGTTACACATGCTGCTAAAGAACCAACAAAGTTTTAAATTGTTAAGTAATGGAGATGAAGTATTTAGGGTGATGAGCTGTAGAATTTTATTGATTGTAAATAATTTTAAAGGATAAGAGGACGTTTTATTTTATATGGAATGATCTCATGAAAACGAATTTCGTGTCACCCGTTGCTAGACAGTGTTTTTAATCAAATGTAGTTTAAAGGGGCAGTAGCACGTTTTTTGGTGGAATATAAGGTGATGTCAGGGAAATTAAAATAAATGGTTCCAATTGAAAGACAAAATATTTAAACTAAATGGAGCAGTAATAATTCAAATTTATAATGTAAAGTTTAGCCATGCGATTCTTTTTTCTTGCACAAAATGAATTAAAGGTGTTCACACAAAATGGCCGCCAATGGATTTTATGTCAATCTTCATACTTTATCCTCTGACTATGTATGATTGGCTTGTGTAATGAGATTTTTGACACTATCAAAATAATACATTAAGCATTAACTTACAATAATATTATCAGTGAAAAATTTTGAAATATAAAATTATCAAAAAATGTGCTACTGCCCCTTTAAGACCGAACATACCATGTTCAGGCAAGCCATGCGAATGCATTTCCCTCAAAATCACTTAGGTGTTCACACATATATAGCTGCCAGTGGCTTTTGATGATTTATTTTACGACTGAACATTTTCAGATAATGTAATGAGATAAACCTCTAAAGATGATACTTAAACCAATATCAATTACCGAAAAAATTAAAAATTAGATTTAAAAAAATGCTATTGTCCTAGTTATTCAAGAGTTATTGGCATTAATGGAAAATATGAAATCTTGCAGAACCTTATGATGGACATGAAGTGATAACTGCAAGCAAAGTTGATTATTTTCAAGAGCTGTTGAGTTCCTTGGTGCTTCATTTCAGAACATAGCAGACTATAGCAACATATGTTAAAAATCTTATCATAGGCAACCCGACTCTAAGGTATATGAAGGTTGGTTTATGATTATTTGATATCAATGTAAAAGAAAAATATATTTACTTTTGAAAATATATGTTTTATGAGCATTATAACACAGATGCAACAGCAGGTTACCAAACACCGTCTTCACCACCACCTTCATCAAGATAATACTTTACGTTATAATCATCCAACGTGTCAATGGGTGAAGAAGCTCACCAAATCAAATACTATTGCAAAACTTTGTCATCTTTCCATCATCTAAACTGTTCAGTTTCTAATATAGGTAACACTCTTCTACTCTTCTTGAACCATATGGTGCTGTTACAGATGAACCATCATTACACACTATACATCAGAATAGTAATTGAGAACGTTAAATTTGCAAATGGTTTAACGTCCTGATACATATATGCACATTACCTACATAATGAAGAACTTCAACATCCTTACTATTCGAGAAATAGATCAAAGTATTTATGCCATTTTATGCTTGTTGATTTTTAACAACATATACCATAATCATCAATTCATCATTAGTTTTAAAGGGGCTACTGCACGTTTTTTGATAATTTTATATTTAAAAATTTTCACAGATAATTGTAAAATAATCCTAAATGTATTATTTTGACAATGTCAGAAATCTCATTACACAAGCCAATCATCCATAGTCAGAGGACAAAGTATGAAGATTCACATAAAATCCACTGGCGGCCATTTTATGTGAACACCTTTAGTTCATTTTGTGTAAAAAAAGGAATTGCATGGCTAAACTTTACGTTATATATTTTAATTATTACTGCTCCATTTAGTTTAAATACATTGTCTTTCAATTGGAACCATTAATTTTCATTTTCCTGACATCACCTTATATTCCACTCGAAAACGTGCTACTGCCCCTTTAACATCCAAGGATTACACCTTTTTGGTACCGTTATAGCACGGTCTTATCTTACCTGTTCATGAAATAACAATGATACACGGTTAGAACCTAAACAGTTGGTTGTCCACATCTTGACATTCAAATCAAAATCTAGAAAATCTGTAATATTAAATATTTTAGCCTGTTTAACATGGTCAAGCTCTATATGCGTTGTTCATATGGTTATGGAACTTTTATAAACAATTCCCAAACTTGGAACACATCATTTCGGTACTAATTAAAATTGAACATAATGGAACATTTGCAAGCCTTATTAGCATTAATGCCCCTGAAATTGAGAATTTTCATTATAAATGTTTCTGTAGCAGTTCAACTAAATCCATTCGTAAACGTTTCTGAAACTACAGAACGCTCTATCATTTCAGATGGCCCAGTACCACCGGTATGAACTGACCGAATAGGAACATACAGTTTTACGTTGTTGTCTTCCAAATTGTCCATATCTTGAGGACTACATCAATCTGTGAACCAATCTGGAACATTATTACACCCAAGTCTTTCCACAATGAAGAACGGTATCAGTTTGAACCAGTGGAAATTGAACACAGTTGCAAAGTCATGAGAAACAAGATCTTTAAACCATTCTTTCCATTAGAACATTAAGATTTGTTCACATCCTGATCATTCCTGAACTAATAACAACACCGGTTGGAACTGGTGGAGTTGGAACAGGTTGAGTTGGAACATCATCAGTAATGCCTTTAACTTGAACGTCAGTATCTTCCGAGGGAACAAGGTCATCAGACTGAGGTGCAGGTTCCTCCAAGGCTCCAGATGCCTCCTCAAGAACAGGCTCCACTTCGTTCTGCAGCGCGTTCCCAGTTTCTGCATCAACCAACACATTCTCCGATGAGTTAAAAAATTCGCCTGCCTCATCAACTGGTGGTGGGAGGTTTTCAATATCCACAGTAACTTCTTGTGTAGTCGAAACGGGATCTTCAATGGTATTATATACTGTTCCAGCTTTGTTTTCAAACTCATCTTGGACGTTATCTACAAGCTGAACGTTGTCTAGTTTGGAGGTATCCCCTAAACCATCTTGGACGTTATCTACAAGTTGAACGTTGTCTAGTTTGGATGTATCCCCTAAACCATCTTGGACGTTATCTACAAGCTGAACGTTGTCTAGTTTGGATGTATCCCCTAAACCATCTTGGACGTTATCTACAAGCTGAACGTTGTCTAGTTTGGATGTATCCCCTAAACCATCTTGGACGTTATCTACAAGCTGAACGTTGTCTAGTTTGGATGTATCCCCTAAACCATCTTGGACGTTATCTACAAGTTGAACGTTGTCTAGTTTGGATGTATCCCCTAAACCATCTTGGACGTTATCTACAAGCTGAACGTTGTCTAGTTTGGATGTATCCCCTAAACCATCTTGGACGTTATCTACAAGCTGAACGTTGTCTAGTTTGGATGTATCCCCTAAACCATCTTGGACGTTATCTACAAGCTGAACGTTGTCTAGTTTGGCAGTATCTCCTAAACCATCTTGGACGTTATCTACAAGCTGAACGTTGTCTAGTTTGGCAGTATCTCCTAAACCATCTTGGACATGTTCTGCAATCTGAACGTTTTCTGGTTTGGCGATCTCATCTTCAAACGATACGGATGGCTTGGACAGAAGTTTTTCTGCATTAGCAATGTTGTTATTATCTGGTTTGATGTTGTCATAATGTGGTGTAAGCTTGGTATAACCGTCGGAATCACTGACTGTATTGGCTAACGCTCCACCATTGGCTGTTTTAGCGTTGTCGTACACCGGACTAGCGTATCCAGGATTAGTTATGGCGGTTGTATCTTCAGTTTTGACTTCTTCTGATGAGCTTGAATCGCGTCTAGGAAAGAATTTTTAAGAAGATGTTTTAGAATTTCTGGAAGACCATGTTCGTTTTGGAAACATAAGCCAAGGTAATGTTCACACTCATATTAAAATTTTGGTGATATTATCCGATAGGCCATTTCTTTTCATTAAGTAAATGTATGTTAATTCTTAAGAGATCATTCTATTATTAATAGTATCAGAAAACAATAATAGACGATGGGTTTAAAATCAAGTTTTCACAGAAAGTTTGTTCATATCCGAAATGAAAGATTTATTAGTTTGCTTTATCTTACCAGAAATTGTTTATTTTCAATTTATTTATCCTGTAATAATTACCTGCAACAACAAACAACAGCTATCCCAACAACAAGGAGTAAAGCAATGGCGGCTACAGCCCCTCCCACACCCCCATATAGAGTAACATCGTCTATCAGTCCTGAAATAAAAAGTATCATAGCATTGTTATCATCATACACGATTTACACACATAACATAGGTGCCAAATAATAAACGTAATTTGAGAAATGAATACATAAAAAGGTAAACTAACGGAACAGAAATGTCTCTATTATCCAAATAATAAATTAGATAATAATTAATTAAATAATTATTAATCACATGATATTTTAATCTACTTTGCATTGTTACGAATGTTAAACTTAAAAACATAATACGAATTATATACTGCAAAATGTTCTTATGAAATAAAAGTTTACACAATAGCGCATTACCTCCAACAAAGACGTTATTATGAAAACCATGGCTATAGAATGTAAAATGACTAAATTCTACTCAATCAATCTAATGTTTCAAATGAAGATAGATACAAACGTAATAGTTCTCTGTACAGAACCGATCTAAATCAAGTTAGATCAAAAGTTTTTTTATATAAGGTCATACAGTATTTTAATACAAATATGAAACTTTCGATCTAAATTGTTTTAGATTGGCACATGATATTTATCACATTAGTTTATTCCACGGTACCTTACCTGAACTTTCGGCCGGCGCACTGTCAGTTGGGGAAGTGATCGTTGGTTTTCCTTGAAATAATGTTGATAAAACATAATAATTCAAAAAAAATTCAACGATTTGGTTGCGAACCCATTTAAAATTAAATTGGTTTAACATAATGCACGTCTCTGCGTTAGTGTTATTACGTATTCGTGTCTTCATCTGAGCTTAAAATACTTATAATGTTCTTATCTGCGGAAGTGGAAATGTTTTCCACTCAGTTAGATAAATCATTTGACGACGTAACACTACTAAGCATTTGGTGTAAAAAAGATATCCACATCAATGGTAATTAAACAATTATTTAGGCGGTATTTCAGTTGAAATAATGATGCGTTACTCTGTATAGTCTGTTTATTACGTCACACCCGCGCGAGTTTTATGGCCCCTAACCCGGGTGGGTTTTTCACAGCCGATAATTACGCTGTCTAAATGAAAGGCAAATAAAAGGTGTTTATTGGACAAATTAACAAAAATTAAGTCCAGCTTTTATTTTTTTGAAAAGTCTTTGAACCAAAATCGACAAGTGGTAAGGTCGAGGTTGGTTGATGTTTAACGCCGTTATGACATACACTTTTTGTTACCTGTTAAATATATATCATACCTGTACTACTAGAAGCTGTATCAGTACTACCATCTGGGGAAGTGTCACTTGATGACTCTGTTTGATACGGCACTGTAGAAGTCGGATGTTGAGATGTTGTTGTTTCCCTGAATGTTGTTGTTTCCTGGACTGTTGTTGTATCCTTGACTGTTGTTGTTTCCTGGACTGTTGTTGTCGGTTTAGGACGTTGTGTTGTCGAAGGAGTCCATGTGTTCTGTGGATATGTTGTTGTTGTCGTTGTTGTTGTTGTCTGGGTTGTTGTCTCCTCTGTTGTTGTCGGCACTGGCGTTGCTGTAAATGATGTAAAATGTCTAGACTTTGAACAACACATGTTTATCAGCCATTAGTTTCTTTAATACAGATTGTTTGTTCTTACCTCCATTAAACTCCTATAAAAGGTAAGCACGTTTTCCATAGGTTTCATTGACCTTGATACAGATGCAGGAACGAAAATATAGATGCAGTAATGTACATAGAAGAAACACCAAAAAGTCAATAATTATAAGTAAAAGTTATGATAATTTGCCATTAGCCATGCCATAAAATGGTTTGCTGTATTAAAACAGAAATTAGCAAGTTTATACGAAGTAATTATCGAAAAAAAATAATTCTTTTCTATAAATTCAACAAAATGAATACATAATGGGATAAATTCTCCCATATTCTATAAATACAATTCACTATGGTTTCAATCGAGCTTTCAGACAACGAATTTCATTTCGTTCATTGAGGCCCTTAGTATCATGTCTACGGAAGTTTGTGGGAATGAAATCATTTTTCAGTATGACTGAATACTTACTTGTAATGTGCTCTCCGTTCAGGCTGCAGGTCACAAACAGAGGAGTGAAAGAGGCTGAAATACAACAACATCATCAATCGGAAGCTGTTAATATTGTTACAGAACACATCATATTTGAAGATGTGAAACACAAAATCACATTTGAAGATGTGAAACACAAAATCACATTTGAAGATGTGAAACACAAAATCACATTTGAAGATGTGAAACACAAAATCGTATTTGAAGATGTGAAACACAAAATCATATTATCATATATATTATTTTATTAAATTATAATAAAAATATCACTTCATTTTTGAAACAGTGAAACAAAACGAAATCAAGACGACCACCTGGTTCAATTTCACTTCCACCGGGTCAAGGTTCACACTCGTACTTCACTGCATTTCTGATCTGGGTATTGTTCGATATCATTTCAGTGAATGGTTCAGTCTAAGTAAACCTAGCCTCAATAATATTCGCTTTACTCCCATACCGAGTCTAGCGAGATACAGTATGAGGTCGCGTCAGCTGAACTTTCGGCGACCTATGACCCTCCAACGTTATATGTGCGAAAGCAGACTATTGCGGCATGGTAAGGCGAGCTCTGATTGGTCAATTCGATAAGTCGGCTGACGCGAGCCCCTACTTCACCTAGCTAGACTCAATATGGGAGTGTAGCGAATATTATTGAGGCTAGGTTTACTTAGACTGGTGAATGGTTTGAATGTTTCATTTCAGTTACCTAGATGATCCATACAGTTTGCAGTACATCTATAACTGACTTGAGTGACGGAGTACTTCGACTCACTTGACTCGATCTCTATAAAGCAATTTTCAGATCAGAGACATGGTGAAGTTCGAGTGTAAATTCAATCTGATGTTATGAGATACCATCAAGTTATGAAACTGTACCAGTATTTCAACGAGCGACTGAACGGGATTGGAAGGGATAAGCTTGAGTTTATAGTTAGTGGGCAGGTCAAAGGCATATGGCAGAGAATTATCAATGCATACGACATCGACGTGTTTAGTTCGACCTGTTTGTGTTTTATTATAACAATTACTGAATGCTACACACAGTTGCTAATTGATCTTTGGAACTCTACACAATGATACATTTCCGTTACAATATGGCAATCAATGGCTCAACAATCAACAACCATGGTCATTTTTCTTCAAATTCGTCCTTACAAGAAGAGTCACTGCTCAAAACATTACCATTACCTATTCCTAAGGTAGACTGGATATCTGATCTGGATTTTATGATGGTTAGCTCCTTACATACTTAAGTAATCATTAGCATAACAGGAGTCGAGTCTTTTATACATCGTACAGCACCGTACAATAATTGTGAAATATGTTCAATATTAACAAATGAGGCATGACTGACACGCAATTGTTCTTGAAATTAGACGGAAACTATCACCCGTCGCTGGCTGGTGAATTAACCATTATAGGTAAAACTAACTGTTGCTGAATCAAACTAGACCCAATAAGGACGTAAAGCGAGTATAATTGAGGCTAGGTTTACTTAGACTGGGAGAAACCAGCGAAGGACGATTTCAAAGACATTGGAGTTGTTTGTCTTTGTATAAAAGGAGTATCAGGTGGGGTTGTCAGAATTTTCTAACATCGTTTTTATGCAAAACACGTTGTTATAAGCAATTAAGAACAAATATTATGTGTAAGAGCATGTAACTATACAAACCTGTGAATCTAATCCAGGCAAATTCCGCTGATCCAGAAAGGAACACGTGTGTGTAAGTACCACTCGTGCTACCAATTGACAAGTTGGGCCACAGGTCTCGTGAGTTACAGTTGTGATAAAGGATGTTTTTACCGCCTTCCTGTACTATCACTTGTCCACAGTTACCACTAGAGTTGAGACGGAGATCTATACCCTCAATTTTGTACTCGTAACGCCCAGGGTTATATACAGAACACCAGCACAGCTGCGAATTGGTCTTGTACTGGCTTCGAGGGTCGTAGATTACTGATATTGAGGTTCCGGCTCTTTGCGTTATCATCCCACACATCGGGATAATCTGGGTCTCTGAAATCGAAATTTAACAATAAAATAAATTTAAGGTTGAAATCAAAATGTTTTGAAATATTACATTCAAAGGTCACATACGTAAACGTATGTTGTCATACCGTTTGCTTTCTGCGCATAAGATGCTAAATGAATGAGAAAGAACATTCGGTCTGTAAAATATTTATGATGTTGGCTGTTTGCTCATCCATCTAATCTTCAGTTTAGTTTGGTTTAAACATATTTTATTCATCAGAAAAGGATTGGGTACAAGTTATACAACTTAGAAAACCCTCTCCCTAATATGGAATTTACATTAAATATTATTTGCATTCATTTAACAAGATGGACAGAAGAGAACAGATGAAATACAAAACTGATACAATAAAAAGGAACCTTTTTGTTTGACTTATGTAGGTTTGAATTTATTTTTATATACTCTGATTTATCATTCTCTCCCCACAGAGGCAGATCAAGTCGTGTTGATACAGCCTCTGTTCTATTACGACGAAATCCGTGGGTTCCGGCAGTTTCCCCTGGCAGAAAAAACTTTCATCTCAATACATTTGAATTTCTTTATCAAATGACAAGCTTTCTCGCATGAAAAGGGTGGTTCATATCACAATGCCTTTGCCTTGTTTCAGTAGCCAAAATGATGATTTAAGAACAGCGTCGCTGATTGCACAACTAATTTTGATTGCCTCCAATCAGGCATCTCCCATTCTATCCCACAAACTCGTCGTAATAGAACAGAGGCTAAATCAACACGACTTGATCTGCCTCTGTGGCGACTGGGGAGAGAATGTGATTTATACGGATATTCAGAATCTCCATCTAATCTAATCTAATCTAATCTCCATTTGTTATTATAAGAAACGGGAGCGTTTATGTTCTTAAAATATCAAATGTTTAAAGGTTGGGAAAGACTCTGTCCTATATCTCTTCATCACACCTTCATGTCCTGTCTGTCAGTCATACATTTGTGTTTCTTGAATTCATTCATTTGATCTTTATTATATAGCCGCTTATCTCTATTTAATATATACTTTGTATTCATTGATATTGACCATAATTGAAATATTTTCTAAATATTATCACTGTTGGGTTCTGAAAGTGACATTTAAATTTAAATCTACGATTCGAAAAATGATTTATTTTAAGAGGCAAGATTTTAATAACCGGTTATATCATCTTCTTAGTGCATTTGAGATATAAATGCAAACAGGTTACTCTGTAACTCAAACGTAAAGATGTCTATCGGAGTCCATAAAACTAGATTTTCAAGTGCCTTAAAGCTATTTTAAGAATAATTTTATCTTTATTCGATCATTTAGACTGATGTGTTTGATAGGTACATTGTTTTGCCCTTTGACAACAGGAAAACGAGTATCGTCAAAACTAAGAAATCGTGTGATCATTAGTAAAGTTTTCCTCACCAAGGCCTTGATTTCAACACTCTCTTAGTTGAAACTGTGTTTATTTCCGTAAAGGGGCCACCAGCCCATTATACATATACATACATCATGATAATATTAATAATAGTTGAAGTGCCATAACATAATATAGATTGCTAGTTGCATGATAGGAAACTGGATCGTTTCTTAAATGCTAGAAATACATATTTTGCCAGATTATTAACAATATTGTTATTTCGAGATGACATCAACTTCAGAAATTTTCTCATAGTAGGATAAGAAGTGAAGTATTTAGGGAGCAGGCTTCGACGAAGATTATCATAAAAGTCACATTCCATACAAAAATGATACTCGGATTCAATTACTTGGACGATACAAAATGGACAAAGTCTTTGACTGCGAGGTAGGCCGATCTTTCTTCCTTCCTCAATTAACAATTAGTGCTAACAATTTTAATGAATTGTTCGTCAATCTGAAATATTTGCCCTCTACTGTAACACATGTCGTAAATTTTCATATCCTTAAATTTGCCAATTAGATATGAGTGTAGGTATGCAAAATATATTTTCCTCAGTAGCTGAAACATTTCATTACTCGATTATCTGTATTCTTAAACACTTTTAGAATGTTGTAGTTAGGAAAATGGATATCCGCGTAGCTTACAAACGTTTGGTTTGTATGGGGAAGCCTTGTCGTGATTTAAAACTATGGTCTTGCCATTGGTAACATCTTATTTCCCTTTCGTGTGAGCCGTTTATTTTCCCACGGAAACGTGCCACAGTGTTGAATATATATCCATTACTTCATTACCTAGGAGGCGAACTTTTAAATTTAACGAAATCCTCAAGGGAACCCGATTTATCGTACAGGCTTATAACTTGTTTCATAGTTTTCGCAAAAATGATTTGCAAGCCTGTATAATTGAACAAGAAGAAATCAGCAGATGTAGTTAGGTTTGAAACACATGACCAAATCCTTTTTAGACGTTACTTACCAGACTATATACAATAGTTTTATTAAACACTGTACATTTAGAGGTAATAAATGAACAAAACTCAAAATCAAGTTGAAAATCTTGGATATTTTCTTTAGCACGTTATCACTTGATATCCGATGATTTTCTTTGTAAACTGAAGATAGGGTATCAGATAAAGTAATGAAATGTCTAAACATATTTTGCATAAACATTATTTAAATTTGGCAAAAAATTATGAAACATTTTAAAGATTTTTTTCCAGACATTACTCAACAAAGGAAGGATATGTTACAAACAAAGGAGACCATAACATTACAATACAGTCTCATGAGAGGGGGTGACACATATCGATATATATATATGATTCAAGTCCCTTTTTAACTTACCAGGAACGCACTCATACTGTACGACTGAGTAACTGGATATGAACTGATGGTAGCCGGGAGGTTTTAAACATTGCTTGTTCATCCGTGGTGTCCGGAAAAGGCAAGCGTTCTGCGTACAGTTTCTATATATCTCCACAATATCCCCAGCAACGAAGACGTTGAAACAGTCCTTGACGAGGTCGTATTTACAACACGCATCCTGACATGAGATGACCCCTGTTGTGCAGTTGACCCATTCCTTGTGTCCATAGAGGGCCTGTTCAATAGCGACACGGCTGGTGTTAGGGCACACCAAGTGATGGTCGAGACAAGCCCCGGCTGAACCGAAACATCCGAATGAGTACTTCTCTTGGGCGGAGACGGGTGCTGGAGAAATAAATTGGTTTTGAATAGAATATGAAAATGAAAGTTTTAATGATTTTAGGATTGAGGAAATGAAATGAGTATTATAATTGTTTTACTCAGTTATTAACATATGTTTGCAGTGTTATATTGTTTAGTTGACCAATTCTGCAACAAAGTGTATGAAGTTTGGTTCAGTCTAGGTAAACCTAGCCTCAATATTATCCGTTTCACTCAGTATAGGAGTGAAACGGATAAAATTGAGGCTAGGTTTGCAAGCTTAGACAAGTTTGGTTGTATCTTTGCGATTGTTGCATCCACTTCGATCATAAGATCTGATTGATCAAACGCCACGGTACTATCGAAATACTGATATTCTTTACTGAAATATTATACCGACTGTTACAATAAAGTATTTATTCAATAGTTTCCTTTACGGTATTACAATGTAGTAATTGTGCAATATTAGGAATGAGTGAGTGAGTTATTGTTTAACGCCGCTTATGCAATATTTTAGCCATTAGCGGCGTTATTAATAATGATACGCTATGTTTCTACTTAAAAGACTATGAAATGAGGAATAAACACAGCACTGATTGAAAATGTAAACCACTGGTAAAATCCATTAAAAACTATATCCTTTAAAGGGGCAGTAGCACGTTTTAGGGTGAATATAAGGTGATGTCAGGAAAATGAAAATTAATGGTTCCAATTGAAAGACAATGTAATTTAACTAAATGGAGCAGTAATAATTCAAATATATAACGTAAAGTTTAGCCATGCGATTGGCTTGTGTAATGAGATTTTTGACACTGTCAAAATAATACATTAAGCATTAACTTACAAGATTCAGTGAAAAATCTGAAATATATAATTATCAAAAAAACGTGCTACTGCCCCTTTAATAGCTGGTGAGTCATAAGCATATATATACTATTAACGATATTCACGAGTTGAAAAATTACATGGATCTATTTAAATGCTAGAATGAACAAAGATGATGAACATTTTTATACAGTGGAATTTGATAATTTGACCAAGGACTCATTTAAGTGGAAGGGCAACAAGTAATGTCTTACATGTTCAAAATAACCACTAATTTCAGCGGCGGAATTTTGATAGGGGGTTAGGGTTCGGACTTAGAAATTGTCAATGGGAGGGGGCTATATTTTTTTATTTACTTGAATCTAAAACTGGTTTTCAAGATCCGCCTCTGAATTTTTATAAACAACATCTTGAAAGAGTTTGTAATCATCATTAAAATCATCGAATAACATTGCGCTGCAGCTTTCTGGTTACACAACGCCCAAAACTGGTTTTGCGAGAGCTAAAATAACTAAACCTTACGCCGGTCCCGATCTATTGTCAATCTCCACACAAGCATAAAGGAGGAATATCATGTTTCCATACCGCATGATGTTAAAACGCAGTTATACATGTTAAAGTGACACTCCTAGGATATTTTATTTAAATACAACAAACGTTAACAATTGTGTTTTTTATGGAAACGTTCTTACTTTTGCTGTGCATAGCCACTTTGATAATTATTGGTTCAGTAGTGATAATATTAAAATCGTGATTTGTGATCGAAAACCGGACATTATATTACGACTTAATAATGAAAATACAAAGCATTTTAGAATGCCTTATTAGCTTATCTAAAATAATCTAGGGCGTGATAAAGTGATTAATATGTGCAGTGGTGGTTTGAGTTCATATGCATTATTAAATGCAAGACGTATTAGTGCGGGCTTCAATCAGTCAAGCGTATTATTGTGAAACATTTCAAAAGAGAGAATGGCAAATATGTTGTCAGTTTTTAATGAAATAGAACTTATAGACATATGGGTAGGATTTATTGTGATTACTGTTTCTCTATAGATGAAAATGTGTTTGATTTTCAGTAAACCTATATATTTCACATTAACCCTAGCTATGAATATATCAGATGTTTTATTATAAAGTATTTTGACATCTTTCAAGCCAAATTGAAAAATAAGTAAGAAAGGATGACGTGTCGCTTTAATGCATCGCATCTACATCCTGTTTGGTATGTCTGAACCACTACTGGGTGTTATTGGGAGCCTTCTGTATAAAACATCACAACATATATTATATCTTAATATCAAGTCTTCAAGGATTTTTATTGTGCACAGTATTAGTTCATCTGTATATTACATAACAAATTGTATGCGGTTTAAAACAGAATTATGAAATTATTTTGAATTAATTAAAGTTCATTTCGATAACTAATCGTTGTTTGAAACTGCAAAGTGATTGTTCTAAGGCGCAGTGTGCCATTGCAAAGTAAGAATTTTTAAAAAGTATAAGATAAAGGTTTTTCAAGAAACCTTTCATTATAATACATTATTTCTAAAATATTTGTTATGGCTATTGGTATGGAAAGATTAAGAAGTCAGTAGACATAGAATGTTAATAGTAAAAATTCAAGAGAATTTTAATTGCAGTGTAATGATTTCGTTAAGTTGTGTTTTAAATCAATACAAACTTATAACTTATAACTATGTTTTACTAAACAAAATTGCCAAATATACTCTAGAACGTTGATCGTAGTTTTCTAAACTCCCTTTAAAATTATTTCATTCGTTTAAAGTATATTGAACCTTTCATGAGAATGACTCCAACTCTGTTGCATGAATTACCCATTGAAATCAAGATCTTAATCTTTGACCATCTTAAAAGTTCTTTTAAGACATATATTTTTAAGAAATGTTACAATATCTAAATTAATCACTTAAACTAAGCATATTTACTGTTGTGTTTTTAACCCATGTAGCGCTATGGTCAGGCACTGAATGGCTGGAATTAGGCGCTCTAAGTGTACTATTATTATTATTGCTGCCATTTGAATTGACATTATTTCGTTTCTTTGAGAAATCATTTGTCCATGTAACACAGTTGGATTGTCGGTTTCACTGTGATGTTAGATGTAACTAAGGTAGAGTAGTTTACATCACGTGGTGACATATTCAAGAGGCATGTTTTAGTATCTATTGGATATAGAATATATCTTATCAACTTACAGCTATTGACCTATTGGTTGTGGGATACATCAATATCCACGGAATTTAGTTTTTATCGATACTCGCATTTTTAACCCCTGGGAGACGTGTGAGCTTGAGCGATATCTGAACTAGAATATGTAACGTGTATATATTGCCTCTTATATATCGAGATATACTGGTACATACAAAGCATATCTTTGATAGTAGCGTAGTTGTAAACTAAATCATAATACACTACTCAAATGAGTTTAAGGAACACTCAAATAGTGTTTAACCACTTTAAATGTTTGCACGTCAAAACGAAACTTAAGTTTTATTATACTCATTTGCATTCCTGATATGGGTCTACTTATATCTTATTTCAAAATTTATTGAAAATTCGATACATTTTTGATGAATTTGAGTGTATTGTAAAATCTTGAAATTGTCAATAAATATGTCATGATAAATACCCTAGTGTATTTCCACTACCTAATAAAACTGGGATAACATAAAAATATATAACTACATGATCGACATGTATCTGATACAATATTGCATTAGGATTAATTCCGACATGAATTGGAGTGGTGAGTGATTTTATTTGTTCATAAAAATTGTTCCTTGGATAGTTACAACTTTAGATTCACCTACAATTTTTTGTAAACTAATATTGGGATTTTCATTACCAATCATTCGCAAAAGCCATTGTTAAAGACAATGAATACCAAATTATCCAAAGAATTTATGTTTCTACTCAAAATAATTTGCATTTGCCACACCTGAGTTACAGGTATGGAGAAACGCTATGTTGACATTTACCTATCAAACTTTGATCAGGGACTGTCGTCTTTAAAGAGTTTGTATTGAAAGGTCAGCACAACAAATAATGAAATCACATCATAGTCACGTTCTGAACATAACTGTATGATTCAAATTGTTCAAGTTGTAAAGAACGCTATAGGTACTCGGAATGTTATTAGCACATTAATTACGTTGAAGGTTATATTGATTGAATTATCTAAGAAGACAGCTGATATGATTAAAAACTGTCATTGAATTAGCAATGGATACTGTCATTGAATTAGCAACTGATATTGTCATTCACCTAGCAATGTACATTGTAATGTAAATACAATTAATGTAAATGTTATTGACAAAACATTTAATACTTTTGAAAATACAACAATCTCATTCGCAAGATATATGATGAAAAATATTAAAAATGTGCGATTAGTTGTATGGACACAACGTTTTCAATTATATATGTTTACATGTATTTTGAAAAGATTCTAACATATTCATTTTTTAGAAAATATTTAAATTAAGAATCTTATCTTTTTATAACAATGACATTTACGAAAATAGCATACCAAATGTGATGTAAGGCGTATGAATACAACATAAATATTTTGGAAATATAAATGACTATCATCTTAATGTATAAATGTTCATATGCATGAATACAACCTTTACATGGTTTTGTATTAATTTAAAATATAAAATACTTTGAAAATGGTTATGAATAATCATTTCCCCTAGTTTTATAGAGTATAATAATGGTTAAGCAACCATGTCCAATGTGAAAGCTAATACGTCAATGAAGAGTCAACATAAATGAATAAACTGTTACTCGCTCGTCCATGACATTATATTGATATCAAGTTTATAATGTGATACTATCTATGTCCGATATTCCATAAGCATATGGACATAAGTAAGATTGTTTCTAGGTGTATGTACAAAAATTAAATATTTGTTTAAGAATTGAGGAAATCCATAAGCAGATTTGAAAAATCAGAAAGCTATTACACAAGCATCTTCACAACGTCAAGGGCGAAACGAAAACATTCCTAAAAGGAGTTTTACTCGATACGTTTTGACCTAGCTGTGAGAGATGTTACACAGGGGGATGTATTGCACCCTTAGTTGTTGTTATGGTTTACCGTGGTTGCACCATATGACAACAAACTTAAACATGTACAAGTAAATACTGGATGCATATCATGACACGGTTTCCTACGTTGACAGGTATGATAAATACATACGTTGATGATGGTATAAGGGTACCCATGTATGGAATTTATTCTCATTTCTTATTATGTTGATTAACTTCGTTAACCAATATGACAATAGAAATGGATATTAACATTTGAGTACTGGATACAAATCAATTGTTAAATGATAAATGGTTTACTACTTTGATAAATGTGACAAAGCCTTACGTTGAATGTGTATAGTGCATGTATGAAATACGATCTTTACATTAGTGTTGGTTATCTGTTTTGAACAATATGAAAACAAGGACATGTTCATGCAAATATCGGATACAAATGAACGTTCATGATAACAATCAACGTTCAGGATACGAATCGATGAACAGAATTATAATCGTTTCACGTTAAAAAGCATATCTACATGGGAAGTTTATGAGGGTGAAATCAGTGTATTGAATGATGAAAGCTGTTTACCTGTTTGAAGTAAGGTTATAGCGGCGAGAGACCAAAGCAACAAGGACACCCGGAGACCAGCCATGGTATCCCAAAGTGATCCCCAACTCGCTGTTTTGAGTTCCACCCTGAAATCTACCCCGGATACGAACCCGACCACGTGATGGTGGCACACTGGTCTCGGTTGAATGACTCCAACAAGGGAGAGAAGAAGGAAGTGAACTGTGTTCACCGAAGTGTGACCTCACGCCTTTCTCTGTGCATGTACATGTCGTACATAACAGGCTAGACTTGTTGTGTTATTATTAGACCGTGTCCCTTCGCCGTATAGCTTCTTACATACACTGTTGTAGGTACGTGTAGCCGGTTGATCGGTGTTCTAGTTCGAGGTATTCAAAGCATTGGCGTTTGGTCTCGACTTTATGTATATATGTGTGTTAATGCCCCTCCTTTTCTGTTGCTTTCTGTGTGTTGTTAAGCTATAGGTTTCTTACAGTAGTTAACTTTGCTTGAGAACGACACAAGAATCTGTGTCGAAACGTCGCATACAATGAACAAAAAAAGTTGTCATCCATATATTCCTCAGCATTATTGTCATCCCAACTTCTAAAATGCCTCTCAAAGAAGTAGTTAACTTTGTACAGTATCATAACACCAGCCCTTGTTGTGGAAGGGTATTATGAGCCAAGACAGCTGTTAGCCCTTGAACAAGAATGGTATATAAGACGACCTTTTTTAAGAGAGTTTCAGAAATCCCGGCCTGCATATTTCTTTCTGCATCATTGTTATTTTTGAAAGGGGCAGTAGCACGTTTTTTGATAATTTTATATTTTAAAAGTTTCACTGATAATGGTAAGTTAATGTTTAATGTATTATTTTGACAGTGTCAAAAATCTCATTACACAAGCCAATCATCCATATTTAGAGGACAAATTATTAAGATTCACATAAAATCCATTGGCGGCCATTTTGTGTGAACACCTTTAATTCATTTTGTGTAAGAAAAAGTAATCGCATGGCTAAACTTTACGTTTTTTATATTTGAATTATTACTGCTTCATTTAGTTTAAATACATTGTTTTTCAATTGAAACCATTAATTTTCATTTTCCTGACATCACCATATGTACCCCCTAAGAACGTGCTACTGCCCTTTTAAATTCTGTTCACATCCTGTATTTTTTCCCTTTTTATGTCTATTAGAGATACATTCTAGTTGGATCGTGAACAATTATAACCTTGATTTATTTTGGATCACACTATCTGCAATAGTCCAACTTCGTGTACATTTTCCCTTGTGAGATTCGAACTCGAATGTTAGCCTCTACTATTCTTTTCTACTCTATTAATTGATACAGCCTTTACATGTTTGTATTTTCCTTGTATCTTCTCTGTATTGTATATTCTCTCTATTTTTGTAAATTTAACTGCATTTACCCTAAAATCCTGTTGGCGTTTGTTACTATTTTTGTCTTTACGTCTCACTCTGTATTTTATCTCTGTCTTTATCTTTTCGTCTCTGCATTTGTGACATCTGCCTTCATACGTATTACGTCTGAACAATTAAATAAATCTGATGGATGAACAACTTCTTCATTCTGTATAAGCGACGTTTCAATAAAGATTCTAATCTCCAAATGTTGTCAAGCAAGTGATACATGTTCAAAAGATGGAGAAAATATAATAAATGAGCTTGATGTACAATGTCATTCATTTATCATAACATTGTACATCAAGCTTATTTATTGTTTACCTGAGCAACTCATCGCCAATCATGTATATGTTTACTCGATCTTTTGAACCTTGCTTGACATCGACAATAGAATCTATCTCAAAACGTCGCTTACACAGAATAAAGCAGTTGTTCATCCATTAGAATTGTCATTGTTGTTCACACAAACTTCTAGAATGCCAATCAAAGAAGTATTATTATTATTATATGAATATATATATATCGCGCATATACATCCACTAGTGGTTGCTCAAGGCGCTTGTTGTTTCCCCTGGTCAATGGCATGGTGATAACATAATTGTCCAACGAGCAAGCCATGAAACCTAGGGATTAAATCACAGATCGATATCCAATAATCGATACATGTATGACAAAAAGGCAGCTTGCAGTTAGCTAGTATGAAATATGACTTTTCACGGTCGCAAAACGCTATCAATACCATTTGATTATTGGTTTGTATCAAATGTATTGCAACGGTTACAGTATTTATCAAGAGGGTTCGATCCGAAATGCGGGGTAAAATACTTTTTATGAATATATTTTATCAAAATTTAGGTATGATTATATTAACTTGAATAACCAATTAAAGGGTTATATTTTGGTCGATTTTTATTTGATAAGTTTACAAGGAAAAGCTTTAAACCATTCAAAAATAGTATATAAAGCATATGTAAAATAAAGTAATTTTGCGATAACATCAAAAGGCAATACTGATTATTATATTATGGATTATTTGTAAATGTTTTGATATTATATTGCTTCGTTACATCAAATCTTTTTATGTTTCAAAATCGAAAATTTTAATCGTATTTCATCATGTAATAAAGAGGCCAAATGACTTATCAGAAGCTGTAAAACCCTCCCTCTATCAGACCATCATTAAATCCACATGAAGTGTCTTTATTCAGTTTGTTTGTTGCACCTATATGAAGGTCAAGGATATCATAAAGGATGAGAAGAACCTGTTTGCAACTAAGTAAAAAGGTTCAGGAAACCGAGTGTAAATGTTTCCAATTACACAAAAATGGCCGCCAATTGACTTTAAAGGGACAGTAGCAGGTTTTTAGGGGAAATATAAGGTGATGTCAGGAAAATGAAAATCAATGGTTCCAATTGAAAGACAATGCATTAAAACTGAATGGAGCAGTAATAATTCAAATATATAATGAAAAGTTTAGCCATGCTATTCCTTTTTTTACACAAAATGAATTAAAGGTGTTTACACAAAATGGCGGCCCGTGGATTTTAGGTGAATCTTCATACTTTGTCCTCTGACTATGGCTGGTATGTTTGTTTTCTGAGATTTTTGACAATATCAAAATAATACATTTAGCAGTAACGTTCAATTATCAGTGAAAATTTTAAAATATAAAATTATCAAAAAACGTGCTACTGCCCCTTTAAGTGAATCTTTAAAATTTGTTCTCCGACTATAGATGATTGGTTTGTGTAATGAGATTTTGTACACTATCAATATAATACATTTAACATTAACGTACAAGTATCAGTGAAAAATTTAACATACCAAATTTTTCCAAAAAACGTGCTACTGCCATTTAAAACAAAACTAACATTTCGAAAATGAACGTCCTCGAATGATAAAATGGTGTTCCAACCAAGTTTTTAAAGAAATATTTAACATTTATTTACGATTTCGTAAGATCAGTCTATTTACCTAAAAGGTGCTATTTCAACTTAAAGGGAAAGTGCAGTTTGGTCATATTTTAAAAAAATCAAGGAAATATTGTTGGCACGATATGACATCCATTTTATCATTCGTTAATCTATTTGTTTCACACAAATGCTGGTATTTGATATTAATATTTGATTCTTTGGCAGTTTCATCGCCTTGGTTGTCTGTCTACTAAACACATATCAAAGCAACAAATGATTACGAGTGTTTATTGCAAGACAAAAAAAATGTATTTATAGTTCAAATGAAGGTTTACGAAAAAAAGAAAATCACGTGAAGGGGAAAATAGATTTTGAAAGTGTAAATACCATAAATTCAATATGTTTTCTTATTTCATGATTTACAAACTCTTCGATTTAATCTTGTATTCTGTTGTTCAAAAGAGTGCTGTGACAGCGCTGAGAACGATGACGAGCGGGGGGATACTGTGGATAGCGGCACCCTTGCTAACCGGAAACACCATAATGTCACCTGAAACAAGATCAAGAATAATCAAATATCGTGATATATCGATTTATTATATGATAAGTGATGAAATACTTGGTTTTCTCAGTGAAATAAACTGTCTATCAGGCAACAGTGACGATATATTATATTTTCACTGTGGCCAGTGACTATATATTATATTATATTATATCTTCACTGGTCAGGTGCCGGAACTCCTTTCAGCCATGTGAACAAAAGGGGGTAACTTTCCAGTTTTAAAGTCATCTTAATTACATATTTCATTTAAAATCATATAATAAATAGAATACTTAATGTAGTTTTCAAAATACCAGGTTTATTTCATCTCGTGACATGGGCTGCGCCACTCGTGAAATATCAACTTTACCCATGACACTCGATTAGATATACCTGGTATTTGGAAAACAACATTAAGTATACTATCCTCTATATATTAGTAAGTTTACTGAAAAATTACAGACAAAACACGTTATTACACAATATATACAGTTAAAGGAGCAGTAGCTCGTTTTAGGGGAATATACGGTGATGTCAGAAAAATGAAAATAAATGGTTCCAATTAAAAGATAAAGTTTGTAAACTAAATGAAGCAGTAATAAATCAAAACATTAATTTAAAGTTCAACGATATGATTTCCTTTTCTTATAAAAACATAATTAAACGTGTTCACACACAAATGGCGGGCAATGGATTTTATGTGAATCCGTATATATTGTTCTGACTACAGATTATTGGTTCGTGTGATGCGATTTTTGACACTATGTATCAAAGTAATACATTAAGCATTAACGTACAATTATCAATGGAAAATTGAAGATGTGAAATTTCAAATAAACGTACTACTGCTCCCTTAATGTAAACTGTGATATATTGTCTATTTATTTTCTAGTAATGCTTCTATCTAAGGACTACAACACGTCGTAGACAGAACCATATCCGGTTGTCCATTTACGTCCCCATTTGAAAAGTTTTATTATCACAAGGTCAATAAATCAAGCATGATGACGTCACACTGCTATGTCTCGCGGCACTTGAAATCTATTATCAAAATCTGTTTAAACAAAGGTTTTTATACTGCCAAACAAACTTTTAAATCTGTTTCCCATATAGATAAATGCGCTGAGTTTTCATTTGGAGGGTTGCATGTTTAAATCCCGACTCAAAAAGTTTTTAATTTTAGAGGGTTTACATTTGTCATTTTTGAAGCATTTGAGTGGACTCTGTATAACAAAAACAAACCATATCCCGGAGAGTCAAAATAATCTTCAATAGAGTTACATTAATGTAACTTAAGCATGTATATGCAGTGTAGATATGCGAACCCTCATCAAATTCTAAAGTTATCTTCTGTAAAATGTTCCCTCAAGAAATGGCGAAAAATTTAAATTATCAAAAACTGATGTTTTTACATAGATGTAGATACGCTGTGAACTTTTGTTCAGCAGTTGTATTATCAGTTGACCAAATGACAACATATGATATATATATATATATATATATAGTATAAATTGACCATTTGAGGACATATATGATATACTTGATGACATAAAAACTACAAAATCTGTAAGGTATTTTTTTTTTATATACTAAAGTCAACAAAATACTCACACATGCGTATGAGGTCAGCCTCGTCAATCCAACCAACAGCATTCTTATATTCCATGTTGGTAGAGTCCAGGCAGGCTACCAGTTTATTAAGACACCCGACGGCTTGTGCTGCTATGCTGAGGATGAGATCGTATCATGAGGTAAGATGGGTTCTTTTAACTTCTTTTCAGACGTAACCACTTGAAACAAGACGTATAAATATAGTTCATTGGTAAATTCTGGTATTCCCAGTCTAAGTTAACCTAGCCTAAATAATACTCGCTATACTCCTAGCCTCAATAATACTAGTTATACTCCCATAATGAGTCTAGCAAGATACAGTAAGAGGTCGTGTCAGCCGACCTTTCGGCGACCTATGACCCTCCAACGTTATATGTGCGAAGGCAGACTATTGCGGCATGGTAAGGCGAGCTCTGATTGGTCAATTCGATAAGTCGGCTGACGCGAGCCCATACTACACCTAGCTAGACTCAATATGGGAGTGTAGCGAGTATTATTGAGGCTAGGTTTACTTAGACTGTGGGATTGTTAGATGTGCTGAAAATAGCTAGACTAAAATTTAGTCTCTGAAATAAAAATATATCAAATTGCAACTGTTTATTATTTAATGTGTTCATTTTCAGCCTGAAACCTCAGTGATCTAGACTTGCTACAATAATAAAGACTGGCGTGGGTCTTTAATGATATTTTGTTTAAGGGGCTTTTAGACAGACTAGCCATCCGTGTAAGATAGAGGATTGATACATTGGTTAGAGATCTCGAGCTATCCTTCTATTGGATTTCAGGATCGTCATATGGTGATGTCTCAATACAGGAAGATCGTCTGGTGAGTGTGAAATATGTTTAGCATGAGTTTATATGTGATGCACATGTGGTGGTTTGAAACATGTTCACTCCAAAAAGAATAGCGTAATATTGTGTGAGAAAAGTCGATCTAAACTTGTTCGAAACATTAAATAGTTGACAGTGGAATTCAAGGAAACAATCAATCAGAAACACGAGCGTTTGGATAAGTCATTTTATACGTTATATGGGTTCAGCATAGTCATTATGATAAATCGGTTGAAAAAAGTGTGAGAAGTGTGTAATTAAAAGTTACATAGTTTTAGAAAGTGAGTCGTTACATGGTTGCAGGAAAGTGAGTCGTTACATGGTTTCAGGAAAGTGAGTCGTTACATTGGTTCAGCTGGAAAGTGAATCGTTACATTGGTTCAGCTGGAAAGTGAGTCGTTGCTTTGGTTACGAAAAGTGATCCACTTCATTGGATAAGAAAATTGAGTTGTTTTATGGGCTTGGAAAAATTAGTCGCAGTCACGGGGAGAGATATTAATATAGGGGTAATCCTGTTTATCAATCCCCCTTTCCATGTACCATCAGGAATTGTAACATGACTTCGGTAAATACTCGTTTCTGATTGGTTGATTTGAAGGATTTGCCAGTGTTAAATGGCAATGAACACCCGCAAATTGGCTGAGCCGAATCACCGCGAAAAGATACATTGCATGGGATCAGAAAAGTGAGTCATTGTTAACGAAAGTTGGTCGTTACATGGGATTAGAAAAGTGAGTCATTGTTAACGAAAGTGAGTCGTTACATGGGATTAGAAAAGTGAGTCATTGTTAACGAAAGTGAGTCGTTACATGGGATTAGAAAAATGAGTCGCACTATTAGTCGTTAATGGTTTTAGAAAAGAAAGGCATTACAATGATTTATAAAAGTGAATATTGCCAAAAGCTTAAATTTAAATAAATTCCTTTGCCATGTCAGATCCATTATTTCAAGGTATTGTATACATTTCACGGATACACATACGCTGAAGAACAAGACAAATACTCACGGACAGATTGTTTTCTTCTCGACATGGTTCGGGTCGAAACTCCATCGGAGGTTCTGCATGCAACTGGCTATCGCGGCTGTGGTGCACCCTTGTCCTTGCCAGTGAGTTGTTCCCCAGGGTATGTGAGTTGTCCACACGGATGGAGGTGAGGTCCTCCATGGATTGTATGTTGTCGATTTCACTAAGACGAGTTATACAAACCGTTGAAAAAATATTATTGTTGATTTGTCGTGTCAGACTCAGTACTGGGCCATACAATTATGTTAAAACTTTTCTTAAGCATTCTTAGGAATATATCTATTTATTTCTTTTTAAAAAGCTGTTTTTCATAATATTGAAATTCCTGCTTAAGATCTGACATTGATCAACATTACAATTTGTAAGGTATTCCCAGCACTGTCTTGGAATGATAAAGTGACTTCTAACACATACTTCCTCCTTTGAACATGTATAATACAATTATAATTTTTTAATTATTTTAGTTATATCATTGTATAACTATGACTTGACCAACGTATTCAAATTCCAAACATTGTGAAAATGAATCAACGAACAAAGGGAGTACGCTTAACAGAGTTGCCTCCCCTTAACCACTGAAACGTTCCTGGATATTTTATACACGCTTCACATATACTCGCATTGTAAAAAATACTACTATCTCTATATTTCTTCATGATGTCTTCATATAAAGAGAAAGAACCATTGTGTCGCAGCAGTTTGGTTCGAATCAGATGAATGTGGCACAAACAGATTTGTGTAGGCAAAGTGATAAACATGTCACTGTTTAACAACCCTGATGCTAAGCGACGATTCTCGCTATATGAAGATCGCTTTGCCGACGTCTGGCCGGTACCACGACGATGTATCGATTGATGGCAGTTTGGTCATGACCCGTTCTCTCCCCACAGAGGCAGATCAAGTCAAGAAATGTTGAAACATCCTCTGTTATATTACACTGACTTTGTTGGATAGAATGGGAGACGCCTGATTGGAGGAAATCAAAGCCTAGTTGTGCAATCAGCGACGCTGTTTTAAATTCATCATTTTGGCTACTAAATTATGGCAAAGGCATTGTGATATGAACCACCCTTTCGATGCGAGAAGCGTTGTCATTTGTTAAATAAATTCAAATGGATTGTTGTGCATTTTTTTCCGCCAGGGGAAACTGCCGGAACCTACGGATTTCGGCGTAATAGAACAGAGGCTGTATCAACATTTCACGACTTGATCTGCCTCTGTGGGGAGAGAATGACCGGTACCATGACGAAATATCGATTGAGGACAGCTTGCCAAGTTGGTCATGGTCATGATCTTAGAAGAATTCGTTCACTGAAAACAAAACTGTTACAGAGATGTTTTTTACAGAGATGATTTCTACACTTAGGTCATATCCAATTTTTGTGCTACATTCATCTGTGTCGTACTAAATTGCAGTCCCACAGTTGTTCTTCTCCTTTATTAGGTAATAAACACATATACTCACTCATTGAAGTGGTTCTCATCACGCCACCTGAAAGTATTATTTTTTTATGAATCATCTACAAATTTGATAAGGCTTAGATAGTTCTGTTGAGGTTTCCCGTTTTTGTGACTTTTTTTAATATGACAATAAACCGCTGTATCTCGTCCAAAAATATTTACCTCCTATGAATGTACAAATGATAGATCAACAATATATTATGCCTTAAAGGGGCAGTAGCACGTTTGTTGATAATTTTATATTTTAAATGTTTCACTGATAATTGTAAGCTAATGCTAAATGTTTTATTATGTGTTTATCAGTGTCAAAAATTTGAATTATTACTGCTTCATTTAGTTTTAAAACATTGTCTTTCAATTGGAACCATTAATTTTCATTTTCCTGACACCATCTTATATTCCCACTAAAAACATGCTACTGCCCCATTACATAGCCAGTGATTTTCATCACATACTGTTTTGCTTTAATACGAATGTACAAAAGGTGTTTCTTCACTTTAATTCAAAAGATCTGGCATATTCATTCCCAATAATATATATAAAAACGTGTTTTCAATTAAAATTCTTGAAAAAATCATTATATATTCGCAAAAGTCAAATTCACACGTCAAACCTACATGAATACTATTTATATAACCTTTAAAACATGATCATCTCGTAACGTTCATTCTGACTGCTTTAAAGAAGTTTCCAAAATTATGTTTGACTGATCGACGCGCGTCAATGTTTCAAGAGTAATGATTATACAGATTGTTTTAGCAGAAATTTCAGAAAATATCATGTCCTTTATTCATTTCACTAATACATGTTCATTTAAACCTTTTCCTCTTTCACGAAAAAAAAATAGAGTAAGATTTGAACACATTTATGAATGTTTTAACTTAGTTGCATTCTAATCTTGCATTTCGTTTTTATAACCCCTTACATGTCACAGTCCAAGATTTGCCATTTTCAAGCAAGCCGAGCAATTATCACTCAAATCTTGTAATAATTTAATTCGTTTTACGCAACCATTTTACGAATGATCAGACAAGCCGTGTCTGAAACAACGGAGGGAGTAGGGAAGTTTAAAATTCAATTTTGAGTGAGTGCCGGAAAAGTTTAAATATATACTTTTATATAAATATTGCAGGCGGAAAAGGAAATAATGAAATAGTAAATGAAGAACTATTGTCCTTTTGTGCAAAATTAATTGCTTTAATATTCGGTACAATCATGTTCCTCATACACAAAATATATTTAGGTGTTCAGTTTTAAATTATAATTTTTCCTGGTGTGCATAAATATTTGCCTTGCAAAATTGAGAATGACTTAAAGAGACACAGAGTATGTTGATAGGATCACATATGTCAAATTTTAAAATCGATGTTATTACATCGGGAACCACTAACTGTTACTGAAAATGACAAGTTAAAGGTCAATCAGTACATAAGAGCGAAAATACGGCCATTCAAAGTCGAAATTTTGATCGAAAACCGGACAATGTGGCTCGAGTGACGCGCGCAAATTCGCCAAACGTAATTTTGAAACCTTTTCATAAGCTGACAGGAAGATATATTCGATTCGATAGTGTTTATTAGGTATTGTAACTAATAGGTAGATTAATTAGATGCATAATTTCGAATATTAAACGTATTTAAGATGTTTTCTTGATTTTTCCATAAAATCAAGCATTTTAGAGATAGTATGCATAAATGGATATATTTGCAAGTCTAGTGATGAGATATGAACTTCAATCAGCATATTAGATATTTTGTAGCTGATCAAAACCAAATAAAATTTTAAAAAAGATACTCTGTGTCACTTTAAATACTGCATTCAACCCAGTGTAGTAAACTCACCAGAAAACTCTACCAGACACCAGGGCTGGTTACTTTGAAAACTTATCAGCCCTCCTCAAAAGTTGCCAGCCCAATGATAGTTTCACATTTAAGCTTAGCAATAATTTAAAGATGAAGTATTTGGAAAAAATGAAGTAAAACTGATAAAAACAGTAGCGATTATTCATTGATGCAAATATGTTCAAATATCAACTCTTTGAAACAGTAACAGTATATCGAAACAGAAAGAGATCAGTTTCAACATTACCGTCAATTTCAATCATCGGCTTTAAAGGGGCAGAAGCACGTTTTAGGAGGAATATAAAGTGATGTCAGGAAAATGAAAATTAATGGTTCCAATTGAAAGACAATGTATTTAAACTAAATGGGGCAGTAATAAATCAGATATATATTTAGCCATGCGAATCATTTTTCTTACACAAATGATGAATTAAAGGTGTTCACAAAAAATGGCCGCCAATGGATTTTATGTAAATCTGCATACTTTGTCTTCTGACTATGGCTTATTAGCATGTGTAATGCGATTTATGACACTATCAAAATAATACATTGAGCATTAACGTACACTTATCAGTGAAAATTTTAAAATATAAAATTATCAAAAAACGTGCTTCTGCCCCTTTAAGTTTCTCCAGATGTATAGTTTCAAATTGATTGGAACACTATACGTACACAGCACCTGTAGATCGATCCGCGTCACATTATAGATCTGAGCCAGTGTCTGTCTGACTATACCCGTCTCGCTGCACCCAGGCAAGTTGTTGATGCAGGACTCGAACATATTCTTTTCTCTGCAATGACATCGTGTAAGAATGAGGTCATTCCGGGAAAACATTTGAAAAAAAATAAGTTTTTGATTTTTATGAAATAAAAAATTAACAAACAATTTAATTTATACTTATGTTTTGTAAATCTAAACTTTTTAAATAAGGAACTAGACTGTATAAAAGCTCCTTTGTAATACACAGTCATGGAAGAGGGAAAGCAATTCAAATATAGAGAAAAGTACAGTTACTGATTTATAGATTTGTATTTTCTAAAATTAAAACCAATTTAACAACAAGTATAACATAGAACTCTTGATAAATTAGAAAGTCTATGGAGAAAGTGCTGAAGTGTTCCTGAATAAGATGAGGTGATAAAGGGGTAAAGGAATTCGGGCAAAACTGTATTAATATGCATATCTTGTGTGTTCTATTTGTTAAATCTTATAAATTTTCATTTGCTGAAATGTTTTATCATGGGTTTCTTTCCTTTTCCGGTAATGTCATATTCCAACTAGCCACTGTTTTATTCATTTTTGTCCTAGGATCATATACATGTACATTCAAAACATATTTCATGCCCAATCTTTACAATGCTATTAATCATTGTTTTGTTGGAAAGTTATTCATCACATACTTATATAAACTAATCTTTAATGTTTCAATTCCCTCTTTCATGTGACATTTGATCAAAACAAATTTGGATAGATACACATGTACAATGGACGTTTTGGTTTTTCATAAGTCATTACTGTGTTCACAACCAACGTCTAAACTAAGGAATGGACATATATACTTAAACAATCAATATTGGACCAAAACACGTCACATCCAACTGTTGACAAAAATATTTTTGTTCAAAAGTCATCAAAAGTAAGTAAAGGTGATATATTGAATATTTGGAATGAAAGAAACCATTTATCAGAAAATTTCATAATAACTATTTTTTTCTGGCTATATATTTTTTAACAATGTAAATGTCGTTCAATGTTTTTTGAAGTTTGGAATGCATTTTTTAAAAGAGCATAAGAAATATATTTCATGGCAGTCAGTAAAATATAACAATTGGTAACCTTCCAATGCCCCGAACCATACCAAGATTATAGTTATTTTCAATATCTGTATATTTTGACTAGCGATTTGCTTGCAAATTTTGTTTAATAGATTTATCCAGATGAAATAAGTTAAAATTTAAATTCTAAGGAAATTTAAAACAGTTGTTACTAAGCCACGCCTTAAGAAAACATTAATTTATTTTGCTGCATTCATTCAAAACCTGTAAGGCCGGCAATTATAAGTCATCTTTGGCCAAACCTCGCCTTTAGATCTACCCTGCCTTAACCTGTATACAATATCACAAGTAGGTTTTGAAGAGAATATTCTTTTCGCAAATATCATTATAAACGCATGAGTCATACTGCAGTGTATGTTGTCACGTCGGTGTAAAATTGCGACATATCTTTAGTTCACGTACACTTGATGAAGGACCCACCCATTTCAATGAAAGTATATTTCAGTTTTTCTTACTTTCTATCATAAACTTTTTCTAACTTCAAACACATGTATGGCCTATTGATATTTTACAGGTACATCATATTTGGAATCATTATTTATTAATTGATTCACCGAAGCATTATCGTGTGCTTTCTATCTAAGATGAATTCACAAATGCAAGTCACTGGCTGTATTCGTGTGTCACTACTCACTTATGTGCTTGTGATGTACATGTATATCAAATGGTGTAATCCTTATTTCAGATCATAGTACACATATACACCACATCAGATAACGTTTACACGTACGTTACATTGAGTAACCATTATTTCGGATTACAGAGAAACATTTTCATCACATGGTGAATTCATAATGTCAGACTACTGTGAACATTTTCATCACATGGTGAATTCATAATGTCAGATTACAGTGAACATGTTCATCACATGGTGAATTCATAATTTCAGATTACAGTGAACATGTTCATCACATGGTGAATTCATAATATCAGATTACAGTGAACATGTTCATCATGTAATGGTGTACACATGTGCATCACATCAGCTGATGCCTTTTCGTTCAGATGTGTGTTTTAAGGAGACCATGAGAAGTAAAAGGTGTCTGAAAAATCCGTGGCTCCTGTTACGAGGACCTGTTAATACATGTGGTATGTGCCTTTCAAGGGACTGAACATGTCAGAGACGACCTATGGTGCAACATTGTGGACTCAAGCTTCGTAGATATAAGTGTGCTCTACACAACAAAAGTGAATCAGATCGTGTTCGCTGTCTCCTGTATTGTAGGAAGCATGTGCTTAGAACTCGAAGAAACTTTTGCTGAAGCGGTCATAAAAGTTCTGTGTGAAATAAAGAAACCCTCCTATATGAATTTCTTCCAATAACTGCAAATGATTATTAATGAATGAAGCTCTCTCTTAACTGTAATTGTACATATTCCCTGATGTAATATCACCGATACAAATGGTAGTCTCCTCTGGAGGAATAAAACTTGAGATGAGATTGTAAACACTCAGAGAAAGGCCAACCCTTGGATCCGAAGTGTAAAAATCTCTCTTAGATACGAGATCAGATGGTTTTGCTTACTAATTACCTTCCAGTAAAAACTTTGTCACTTTCAAGGAATATTTGAGGATAAAGGGTCCTTTCGCGTCACAGCCAGGTGAAAATAATGTAACCATAGGTCACGAAAGGTTATTATTGGAGCATTATACGGCGTAGGGTGACAACTTAGAGTATTGACGCTATTATCATTATTGAGAGTTTCTCTTACCTGCACAAGCCATTTCGTGTTGTTTCACTGATCATGTCTGGGTTTGAGATGTCTCCTTGGTTGTAGACCGAGTTAGCAAAGCTGTTTATACATCTTATTAGTGATTCCGAGTCGCACCCAGTCTGTGCCTCAATAACGCCTGAAAAAAGTTATGGATAAGACATGATCCACGGGCATTATCAAAAATAAGGTATGTTTGCCCGCGGGATTTGCCCACGGGAAAATCACGAGGGCAAACATCCTTTATTATTGATAATGCCCGCGGACCATGTCTTACCTATTTTATAAACCGCAAACTAGTTATAATAACATTGGTATGACCGACATCGTGAAAGGATGGGAAATAACAAAGACGGCCGTAAAATAAAAAACCCCAAAAACTAAGACCTTTGTTATAAGAGGACCTAAAAAAGAGCTCTGTCAGCGCTGTCATAATAGCTCAGTAGTCAGAGCGTCAGGTTTAGCGTTCGGGAGTGTAAACTCTGCGGGTCCGAGACGGCGTATCGCCAAAACATTTGCAGTGTCAAAATTAGATTTGTGATATTTTTCACAAGTGATAGTTAGTTGACACTTTTGACTTTTACTAAATTCCTAAATTACATCGTTCCGAAATAATTATTTGAAGAGTGATGTATCATAATAATAATAATCCTGCCTTGCAGGGCGATTCTGTTGATATGTAAAAAATTATTGCATTATTTTACCCAAAAAACATAAGATCTACAACGTAGAGCACATTCTTCAATATGAAAACTATAATCATAAGTTGTACAGTCCTCTTGAAAGATTTACAACTATGTTTGGGGTGTTCATTTAAGGAAATTTCAAATAGTTATGGCAACCCTCGCTTCAACTACTTTAATCTCAGTCTGATTTGAATTGATTGCTCAAGTAGCCGTTATATAAAAATTGGTATCTAAATGAATTATAATGCGTCATCCAAGTTCAAAAAAGAGTATCAGTTAAAAATTAAAGTTAAAAAAAATGTCCTGAACAAAAACATATTCTTACCTAGTAGATTCAATAATGTCAAAATGATTAGAATTATTACTTAAAGGGGCAGTAGCACGTTTTTAGGGGAAATATAAGGTGATGTCAGGTTTCAATTGAAAGACAATGTATTTAAACTAAATGGAGCAACATTTAATCAAATTTTTATTGTAAAGTTTAGCCATGCGATTCCTTTTTCTTACACAAAATGAATTAAAGGTGTTCACACAAAATGGCCGCCAATGGATTTTATGTGAATCGTCATACTTTGTCCTCTGACTATGGATGATTGCCTATAGTCATGAGATTTTTGACACTGTCAAAATAATACATTTAGCATTAATTTACAATTATCAGTGAAAATTTTGAAAACGTGCTACTGCCCCTTTAAAAAACAACTTATTTAAAGCGAAAATGACCAATGATTAAAACTAGAATTATTTAAGCCGGCTGATAGAGAAAGCAAAAGATTTAATTTTCTTTAAAGTAAAATAACATTTACTTACCAGGTAGAAGAAATATTGTCAAAAAGATCCCAATCATCGTGAACAGGTGAATCCTCAGGTATTTCCAACTCCTACTTAAAAGTTTGTTTATAGTTAGATGTGTTACACGGAGCAATCCGTCACCTGTCTTGAACGTGTGCTGTCAACAGGCGGGTACTGTACTGCATCTCAGGTGCGTCTGGACCTACCTGGCAAACTTACCTGGCGCAGGTAAATAGGGAGCCTGTCAGTCGTGTGTGTAAAGGGAGGTACTAGGTAAATTCAATGCTTTCACCTGGATCGCTCACATCAATTGGCATACATACCTTGACTTGTACGATGTGTGGAAAGGGACTTCTTTAAGATTTATCCATTCATTGAAAGAAAGACGATAATTTGATTTACAAGAAAGTGTGACACTAATCATTGTGATCACTCAGTATTTTATATGTAGATATTCAGTATCTGTAACATAAAATATCCGTTAATTCAAAATGTGAACTTCAAATTCTTTCATTTTAGAATTATTTAATGAATTTACGTGAACAACTGATTGGTTTCTATCAGAGTCCATTCAATCTTTAGTCTTTTGGATGGCGCCGTAAAACCCATTTTAATTATGACAGATTGGGGGTGTCGGTATTCATTTTCATACATTTTGATATAAAATTGACTATTTATGATAAGAAAAACTCGTAACTGACAATGGTTCAATTTAAAACAATATGCATATTTTTAGTTTTTATTTACAATATATCATATATTATGTATGCATTGTTTAAATATATGGCTTTCTTGTTAATATGTATCGACTTACAAACCAATCACATTATCTTTCTTTTGTATGATTGTATAACCTCCCTCCCTGATATCTCGTTTTAGGGAAGAACTGATAAGAGATTTTTGTGATAAATATTTATAATAAACATTGCAAAACCTTTCCGTCATCTCTTCTACATCTAGAAGTTTGATATATGAAACACACTGTAGACATAATGTATGTTTATATGATATGATAAGATAAGTATAAATATATGAAATAGTATGTATTTTTCACACCATCTCCCAAAACCGTAGAAGCTACAATAAGAAAGATGTTTGATCATGGAATGTATAGGTTATAACCTTTTCACGAAACATAAACTTTATCATAATCTGTTTTACTAGTTTAATTGGTAACAAGATATGAAAGTGTATTCCTCAATTGAATTATCACGCGTCGAAAGAAAGTAAACAATGTGAAATAAAACCTCATCTTGAGTAAAGGCCTTTCTGATTTCCGTACACGTCTGTGTATAAAAATAACAATATCTTAAAAGAATGACGGATATTTGTTTTTTTACGGCAATTACATAAAAACATTTTTTGAATTTGAAACAACAAATTTGATATCAACTTAGCTGATACCTTGCATAAAGAGAAGCAGTGAAACATTTTATCTGAAAGTCAATTTATTTAAATTATTTTGGCATTTGTGATTGTGGTGAATCTATGGAAAATCCATCAAGACTACGCTAAATGAGTACGTACTATATGTCCCTAGACTAAAATTTAGTCTATGAAATATTTAAAATAATTACTGTACCTTCATTTATGAGGCTTTTCATTTCATGTGTATTCAGTCAATCTAGACTTGCAGAAATAGGATCTAGACTATATAAAAGGCTCCTATTTAATACACAGTCATGAAGCAGGACTATATATGTCCCTTACGGGTATCCATACTTTGTAATTTGCTTAGTAATACTCATTTGTGTTGTACCCTACGTATGTGTGGTTAAGATGTCTACCTTGAAAATACATATGTGTTTACAATATAGCGATGATATTCACATTTAAATATTGTTCTACTCGAGAGAACCCCTTAGAACTTCTAAAGATGAATTGTAATGGGGAAATCAAATATTGACTGAAACGGGTGTGCTACCCGTTATTGCGCCGTCTTTTACTGAATGGTTGGCCTGAATAATGATTAAGAAGCATGGTTCACTGGCGGGATGCTTTCATAGTTGCTATTATAGAGCTTGGAAAGCATATAAGGACTTTAAAAAGCTTTCGCTACTTCAGTTCCCTCATACATGTGACAAACATTTGTTGAGCGCCCATATGGATGCCGGTTGAATACTCCCCAGGGAGTTGAATTGGAAAAATGATTGGACGGTGAAAGAATGCCATTGACAATGGGAAACAAAAAGCGCCTTGAGCAACCACTAGTGGATGGATATGTGCGCTATATAAATATTCATATGAATAAGAGTGAGGCAGTATTGGCAAAAGAAAACGGAAGAGGTATATTTATCCACTGCAAAATATGATTTCTAAGAAAATGATTCATAATGTGAGGCCTGTAGTGTACTAAACATAATATGTTGTACATCCTATAGTATTCCGTGCTTGCCGTACAGCGCATCACGTGACCTGTAGCGACTGTCAGAATAAAGCGGGTGATTGAAACGACCTGTACGTCTCCGTGTTGTCTCTCCCAGGCCTGAACCCATGAAGACACTACAATGGCGACGAGGATGTAAGCTGAAATAATGCTTCACAAGGTTGGGAAGGTAGACACACGTCATGAACTATGTTAGTGATACGAACTCTCACTAATTGTTGGAACTTTCATAAAAAATGAACTTTTGAGTGAGAAATTTTACACTCGTCGACGCCATTTTTTCTCGTGCATTACATGAATCACCTGTCACTCTCTGTCAGCGTTACTGCAAGGTTAGCCAACAGTCAAGTCACCATGTCTACGGTATTTCAAATAACATGAACATAATTCAACAATGAACTGGATGCTTAGAACATTTACTATCATTTTCCAAGTCGTACTTGCCTTGATATTCATAAACTTTGACTTTTATAAATTGTGTCAACTTCACGTTATTGCCACTATGGAAGGAGAACAAGAAATAGAACAACATGTAAACAATTTCAGTCTGCATTTACGTCCCCCTTCTCCTCTAAATATGAATTCCACTGATTTGAGTAATGAGTTTACTGTTTGGATGGAATCTTTTTCGATTTATGAGGTTGCTAGTGGTTTAGAAGTCCAGCAAGATAAGATTCGTAGGGCTACTTTGTTGCATTGTTTGGGTACTGCTTGTCAAAGAATTTTCCTTACATTACCTGGTGAGAAAGATACTTTTGCTAGAGCTAAAGCTGTTTTGAGTGCATATTTCATTCCAAAGAGAAATGTTGTAGCAGAGCGTTATAAGTTTCGTTCTAGGGCACAAGGGTCTGATGAAAGTATTGACAATTATGTCACAGATTTGAGAGAACTTGCAAAAACTTGTAATTTTGGTGCTTTGCATGATGAGATGATTAGAGATCAGATTGTTGAGAAATGTGCATCAAGACATTTGAGAGAGAAACTTTTGCTGAAAGATGATTTGACATTGGATTCTGCTCTAAAGATAGCTAGGTTATATGGAATGGCTATGGAGAATTCTAAGGCTATCGCAGGAATTTCTGTAAACAAAGTTGATTCTAATTTTGCTCAGTCTGGTAATTTGTTCAATGGCCGATGTTACAGATGTGGTTTTTCAGATCACAAGGCTTCTGATTGTGGTGCTATCAATGCTACTTGTCTATATTGTAAAAAGAAAGGGCATCTAGCTAGGGTTTGCAAGGCTAGGCAATTTTCAGATTAGACATATAGCTGGCAAATCAAATATTGCAGATTTCTTCTCTAGGCAATCATTATCTTCTAAGAGAAGTGATAATGTGGCAGATTATTATATCAGATCTGTAGTTGACACATGTGTTCTAGATATTGATTCAATAACACTTGATGAAATCAGAAATTATTCGTCAAAGGATAGAGACATTGCCAAAGTGTTACATGCTATAGAAACAGATGACTGGAGTGATGTGTCAGTGCATTTCCTGAAGTTCAAGGACGAACTCTCAACGTTTGATTCCATTCTTTTGAGAGGAGAGAGAATAGTGATACCTAGTGAACTGAGGTCAAAAGTTTTGAGTATTGCTCATGAAACACATCAAGGCATAGTACGCACTAAGCAGTTCCTTCGTGCTAGGTTTTATTGGCCAAATATGGATGCTGACGTAGAACATCTTGTAAACAACTGTTCAACATGTGTTCTTAATCAACCTTTGAGAAATGATACTCCTCTACAACCTGTTGATCCAGCACCAAGACCCTGGTCAAAAGTTGGCATAGATATAGTTGGACCTATTGAATCATCCTATGTGTTAACACTGATTGACTACTTCTCTTCATATCCTTTTGCTGTTGTGATTAAAGACATAACTTCAAGTGCCATAATTGAAGTGTTGGAAAGAATATTCTCTGAACATGGATTCCCAGAAAGTATTGTTTCGGACAATGGTAGGCAATTTGTGAGTGCAGAGTTTGTGAAATATTTAAGAAAGGCAGGGATTGAGCATATTCGTTCATCGCCATATTTTCCTAAGAGCAATGGAAAAATAGAACGTTTTCACAGGTTCCTGAAGAAAGCTTTCCGTTCTGCAACGTCTGATGACAAAGACTGGAAACGTCAACTACCCAGAATTCTACAAATGTACAGAGCTACTCCTCACAGAGCAAGTGGTGAAACTCCAGCCATGTTGTTGTTTAATAGAAACATTAAAACCAAATGTCCAGTAATGAGTACATCGAACTTTGACCCTCTTTTGGAAAGAAAACTAAATTATGCAGATAAGATGAAATCATATGCTGATGCTAAGAACAGTGCAAAATATCATTCGTTTTCTATTGGTGATATTGTGTATGTTGCTAATTTTGTGCGTGGTAAGTTAACCCCAACGTACAAATCAGTTAGACATGTTATCATCAAGAAGAAACAACGTGATACATTTCAGATAGTGAACTGTGACACAGGTGTGATAAGTGTAAGAAATGTTAAATTCCTGAGACATGCTCCATGTGAAGATCCTGTGAAATTTGACAACGTTGTAACTTCTGAAGATGTGACGCCGAGAAATCTGGTAGTAGAAAATACTGGATCACTAGTACAATCAGCTTCAGTTACTACAGAGAACTCTCCTGTTCGACATGATAATGTAAGTTCTGAATCCGCTGTAGATCTTGGTACTAATGTGATTGATCCTGAAATTGAAGATGAACTGAGTAGATCTGCTATGCAACCAGCAGATACTGCTTGTTTGAGAAGATCTCAAAGAACACGTCGTTCTCCTGCATACCTGAACGACTACATGTACGTGAAGAAATGAACATTTTAACACTTTTCATGAAATGAATGAACAATTCCAAATTAAGTCATTATGAGTGATTTATCATTTACGGTGACTGTTGTATCATAATGTGGGATATTTTGGTATATAATCTGTTGAATTTACTATGTTACATTTTGAACATTTATGATGGTGGTAGATTTTAATATTAAAAATCTTTGGGAATTTCAGTATTAATTGTGGGAGGATTGTAGTGTACTAAACATAATATGTTGTACATCCTATAGTATTCCGTGCTTGCCGTACAGCGCATCACGTGACCTGTAGCGACTGTCAGAATAAAGCGGGTGATTGAAACGACCTGTACGTCTCCGTGTTGTCTCTCCCAGGCCTGAACCCATGAAGACACTACAAGGCCCATACACACATATTTGATAAATGTACGTCTTATGTATTATTCAATTGGGTGCATGTGTCCTCTCCAGTAACGGAGATTGAGGTGGGATTTTTACGGGCACATTATCCCAAAACCTTGAAGAAGGGGATCGGTAGAGACGCTAGGGTTTGAGCCAGTGATTTTCTAACCTCTCGTTCATTATTCTGTATTCCGTGTGTGGGGTGTCAATCTTTTCCGTGCAAATCCCAGTTGAATGCAAATTAAATAGATCACAATCGATAAAGGTAGGAAAAAAAAGATCCAAAGTCTCTGTAGCTCACCAAACTTCATATCAAATTTACTTTAGTGTGTTCACAAAGTTTCTAGGCCTTATCCTTCTGGAGAAGAAGATAAAAATAGGTTTTATGAATGTGGCCCTTATTTTGGGCCACAGGACCACAGGCCCACAGGCTCACAAAAGCTATGAATCATATATTGAGTCTGTAATGAAAGGAAAAAGAGAGTTCAACATCACCAGTCGCCGGAGCCGAGCTATTTATAGAAACACGTCATTGTGGTGCAATACTCTCCTTTTCCTTTCATCAAGTCTCTACACAAAGTTTCAGCTTTCTATGCCTTATGCTTCTGGAGAAGTCGAAAATGCACAAAGTGTACGGACGGACGGAAGGACGTCGAACACCATGCCATGCCATAAGCCCATCGGGCCTTACAGGCCAGATGAGCTAAAACGTTGGCAAAACCACTTTATATATGATAAGAGGGCGAAGGATCTTTTTGCAAACCTATTACTTACGTGATATCGAATGTTTGTGATCCAGTTGCAAGTTTAATTAATGATTAAAGGATACTGAAACTGTAATGATACAGCATGAAACCTTAATCGTAACAAATTAAACCCTGTAATATGTATGCATCTCTCACAAAGTACCACATTCTCTCCTAACAGAGTAAGATCAAGTCATGTTGATTTAGCCTCTGTTAAATTACGCCGACTTTGTGGGATAGAATGGAAGATGCCTGATTGGAGGCAATCAAAATTAGTTGTGCAATCAGCGACGCTGTTCTGAAATCATGGTTTTGGCTACTGAATCATTATATGAACCACTCTTTCCATGCGAGAAGCGGATTTCGGCGTAATAACATTGTTTCTTAAACAAAGCGTTCATAAAATACACAGTACACCGCTCATTTGCTCTGTTTCATTACATACGGAATAAAGAGAAAATGATTTTGACGATTTTCTCTTTAATTGAACAAACTTTAAATTTGAATTATAAATATTCATTCACATTGGTTTTGCCAACTTTTGTTTCAGCAGTTTAATGTAAACTCCCCGAAATATGTGTTTACAGGAGAGAAAGGTGTTTTTTTCTACGCCTCTAAATTATTTCTGAGTATAAAATGTATGTTCTGCAGGTTACAATATTTATATGTATAAAAGTTGTTATATAAGTACGGTCTGGTCAAATGCTTTGTTCGGTTGTATGGTTTTCCATAATATTTACAGACTTAAACTCGTGATACGAACTACTATTCTTATAAGTTACAAGTTCATTTATCACTTGCGTTGTCAATTGCACAGCTGTTCGAAAAACGCACGTGCAACAGCAAATTCGAGCGGATAGGACGCTGCAGGTTTATTGTGATACACATCTTGTATGTTCAAGATATTCCTCTGTTCATCGTTTGAATATCGAATGGTCAGTGACGAAGCTTTCAAATAGTACCAATACCTCAGTCTGATTAAAATCGACTGTGAATGGGGAAAAAAGTGTAAAAATATTATCTCTAGCAGGGTTCGAACCTCACCCAGCCCGGCTTTCCTCTCATTCACAGTCTGAAGGCACCCCTAAATTACCTGCATGTTCTGACACAAGCTCATCTAGCCAATCGAAAGGAGTGCAGTAAAAGCTTCGATATCATACTAGGGGCAGGTAACTCCAGTGTACCATTCGTTATACATAACCCCCGCTAAACGCTATTTAAAAACGAGGATGTGATTGGATAGCTTACGATTGGGTTTGTCTGCGCTAAACTGGTTACAGCAACACGCGATAGACGTGGGTGCATTCAGACCGAGACGGAGAGGATATCCCGAATGGTTCGAGCCCCGATAGAGACAATACTGTTTATATTTTATTCCTCTGAGCACGGTCGATTTTAATCAGACTGACCAATACCTCAAAACCAGTTGTAGGCATACAATATGAAACAATCCCATCCATTTACGAAATATCACACCGCTGGTTGATATTAAAGGAACGGTAGCACGGGTAATATTGAAATTAAAAATAACGACCATAAAGTGACAAATTGCATGACAATATATGTTTTTTATTACAAGGAGCAGCTCTAAAAACAGTGTATGTTCATTCAATTGAGTTCAGGGTGTTCACTTTACACTGGTAACTTGCAGTTTGCTGTCTCTTCGCTGATTATATATTTTGTTTAACTCTATATTTTAGTGCGGAAATTTTATATATATGAAACGCACAAAAAAAATTTTAACGAAGGAATGGAATTTTTCGGACACGTTTTAACTTCGTCATATTATATTGACATGCAGTATATTCTAGTGCAGTTGTAGGCTTATATTTAAAGGGGCAGTAGCAGGTTTTCAAATGTTTTACTGATAACTGTACGTTACTGTTCGATTATTATTTTCATAGTGTCAAAATATTATTACACAAACCAGTCATCCAAAGTCAGAGAACAAATTATAAATATTCATAAAGAGTGGGCATTTTTGTGTGAACACCTCATATTATGAAAGAAAAAGAAATCGCATGTCTGAACTCTCATATGTTTAATTTACTATTGCTTCATTTAGTTTAAATACATAGTCTTTCAATTGGAGCTTTTATTTTCATTTTCCTGACATCACATTATATTTCCTCAAAAAATATACTCAAGGCCCACTATGTTCCTTGCGTCTTTGCATTACGTAGCCCCACAGCTTTGTGAACTTTTTTGGTATAAATAAAAAAGAAAAGTCCATTCTTGATAAATATGTAAGTTTTCAAACATACAAATATCAATGTAATAGGAGTGTCAATTTGTCAGTCAAGGTAAGTTGTCGAAATGTTCTTTATTGCATTTTCAATATAAACAATGTTAAACCCACAGAGGTTCGAATCTCTTGTTCAAAGATAGGTGTGGTGTTAATGCGAGGGTCAGTGGTCAAAAGTTTGAAGAAGTTTGATAGTTTGGGCGAGATGTTCAGCAAGCTAAAAGAATGATCTACGATTCCAATGTATAATCTTGAGATAAAATTTAGTTTTAATTGCACCTCACGTTTAATAGTCGGGTGTCCAGTTTTCGATCAGGTTTCAGTGTTTCCCCTACTGTATTCTATATAACAGATAGTAATTACGCTAAAATGTTTATTTCTTGACCGATTTCGTTCAAATTTGAAATGTAGGTTTATCTCAACATATGAAAACGATATATGAGTGCAAAAGTTTGAAAAAAATAATAATAGGGTCCACTCCGAGATTCGAACCTCAGTGGATAAACCTATTAAAAGTGAAATCCTATGAAGCGTCCGTAAAATTTAATACCCCCTTAGTTCGATCGTGTAGGTAATTTTACCTGTAGGCAATGCCAACAATTTTTATAAGGGATTTTTGATATATTTTATATAAGTGATTATTTATTCTTGGAAACGAAATAATAACGTAGTGGAAGCAGGCGTTAAAGGGGCAGTAGCACGTTTTTTGATAATTTTATATTTTAAAATTTTCACTGATATAAGTAAGTTAATGCTAAATGAATTATTTTGACAGTGTCAAAAATTTCATTTAACAAGCCAATCATTCATAGTCAGAGGACAAAGTATGACGATTTACATAAAATCCATTGACGGCCATTTTTGTGTGAACACCTTTAATTCATTTTGTGTAAGAAAAGGGAATCGCATAGCTAAACTTTACGTTATATATTTGAATTATTACTGCTCCATTTAGTTTAAATACATTGTCTTTCGATTGGAACCATTAATTTTCATTTTCGTGACATCACCTTATGTTCCCCCTAAAAACGTGCTACTGCCCCTTTAAACTCATGAACTAGTTTTGATATTTTATAGAATTGATTAAAAAAAACAATGAGTATAAAACCTCATCCGAGATTCTTCAGATGTGAAATATATAATAACGAGTTGATATAAGTAAATAACAATATAATTTACAATTTGTAACTTTTATCAACTGTTGATATATTTGATATGAAGACACTCGGGTGAGATTCTATCTTTTAGCCAATATAATTTTAAAATAACAACCAAGAAAAAAAAAATTACTTCCGCATGGCGTATGAATTTATCATCGATAGCGATACTGCGGCACCGCGAATTTATTACGTCATTGTAATAAGCCTAATAAAAGAAGAACAATAAAAATAGAGCCATTGGCTCTGTAGCTAATCAGGCTTCATATTTAATTTTGCGCTGGCCAATGTGGTTTCCCATTTGTAGGGGCCACAAA
The DNA here is from genome assembly GCA_916613615.1 of Steromphala cineraria. Lineage (NCBI taxonomy): Eukaryota > Metazoa > Mollusca > Gastropoda > Trochida > Trochidae > Steromphala > Steromphala cineraria. The sequence goes on along the minus strand of OU744725.1, from coordinate 56,272,174 downwards.
GTCTCAAATTCTAAACTATATGTGATGTGATATCAGATACCTGTAATCAATACAGAAATGGAAATATTTCAATCAGGATATTGGGATTATATTTTAACTGTAAACTTAGTTTGCAATGTAAGCCCATTGTGTTCTTTATGTGAAGACTTATTTCGCCATACTTGTGTAGACACTTGACATTGATTGAAGCTGCCTTAAAATATAATCTTTCAACTGTAAACCTTTCCTTGTCAGAAATTTTCTAGGGAAGCACACATAAAATATCTCTTAAAATTGATACTTGTGACTTCTGTTGGTAGTTTTTAACTCTTTGATCTTTGATTATGCTATTTTAAGTGTAATATTTTCCTAATTTGGGTATTTTCTTTACTTTGCAGTGTTTTACCCCTTCAGAAGCCATACCATGGCCAGGATTACCTGTTTTCGACAGAACAAAGATGAAAATAGGTTTTTAGGGTGTGGTCCCTGGGGCGCTTATTAGGCACCACAGGGCTACCAAAGCTTCAGTTTAAAATCCTCACTAGTCAAGGAGTCTGTACACAAAGTTTCAAGGTTTGTGGGCCTTGTGGTTCTGGAGAAGAAGATGAAAATAGGTTTTTAGGGCTTGGTCCCTGTGGCTCTTATTAGGGGTCACAGGGCCATCAAAGCTATAATTCAAAATGCTCACTAGTCAAGGAGTCTGTACACACAATTTCAGCTTTCTAGGCCTCATGGTTCTGGAGAAGAAGATGAAAATAGGTTTTTAGGGAGTGGTCCCTGTGGCCCTTATTAGGGGTCACAGGGCCACCAAAGCTACAATTTATAATCCTTACTAGTCAAGGAGTCTGTACACAAAGTTTTAGCTTTCTTGGCCTCATGGTTCTGGGGAAGAAGATCAAAATAGGTTTTTAGGGTGTGTCTCTCTCTCTCTCTCTCTCTCTCTCTCTCTCTCTCTCACTGTCTGTCTGTCTCTCTCTACTAAAGAATGCATTTGGGGGACAAGAAATACTTTGTTACAAGGAATAGAGTAAAAAGGACATTTAGAATTTATTTGTACTTTGAGAAATGATAATATTGAATATTAACATGTATTTATTTATATTCAGTTCCAATTTCGGATGAGAATTGATAAGTATATGCATAACACAATTACTAAAACAAATTTTTCCGTGACATGTGTAGGGAGTTAGGAAAAATAGAGCCATTGGCTCTGTAGCTCATCAGGCTTTACATTTGAATTTGCTATAGGTTGTGGCCAATGCGGTTCCCCCCTTAGTAGGGGCCACAGGGTCACAAAATCTACAATTATTAATCCTCACTAGTCAAGGAGCTTCTACACAACGTTTTAGGTTTCTAGGCCTTATGGTTCTGGAGAAGAAGTAAAAATTCCACAAAGTTTACGGACGGATTGACGGACGGATGGACGGACGCGTACGGACGGATGGACGGACGGACGCCGGACACCATGCCATGCCATAAGCCCATCGGGCCTTACAGGCCAGATGAGCTAAAAATGTAATAATATTAATAATATAATAATTTAATATTATCAAGTAAACTCAAGGGTAGAAAGCAAGGTATAAAACTGACAGGGGAGAGAATGTTACATTGTATGACGATTGACAAACATGAGATATGTCCTCTGAAGCAATTGTGCAATTTGAGTACCACCATTAGCGAAATGAAAACATACCTAGTAACATTTGTGACGTCATTACAGTTTTTTTTCGCTCCGCCATTTTCCTAGCAAGTTGGCGGGAAAATTTTACTCTCATTTAAAACATATTTTAAACATTTTCATAAAATTTTGAGGCCATTCATGTATATTGATATCCTCGCAGTACCGAACTGCTAAGAGTATATTGCAATTTAGCTTACATTCATATAGTCCTAAGTAAACCTAGCCTCAATAATACTCGCTTCACTCACGATATTGAGTCTAGCAAGATGTAGTAGCGGGTCGCGTCCGCCGATCTATCGAATTGACCAATCAGGAATCGTTATACCAAACAGCAATAGTATGCATTCGCAGAGATAACGTTGGAGGGTCATATATCGGCTAAAGGTCGGCTGACGCGGCCTGCTACTACATCTTACTAGACTCAATATCGGGAGTGAAGCGAGTATTATTGAGCCTAAGTTTACTTAGACTGAAATTCATAGGTATTTTTACCCATTCAGGTTACGTTGAACATCATTTGTTAATTTTTTTTACATTTACTTAATTGAATATACGTACACCCTTCCTTTACAAAATAATATAAGAGATAACGACGCGTCACACTGATACTCTATGACGTCAACACCCGAAAAAAACAACCAACATTCGGTACTTCTTAACAAGTTTATTTTCTTAAAAATTGACAAAAAAAGTAAAAAAGACTAGTAACAGTAATTCATGACACTTCTGGAATTAACAAGATAAGAAACATAGAACCGATAAATGTTATATAATTTTGTATCGTTCCGGAATCTGAGCGTTACCCTCACTCATTTCTTTAAAGATGCATATGTATGAGTTAGGATTATTACAGTATAAGGCAAATAGGTTATGACAGCGAAAGAGGTAATTTATTTTGTAAAGAATGCGGCTAAGGACGCCAGGAAGACGAAAGACACAATGAAAGACACTTGGGTAGCACCAGATGAAGGGCCTGAAAATATAAGAATAAATATAGTTGGAAATACATAGAAGAATAAGATAAGCTATGATTCATATATGTCTTATCATTTACTTGATAGTAAAAACAGAACTGGCATAGATTAAGATACATCGGTAGAGAATGTAAAACTGGCCAGCAAAATTCAAAGATAAAACAGTGATTTGGCATTCAGTTCTAGGCCTACAATGTAATAAATGTAACAATTATCTGTTTGCATTAAAAATGCATTAAAATAAACAGCCTGTTCAATAAAGTGCGATTAGGCAATTCATTTATCACTTTACAATAGAGGTTATCATGAGAGTATGTTTTAAATGGGAAATATCCTGCATTTGAAATTAACATTGCCTTCGCGAGCCATGCATGGCGAGCAACATACATGGAGTTTAAATTGTTCCTATTCACTTCCTAATATAAAAATCTTTACCATCTCAAAACACACTCAGGTTATAAGAAATGAAAACGAATAACTTTATTTGATGGAAGACTTATACTTATCCTTTACAGAAAATCAAATCATGCGATAGCAAAACGAATATCTGTCAGAAACAATAACGTCAAACGATAGGAATAGGAATATTTGGCATACTTTTAATTATTCACATATACACAATCGTAAGATATGAAAATAAATACAGGGTAGACTTACAAAGATCCTTGAATTTTGGGGGCATATCCTTCAAGGCCTTTTCAATGTCACAGCCTGCCTTCTGGAAACAGTCCTTCATGTTATTGTACGCGCTGAGGAGGAAAGAATGAATGCATGAATGAATGAATGAATGAACGTGTCACACATATTAATCATGGTGTGTATACATACGATTATAAGGGAGCTCCCTTCTTTCACCACAGAGGCAGATCAAGTCATGAAATGTTGAGATTCTCTCTCTCTCTGTCTGTCTGTCTGTCCGTCTGTCCGTCTCTCTCTCTGTCTACCTTTCTCACTCTCTTTGTTTCTCTCTCTCTCTCTGACTGTCTGTCTCTCTCTCTCTCTGTCTCTCTCTGTCTCTCTCTCTCTCTCTTTCTCTCTGTCTGTCTGACTGTCTGTCTCTCTCTCCTCTCTCTCTCTCTCTCTCTCTCTCTCTCTCTCTCTCTCACTGTCTGTCTGTCTCTCTCTACTAAAGAATGCATTTGGGGGACAAGAAATACTTTGTTACAAGGAATAGAGTAAAAAGGACATTTAGAATTTATTTGTACTTTGAGAAATGATAATATTGAATATTAACATGTATTTATTTATATTCAGTTCCAATTTCGGATGAGAATTGATAAGTATATGCATAACACAATTACTAAAACAAATTTTTCCGTGACATGTGTAGGGAGTTAGGAAAAATAGAGCCATTGGCTCTGTAGCTCATCAGGCTTTACATTTGAATTTGCTATAGGTTGTGGCCAATGCGGTTCCCCCCTTAGTAGGGGCCACAGGGTCACAAAATCTACAATTATTAATCCTCACTAGTCAAGGAGCTTCTACACAACGTTACAGCTTTCTAGGCATATGCTTCTGGAGAAGAAGATGGAAATAGGTTGTAAGGGTGTGGCCCCTGTGGCCACAGGGGCCACCAAAGCTACAATTTTAAATCTTTCTACACAAGTGTTTGTACACAAAGTTTTAGCTTTCTAGGCCTTATGCTTCTGGAGAAGAAGATTAAAATAGGTTTTGAGGGTGTGGCCATTTGGCCCTTATGTGGGGCCACAGGGCCACCAAAGCTACAATGTTTAATCATCACTAGCCAAGGAGTCTGTACACTAAGTTTCAGCTTTCTAGTCCTTATGGTTCTGGAGAAGAAGTCGAAATTACACAAAGTTTACAGACGGACTGACGGACGCTGGACACCATGCCATATGCCATAAGCCCACCGGGCCTTACAGGCCAGATGAGCTAAAAATGCATGAAATGTTTCGAGGATTTTGTAGTTCTTTGTCACATACAATGTCATGTAAACAATACAGAAATGTATCCTTCTTCATAAAATGAAAGGTTTGTTTGAACTTTGTTTGTTCAATGTAGATTTAATGGCTTATTCGTCTTTTTAGGATTCCAAACATCATTACATATGTTCCTTTTGATTTAGGTATCCTTTGGAAGATGACCAATGAGAACTTTAATTACAAATATACAAACATTTACTTCTTTAAACTTAATCTAAAACACAAATATTACAGTCCTTTTTGTGTAGATATTCATTGGAAAATTAAAGAGTACTTTTCACAAAGATAAATGCGTCTTTATGCATAGTTCGTATAAAATTGAATTTAAAGGGACCGTAGCACGTTTTTAGGGGGAATATAAGGTGATGTCAGGAAAATGAAAACTAATAGTTCCAATTGAAAGACGATTATTGTAACTAAAAGGAGCAGTAATAATTCAAATATATAACGTAAAGTTTAGCCATGCGATTTTTTTTTTCTTACACAAAATGAATTAATGTTGTTCACACAAAATGGCCGCCAATGGATTTTATGTGAATCTTCATACTTTGTCCTCTGAGTATGGATGATTGGCTTTTGTAATGAGTTTTTGACATTGTCAAAATAATACATTTAGCATTAACTTACAATTATCAGTGAACAATTTAAAATATAAAATTATCAAAAGATGTGCTACTGCCCCTTTAAAACCCCTAAGATTCTCACTTGCACACTGCATCTGTATTTTCTGGATCGTTGGCAATCGCTGTAGTGACTCCCTGTACACACTTGGCGGCCTCTGCTGTACAAGCTGCATCGCACGTGTACAAAGTAGCTGAAAATAATAAGAATCTTTGTAATTTTATGAGTCAAGCCTCACTTTTTAACCCAGATTTTACTCCAAAACCTCAATCGACAAATATAGGTTTCTAATGCAAAATGCCGAGCCCCAAGCCAAATTTATAGTATGTCCCAAAGACGAATTTATTTCATTTAGCAAATGTATGAATATATCCATTTTTAGTCTTACACACAGACGATTGAGCATATAATTCACCACATTGAAGCAAGTCTAGATCTGGGCTGCTCTAGCTCTGAAAATCTCCATTTGTCTGAAGCTCCTTTTGAAAATTTAATAAAATAAGATTTTTACTAAAACAAATGTCAGAAACTAAATATAAGTCTAATCCATTTTCCTCTCTCTCTCTCGATATCTACGATATCGGCAGACTTAAAGCCTGAAACCAAAATCGGTAGCCGTATATTAGTTTTCCGTATCAGCACTACCTATGCAGTGAATACGAAATCGGTTATTTTACAGCTATTCCTTAAATTTTATTTAATTCTATTATTAAGGACTCAGCCCCATATTTTTCTTTTTGTTTCGTTGATTTTGGAATTGTGAAATTTAAGTTCTTTCTAGAAAAACATTACTTAACCTTTTGCATTTATTTGTGTAGATCTAAAGATGATTTAAGATGAAATATAGATGATTGAGATTGACAGATGAAAATTTCCTTACTACACAAGGAAACTGATAGACTTATGATCAGTTTCTGAAAAATAATTCTATGAAACGATTTTGTCTTTAATAGAAAATGAGCCTATAATAAATCACTTCAGATCTAGAATTGCTTTACGAGAGGTTTTATTAAGACAAGATATGGGTTTTTAGGCGATAAGGAAGTAACATTACTGCCTGGGTGTAAGACAGGGGAACTGGAGGCTCATATATGTGAAATCTGCTCGCAACTGTTGAAACACAAACCAACATACAGAAAAAAACACTCAATTACATTACGCCTAGCAACGCTTAGTGAGTCATATGTGAAATTGAATAAACACTTATACACATCAGCGTCCTTTTTACATCTGCAAGGGCATTTGTATCTGTGAATGAGCATTCTCTCCCCACAGAGGCAGAAGTCAGATTTAGCCTCTGTTCTATTACGCCGAAATCTTTGGTTCCCGGCAGTTTTCCCTGGCGGAAAAAACCCGCATCACAATCCATTTGAATTTCTTTATCAAATGACAACGCTTCTCCCATGGAAAGGGTGGTTCATATCACAATGCTTTTGCCTTGATTCAGTAGCCAAAACGATGACTTAAGAACAGCGTCGCTGATTGCACAACTAACTTTGATTGCCTCCAATCAGGCATCTCCCATTCTATCCCACAAATAGAACAGAGGCTAAATCAACATGACTTGATCTGCCGATGTGGGGAGAGAGTGGTGAATGGGACGACAACTGTGTTTATTTGTGCTTGGCACTCATGCAGTAAACATCGGTCACACTGCTGTAACTCTACTGCAATAAGCAGAATATCCCCAAAATTATCTAAACTTACTACCTTGAATTTTTAGGCAATAAGTTACTGTCTAGGCAGTAAATTATTGCCTAGGAAGTAACATTACGTATAGGTTCATGTCCGAGTAACTCTCCATTCCTAAAAAATAATGGAGCCTAAGGCCCAGGCTCATTATTTTTTAGGAATGGAGAGTTACGAGGATATTAACCGACCTAAATTACACTCCATTTAATGCCTTTTCTAAAACATAACTTAAAATCTTTTAAACATTGAAATTTGAAGTGAAAAACTTGATGTAAAATACAACGCTCCATTACTGAAAAATAATGGAGCGAGAGAACAATAGGATGACGTCACAAATTGTAATTTAATTCCTTATTCCCCTTATTGCCGCTAACATATATATTTATGAATATGTAATCATGACGAAAGAGAAATATTTTTTTTATTGTTCCCGAATGGTTTACATAGTCATATATATTTGCATATTGACATAAAAAAACCACAACAAAATATTGAATAGACTAAGCATACAAAGACAAGGTTACGGCAATCATAATTGCTTGAATAATTGGATGAATGGCAACCATTTATTTTGGAATTTTTCAGTTTCATTATTTCTTATGTAAATATATTTTTCAACAATATATATCTGTTTTAATGTTTTTATAATGAGAAATGTAGTTATTCTTCATTTCACTCTACAACTTTTTCTTCAAGAAAATTTAACGGTATTTCAAACCATATACAGTTGATTTCTTTATAGTTACGTATGACGCGTTACGGGAAGTTCCTAGGAAACTAAACTCTAGGAAATGACTATGCTATAAACCTAAAAAGATAAACGGAAGGGATTTTCTTTCAAACCGTAAACGAAATTTATATTCTACTTGAATGCAACAGCAAAACGCAAAAAACCTAGTCTTCCTCCATCAATTTGTATGAAATTGAAGCTATTAATACAGACAAGATTGTCAGATAAAACATCATGAAATTACAATCAAACAGAGAGTTCTATCATTTCTCAAAATAAATTCATGTACAAAATTTTGTCTACGAAATGACATGAAAATATCCTATTAATATTTTATTGACTTGATTCAAGTCTACCAATCCCAGAAAACCCAATTAAAAAAATCATGGTTTACCACCGGGAGCAGATATCATGCATGCCCAGACAGTGTTTTTCAAAGCAATAGAATAGATTGCCTCAGTTCTCGGGACAGTCCTCCCTGTTACATCACCCGACCTGTAGTCGGAGCATTCATCTGTCAAAACTGACGTTTATTCCTCTACCAGCTGTTACTGGTTAAGTCTCGTTGATATAAATCCTGATAACGTTTCAAGGTTATGTAACAGCAGAGCCATCGATAAGAGGAAGATGTTTGAGGCACAACTGGTTCTAATTAGCTTCATCTGCAACTTGTACACGTCGATCAAGGTGCCATGGCGTCTAATAATAATGTACTATGATGCCCGAAACGTGACACCATCGCATAAGTCCCTCAGTAAGGCATTTTAGGAATGTCTGAGTGTGCAGAGTGTATTTTCTGACATTTTATTCGAAAACTTTACAGCCCTATGGACATATATGTCCTTAACATTCTGATTGCTCTATGGATGTCATTGGATATTTTACCGTTTATCCAGACCCTGACGCAAAAACCTTTAGCATTCGTTGATTTAGAAAATGTTGGCAAGCCTGAAATTACGTATTATTCCGGACTTATTTTCTATAAAAAATAAAATAGAAAAAAACATTTACCATAAACTCTTTTATGTTCAAGGACTATGTGAGTCTAATTGTACCAATATTGCATTATTTCAGCGATCTTGTTGTCAGTCCTTTATTGTTAGGTGATAGAAGTCTTTTATACAGTCTATGTCATCATTTAGCAAGTATTTTGAACGAAAAGTCAAAAGACAAGAAGACAAAATGTTTTTGGCTGATGTTGTCCAACGGTCCCTTTTAATGGTTTAATGTGTATTGAAATATATATATTAGTTATTATGTATTCATTAATAAAATTAATTTGTTGAAGTTTTCTAATAATTTCTTTGTTCTGCTATATATTCTACTATATTTATATCGATTCTATTATAAGTTGTACAGAAATTGAAAAATTAGGATTAAAAATTTGGAAATCAGCAAAGAAGTTTGTTGACAAAAGTTAATTCACATTTATCAAGTGCTTTATACACAGACTCCAGCACCTAAGAGCACCTAATTATATGCAACATTTATAAAACAAAAGCACCGATTTCAAAATGTTTGGAGCTTTTTCATGGACATTCAAAAGCTATTATTCAGAAACACTGATCTATAAATTATCTTCACGGTCTAATAAAATATCAATATCAATGGAAACGATGCACACTTTATACGAACAACTTAGTCCAACCAAACTAACAATAAAAAGGTCGATTGAAATATTGCATATAAATACAAATTTGGTGTACATTGCAATTGCTCATATTTAGTAACCTTGACATTTGACATTCAAGGTAAAACGAGCAATAAGCACTTTTTAGTGAGCCTAGTAATGATAAAAGGGCTAATAGTTAAAATAAAGCATTTTCACTAAACATGGATTTCAGCGTAAACCCTTTCAATCTATTTTACTTTCGGTAAAGTACTACAAGTTATTGCGCTTACAAGGTTTTTAGTGATATTATATCTCGTGACCTTGACCTTTGACCTTGAAAGTGAACATGTCAAAATAGATCCCCCAAAATTTGTATATGTGCGCGACAAAAACTGAAAACAGCTGCTGATGAAGAGCACGAACGAAAAAGAATGAATATGTTCCCGAACATTTATACACCACATTTATCATCAGTATGAGTTATTTATGTTCTGACGGAGACAGATGCCACAGGGCCAGTAAACACATCAACTCTCTTGCTATGCGGAATAGATATCCCGTAGGCTCCTAAAATACATTATCTTACCATCACATATGTCTCTGTTATTGGAGCTTAGTCAATTTAGCGTAACATTCTACAGATCCATACACACGACTACAATAACACTGCTACCGGAATGAATATCAACATTCGACAAAACGGACACGATTGGTTGATGATGACGATAATTTGATAATTTAATATTTTTTACTTTTTTATAGACTTGAACGGTTGCTTGTACAGATGTAAACTTTAAGAATATGGTTCTAATTAGACTAAAATTTAGTCTATGAAATATATTATTTTTGAAATAATTACATGCTTTTCAACATTTTCTTTCTTGGTCTCATTTGCTGTAGCCTAGACTTGCTGAAGGAGAACCTAGACTGTATTAAAGGCTCCATTTTATTTACAGTACTGAAGCTGGACTAGGTTCTAATAGGCCAACCAACTCTAAAAAAAGATATATAATACCTCTTTAGCCTTCATTGAAAGATTCATTGAAAGATTATTGATATGTTGGAATATATTTGAAAGAAGACTCAGAGAAACAAATCAAGACTTGTTTTGGTGATTAGTAAATATATTTTGGATAAGGATCATTTCGGCTCATTTGGCTTGAGCACTCTACTTTATTGAACGAGAACTTTCATACGTGATCAGTCTGATATTCCTACCCTTAAGCAAAAAAGGAGCCTTCTTAAGTCTTAAAAATGTTAGCCTGAAATTAAGTATATTTCAGGGTTCCTTTTATATAAAATTAAAACAATAAACTTAGTCATGAACTTTTTCTTTAGACTATATCTTAGTCTAGTACGTGATAGAAGTTTTAAACAGGGCATGATTATAACTCAATAAAGAAATAGTCTCTAAGTATATTTAATATCCATAATCATCCAGGATATTGGCTCTATGACCTATGAAATATGACTGTTTAACGTTTTAGAGACTATATGCAACTTATATGCAGTCTATAACAAATATATTTTCAAAATGGATTTTTTATTTAGTGTAAGGAGCGTCATACTAACTGATATTTCATTTAATTGAAATAAATTCGAATCTAGAATCGCTTCATACGATGTAATGTTGATGTTGAAATATTATCAACTAACGTCTGTGTGTAACACTTGATTAGTGTGTACATATCGAATATCTAGTATAACTTTTTCTCTTTGTAATTGATGAAAATGAAATAAAACGTCCAAATTTTTTTTTCATATCATCTATTCATTGTATCTGTGGAGGCACATATATTAATACAACAATCATGTTTTTAATATTCTTTTCACTAGAATAATACTTAAGACTTATAACATGCGTTAAATGAATTAATGTTGGTTTCAACAAATGTCAGTTCTGAGATAACCCTCATTTATTTCTTAACCTTAACCTACTTTGCAGGGGAAGTCGGGGAAGAAATAAATAGCATCAAGTAAGGAAAATTCCGGTTAAAGGGGCAGTAGCACGTTTTTGGACAATTTTACATTTCCAATTTTTCACTGATAATGGTACGGTAATGCTAAATGTATTACTTTGAAAGTGTCAAAATGTCATTACACAAACCAATCATCAATAGTCAAAAAACAAATTATAAAGATTCACATAAAATCCATTGGCAGCCATTTTTGTATGAACACCTTTAATTCATTTTGTGTAAGAAAAGGAATCGCATGGCTTAGCTTTACATTATATATCTAATTTTGTACTGCTTCATTTAGTTTAAATACATTGCCCTTAGATTGGAGCAATTTATTTTCATTTTACTGACATCACCTATTATTCCCCCTAAAAACGTGCTACTGCCCCTTTAAGCCAGTACAAACTACAAAAACATTCAGGAGTTCGAATTTGAATATATACAACTCGTCAGTCTTGTTTATAAAAACTCAATCAAACAGCCATTTTCACAAATCCTACAAAAGTAATCCTTTTCATATATATGTAGGATGGGGTCCTAAGAGATGTTTTAAGCATCAGGGATATTCATTTGCTCATTCAATATGTTGAATTCAATCTTTAATTCAATTAAAATATGTTGAATTCAATCTTTAATTCAATAAAAATATTACAGACACGTACTTAGGTACTTAATTCGAACACAAAAGCATGTTTTACACAATTCATTTGAAACATGTTACTAAGCGACTTTGCAATTTTATTTCCCAAAACACACATTTATCACAAAACAAATGAAAACATTGACCATTTTCATTGAAATATTTCATATCCAAGTAGTCAGGCGATCTCACCATGATGTGTGACCTTAACAGACTATTTACGTTTCCACATTTAGATCCCAATGTAATTATGTCCTCCAAGGAGAACCAATATGACCTTGCTCATTTTACATCTTACTAATTGAACGGAAGTGGTACGAGTGGAAACTCTTATGTAGCAATTCTGTAGTGGGCAGCTAATACAGCGCAAGAATGGTTATTTGAGTTGGTATTTGCTGAACTTAAACTAGGCCGAAATGAAAGATTTGTCATGAATATATGTAAGTGTAAGTAAGGTGGCATCGAAAGGGTTAATATTGCACTGATGTTACGTCATTATTATATAAGGCCGTGCTCATCTTTCCAGACAACCTGTATGTAGTGTTGAATTGCATAAATTGAGAGAAAGCCTTCCTTCAGAAACATAATAGATTGCATAAAGGCCTTTAATAGCGTCTTTGAAGGAGGTGTTCTAATGGAAGTTGGGTAGTGTTGAAGACTATTTAGCAACTCAAACCTACGGTCCAATTTAAGAATAATCGCCAAAACCTTTATTTTTATTTCCGTACGTACCGATTATAAGTAACAGCTCAATCAACCTAATTCTCGACAAAATGACAAGAAACACACCCAAACGACATGAGCAAGGATAACAGCAAATACAAAACGTGATACCACAAGCTGCATGACCTTTCTGACCTTGCGTGTCTGACGAAAATGCCAGCCTCTTGGTACAATCACTAAGTAGCCTATTCCGATATCCAGATTCTTGAAAATATTTAGACCAAAGCCTAGGTTGCCATGGAAACCAAATCGGAACAGCGCCTTTGCGTTCAGTGCCCTGCCCCAAGTCACGATTAACTGTCTAAACCCCAGAACATATTACTTAAGAGGCCACGTCTGGGCCGATGGCATCGGTAGGGTTAACTAGCTCGCCGACCCATCGTCCATAAACTGCCATGTCGTATTACTGTTTTCTGTTTCAGATAAACTTGATGATAGATGGCGTTCTCAACATTCTTCGAAACACACAGAAATTTATTAATCGAGGACATTAAAGGTTTGCAAATAATCAACAACTTTCAAAAATCATACTTGTTAAAAACGGCGCTAACGTTACAAACAAATTCGTCATGTATATAAGGATCTAAGGAATATGAAAAAAGAAGCAGAAATCAAATTCACTTTTTAGTTAACAGTAGAAGTCTGAATAGCATTATGACAGAGGAAAATGAAACATTAGCCCCTGCAGCTAGGATATGAAAGACTTAACATTATAATATCTCGCTAAAACCACAAGCTATGCTGTAAAAATCTCGTGAACGAACATAAAGTATTTGAACCGCACCGCTTCGCATTGACGTTCTATAACGCCTGGTGTTAATGGCTGTAATAAACAGTTTCCCATAAGTGGGACGTAACGGTTTGAAACGAAAACCAACACTTAGATTTCACATCATACAGACCAACAACGGCACTACAAAAATTATTCCGTAATTTCCTCAGTATTTAAATCAACAGCTTAATTACAAATGATTCTTAAAACAAACCAACAAATAAACACAATCAAATATTTCATCATAATTGAAATTTATCCAAAAGTTATTTATGGAATTTCAATTTCTTGAATGGAACCGTAACCGTTTTCTAAACGTTTGGAATTCAAATTAACTCTTTCAAATTCAAATGGCTTTAACGGACATTCAGAAACAAATATATTTCAATCTTTGTTCTTCTAAACATAGATACAAAAACCTTCATCGTTGTTAAAATAGACTTTAACGCAATACAACCATTCCCCTCAATTACACAAATCTCAAAAACGTTAAATCAATGGCAGCGAGAATTCCGTTACCGAAAACGCCCATTCGTTTAACCTAGTTCTTCTTTCAAGAAATGTGGTTCTTATAAATAAAATATAGAAGATAAACCTTATATCAAATGTTAAGTAAAATACATACCTGCAAAGCAGATGGCAAGGCAGATGATTTTAATCATGATCGCGATGACAGTAGCACTGGTGTGGTCCCTGGGCTGCTTACTATCCGAATGAGAACAGTCTATGACAGGGTTACTGCCTATGTAGCGAGTAGCGCCGCGTATGCGAACGATTGAGCAACATCCGGGCCACTCTGTTCAATTCACTTTGGGGGCTTGGGATTCCCTCGCAGATCTTCTCTGATAACCAATAAGGCAGACTAAGAAGCAATCAACATGTCAGCTATAATTCATTCGCATTCGGTAGCATCGGTATTATAATGCTTATTGTTGTGTTGGTCCTTGTTCTCTCTGTGGACTAGGATATAGTCCCTGAAAAAAAGGAGTTCATTACTTATTTTATTATTTGACTTTTTATATTAAATAAAATTCAAAGCTAAGGCATCTAGACTTGCCAACCTTTTCTTAAGACTTAAGAAGGCTCCTTTATATTATATCCTATTTGTAGGCTCAGACGTAATTGATCAATGAGTCACCAATTAATTTATCTGCACTGCAAGAGCAGCGTTATTGATATTCTGGTATGTTGATTTTGTTGAGTTGCCTGGTAGTACCCACCCATTATGCAAATTTTTGCAGGCTAAGCAGCAATTCATGATCATCGTATAATGTAATGTACACCCATGATATAAACGTCACCATACAAAATACATAAGATAATACCATAAGAGTTATAAATAACATTGAAACAGAATCATATGTCCTCAAGGGCCAAAAACATTTCAACCCAATTTCTGTTTGACATTTGCGGAAACAGACCTTTTTACGAAATCGTCATTTAAAGGGGCAGTAGCACGCTTCCATAGTCAGAGAACAAACTATAAAGATTCACATACGGTCCATTGGCCACCATTTTTGTGTAAACACTTTACATTCATTATGTGTAAGAGAAAGGAATCGTATATCTGAAGTTTTCATTATTTATTCGATGCTTCATTCAGTTTAATAACATTGTCTTTCTTTTGGAACAATTTTTTTCCATTATCCTGACACCACCTTTTATTGCATCTAAAACGTGCTACTATCCCTTTAAATATATAACTCGAAGCGATAAAAGGGTAAAAAAGAGCTTTAATGCTCTGGCGTCCTCCAGTAAAAATGCGCTAACATTATAATTTCCAAGTAATTTCCAATATGTATATATTTCATTAAACTAAGAAAAACATTAGAAAGAGCTATCTTATGACCGCAACTGTCTTTAAACCGTCTGAACATAAAAGTATCTACTCTGATATATGAATATTGTGAGTACTTCCTCACAAACACATGTGCCTATCACAGATTCTAAGTCGCCCTCCTGTAAAAACATTAAGTTTTGAAATCTTTTGGAATTGTGAAAAAGGTTTCCTTTGCTCATGACTTAAATATTATTTAACCTTCGCAACACCTTCAGAGTTGGCATCTTTTACGTCCTGTTTATGGTCTTATATGTCAGGTAATGTAGAAATGGAAACGGAAATATGAAAACTGTCAAACTTGAGTTACCCATAAACTGTATCTGCTTTTTCGTTTGTGAAGGAAAGCGGTTAAGTATATGTAAAAGTGTCATATTTAATTCACATTAGAGTCATAGACAGACACACATAGAGAAAACAGACAGATACAGAGAAAGACAGACAGACAGGCGCAGAGAGAGACAGAGACATAGACAGACATACAGATAGAAAAACAGACAGAGAGAGAGAGGAGACCGTGAGAGAGAGAGAGAGTAAAGACAAATGGAGACAGGAGAAAACAGTTTAAATTAGGACTGTATTCGAGAGAGAGAGAGAGAGAGAGAGAGAGAGAGAGAGAGAGAGAGAGAGAGAGAGAGAGAGAGAGAGAGAGAGAGAGAGAGAGAGAGAGAGAGAGAGAGAGAGAGAGAGTATCCCGTAACTATGAAATATTTTATACATCTGTATCATATCCAGGTTATGTTATATTATGTGACTTCCCTTTATGTATTCCGTATAGACAAGACATACTGCACAAGGTATTCAAGTGTATTCGCATGTACTGTACGTATTATCATAATCGTATAGGACTAATTAAGACCATGTACATCGGAGGGGATGCTGCAAGAACACGCCTTACATCAATTATCCTTCCAGTGGGATTGCTGTGACCTACTTATTGGTACATGACTGCCTTCATCAGACATACCAAAGGCAAAGAAAGCTATTTTGCGGCGCAGAAGAAGAACCTGTTTAGGCACACATACATGTACATCTTATTGACTTCTAAATGATATCCCGACTCCGCAAGATTGTAGAAACCTATTTATCGGACTCGTTATTATACTTAACGATTCACCGAACTCAGGTAACTCTGTGCACATGTAAGAATGTGAGGAGTATTTCACTCATCAAATTTGAAATTGAGGAGTAAAATAGCACATGAATAAAAACTAAGGAGTATTTTACCAATTTCAACATTTTATTTCTGAAAGGGAAAGTTAATTTAACACCCATGAACCGGCTTTACTGATGACAGGAACAACATAGTCTAGACTTGCTTGATAGTAACGTTTAGTCGGGGCTTGCTTTAATCAAAAGTGTTCCCCGAACATGGATAATGATTAGATCGATGGCTGCAGGCTCATTCGGAAAATTTGAAAATCTCTTTGTAAAAGCTAGACATTCTATTCGAGATGTAAACAATCATATATTTTGAACCAAATCAATATTTGACAATTACCTTAGTTTACGCATGGAAATCAAATCTGACTCGTATTTTTAGGAAGTCATGCGTATCTGTCACTCATTGATTGCATAATTTATGCGTTTATCTAAATTGTCCATGCGTATTTTACGCAGATACGCATCTTATCCGGAGCCCTGTAATTTCTTATGCCTTGTGCAGTTTGTATGCCAAACCATGCAGCTTAACTAAAGGAATACGGGGTTTTCTTTAGGTTTAGGTTTTATTATAAAAGTGTGTTTGTTCGTGAAGTGGATAACATAAGTTGAAATCAACCAAACATTTCAGAAAAAACATTTGAAATTACCATAGTTATATTAAGGTTCCCGAATGGTATGCAATTTATTCGCTTCTACTATGCTTTTGTATCAAATATGTCCCATGAAGATATGATTTAATTATTTTCCGCACAAAATGTTAATTTAAAGCTTACGCTAATGAAGTAATAAGACATATGTTTCTTTTTTCATTCTCCAGATTATATGCATAATTAATTACTTACAGCAAGATGTAAGCAAGATTGTATTATTCTGCTGTCATGACTGTGTAACAAACTGGAGCCTTTTACATATATAGGCCTACTACGCGACAATAGTTTAGACTCACCATCAAATGAGGCTATGAAATTGTGGTATTGGTGGGGATCGTAAAATTGATTTATGTTTTCTCAAACCGCAACTTACACCAAAGTGTCATGCATTTATCATTAATGGATCTTGATTAACACGTCCATCATGAAAGTGAACTGACAGATGCTCAGGAGAAGTCCATGGACTCTTTTGAAAATGCATTTTTTTCATGTCATTAGGACCCCATTGAAACGAGGACAGTTTTTCATTATGGGGGTCGAATACATAGAGACTATGTCATTGTTTTTGCCGAATATCAATTCTATCTCATCGAGTGGAGTGAGAAAATGACACTTTATTATATAATTAGCAATGAAATATAGGGTTATACAGTTAAAATATAATCCATATTTTAAGAAAAGCAGTAGAAAGTCATATTTTCACTGCAGTGAAAATATAATCCATATTTTCACTGCGGTGAGAAAAGTAGGACAGAACTTATTACCTCCCCTTGAAACACGATTATCTCCCTTTGAGGAAATCGAACGCACGCCTCGCGTCACGGCGTTGTTTAGGATTGAAGAAAAACGAATCTTTACGATGTTTTCGGTATGTTATTGTTAACATTTTGCAGTGACAATGTACCCTTCGATATCTGAATACAACCAGAAGTTCATATCCTGTTGTTGTAGTTAATAATTGTTCATTTTATCGCCAAATAAATTTACGAAGCGAGAGATCTTACGCACCGACATAGCGCTTCCCTCACTGTATCCGTTCGCGTTAAAACTGACTTTCCAAAATAGATAAGAAGCCATGTTTCACCTAATGATAACCAAAAACAATGTCATATTGTAGATCTGATATCATTTAACAATCACACAATTATATATTTTTCGAAAAACTATTTCCGGTTAAATATCGCATTATTTCTATCGAACTTTACTAAATACACAACTGTAATGAAAGCTTAAAGAAATAAAATAACATGGATGGAGGAGCAAAAAAAGTTTTTTAAACTTTCATAGAGTTATGGCTTTGGCGATTTAATATTTTAGTAGATTTACGTTCCTTATATTACAAATTTTCGATTGAGAAGGCTATAGTATCTCTCATTTAAAAATCCCATGATCATAGACATAAAAAAAAAATAAATTAAAACTTGACTAGTTCTGCTCAAGATATGAACAGTTGAAACGTCTAAATTAAGGAGAAACCGTCTAAAAATATTTATGATTAATACCATGTTATTGCTCTTGGGCCGTTGCATGAAAGGACTAAACACTAAGGTTAACCTTAGTGCCATCCTTTAATATTGCCCTAACAAGCAACCTTAGTGACTTAAAGGGGCAATAGCACGTGTTTTGAAAATTTTATACTTTAATTTTGTTTCTGATTATTGTACGTTAATGCTAAATGTTTTGTTTTGATAATATCACAAATCTCATTACACCATCCAAATATCCATAGTCAGAGAACAAATTATTGAGATTGACATAAAATTCATTGGCGGCCATTTTTGTGTGATCACCTTTAATTCACTTTGTGTAAGGAAAAGGAATCGCATGACTTAACTTTACATTATATATTTAATTTATTAGTGCTTTATTTATTTAATACAGTTGGAACCATTTATTTTCCTTTTTCTGACATCACCTTATATTCCCCCTAAACGTGCTTCTGCCCCTTTAAGGCTTGAAGATGTGTAGATGTCGTTCTAGTTCTATGTTAATTGTCAGCTTGATTATTTCTGATGACTGCCGGAATTCACAGTAGTTTTATTAAAATATTGTTCGTGTGTATGTCTGAAATCCTTTGCCGCGTGCTTGTGCGTGTAGAAAGGAAGAAGTTATGTGTGAACTTGTAAAATCCATATTCAAACATCAATGATGATAAGATAAAAATGCTGTTTTTGCTGTTGCTGAATAGGCTACTTGCCCGTATCAGAATGTCAACCAATCAATCTTTATTGCGGGATGTCAAAACTATGATGCATTATCCCGATGGTGTTAAGATTGTAATACTGATGTTTCATCAATACCAATAGGCAATGTAATGATCAAGGCATTCTCTCCCCACAGAGGCAGATCAAGACATGAAATGTTGATACAGCCGCTATTCTATTTTGCCGATTCATCAAAATCCATTTGAATTTCTTTATCGAATTACAACGCTTCTCGCAAGGAAAGGGTGGTTCATATAACAATGCCTTTGCCATGATTGAGTAGTCAAAATAATGATGATTGCACAACTAACTTTGATTGCCTTCAATGAGGCATCTACCTTTCTATCCCACAAACTCGGCGTAATAGAACAGAAGCTGTATCAACATTTCATGACTTGATCTGCCTCTGTGGGGAGAGAATGTGATCAAGGGAGCAGCATTCCGAATCCCTAAGCTGGTTATTGGCGCTATACAAGTGTTAGAGTGAATGATGAATGAATCATTTTACTAATATATGTAAATGAATGAATTATCTAGTTGAAATTATGTTTCTGATGAAGTTGTTTTAATAGAAATCGAATTCAAGATTCCGAATCTTTCATGAATATTTGCAGCCTAAATTTAAACAATATTTCACAATTTCATGCATACTTTCTGATTTGAGTGACATTAACCGGGATGTTAGAGACGTTGAAAACTGTTTCAATTGTATACTTAAAGATGGATGACAGCCGAGTTTAACATGAGTGAGTGAGTGACGGAGGGTTTATTGTTTGATGCAACATAAGACTATTACAATTTTCAGGACGTTTGACGTTGAGATATACATTGTTTCACACAAATAACTCACCTCTTAGACATTTGTAACAAAAAACAGTTAACTATAAAACCAACGTCACGTTTTCTATATAACTTTTAAGTCGAACTGACACAATACGCTCCCCACAGATATAAATATTAGGTTTAAGTGCGATACAGTGAAAAAAAAAAGGAAACGATTGTAAAGAGATACAAAATCTTAAATACGAAAATGTTATAAATTTTCTGAAAGATCAGAAAATGCGTAAAAAGTACATAGCTTGTGCGATGTATCGGATAATGGCAGGGGTACTTTGTCCGAGAGGCAGCCCGAGGCGTGGTTAGTAAAAACATCTCCGTGACTTCATCCGAGTTGACTTAACCGCAAATTTTACAGCTTCTAAATATAATTTCAAGTTTCTACAACCCTTCAAACCCCTTGTCTGATATAGAAAAGGAGTATGTAGTACTATAAGGATGTAGGGACACGTAAAAACGCCTTATTAGTTTCCACAAATTCTCTCTCCACAGAGGCAGATCAAGTCATGTTGATTTAGCCTCTGTTCTATTACGCCGAAATCCGTGGGTTCCGGCAGTTTCCCCTGGCGGGAAAAAAACTTTCATCACCATACATTTGAATTCTTTATCAAATGGCAAGGCTTCTCGCATGGAAAGGGTGGTTCATATCACAATGCCTTTGCACAACTAATTTTGATTGCCTCCAATCAGGCATCTCCCATTCTATCCCACAAACTCGGCGTAATAGAACAGAGGCTGTATCAACAAGACTTGATCTGCCTCTGCGGAGAGAGAATGGTTTCCACATGGAAAGTTTTAAGTTAGAGAGATCAGTTTCCATTTGAGTTCTATTGAAAAGCTACTTTAAACATTATGGTAGACCACAACTTGTCGAAGAGTTTATAACGTATTTGTAAAATAAATCGATTTATGTACTAAATATTGTGTAGATTTTTTAAACATAATTATATTCCTCACATTTCAAAATGTTTAGTTACTATTAAATGTTTATTTCTTAGTTCTCTGGCTTATTTCTAGTGCAAATTCTATGAAGTGTTTTAGCTGACTCCAATATGAAGGCATTAAAGGGGCAGTAGCACGTTTTTAGGGGGAATATAAGGTGATGTCAGGAAAATGAAAATATATGATTCCAATTGAAAGACAATGTGTTTAAACTAAATGAAGCAGTAATAATTCAACTATATAGCGTAAAGTTTAGCCATGCGACTCCTTTTTCTTACACAAAATGAATTAAAGGTGTTCACAAAAAATGGCCGCCAATTGATTTTATGTGAATCCTCATACTTTGTCCTCTGACTATAGGTGATTCGCTTGTGTAATGAGATTGTTGACACTGTCAATATAATACATTTAGCATTAACTTGCAGTTTTAAGTGAAATATTTAAAATATAAAATATCAAAAAAACGTGCTACTGCCCCTTTAAAGCTTTTTGTAACACTGTATTGATGTGGAAAATTCCATTTGATCACATTGCAGGTTCATATGTCAGATAAAAAACACGGAAGAATATGAAGGAATATGATACCAACATTATGTTCACTGATAAGCATAAATTGTGAAAACTGATAAAATAAAAATCAAGTTAATAAAATTAAAAATATGAATACTTTTGAAATTGTCTTCATGTCATTCGGCATCTCAATCCCACATTTGATAAAAATGTGACGACTAGTTACAATGTTTTTCAAAGATAGTTTTTACTTTTTACCATGAGAACATGTACAAAAATATGTTAACTATGACACACTTTTATGTCACTATGTATCTTAATGGAATGTCGAACATAAGCCAATTTGGTGTCCGAGGCAGCGCCACTTGAGGGAAGATGGCATTTCTATCAAAACGTTATCATTCATAGAAACAGTGAGCAAAGATATGTTTGATGGATAGGGAATACACATGTAAAATATCTAATCTAAAATTGTATTGGACAAGGGTATAAGAGAATGTTAAAGTATTCTGGCCATTATTCAAATAAATAAAACAAGCTGTTCTTTTTTGATAAAAATGTTATCAATTTAGTATGTTTTGACAATGTGAACTTTATAACACTTTAAATGTACTTAGGCAGTAGCGTTACTTCCTAGTCAAAGTTGCAGGCAGTAGTGTTATTGCCTAAGGCATTAATGCTACTGCCTGGTTAAATAAGACTCTCTTCTTATTGCCTAGGCAGTGTCTTATTGCCTAGGAAGTAACGTTACTGCCTGATTCTCCTTATTGCCGCTAACATATATATATTAAGCATTTACAAAATTTTAGCATCTTATATTTGATTATTAATCCCTTTTTATTTTGCATGCCTTAGTCATTGATGAATTGTTGTTAACCTTGTTTGTGGAAGGTTAAAAATTGTCCTTGCATCAGATTTAATTTTTTACTAAATGTCTCCGATATCGATGATGAACTGGACACTTTTATGAATGGTTGCCATGAACAACGAGATGTAAATGGTTTTATTCCCAACATCTTTGTAGAAGTTGGGAATCAATACATGCTTTCTCCCTTAATTGATTACTATCAAACGTATTAAACATCGTTGTTAAAACTGCAAAACAGATTGCAAATGTAAGTGAAAATAATATTCTTAAAGAAAATATTCCCTAAATCTTTTAAAGCAAATACTCAATTTTCCTTGAGTTATGTTGTATATGTTATCTTAGACTAACATTTAGTTTTAGAAGTATTTTTTTTTAAAACTGACAATATTTTTAAACAAATCATGTATTATAAAAAATTGGAGCCCAGAAGATGCTTTAACTTTAACTTCTTTATGCTATAATCTTTTTATATCGTAATATTTACATTCTACCTAATCTTTTTAGCATTATATTTTTCTCACTTCTATCGTATCTCATTTCTTATCATATCTTTTTTACCTGTTTTGTGTAATCATACAATCTTGGGTATATATAAATGTATATATTTTAACGCTTTTATATAAGTAATTGTTTAATAATATGCTTTTACGATAAATATAGTGTTTTAGTTTGCTTAGTGTCTCATAAGCCAATTTATGGCTGGACGTCAGTTTTTTATGCTGTACATATATATCATGCTTTATATCCCTTTGAAAGTGACTTGTGACACTTAAATAAAATATTTCTGTCTGTCTGTCTTTAACTTCAGCGAACTAGACTTGCTATTAATTTCTAGACTGGGTTAATCATCAATTAAATATTTTTGCTTTAGGGTCTGGATGACAGACTAATGTTATCTCAACAAGCAAAATGCATGCCTGACAAGCCACTTCTACCACAAAGTGTTATCTGATGTCAAAGCTTCAGACAAGTTGCATATCGTAAAGGATGCATAAAGTTTAGTCTGTTTATGAACGTTCGGTTGATAACGATCGAGACTTGTTAGGGGAGCAGTAGCACGTTTTTAGGGGGAATATAAGGTGATGTCGGGAAAATGAAAATTAATGGTTCCAATTGAAAGACAATGTATTTAAACTAAATGGAGCAGTAATTATTCAAATATATAACGTAAAGTATAGCCATGCGATTCCTTTTTCTTACACAAAATGAATTAAAGGTGTTCACAAAAAATGGCCGCCAATGGATTTTATGTGAATCTTCATACTTTGTCCTCTGACTATGGATGATTGATTTGTGTAATGAGATTTTTGACACTATCAAAATAATACATTTAACATTAACTTACAATTATCAGTGACAAATTTTAAATATAAATTTATCAAAAAACGTGCTACTGCCCCTTTAAGGGGAGCTTTGTTTTGTTTAATCAAAGTCACCCAGGCCAGAAGTTCACATACTTTGACCACCTGGCGCCAACATAACACGTGACGTAATAGATCCCCCTTCTCTACATGAAGTCCGCTCTGTGTATTTGTCTTAGGGTCGGCGGAACACCCAAGAATTTATAGACTTTCATTAAGCCTTCATTTTGACAATACTGTTTTTAATCGTTTCTTTATGAAGCAAGATTTATACACTTTTAAAACGAAAACATAGAGTACCTGGACTTATATGAAATCTTCATTTTAAAAGAAAATCATTCAATTGTTTCTTGATTTACCAGAAACATCTTTTAAACGAGTAAATATAAGTCTTACATGAAGTGTTTATTTTAAACAGACATTTAGTCTTAATAATCTGTTTTTAATAACAAGATATCATCTGAAAACATCTTTATAACGATACAATGTGGTAAAAAGTATGAAATCTTCATTTCCGAAAAAAGCATGACATTTCGTAGAGTGGTTAATATATAATTCAAGTGCTTAATATTGTCATAACATACGTCAGTCTTTCCCCAAAGATCTAGAGGCAGATCAAGTCATGTTCATTGAGCTTTGTTCTATTTAGACTTAATCCCTGGGTTCCGGCAGTTTCCCCTGGCGGAAAATAATTGCACCACAATTCGTATGAATCTTTTTAATAATATTTAACGCTTCTCACATGGAAAGGGTGTTTCATATCTCAAGGTCTTTGTCATGATTCACTAGCCAAAATAATGAATTTAGAACAGCGATTGAGCAACTAACTTTGATTGCCTCCAATCAGGCATCTCCCATTCTACACCACAAATTCGGCGTAATAGACTAGAGGCTCAATCAATATGACTTAATCTGCCTCTGTGGATTGAGAATGTGAAGATACTGCAGTTGTGAAACTACTCCCCTGTACTGTACTGTACATGACAAGTCAGTTGATGATGTCAATCAAAATTGCGACTTAAGAATATTGTTCCCCAATAAAATACGAGATAAAAGTAAAATTCTTTGTGAAAACGTGTTTACTGCTTGTGATAACATTGTCCGAGATACAGCTCAAAGATAATCAGCACAATATTATCACGCAACGTTCATCTTCAAATGTAAACATGACATCGGAATCTGGGTCAAGTTGGCTAAGTCATCCCTTCGGATTGCGGTCGGGCCTTAAAATGTCAGCGTCAGTTCTTAATATCGATAAATCAACCCAATTTTGGTGTTCCGTTAACAACGGTGTCATCAATGTTATATTTATCGGCAACAAGGACATATTTCAGCGGAACACTACAAACTTTTTTGAGTTATCTCCCTTGCAGTCCTTTAACTCCTAGCAGCGTTCAGCACCTCATTGGCAAGCTCGCCAGGCAAAGCAGCGATGTTTTTTGTTAAAGAATTTAGATGGAATTTGGAATTGAAGAAGACATTCCTTAATCTATCCTCACCATGGAACGAAAACAAATCCTCCAACTGACACGAGCTCAAATTATGTGAATCGCGCTTTAAAACTCACTCATGCAAGCAACGTTAAGTATTTTAACTAGAAAATTTGTGTTCGTAGTGAATATAACACAAAGACAATTGAATAAATGTTTTCCTTTTGTATTTATCAAAAGTAAAGCTGTTTTTAACCAATCTAAATAAATTTAGATCAACAGATTTATTATTTTGTCATACTCTTGATCTAAGGTTGACCAGTGTGAGAGGTCGTCCCGGTGAACTTTCGTATGCAAATAAAGAATTCGCGATTTGATCAATTAAATTCGATGTCACAAACACTTCATAGCCGCTCACTCAAAGTGTGAACAGAAGAAACATATGGTAGCTTATGGCCTGTTCTCACTAACAGTGTGCATTGTGTAAAATAAATCTTGTTTTTGATACTGATAATAAAAATATTAGTAGTTTGATTTTATTTTGGTTGTATGAAATAGTTTATAGTTTTATGATTGACAGAAAATCACTATTTAAACAATTATTTGAATGGAAATGAAAGAAATTAGATAGATTTACAATAGATTTAAAAAAAGAGTTACCTCCCCTTTATTAAATATTGACATTTATCATGCTCTAACTTTGTGATTATTATTCGCCACGTCAGTATCTGTGCGATGTGCAATCAATATTTGTCATTGGCAACTAGCAAATACGCTAAATCATTTTAATATGAAAAATATAATCTATTAATACATCCAAGCAATCGGATTATTCATCGAAATGGTGGCTCTGCTCCGCTCCGAATTACAGAGCTCCGAATACATCCATTTCAAAAGACGTGCTGTTGAGGTTTTTTAACTTCCTTTCTGATTGGCCTAGCGGCTGATTTCAGAGGTCAGCGGGATGACCCGCCTTACGGGCGAATCTTAGATCGACAGTATGACCAAATATAAAACCTGTTGATCTAAATTTATTTAGATTGGTTATTAACGTGTTCAATCTTTACCTATTCGTTCATTGCAGTTTAATGACGAACAACTAGAGAGTAAAACTCAGTCAAATTAAAGAACATATTTATAAAACTTGTGATTGGTATCTGTATATCACTTGCTTTCGCTCGTTAAATACCAATACAATCCACTCGTTTAATAAATATGTTATTAAACTGGACGTCGTGTAATATTATATATATATTAATTTTTGTGGACTTCTCTTTTGGTACATTTGACTTCCAAAGATCAAATCGCAGCAATACGCTTTTGATTAATGTGATGACTCACTTAAATCATTCGTAAAGTAAACTGGCACCTGTGACTAAGTTATGAATAATGCAATGGCAGCACACAAAATAAGCCATAGAATTTGATTTATTTGTGTAACGGGCTCCTGAGGTTTTTGTTTGCACATATGTGCATTGAATAAAGACTTTCATTGAAACTCAGGAACTGTATCCAGCTAGTACAAAATGAATCTTAGATACTTATTATAAAAAAATCATTTGACAAAAAACAATCTGGCCCTGCAGTTTATACAATTACTAGATTAATGATTCAATCAACATTAAATTGTCAATTGTAAATGTCACTCACAATGCACATATGCACAAACTAATCATAGAATGTCAGCCTTTGGAATAAGTGATAATTGTCAGTAATCACGAATTCCACATGCAGACACTTACAGATTTTATTTCTTGAAATATTCTCGAGGGATCTGGTTAAACGTAAATTCAGAGAGTAAAAATCTGTTAAATTGGCTTAATGCTTTTTATTATTGTTCTTGAATTTGACTGAGTCTCAATCCGTTTTTAGGTAATCTTTAGATTCATCTTTGAATTGTTAAAAGTAATTACTATTCATGAGATATGGGAAATGGGACAGAATATATAATATGATTTGCAAGAGGTTGTATCAATAGACTTATAGATGTATTTACGGTAGCTAGGTCGTTGTTACATCATCAAGAATTTCATATGAGTTTCGCACTCCCAATATAGAGCTTGCATTCCTTTCGACAAATGAAGGTAATTATTTAATGTGGTAATAATACACTGTAGCGTGGTGATTAAATGCACGCTACAGATTGTACAAGGAAACAAAAGCTTTGGTTTGTAGAAACTAAACTGTGTGCAACATTGAAAGAATGAGGTGAGGCTACTTTGAGGTTTACGCCGCTTTCAAGAGTGTTTCACTTTTATCACGGCTGTTAATATTATTGCAGGAAGAAAGCCCACAACAAGATTGTGGCTATGTATTGTGATGAAGCCTGCGAGAATCGGCTGGAACAAGCTGGTTACTACTCATAATTCAGTGTAGCATTGCACCCAAACCTAACTGCGTGTAGAACAGTTCTCTACTGCAGACAAAGTTTCCGAGCCCATGGCGGACCTCTTGATCCGAAGCCGAACCCACTAACCACTGTGCTATCCCGCCCCGTATAAAGAATATAAGGAAGAAACAGGTAAAGCTGGCTGGGTTCAACGGCTTTGCATGACAAACATGGACTTGACATTAGTGCGTGATGTAAAGGTGAGGTGAGGTGATGTGGGGTTTATCGCTGCTTTCAAGAGTATTTCACTTATATCGCGGCTGCTAGTATTATTGAAGGGAGAAAGCCCTCAACACTATTGTAGCTATGCATTGCGGTGAAACCTGCGAGCATCGGCTGGAACTAGCAACCATGGGTGTTACTGCAATAAAATTCAATGTAGCATTGTACCCCAACCTGACTGCGTGTAGAACAGTTCTCTACTGCAGACAAAGTTTCCGAGCCCCTGGCGGGATTCGAACCACGGACCTCCTGGTCCGAAGCCGAACGCGCTAACCACTGCGCTATCCCGCCCCCGCGATGTAAAGAATCATAGGTTACGAAATTATATTTTTCCTTATAGCCAACAAATTATATTTTTCCTTATAATGTGAAAATGCCTTTCTTGAAGATATGCGTTTGTTGTGCATTCGATTGTATTTCACTGAACTGATTGCAACTATCAGATGTAACTTGAACAACTTAAAAATAATATGGAAATGTATGGAAAATGAAAATAAATGGTTCAAATTTAAAGACAATGTATTTAAATTAAACCAAGCAGTGATAATTCAAATATATAATATAAAGTTTGAATGCAATATTCCTTTTTCTTACACAAAATGAATTGAAGGTGTTCACACAAAATGGCCGCCAATGGATTGTGAATGTGAATCTTTATACTGCTACTGCCCCTTTACGAGTATGCAAATAAGACATTTCTAGCTGACACACCAATGTAAAATCGATACTTTTTATGCCTCATTGTAAATGCCCATGGGCAAATGAATCTTCAAAATCTCAATGACTAAAGATCGTGAGAAGCAGGGTTGAATAATGCAAATAGACTTTTAAGCTATTACCTATGTAATGTGAATAATATTTATCATACATTTCAGACGTATAATGCTGCCATTAGTGTCAATCCCTAAAATCTCACCTAACGAATTGTTGGAGAGACAGTAACATTGTGTCCTGGCCATGGGCTACATTCTCTTCCCACAGAGGCAGATCAAGTCATGTTGATTTAGCCTCTGTTATATTACACCGAGTTTGTGGGCTAGAAGGGGAGATGCCTGATTGGAAGTTAGTTGTGCAATCAGCGACGCTCTTCTAAATCAGCATTTTGGCTACTGAATCATGGCAAAGGCATTGTGATATGAACCACCCTTTCCATGCGAGAAGCGTTGTCATTTGATAAAAGAAATCATATGGATTGTGGTACATTTTATCTCCGCCAGGGGAAACTGCCGGAACCCACGGATTTTGGCGTAATAGAACAGAGGCTGTATCAACATTTCATGACTTGATCTGCCTCTGCGGGGAGAGAATGCCTGGGCTAGGGATATGTTGTGTCCTTGGGTAAGACAATTGGTCGTTGCTAGCATTCCAACAACATTCCAACTGTACTGTCTCTTCTTTCATTTGTTACATTATATTGTCCTGTATAAATGGTCTTAAACACAAGCTTATAAGCCCTGTATAAGCTCTCTCAAAATAAAGGAATTGGTAGAGTAACATTTAGTCCCTGAAAAAAGAGGTCTTTACTAATGTTATTTTTGTAATCCTTAATTTTAAAAACTAAAAAGGAGCCCTGAAAAATGCTTAATTTCAGTAAATCTGTTAAACTGAGGCATTTAGAATTGCCAATATTTTCTAGACTTAAGAAGGTTCCTTTAATTTTTTTTGCTTTAGGGTCTGGATAACAGACTAAGGAATTGGTTGCAGAAAATTATTCATTTTTACAAAGGCGATTCAAATGCTTCATTGTCATCATATCTAGTTTTATTCCTTTTTGTGGTACATATGTTTACATGCGTTTGTCATTAACATAAAACATAGTTATAGGATATAATTTGATATAAAAAATGTGTTCCATTGGAGACGAAAGAAAAGTTTGAAACGATTCTTAAGAAGCATTGCTCCGAACTTTGGTAACAATCGAGGATTGTTTCAAAATAAAGTGAAAACAAAGGTTTATCCGAACAAATATTGTGAGCTATGAAACAGTACGGTGTAGGTTGACCATGAATTTTGAGCAATTGCAAGTTGAGAAAGCGTTATTCTCATCAATAATTTGACAATCGAAAAATAGGAGACTAGATTATCATACACGCCTGATGGCTTTGATGATTTTGACGATTGCCTTAAAGTTAAGTTTTTATCAATTTAAAGACTTTCAATAGTATAAATACACTGTAAACGGATAAAGACATTGTAAATCACATGAGAGCAACTGATATACAGGAAATAATCATCTAATTGCATGATCGATGACATAAAGTATTAACACTAATTGGTATGCATATACCACATGATCGGTTGGCATCACCAGGAGATTTGGTTTATGTCAGTTTTATGTCCAATACGCATTACATTTGGTCTGTCAACTAATTGGGTCTCTACTATACAAGTGAGAATTGCCATGCGTGGGTCAAAGTCCTGCTGAAGATGCGAGATATGTGGTCAAAGTTCATTAAAGGGACATTAGCTCGTTTTAGGGGAAATATAAGGTGACGTCAGGAAAATGAAAATATATGGTACCTATTGAAAGACAAAGGATTAAACGAAATGAAGCAGTAATAAATGTAATGTGATGTAAAGTTCAGCAATGCGATTCCCTTTTCTTACACAAAACGAATTAAAGGTGTTTACACAAAAATGGCCAGCAACAGATTTTATGTGAACCTTTAAGAAAATTCTCTGCGTTTGGATGAGGGATGATTGGTTTGTGTAATGAGATTTTTGACACTGTCAAGATAATACATTTAGCATTAACATAAAATTATCAGTGAAAAATTTTAAATATAGAAATTTTTAAAAAACGTGCCATTGCTCCTTTAAAGGGGCAGTAGCACGTTTTTAGGGTTAATATAAGGTGATGTCAGGAAAATGAAAATTAATGGTTCCAATTGATAGACAATGTAATTAAACTAAATGGAGCAGTAATAATTCAAATATATAACGTTAAGTTTAGCGATGCGATTCTCCTTTCTTACACAAAAAGACTTTATGTAATCTTTATATTTTATATATTATTTTACTCTGGATGAGGGTTTGTGTAATGACACTATCAAAATAATACATTAAGCATTAACATACAATTATCAGTGAAAAAAAATAAAATATAAAATTTAAAAAAACGTGCCATTGCCCCTTTAAAGTAAAGTTGTTTGTTGATAAGTCTCTCATTTTTAACGTTATTGTTTTGAACCATAACTACCAATCACTGTTGATTTCATACTGTGCAGCTGGTTGTCAGGGGACAAGGTATAAAACTGGAAGCTTTTTGTAAAATTAAACGATCCTCTGTTATACAAAAAAGTCAATAGATTTCGTATAATAGTTTATGCTATGCCTCTTTAATAGTAATCATAAGAAACATACACTATCTCACTGACATACTAAATGTGTTCTTCTGAATTGTGCTTTGTTTTGGTGTCAGAAACAGTAGAGGTTAAAACTTAAAAACATGATTTCAGTTGGTTCATTACAAAACTGTGCACTCTTTTCTTTGGTTATTTCGTTGAATTGAAAATGTAATCTCTAGTAGTGAATAGTTTGATGACATTTTTTATGAACAAAGTTAACTTTTTTATATAGTTATGTCAAAGTTTTAAAATCAGTAGAATTATGTCAGGTTATGCAAAGGGTGTTAAGCAGAAAGTTTTTTTTTAAGCTGAAAACAATTGAAGTGTTCATCAACTTCTTTTCAGTAGTATATAGAGAAACAAAAGTTTCATTGATTGTCTACAATTTAATTTATTAATACGTTTTTCCCGGAAGTGTTTGCACATTTGCGTCAGAGTACATGTACCTCCACAATTGAATTCATTTATCAACGCAACCAGAGACACGGCATTAAGATGCAAATAAGGATCAAAGATAATTGATGTGACATGCTTTATTTTTTATTTGTATTATATTACACTCAGTAACAATAGTTAAATTGTCTAACATGGTTTTTAATCAAATTAGCATTAGTGCTTTAAACGACGAGTCTCGGAACAGAGAGAAAAATACAATGTTTCATGTCGTATTTAATATAATTAAAACACTAATGAGTTGTTTTTTGTTGTAACTACATGTAGTCTCAAGAAACGGATATGGTTCCTTTCATCCATCATATATCAAAACCGAACAAGAATAAGTAGGACAGATTAGAGATTTCGTCAAATGATATATATACAACAGCATACCTTAAGTTTATTCACTCACTGTTTATCCTAGTAGAAATACCATGTAATTTCAGATGTCTTAACAAAGTAGGTATGCCATACATACAATGTAACCGTAGCAGTTTTAGCAGGTCATTCGAGTGGTCAGGGGACAACATTTCGAAAAAATATTTTTTCCCTACATAATCATGTCTATGTAACTGTACCGTTTCATTTTCTCACTGAGTCGATATGGAATAATAAAATCGAAATTTAAGAAATCAGATTTATTAAAGATATGCCCTCCTGTCAAACTCCGAAATTTACAACGGAGATCAGAAAAATCACAAAATAAATTGATCATTTTCCATATTTTGATCCTTCGTTAATTGTGCAGGAAAGATTTTTAATTGACGGCCAAAGGAAACCCAAATGATAAAGATACATGAGTGATACATCAGTGAGTGAAAAAACTTACCGCGCCTCCACCTGCATTTGATAAACTTTCAAGTTATCACAGAACAAATACAAATGTTTTCAAGACTGAAGGTAAGCCTGCATGATTCGGGACATTCAAGTTACAAGGTTAGGCAGTACACATTGGTCTTTTATTACAAAGGCCGATAATCTAATTGATACCTCAGACTGTTGCCAATGATGCATTGGCATTAACATCTCTATTTGAATTAATCGATACAAGCCTGGCATAGTTTATGACTATGGTCCTATAAAACAATATTCCTAACCTTTTACCATACTCATTTACTGTATCTTGTGTATGGAATCGAAACAATGTCATTTATTATATGATTGAGGGTGAGATACTCTGTTCTATCAGTGAAATAAACCCTCTATCTGGCTACAGTGGCGATAACCTTTATCGTCACTCTACTGAGTGGTGATAAACTTTATCACCACTCGAGTGACGTCAAGTTCAAGACTTTGACGTCATCTAACAATGGTCTGACGTCATGAATTCTCATATGACGTCACACTGTTACCGCGGTGACGGGCTCTTCCAAGCGGCCGCTCAACATGAAATTGGCCTTTTTTGACGTAATTAGAAGGATTTAATCATATAATAAATAGAATATCTGTCAATTCTTGACAAATACCATGTTTATCTCATCTCGTGAGGTAGACAAGTTAAATATTTTCACTCGTGGCTGCGCCACTCGTGAAAATATAAACTTTCTACCTCACTCGATGAGATAAACATGGTATTAGTCAAGAAAAGACAGATATCCTCTATATATTGCAATTGTTATGTTGTTTAGAATATAAATCATCGGTTGCTATCAGATAACCTATTTCTTTTACCAAAGTATAAAGTATAAAAACAACAATTATTTTTAACCCTTTTACGAAATATCACAACATACTGTACCTGTTTTTGTGTACATTTCTGAAGGGATATTATGTCTTAATGTACTACGCTTTGTTTGCAATTCATCCACATGATAAAATCAACAAACGACATAACCTTTATCATTGAACAATTGAAATAGCTTATGAATTATTATGATGGCATGATGTCATGCATACATAGTAAACTACCTTGAAAATGTTAAAGTGACACAGAGTATCTTTCTTAAAATTTTATTTGGTTTTGATAACCTACAAAATATTAAAATGCTGATTGAAGTTCATATCTCATCACTTGACTTGCAAATATATCCATTTATGCATAATATCTCTAAAACGCTTGATTTTATGGGAAAACAAGAAAACATCTCAAATACGTTTAATATTCGAAATCATGCATCCAATTAATCTACCTATTAGTTACAATACCTAAAAAACACTATCTGTCACACACTATATATCTTCCTGTCAGCTTATGACAAGGTTTCAAAATTACGTTTGGCGAATTTGAGCGCGCCACTCACAAAATCCCGACTTTGAATGGCCGTATTTTCGCTCTAATGTACTGATTGACCTTTAACTTGTTATTTTCATTAATAGTTAGTGGTTCCCGATGTAATAACATCGATTCCAAAATTTGACATATGTGATCTCCTTAACAATTGCGATCACTTGAAAGGAAGAGGAGTATATTGATGATGTATTCTTTATTCACGTTATGAGACGTAAAGACAAATGTTCTTTGTCCTTCCCACTTCTAAAATGTCTCTCATAGATGCTTGGATCAGAATAAAAAAGAAAAATACAAAATATGTAAACTGCATAAACATCACTGTATATATAGAGTTACGTGGTTTAGGAAAACTAGTTAAAAGAAATTTTCCATGGCAAATATATAGTAAAAGACCTCGATTGTGTAAATTGATGATTGGTGATTTAAATTTTAATCACCCAATTCATCTCATAAAATATCCCATTCTCTCCCCACAGGCAGATCAAGTCATGAAATGTTGATACAGACTCTGTTCTATTACGCCAAAATCCGTGGGTTCCGGCAGTTTCCCCTGGCGGAGAAAAATTGCACCACAATCCATTTGAATTCTTTTATCAAATGACAACGCTTCTCGCATGATTCAGGAGCCAGAATTTCGATTTAGAAGAGCGCCGCTGATTGCACAACTAACTTTGATTGCCTCCAATCAGGCATCTCCCATTCTATCCCACAAACTCATTGTAATATACCAGAGGCTATATCAACATTTCATGACTTGGTCTGCCTCTATCCCTACCATTTCAAAGAAAATGTTTTGAATAATGATTAAAACGTATCGTGAGTCCTCTTATCTTCAAACTAAAGCATTCACACATTCAAAAACTGACAATTAAATTACCCAGTTCCCAGAGACAATATATTGTAATTGTTATACCAGGAAAATGTATCGACTTTTATGAGGAATCTATGGCAAGCAGTGTACATAAATCAAGTTAGATTCACCGGGGGATTCTGTATTGTCAGAACAGTCTCTTGTAATTTACATCGAGTCTGTGTTAGGGTCCAATGGTACTCTCATGAGATCTGTTGTACTGTTTAGAAGTCAACTGAAGTCTCTGCAGAATGTATTGTCTCATATCTTAACATATAAAATAGACTGGTCGTACACATATACTGAGTTACAAAAGAAACGTCACCATAGTTACTACAGAGTAAAATATTATGCTTCATCCAGAGAAAGGCAAATTTGAATGTTTCTGATAGGCATATATTTCGTAAAGAGGTTTCCACGTATGATTCGTGATGTCTTTTCAAATCATATTAGAAGGCCTGAAAATCAGCATGTTTTGGACCAAATTTTTGGCATTTAAGTTAAAAAGCATTAAGTGTAGAAACATAATCATTAAAACAGATATTTGATATTCTTAAACGTAAATTTGGTATCGCATCGTGACACAAAAGAACAAACCGAAAAGGCTCATTATGACTCTCAAAAACGATGATTTCTTTAAAGCGGCAGCAACACGTTTTTAGGGGGGATATAAGGTGATGTCAGGCAAATGAAAATTAGTACTTTCAATTGAAAGACAACGTATTTAAACTTAATGGAGCAGCAATAATTCAAATATATAATGTGAAGTTTAGCCATGCAATTCCTTTTTCTTACAAAAAATGAATTATAGGTGATCACACAAATGGCCGCCGATGGATTTAATGTGAATCTTCATACTTTGTCCTCTGAATATGGATGATTGGCTTGTGTAATGAGATTTTTTCACACTTTCAAAATAATACATTTAGCATTAACATAAACTCATGTCCAAAAGAAACGATACAATACAAATCCCAAAATAACTCAATCCACTGCAGATTAATAAGACTAAAACATAGTAATATCATTTCTTCAGTAGTCAACTTACGTCTTTGCAAAATTTGGAAACATTATCTTTTCATGTTTGCGAGAAACATGCATTTGAAAAAATCATCGATCTGGAATCTCCTTAACTAGGCGAGATAGCAGAGAGAAATTGGACACTTTCGCTTGTTTTAAAACGTTCTAGTGCAGTGACTCGTCAACGAATTTATGTCAAATAAAGTGTATTATATCAACAACATTTTTTTCTGACATAAATTCAATACTTTATCAATTTTAAAGTGAAATGACAAAAGTTCTGTTCATAAAACAATTTGAAATTTCGATTTATGCACTCCATGTACATTTGAAAAGACACAAAATCAAAAGTATCTTTTCCTGAAGAATGAAAATGTGCATACTTTTTTACAAGATATATGCCTGTTAGACACACTTAAATTCGACTCTGTCAGGTTATAGAATTTTGTTTCGGACGACTTTGAAAACTTGGTATCGTTTCTTTTGGACATGAGTTTACTATTGTCAGTGAAAATTTTGAAATATAAAATTATAAAAAACGTGCTTCTGCCCCTTTAAAGGGGCGTTTTAAAAGCATGAACATACATTGTATCATGATTTGGTTAATTGTTATTTAATTCAATTATATTTTTGATAAGACAAGGAGAAATGCTATTTCGGTCGCATTTATTACTCGTGGTTTGACATGTTTGTATAGTGACGTTTCTTTTGTTATGCAGTGTACTTAGTGTCCATCGGCGTTTTGATAATATGAAGTTTTGTCATGATGCAAATAAAGTAATTGCGAGCTACAAAACAATATACCATTGATTTAAAAACCCTAAAAATGGTTTAAATTTTTTTTTAAAATATAACTGGAAACACTTATTTTTGAAAGCATTTTGGTTGAAACATTGATATGAAAACGATAAAGTGGAAAATGTTAACATTTTGATTCACTATGAAACCATTTCCTCATTTTGTTAACATTCAAGAGAAAATATAAGCTTTATTTCGTGTTAATTAGGACATTAACAAAAGAATTGCTGTTTCACATTAACAGATGTCATGTGAATAATTCAAGGGTTTTGATGGAATATAAATATGGTTTGATTAAGTTTTCTTCCGTTAAAAGCATAAATATATAAATATTCCCCTGTGACTATGATACGGCAAACCAGGATTTTCAATTTACAGAAGCTGTCAAAGAATTCGTAGAAGTCTCATTGGTCTAATAAACTTCTATGTTTATCATGCCCATAAATCAGATAGTTATTATTATTCTTTTCTGTGTTGATATATCGCATATAGTAAATTTATTCAGTAGATCAGTCTAAGTCTAGAAACACTGTCTGCTAGTCAATCCTGGTTAGAAACATATCTTTATCAGGGTCATTTCCACTGTGTTTAACCGTACACCGGAACTAGCGAGGTGTACGGCGGAGAAATGTTGCTAGCGAGGAGCGTGATCGCAAACGGGATCACTTAAAAAGCAATCATCGCCGTTTCATCAACTTTTTCAATGTTATTATCATGTCCATAGATTTCCGAGACATAACTATTTAATGTCATATCATGTTCATAGTCAGAGATAGCAAATATGTTACTAACAACAGCATTACTCGCAACTGTCATTGTTACTGTCCCTTGGATACAGAATGACAAGCACATACATTTTACTAAGTATGTGTGCTAAAATTACCACATGATGTTGATTATTTGTAAGTTATGAAGTAAAATATAACCTAAATTTCGATTTCGGCTCCTCGCTAGCAACATTTCTCCGCAGTACACCTCGCTAGTTCCGGTGTACGGTTATACACAGTGATTTCAGATTAGAAAAAGAGAAATGCATATTCCCATAGACCCTCCTCAATAGATGAAACATGTAACTTCCGCCAAGTATTTATAAATACCAGAGGCTTTGATAATTAATAGTAGAAGATATGCAAATAGTCAATATTATATGGATTTGCGGAAAAGGAAAGGAAACTATTAATCACTCGTTTATTACTCAAAAATAGCTGCGGAAAAGATAAATCTGAAATGGAAAGCAGTCACCATGAACACAAAACAACAGATAGAGAACAGAAACAACGGCTAGAGAACAGAAGCAACGGCTAGAGAACAGAAGCAACAGATAGAGAACAGAAACAACAAATAGAGAACGAAGCAACAGATAGAGAACGAAACAACAGGACGAGAACAGAAACAACAGGTAGAGAACAGAAACAACAGAAAGAGAACAGAAACAACGACTAGAGAACAGAAACAACAGATAGAGAAAAGAAACAACA
The DNA here is from genome assembly GCA_916613615.1 of Steromphala cineraria. Lineage (NCBI taxonomy): Eukaryota > Metazoa > Mollusca > Gastropoda > Trochida > Trochidae > Steromphala > Steromphala cineraria. The sequence continues at coordinate 56,234,274 of OU744725.1, read as the reverse complement.
GACAGATAGAGAACAGAAACAGCAGAGATAAATAACAGAAACAACAGACAGAGAACAGAAACAGAAACCCTTCATTATGACAAAAATTTACTGTAATATACTAAACATACGTTCATGCAAGATGCACTCTTTTAGTAACATGGGAATCATTCAAAATGCTAACGCTATTCATAGAGAGAAAATTGCATAAAATGGGAAACTTTATACTTTCATTTATGAATATGAATAACAATTATTGATATCAAGTGATCTGAAAAAAATATTCTTAAAAGGGTTTTCCCAGAGGAAAATTTAAAAAGCTCTGAACATATTTTCACTAGATCTCAATCTCAAGATTGCTACCGATATAAGATTAACTACCACTAACATTTTCCTATCAGCTTATCAAAGGACACGTTGTGTAGGAAAAAGTAAATATTAATTTGTGAAAACGAGACTTACTGGCGGGAGAAATCGAAAATATCGTTACATAAATATCCAGCTGTACAATTGCAATTACAGTTCTTGAAAACGTTGTCTTAGGGATGTTGCATGCAAAAGTGGCTATCTTGCGATATTATGACTATCACTAATCCACTTTTGTTCCGTTCGTATAATGTTTGCAGTGGATTTATTACGTTTGACTCTTCAAGGGAGAAATGAGAGAAATATTAACAACTTCAAAGAAACCTTTGAAATACGAAATGCACCATTGTAAAATGTTTAGACCAGGTAGTCTTTTCATCACTGTCTATAATTATTATACTTATTATACACTTTTTATACAGCCATATCTATGTCATATGAATAATATTGTTCCTTATTCATCGGGTGTTTGTTTAAAACAATTTTTTAGTAACTTGATTTCAAGGATGTGCTACAACTATACAACATACAACAAAAACATGTCGAATAGAATGACAAAAAGGAACACGATACATATTATTATGATTATTCCTTCCTTGATTGAAGAGAAGCACTTCTGTTACATGAAGGAAGAAGGTTTTGAAGACCGGGTGCTTCAATGAAACCAATGTCATAATGTTAAGTAATCCACATTGGGCTTCACTAACCTAGACATGTAATCTATCGCGGCTTCTAGTATTATTGCAGAGTGAAAGCCCGCAACACTATTGTGGCTTTGTATTCCGGTGAAACCTGCGAGCATAGGCTGGAACTAGCATACCATGGGTGGTACTACGCTGGAATTCAGTGTAGCATTACACCCAAACCTTACTGCGTGTAGAACAGTTCTCTTCTGCAGACAAAGTTGCCGAGCCCCTGGCGGGATTCAAACCACCGACCTTCTGATCCGAAGCCACTGCACTATCCCGCCCCCTATAATTATGTAAATGGGCTCAATTTGAAACCATTCTGTATGGAAACAATGAATTAATCGTTGATTCTGTTTGTACATTTATATACTTAAGTCAACGTTTCCGATAATTTAGCAAGCACACAATTCTGAAAAAAATCCATTACATTTCATACTTTTGCTTTCTGTTGAATGTATTGTAAATAGGTTGTCCTGGTTGTCGAATATGTATATTCTGTAACTTATACAATGACATGATTTGAGAGAAATTCAGAGAGAGGTACATGTAACCCTGTTTCTCAATCCCCCTTTCCTGAACTGTTTGGAAATAAATACAGTTTAAAGGGACAGTAGCACGTTTTTTGGTAATTTTATATTTTAAAATTTTCACTGATAATTGTAAGTTAATGCTACATGTATTATATTGACAGTGTCAACAATCTCATTACCCATAGTCAGAGGACAAAGGATGAGGATTCACATAAAATCCATTGGCGGCCATTTTTTGTGAACACCTTTAATTCATTTTGTGTAACAAAAAGGAATAGCATGGCTAAACTTTACAATATATATATTTATTATTACTGCTTCATTTAGTTCAAATACATTGACTTTCAATTTGGAACCATTTATTTTCATTTTCCTGACATCACCTTATATTCCCCCTAAAAACGTGCTACTGCCCCTTTGACTCACATGGTAAAATGAAACGGTCTGAAAGTGAGTACTTCATGGCAATATACAATGTCCATTGTAGGTAGAATCTGATGTAAATCCAACAACTCTTCTATGATCAAGGGAATAACAAAGATTGTGAATGTGAATTATCAAGTTGAGCTCGTACAAAACTATAAGTCATATTCGAATAATTAATGGAGAATATATTCCTGGTTGCGGCACATGACCTCTTAATTGTACAGAATCTCCTCATATATTGTTATTATCAGACCATTCTTGCCCGCTTATGTCTGCAAGAAAAGGCCGTAATACATTTGGATATATCATTCATAGTATACGAAGCGCAGAACGAGAACCGATAGCACTATGATAACCCTTTACAATGTTAAAACGTTTCTTGATCATTATTTTACACATACAGAATATACATGTATAACGATGGCCTAACCAGAAATTGTTTTTGAGAGGACATGCCCACTAATAATTAAAACTGCTTTGAGTGAAAATGAATCTGTAAAGTCGCTTAAGGAAACGGCATTGGTTACAGCCCAATAAATTCCTTCTCTCCCCACAGAGGCAGCTCAGTCATACCCGAGTTAGCCTCTGTTCTATTACGCCAAGATCCTGGGGTTCCGGCGGATCGCCCTAGCGGCAAAAAGTTGTAATTTGAGATAGCTCCCTTATTTGCAGCCAATAAAAAAACACGTTTTGGATATCCAATACTTGGGGAATTCTTAACGGCCGTATAGGGACTTGCAAAAGCATTATGCCTTAAGGTTTATTTTTCATTAACAGTGTGAGAGGGAAACTATTTGAAAATCAGATATGGATAGGGTTTTTCGTTAGAAACATTCTGTTTTATAATTGTGAAAATTGTTATTTGTTTAGTGATAAATTGTATTTTAATAAATTACCGAAAAAAAACTAATGAGAAGGTAAAAAGCGGTCTTTTGTAGAAGGAAGAGTTATCTCCCCTGGGTGTTAAATTTCAACGAAAGCTTTGCCGAACAACAAGGGAATAGCCGAGCTTTTGCGAATGACCACTTTTGAAACGACGTCGCTGATTGCACAACTAACTTCGATTGCCTCCAATCAGATTTCTACCTTTCTGTCCCATGTATTAGCCGTAATAGAACAGAGGCTAACTCAAGTATCACTGAGCTGCCTCTGTGGGGAGAGAATGAATAAAATTATGATTTGATTAATCCGTCTTTCTACGGGAACGAATATGTCACATGTTTCATTAATGGAAGCACTTCATGATAACAATGTGCTCGTAGTTATAGGTCAAGACTCAACATCCTGAAAGAACTTGTGCTTGTTGAGGACTTTTAAAGTTTCTAAGTGTTGGAGATTTCACCGAGTGAATTCCAGTTTTACATTGTTTTGGAATTCATATCGAAATCGTAACCATAAGGCAGTAAACATTAACATGCCCGTGTAAGATACCGCAGTGTAATATTTATACGGCAATATTAAACTAGTTTATTACCTACGAGGGCAGTCTTATTGAGGTTCATATTTTTCATATGTTGCCCTAGGGCAAAATATAATTTTTTTTATTGTGACGTCACGTTATAAACAATGCTTTGACGTCACGGTTCACCTATGACGTCACTATCTCTACGGGTCGACGGCGGCTAGTCGGTCCATGCTGAGATGTAGTTTTGGAGTATTTTCTTTAATATTGGGACTTCGGTTATAAACAGAATATTATACTCGTGCCCATGACATACTATGTTTACGACACTCGTGCCTAAATATCAGTATATCCCTCGCTCTCGCTCGGGAAATACCAATATTTAGGCACTCGTGTCGTAAACAGAGTATGTCATGGACACTCATATAATATCCTCTATGTAATATCACAATGCAAGTATGACGTCACAGAAGTGATCTGTTGTGACGTCACAATGTAAGCGCTTCGTCACAATGGGTGCCGAGTTGCGGAACTGTTAGTTTCAGCACATTTTCGGCAAGTTTGCGTGATTTTTAGGGCAAGTGATAAACAGAATACTAAACTTCCTTCCATTTAATACTATTTTTATTAAACTCGTGAATGATTTGGTATCAAACTCGCTTTCGCTCGTTTTATACAAAATCATTAACTCGTTTAATAAAAATAGTATTAAATGGAAGGTCGTTTAGTATCCTCTATGTATAACACCTTTTTCTAAGGGGTCAAAGTTAAGTCATAGGATGTTTATTGCATGTGAGGCCTCAGGCCCATATACATTGGGGTTACATGTTGTACAATTCCAACATTAAATTGTAAAGTATTCAGGTTCAAATTGGTCTTTAACAGTTCATCTCGAAGACACATGGCATAGGTTACATATAGTGAAAGCTTAAAAATTATTGAACAATCATCAGTTGACGATTTTTTTCTAAACTCTACGATAGATGTCATAGAAAGAGAATACGTGTACTTTTTTAACAAACGACAGTTAAATATTATATTTACAAATACTTCTCATTATGATATCAAAATTGATTGCGTTAGTGAGTTGTTTGCTCGGGCAGTATTGCAGCCATTAGCGGCGAGAAAGTTAATGAAATTAACTAAATTTAAAAATAATTGCAAAAGAAGAAAATGAAACAGCATGAAAGCTGTAGAACATCAGCAAAAAACAATGCATTGCATTCATTCATATGTTTAGTTTATTTCAATTTAATCACCGTCGTTCAATTAAAGGCTCATAACAAGAAATGATGATTGGTGTACAGAAACATTAATTTAACAAACGTTACAACCGGTCCTTGTGAGTCTCATTATAACGTGGAATAACTGATTAATCAACGGTCGTGGTTTATACATAATCCATTCTCTCCAAACAGAGGCAGATCAAGTCAAGAACTGTTGATACAGCCTCTGTTCTATTACGCCGAAATGCGTGGGTTCCGGCAGTTTCCCCTGGCGGAAAAAACTGCATCACAATGCATTAGAATTTCTTTATTCCGACTTTGTGGGATAGACTGGTAGATGTCTGATTGGGGGTACTACTGTTTGAGGGTATAATGTCTTGCTAGGGACATGATGTGTGTGGATGTTTTAGATTGTTGATAATGTTGATAACGTGCCTCTATACCGATATATGCACATTGTTTCCATGTACGATACGACCAGAAATAACCCCACTCAACAAAGTGTTCTACGGGATTACGCAATATCTCTGTTGCACATTTTGCAGTGAGCTGTGTTATCATTTGGTATGTTAATTACGACGATTACGTGCCATAAATATTGTACTTGTCTAATAAGGAAATTAAGATTATACGATATCCCACAGTCTAGGTATCGCAAATGTCGTTAGACTAATTTAGGCTCCCGAACATTGTTGTTACTACTGTAGAAAAACTTAGAAGGTTATTTGCTTTTTATTTCTATTATATCAAGTTGTGTAGTTTCCTTTGGAATTGCGGTAGTTACTTTTTAGCTCATCAGGTCTGAAAGATCCGATGGGCTTATGGCATGGCATGGCGTCCGGCGTCCGTCCGTCCGTCCGTCCATCCGTAAACTTTTCACATTTTCGACTTCTTCTCCAGAACCAATGACTCTAGAGAGCTGATATTTGATGTGGAGACTCCTTGGCCAATGAGGATTCAAAATTGTAGATTTCATGACCTTATGACCCCAAATGGGGTCACAGGGGTCAAAGCCTTAAAAACCTATTTTCATCTTCTTCTCCAGTTCCAAAAGGTCTAGAGAACTGAAAAGTTGTGTGTAGACTCCTGGGCCAAAGGGGATTCTAAATTGTAGATTTCATGACCTCATGACTCCAAATGGGGTCACAGGGGTCCAAACCTTAAAAACCTAATTTCATCTTCTTCTCCAGTTCCAAAAGGTCTAGAGAGCTGAAAAGTTGTGTGTAGACTCCTTGGCCAACGAGGATTCTAAATTGTAGATTTCATGACCTCATGACCCCAAATGTGGTCACAGGGGTCAAAGCCTTAAAAACCTATTTTCATCTTCTGCTCCAGTTCCAAAAGGTCTAGAGAGCTGAAAAGTTGTGTGTAGACTCCTTGGCTAACGAGGATTCTAAATTGTAGATTTCATGACCTCATGACCCCAAATGGGGTCACAGGGGTCAAAGCCTTAAAAACCTATTTTCATCTTCTGCTCCAGTTCCAAAAGGTCTAGAGAGCTGAAAAGTTGTGTGTAGACTCCTTGGCCAATGGGGATTCTAAATTGTAGATGTCATGACCTTATGACCCCAAATGGGGTCAAAAGGCACAAAGCCTTAAAAACCTATTTTCATCTTCTGCTCCAGTTCCAAAAGGTCTAGAGAGCTGAAAAGTTGTGTGTAGACTCCTTGGCCAATGGGGATTCTAAATTGTAGATGTCATGACCTCATGACCCCAAATGGGGTCACAGGGGTCAAAGCCTTAAAAACCTATTTTCATCTTCTTCTCAAGTTCCAAAAGGTCGAGAGAGCTGAAAAGTTGTGTGTAGACTCCTTGGCCAATGAGGATTCTAAATTGTAGATTTGATTACCCCATGACCCCAAATGGGGTCACAGGGATCAAAACCTTTTTCCATCAAAAGTCGGATGAGCTACAGAGCCCATGGCTCTATTTTTCTACATTTTGTATACCCAAACCGAATTATGATTGAATATTTGTACACATCTAGTGAGTGAGTTGGGATTAAACGTGTTGTCAGCAATTTTTCAGCTATTTAACACGTGGATATGTTGCCATCCAAATGAGAGTAGATAGATCAGGGAGAAAGGGATCGAAAGGATGAGAGAAAAGACGGAAGGAAAAACATAGTGAGAGATAGAAAGAAGGTTTTAGAAGGACTCGCATTGGTCTGGTTTCTACCTGTCGACCTGTCCAGCTCGGGTGACCCTACCAGGAGCATGTTAGCTCCAGCTGGTATCACTGTGTATAACCGTACACCGGAAGTAGCGAGGTGTACGGAGGAGAAATGTTGCTAGCGAGGAGCCGAAATCGAAAGTTAGGTAATATTTTACTTCATAACTTTCAAATAATCAACATCATGTGGTAATTTTAGCACGCATACTTAGTAAAATGTATGTGCTTGTCATTCTGTATCCAAGGGACAGTAACAATGACAGTTGCGAGTAATGCTGTTGTTAGTAACATATTTGCTATCTCTGACTATGAACATGATATGACATTAAATAGTTATGTCTCGGAAATATATGGACATGATAATAACAAAGAAAAAGTTGATGAAACGGCGATGATTGCTTTTTAAGTGATGCCGTTTGCGATCACGCTCCTCGCTAGCAACATTTCTCCGCCGTACACCTCGCTAGTTCCGGTGTACGGTTATACACAGTGGGTATAGCTCTCCAAACAAGCCACCACACCATGATACGGTAATGAGTTCAGTGGTGGTGTACAAATCGAAATACGGCTGCAGGTCACAATCAGTTATGTACATCTACCCTAATATAGGTCAAAAGACCTTGGAAGGTGATCATTCTTAAAGGACTAAATAAATAAAATCATCATTCACCAAACCTGTATAAAATTATCGATTCATGTCAATTAAACGCAAACAAATTAAGCATTTTTTAAAATATTATTATTATTATTATATAGATATAGCGCGCGTATCCAACCACTCGTGGTTGCTCAAGACGCTTACATGTTTCCCCTGGTCAATGGCATTCTTTCACCGTCCGATCATTTTTCCATTTCAACTCCCTGGGGAGTATTCAACCGGCATCCATATGTGGCGCTCAGGTTAGGGACCATTCTATGCCTCACAGGGTACCCATTCACAGCTGGGTGAACTGAGACACATAGTCACAGCAGTTTGTCCAACACTGCTGAACGCTGCCCCGCGTATGCACGTGTTCATGTATCCACCATTCGGCCACTGACATGAATTCGTGGGATCTTTTAAGTGCGCAGTTTTTGTTGCACTACACACTAGGGCTCCAGGGTTACACTTATAGAGTTCTAACAGAGGGGAACTCTAGGTTTTTACACCTTGGCCTGGATGGGATTCGAACCCTTGACCTCAGCAATGTGAGATCGGCGCTCTTGCCGACTGAGCTATCCCGTACCCAAGTTCAAGTAGGTTCATATGTAAGGGCTTATGGCATGGCATGTTGTCCGGCGTCCGTCCGTCCATCCGTCCGTCCGTAAACTTTGTGGAATTTCGACTTCCTCTCCTGAACCATAGGGCCTAGAGAGCTGAAACTTTGTGAACAGACTCCTTGGCTAGTGAGGATTAAAAATTGTAGCTTTGGTGGCACTGTCACCCCTAATAAGGGCCACAGGGGCCACACCCTAAAAACCTATTTTCATCTTCTTCTCCAGAACCATGAGGCCCAGAATGCTGAAACTTTGTGTACAGACTCCTTGAATAGTGAGGATTAAAAATTGTAGCTTTTGTGGCACTGTGACCCCTAATAAGGGCCACAGGGGCCACACCCTAAAAACCTATTTTCATCTTCTTCTCCAGAACCATGAGGCTTAGAAAGCTGAAACTTTGTGTACAGACTCCTTGGCTAGTGAGGATTACAAATTGTAGCTTTGGTGGCACTGTCACCCCTAATAAGGGCCACAGGGGCCACACCCTTACAACCTATTTTCATCTTCTTCTCCAGAACCATGAGGCCTTGAAAGCTGAAACGTTGTGTACAGACTCCTTGAGTAGTGAGGATTATGAATTGTAGCTTTGGTGACCCTGTTGCCCCTAACAAAGGCAACATGAACTTCCTTCAAATCTATTTTCATCGTCTTCTCCTGAAGTATTAGACCTAGAAAACTGAAACTTGTCGCCTATATACTTAATTTTATGATTGGTGACCCTGTGGCCTCTACAAAGGGGGTATCACATTGGCCACACTCTACAGCATAATTGATGATGAAGCCTGATGAGCTACAGAGCCAATGGCTCTATTTTTTCATTCCCAATTGTTTGATGTGTCACGCATCCATATCCTGCACCAAGTAGCTACTTCCTCTCCGCCAGTCAACTCTCTTATATAACTTGACTTACACTTTTGACTTTTGTACCTATTGAATACAGCGATGATTTTATGTAAAGGAAAATGCGTGTTTAGGATTTAACGATATCTGCATAGAAATAAAGAGGTAGAAAATTCCTGTTTCAAGAAAATGCTTTCAATAGAAACCGCAAAAATAAAAAATTCCAGAAAGTTGAAAACCCCATGCGATGATGAGTCAATATACCAAGTTTCATTGAGCCAGCTGTCACGGTTTTCAATTTCTGCTCCGGAAACAATGTGATCACAGACAGACGGACGGACGGACAGACTGAGCCAATGACTATATCCCCCCACATTATATGCCGGGGGGATAACAATAGGACCGAGCAAAAACATATTTAACTCTCTAACATTACAATATTTGGCATAAACTTAAATTTGGATATAAAATATGTCCAAATAAGGTGCTACTGAGGTTCGACCCGTCTTTAAGAACTCTTCGTTTTTAAAATTTATAGTAGTCATGTGCTTTCGTTTCAAACTAATGATAACCACTTGTATTATTTGCCTCCAGCTATCTTCATGACAGCATTATTACGGACACCAACAGTCTAAGTAAACCTAACTTTAATAGTACCCGTTTAGCTCCGATATTGAGGGGTAATAATGAGGCTAGGTTTACTTAGACTGGGACACCAATGAAATGAAGATATGAGGTTATAATTAGCACCTGTGTCTGTCTTCCATTGTCCCATACTGGATACAGGTGAGGTGATATGGGGTTTATCACCGCTTTCAAGAGTATTTCACTTATATTGCGGCTGCTAGTATTATTGCAGGGAGAAAGCTCGCAACACCATTGTAGTTATGCATTGCGGTGAAACCTGCGAGCATCGGCTGGAACTAGCGAAGCATGGGTGGTACTGCGTTGAAATTCAGTGTAGCATTGCACCCAAACCTGACTGCGTGTAGAACAGTTTTCTGCTACACAGTCTATAGGCGAACGCCTCGCACTGCCTGGATCCAGGCACCACCCAAGTTAACTCTCTGTCATCAGGCAATCCCACTATCACCAAATTTATCTCTAAAAAAGAAGCAGGAATGCAAGGGGTGAACAGACCGGGATGAGTTGAGAGTTGGGTTACAGTAGAGGGTCAGTGTCGAGCCAGCCAGATGGCTTTACTGATGACAGACTTCATTTTATTTTCCCTCTGTATGTCTATTTCAAGTTTAATAGCTTATATACAGTCTTGGTTGTTATGAAAATGTAATGATAAAACCACAAAAACAATGTCCTCTAAATAATTATTCATAATTCATTCAGTGACGTTATCAACAAATATTGCATATTGTTTTACATAATTGTGAGATATGATACATTAACACTTGACAATGGCAATGATAGAAACAATACGAATGGAATGTCATGATTTAACATAATCGTCCTCTTTTGACAATTAACGGTTGCGCATTTAAGTCTTAATCTCCTATCAGACGTAAAGAACTACTGACATACAAAAATGCTATTGTTACTGTATAGACATAGACAATTTGTGAAGGTATATAGATAAAATATTAAAATGAAAACTCTAAATAAGAACAAATTCGACATTAGCACAAATATGTCATGAACGTTATCAACAGCAGGTGTTTACATCATGATCAAGACCTTGACTCGAAGCAAGCCACTCAACACTGCAGCAAGTCTAGATTATCTAGTGCTTGACTTTTAACTTTCCGCATGGACATTTCACGTGGAAACAGCGATAATATTCAAGTAAATAATCTGTTTATCATAAACATCTCAACAAATGAAATATAATTGTTGAAATCAATCAACAAATGTACAGACAAAGTTGCCGAGCCCCTGGCGGGATTCGAACCACGGACCTCCTGATCCGAAGCCGAACGCGCTAACCACTGCGCTATCCCGCCCCCTGTTTACTGAGAAAATTCAACAAATCTTTAACTTTAGAAACATAACATTTGTCTTCTTGTGCACATCTTTTACTTTAGAAACATAAAACGTGTCTTCATATAAACGTACCTTGCTTTTAACTGGTTTACGCTTCAATACAACGAACTGTTTTATTTTACAGAAATGCTATATTGAATGAAACTGAAAGAAATTGATTTAGATTCAATGAAGTTTGAATCGGTAAAGGCAATATGAATAACGTATATGGACCCAATGAATCATTTTATGGAAGCTTCAACGATTGGTGTAATTCCCGTATTAGGTTAGATTACGAATACAGTGATGGATTCTTATCTGAAGTAGGTCTATGTCAATGCGATATTATCTCAAAACCAGTCTTACAAACCCTTTGATACCAGCACTGGTGCATATTCTGTAAATCATTATGTCGGATCAAATTAATTTAATTCTATATTACTCCAATCTCGTGTTCTCAAATTTGACAGATCATTCTGATGGAAAAGCATTGTCCTGTTTCACTTAGAATAATTTGTCAAAATATCAAAGAGTTTTACCGTCCGCAATATGATATCAACATTTGCAATCAATCATAATGATCTGTTCCGATGCATTGTATGACAGTCAAGTCTGTAATAAATTAGATACGTTTATGTGACTGGCGTATCTCTACCTAAACTCTTTTGTTACGGTAATGCTTATACTTAACGACAAAGTGTTGCTTCGTCAGTTTACAAGATTAGATCTGTAAAATCAATGAATGGTTGGTTTTGGCTCGAGTTACGTAGTGTATGTTAAATTAATTTCTAAAGTGAAATTGTTTAGAAAGGCCATCTTTAAAATAATAAAATGCTCTTTATTTAATTGTTTTTTGGAAGTAAGGACATCTTTTTAATGTTGGCCTGAATATCATGGCAGCAGTTAAGTGTAAACTAAATGTATAACGAGTTAATGTGTATCAAAAGTTAACAAAGTTTCCCTGTGCTCATTCTCTCCCCACAGAGGCAGATCAAGTCGTGTTGATTTAGCCTGTTCTAATACGCCGAAACCGTGGGTTCCGGCAGTTTCCCCATGCGGACAAAATTTGCACCACAATCCATTTGTATTTCTGAAGCAAATGACAACGCTTCTCGCATGGAAAGGGTTTGTTTATATCAGAATGCCTTTGCCATCATGTAGTAGCGAAATGATGATTTAAGAACAGCGTCGCTGATTGCAAAACTAACTTTGATTGCCTCCAATCAGGCGTCTCCATTTCTATCCCACAAACTAGGCGTAATATAACAGAGGCTGTATGAACATTTCTTGACTTTATCTGCCTCTGTGGGGAGAGAATGCTCTATCAACATTTCTTGACTTTATCTGCCTCTGTGGGGAGAGAATGCTGTGATAACACTCTTACAAATTACTTCTACTAGGTAACTGAAAATGGCGACGCTTTTTGGAAAATAGGACATTTTTCTGAAATGTGAATTTGATGTTTCCCTTCATGCATGCTTATCAATAATATGACATGTATTTCTAATGACTGTCGATATATAATCTTACTACAGCATTTATGAATACGTGATCATGATTCCTTGATGTGAACACATTTCAGATTATTTGGATTTGTAAATGTCCATATCATTTAGACTCATAATTAAATTTGATGCCAAATTCGTCATTAAATATCTCAATTCCTTGATCTCCATCCATTATCTGTTGTCATAGATTTTGAAGCATTCGTAAAATATTCTGTTCCTTTTCGATATCTTGATGTAACTTGTGCATCCAGAAACAACTCTCATGAAGTAGCAGGTGAACTTATGGTATATTTTATTATTTCCGAGGAATGTGAATAAAAAAACATTGCCTCAACTAATTCATTCCCTCTCTATTTTTTTAAGTTTTAACAACACGTACTTCAATAAATAATATTTTTAAAACGAAGCTAATTCATAATCAGTGTGTTCGTTCATCTTGAGTAAGTAGTATTGTCTCTTAACGGCGCCATGAGACTGCCTGCTTCTCCTTTTCCCCTGAAACAAAAGTCAAACAATGTGGAAAATAACGTATTCGATTATTAAACCCCTTTTTAAATGTCATCATTGGTTTGTTGCTTTAAAGATTTAAAAATGTTGAATACATAACTGGCGATAATTCAGGAATGTTACAAAAAGTTGAAACTGTCATCTGCATGTAAATTATTGGCGACAGGTCTGTTTAAAATCAAGAAAATAACTGAAAAGGTAAAGCCACTTACACAAAACACCTTGCCTAAAGTTCACAATATTCATTATTGAACCTTATGCTGCTACGTCTAGTGCTCCAGATGATAAGTATTAATGACCTATTGGTCATTTACTCCCTGTTCTGGTAACAAGTGAGTGGTGTCGATTTTCGAAAGGATGACAGAAGGTGAGGTGATGTGGGCTTTATCGCCGCTCTCAATGGTATTTCACTTATTTCGCGGCTGCTAGGAGAAAGCCCGCAACACTATTGTGGCTATGCATTGCGGTGAAACCTGCGAGCTGGAACTACCAACCATGGGTGTTACTGCACTGAAATTCAGTGTAGCATTGCACCCAAACCTGACTGCGTGTAGAACAGTTCTCTATTGAAGACAAGGTTGCCGAGCCCCTGGCGGGATTCGATCCACGGACCTCCTGATCCGAAGCCGAACGCGCTAACCACTGCGCTATCCCGCCCCCTATTCACTGAGAAAATTCAACACATCTTTTACTTTAGAAACATAACATTTGTCTTCTTGTACACATCTTTTACTTTAGAAACAACTGCGCTTTTCCGTCCCAGGATAACAGAAAAGACGGAAAGATAGGCACAGTGAGAGAAAGAAAGCAGGTTTTAGAAGGACTCACATTTGGTCTGGCTTCTACCCCTCGACCTGTCCAGCATTGGTGAACATACCAGGAGCATGCGAGCTACAGCTACCATAACTCTTGGGGTCGCAGAAGCACACAAACCACCACGTCACCAATCCGTTTACCCCATGACCAGTAGTTAGACCTTTTGGCAATAGTCTTAATGGTTTGGGAGATGAAAAGTTACATAGTTTAGGCATTGTGCAGCTACCTTTGACTTTGGGTAAGAATAAGGTGGTGCTTAAATTTGCTGAGGTCAGGGATCTGCCCTTGATGAGTTTTGTAAGAAATGTAATAGTGACCGACTGACACCGAGGTGTATTTAAAATGAATACTCAAACAAAACAAAGGAGCAAGTGTGTAATCAGGAAATATGTGAAACTTAATCATGTGGTAATTAAAACATCTTGTATTTTAAGTAACAGTTACCGACTGAGACCGAGGTGTTCAAGTTATATGAATCCTCGCGCACATGAATCATGGACGCCGGGGCTGTCAGGCCGAGGTGATCATGAATCACGTGCGCGAGGGTTCATCTTACTTGAACCCGAGGTCGAGGTCTGTAACTATTTTTTACGTGCATATTCTTAATATATTTATAATGTACTTCAAAAATAGAGCCATTGGCTCTGTAGCTCATCAGGCTTCATATCAATTTTGCTTTAGGGTGTGGCAAATATGGTTCCTCCCTCACAATGGACCACAGGGTTACCAAATGTACAATTTGGATTCCTCCTTATCTAACTTAGGAGTTTGCACAAAAAGTTTCAGCTTCTATGCCTGATGCTTCTTGAGAAAAATATAGCCATTGGTTTTGTAGCTAATCAGGCTTCATCATAAATTATGCTGTAGAGTGTGGCCAATGTTATTGCCCCTTTGTAGAGGCCACAGGATCACCAATCATAAAATGAAGTATATAGGCGACAATTTTCGGTTTTCTAGGCCTTATGCTTCAGGAGAAGAAGATGAAAATAGATTTGAAGGACGTTCCTGTTGCCTTTATTAGGGGCCACAGGGTCACCAAAGCTACAATTTATAATCTTCACTAGTCAAGGAGTCTACAAACAAAGTTTCAGCTTTTTATGCCTCTGGTTCTGGAGAAGAAGATGAAAAAAGGTTTTTAGGGCATAGCATCTGTGGCCCTTATTAGGGGCCACAGGGCCACCAAAGCTACAATTTATAATCCTCACTAGCCAAAGAGTATGTACACAAAGTTTCAGCTTTCTAGGCCCTATGCTTCTGGAGAAGAAGATGAAAATAGGTTTTTACTGCATGGCCCCTGTGGCCCTTATTAGTGGTCAAAGGGCCACCAAAGCTACATTTTTTAATCCTCACTAGTCAAGACGTCTGTACACACAGTTTCAACTTTCTAGGCCTTATGCTTTTGAAGAAGAAGATGAAAATAGGTTTTTAGTCTGTGGCCCCTTTGACCCTTATTAGGGGCCACAGGGCCACCAAAGTTCATAATCCCCACTAGTCAAGGAGTCTGTACACCAAGTTTCAGCTTTCTAGGCCTCATGGTTCTGGAGAAGAAGATGAAAATAGGTTTTTAGTGCATGGCCCCTGTGGCCCTTATTAGTGGCCTGAGTGGGCGGGGCTATCGCTTCGCTTCAAACAATATTCTGTTTAGCAAAACCCCTTTGCCACAAAAAATATTTGTAACGCAATTTCGATTTCTAACTTAATTTGGATTCTTTGACAGCTGTTCGTGGTCACTTTGTTGTGGCTGTAAAGCGAGCACAGCCAGCACCATGGCCTAACTGCAGCGCACGCGGAACGAGGCCAGGGAACCAGGTTTGGCCGTATGGTTCTGGAGAAGAAGTCGTAATTCCACAAAGTTAACGGACAGATGGATGGACGGACGGACGGACGCCGGACACAAGCCCATCTGGCCTGGAAGGCCCGATGAACTTAAACTCATTGCTACACATTTTATTTATGCATGTCACATTAATTGTTTTGTAAGCTGTTTTCATATCGAAATCTGCATACAATTTTTTGTGGTAGCTTGTACGCATCTGCACAGATTGCACGTGGAGCACGAGAGGCTCATGCCATATCAGCTACTTGAGTGAGTGAGTTATTGTTTAGCGCCGCTTGGGCAATATTGCAGCCATTAGCGGCGAGAAAGTAAATGAAATTGCCTAAATATGAAAATGAGTGCAAAAACAGATAATGAAACAGCGCAAAGGCTGTAAAACATCAGCATAATATCACAAAGTTGTTAAAAGCTGATAAATAATTTTAAAATGTATAACTTATCAAAAAGCTCGATTTCCTTGAGAAAATCTAAAATACGGTGTTCACCGAAGTGATAAAAAAGTTGTGAAATGGAAAAATTAGGGTAAAATGTTTCCCTGACTTGGGCTGTGTCCCAACACTCACACAATATGTGTTTTTACAGTGAGGGGACATTGGCAGGGTATACACATAGGGGGATCTTCCCCCTTTAAAAGATATGAATGAGTTAAATGAGTATGTCCAGCTACTTGAAATAGAAATTATTTCTCCAATTAGAGTCAATGTTTCACCATCTCATTGTATCAAAGAAACATATGCATTTCCGCGTTATCAAAACTGATGTCATGTTGAGATTGGACTGATATTGCGTTCGGCTAGTGTGTAAAATTAGTTACTGTGGACAAGTATAACAACAGGTTGATATTAGCTTCCGGTAAAAGTGTTCCAATGTCAGCAAGGCAGTACAATTTGGTGTTGTGGTATCCGAGTCTGTTGTCATGCTGGTCACAAGATGGTATTTCAATCGAATTTGGATTGGGACTTTAACCATGAACAGTAAGTTGAGGGCCAGTCTAGTTTTGAAAGGTCAAGTCAGCTTATGAAAGCTCGTGTCACTATTGTCATAGTGTGTATTAACATCCAAATTTCTTATTCAAAATTCCTCAAACTCAGCATATATTTGCTAATGTGACAGGGTGAGGTCTACTACTTCCTACTGGCTTCGGCTGGAGGGATATGTCTTTGGCCGAACAGGTAGAGCGTAGGACTCTCAACCCGGAGGTCCCGGGTTCGAATCCCGCATGGACATGGAAATATTGGATTTTCATTCCTGCTACAATTGGCGCCCAACGTGGGGCCGCTATTGTCAAGACGTTCATCCCTCATCTTCACCTTTCATACGGAGCGACATCGTTGGATGACGTATTCAACATCATCATAATCAATACATGTTTCATCGTTCCGGAGTGTTTTCATGGATTTATAAGTGTTTTCACGGAGTGTTTTCATGGAGTTATCATAAACTGTGAGTATCAATATATGTGTGCAGAGACTCTGTGAGCTCCACAAACTTAATATATTTGTGACAGCAGCCTGTTGTAAAGTGACTTTTATCACAGAACCCCATGAACTCTTAAATGAACTCCATCATTGAATGAACATTTTTATCATATTGAACTTTGTTTTTGACTGAACTTCATGTGTTGATTTTATGTATGTTTCATTATTGACTTTATATTGATGTTGTTGTTGTGAATCATCTTGAAAAAAACAAAAAAGAAAAAAACAAACAAATGTATAACCCTTTCATCTTATCACTTATGTCTTAATCATATCACCCAAATATTATTAACATGAAATTCTATTTCTACAATTATACAAAAATGCTATTTCTACATTGCATCTATATATATTAACACATTTCTAAATATGATAGTGTAACTGTGATTTTCATTTTCTCATAGATTTTATTCTTATCAAGTAAATAATAGTAATCATATAAGGTAACAATAATATTATCATATTTATAAGCTAATTGGTAATTGCAGTAATTGATTATTCTCTATAATTAATAACATTAATTCATTATTGTAGGGTAAATTTATGACTCCGGTTCTTCTTCTATCGGCATTCCGGCTTATTTTTAGCATTTCTGCTGCCTTAACTCTCTCCGCTAGAGACACTTCTTTCTTCAATAGTTCTCGCATTTGAAGAAAACCCATCGCGTCTCGTCGTGTGTTGTCTTGTTTCTTTCATTTGACAATCCCATTACATTCTTCATAATCAATTTAAATTTCAGCTTGTTTAATTATGGTTTCAGTTGACAGTTTGTAAGTTGCTGTCAACTTCTCTGAATTTTTGAAGTTGTTTACTTTGATATTTTGGGTTTTGCTTCTTGACAGTTGTGGTTTTTGTCAGTCCAAGTTTTATCAGTTTCTTATTTGTCAGTTTTCTGAATATCTTCTATTCACACAACATACTTCCAGTACATTTCCTATTATTACAAATTTGCCACTTCTATGCCATAACATGTCTTAGTGTTACACATGTAGTTACACTTACGCATAACAAGTTGACATTTAAGTGCATTGAGTTAATAATACATTTATACAATAATTTAACTTCAGCCATTTACATATTCCTAGTTCACTAGTCATAATTTAATTACTGAACACATTTTGTCAAGTACATGACAATAATTCTATACACTTATACATCATTATACTTCAATTCTGATGTTGACATTGCATTGTTGACATCCTGTTTACACTTTGTTGTTGACACTCTGTTGTTGACATCCCGTTTACATTTTGTTGTTGACTCTTGTTTACACTTTGCTGTTGACACTCTGTTGTTGATTTCCGGTTTACATTCTGTTGTTGACATTCTGTTTTGACATCTGGTTTATATTCCAATGTTGATAATCCATTGTTTACTTCCTGTTTACATTCTGTTGGCATTTGATTGTTGACTTCTTTCATACATTCTGTCTTTGATATTCTATTGTTGAAATCCTTTACATTTGTCATAAATACTTCCTTCATGTAATCTTGAGATCCTGTAATTACACACGATTGTTGACATCTTATATAAACAAATAACTGCTGAATTATTCCATATATATATATATATATATTTGAACAGGTAGATGATTCCTTCCAGACATTTCTTTCCGGCAAGTTTACCGGGAAAATGTTCGACTCCCTCTGGAAGATATGGAAATCAGAAGGTGACCAGGACGAGGCAAGAGCCCAAGATAGGTGGAATCAGAAAGAACAGTGGTTGGCGAACTACAAAGACAACTATGGCGATAGTTTCTTCAAACAACGCCAAAAGCTGTAAGAATTCCCCAAGAAACCTGGATTCGACCCAGAACAAACAACAAGAAGCAGAAAACCAGATGGAACCCGCCCAAAACTAAATCTCCATAAAGCTTTGCCGAAGCCGTGAAGACAAAAAGAGACAATTCAAACCCGTTCACCCCACTGTCTACTGAGGAGATTAAGACACGGATTTCAAATGGTTTCCGACAACAATCAGCAGAAACTCATCGAAACGGGAGTACACAACAGGAGAAGAATATGGGAAGAAGAAAGCACAATGCGAAGTTTACCCAGGTCGGTAATGGCCGGAAACAAGACCAAAGACCCCAGGACTTCCGCTCTTCCCGTCCCTCACTTCCACCTCAGGGAGAGAGGCTGCATGATCACAGGCCCTCACAAGTGCCGCGAGACCGACGTCATGAATACTTCCCAGGCGACACCCCTAAGACCACTCCTGGGGGTTCCAAGTGCCCGTGACCGGATGCCCCAAATGGACGACCAGACCACGCTGGAAACAACACTACTTGCCTTAAAACAGCTGGCGCATTGGATAGTGGAGCCTGGTGCGTCAGTGTCTCAACTTTACGAGAAAGCCAAGAAGGAGCTACCCATCTCCCGTGACTGCCAACTGCCAGATACCGCAATTGGCCACCTCAAGGCTCTCTGCCGGAGCGAGGGATGGTGGATTCCTCAGAAATTCACCCTACACCCCATCAATTCGCCGGCCTGTCTCCTTCATTGGCGGATCCTTCTGCATTTGTTAAACCTGGTGAGTGCTGAGCAAAGAGAGATGAGTTCCGACGGATGCTGATGCCCGTGCGTCCGAAGAGAACTGCCACCAACTCAGCACCCAAGGCACCCGCAGCTTCCTCCACCACCTCATCCGAGGTGTGGCAGGACAACTACCCCTCCGGGATGCCCTTCCTGGAGGAGGAACCCATAATTCCCAAACTGACCTTCCCACTACCGGAAAGCGACACCATAGAGACCATCCATGGTCGCGCTGTCCCCCTGGTCTTTGACCGTCATTTTCACCTGGACAGGACCTGGAGAGCGCTGGGATGGACCGGAGAGATGACCACCTCTTCCCTCCTGGAACATGGACCTCAACCACCTCCCCACCACTCTGTAATCATCACCGGAGGGGTGGACGTTTATTGTGACCCCGAGCAACATCCCAAGACAGCATCAGACGAGTCCGGCATGATCCGTGACAACCGATGCACCCCAAAAAAGTCAGCACCGTCACGAACAGCCAGTTCCTCCAGATGATAAGTCTCTGGAGGCAACCTGGCTTTGCCGTAGGCGAGATCGGCCTGGATCGAACCGTGTCTCCATCACTATGGGCCGCGCCGCCCAGGACCAACAACTCAGACGAATGGCCTAATTTATCCCCCCGGGGGTACCAGTCATCCTACACGTCCGAGGAACCAGAGATGACCCCATAGCTTCAGACACCAACTCACGATGCCAAACCATCCTCTGGGAGTACCTACCACCGGAGTAGCCCATCCATCTCCACTGCTTCACCGGGGTGGAGACCACCGTTGGAGAGTGGCTGACTTCATTTCCCAACACCTACTTTGGAGTCGCCGGACGTGTCATGAATTATTCCATCACTCAGGAGCAAGGACTCAGGGCCATACCTCTCCAGCGGTTACTGCTGGAGACGGACGCGCCATACATGGCACCTGCAGGATATCCCGTCAACTCCCCTACCCTAATCTTCAACACCGCAGCACGGGTGGCGGAAGTATTTCAAGTTTCCACAGAGGAAATCCACGCCAACACCTATGACAACGGGCGAGGATTTTACAAGATCTAAGAGATGATGGATTCAAGGGGGGCAGGAGGAAAACCTGTTCCAGTTCCGGCTCACTGTCGGAATTGAAAGTCAACCCTCGCAGGGCAACTCGCGTGGAGGTTATGAGCCACCCATGGAGGGGGCTGCGGGGAGGTTATGGGCCACCCATGGAGGGGGGCTCATAAAACAGGGAGGAATGTTAAATCAGCAGTTCCTGGTCGCCAGCGAGATCCGACGTCTTCCGAATGCAGCCCTCCGCAACTGAGGGTACCCAAGCTGCCCCGATGCCAGTTCCCGAATCACCCCGAGGTCTGCCGATTGCCGCATTTCAACCGGGAGTCTGTTTAATAGTTACGGTAAGTGTAGACGTGCTTTCAGCCCTCTCTCTGCTAGAAACTTGACTCGGTCTCTTATTCTCTGCATGTAATGCCTAGCTTAACAATGTAGAGCCTAACGCTTGTAGAATGCTTTAATAGTGACGCAATTTCACTACACATGCATAACGACGATCCTTAATTAGAGACAACAAAACGACTGCTTTGAGTTACAAGCCCCTGGTTACTCGACCGTTGCCAATATCACCTACCGGCGGTCAGTGATTGCGTCACTTATATATTCGGCCTTTCAACATATTTTATCACTCATTAATCTGACCAAACATTCTGTTGTCCCTTGTCCAGCATCCAGCATGTGGCCTGACAAAACAGCATATGTTGGGTGTTATGTTACGTGTATATCCTTAAATACGCAGCGAGGTAGACTCTCAGCAGATTCGATTTGAACTCTCAACAGTAGCCATCATGTAGTTCTGTCTTCAAGTACCCGGCCTGGACACGACTTAGGGAGAGTCTTCACGACAGGATTATTTGGGAATGACTGTCGTGTACTCGAAGCTGTGATTGTACCACCAGGATCATGGATATCATTTGTACCATGTACCACAACATCGCCAAATAAAAGAAATGGTTGACCACATACAACAGTCTCCAGTCTTCCTGTATTCATCTTCCCTTGTCTCTGCGGTTTACATGAGCAAACAGTCAAGCTTAGAGATGACCTAGTGACTGTCGGGTGAATTATGCTACCAGTTCGGACTCAACCATACCCAAGGGTACACAGATTGGAGTTTATAGAGTTGGTATATCGGAAGCAGGTTAAGACTTCGCCGGTGCCAGATTAGCAAAATAAGCCAAATATTGATGGATTGGGATATTTTCATTTAACAAAGGTAGACGTTGGAGATACACTTTTGGCTTCTTATTCAGAGGTATTTTCTACAGGTTCTCATGACTTAGATAAAACAGCTGGGGTGCAACATGAGATACGTACAGGGATTCTGAGCCAATTGAGAAGGCTACCTCATCATAGACAGCCAGATGAGGTGAGGCGATTAGATGTTTATCGTCGTTTTTATGAGTATTTCGCTAATATCAAGGCTGCTAGTATTATTGCAGGGAGAAAGCCTTCAACAATATTGTTGCTATGCATTGCGGTGAAACCTGTAAGCATTGGCAGGCAATTGAGTCGGATCAAATTTCGCTCGTTTGTTGACCACTGACTTGGTTTTTTCAGACTTTAATCAGTGGGATTCGTTAAAGATGACCAAAATGAGGTCTCATGCAGCTATTTGAGGATTCGGATAGGATAAAAGCATTTATTCCTTCACAAAGTGTGAACGCAGTGTTAGAGGGCAATCATGAATCCATAGCTAGTGAAGGTCATCTTGGATTAACGTCTTGTTGCTAGGAAATTTGTAGATGAGTTTGTCTGTAAATTTCGCATGTCAAGGATCTTACATTCTGATCAGGGAGCTAATGTCGAGTCAACGTTTTCCACGCTTTCTGTGTCAAGCTTTAGATAAGAAGACTGGTACTAAGCCGTTTCATCCTGTTAATACAGAGGTTTAACATGTCTGAAATGCTTAGCCAGTATCAGTGAGTGAGTGAGATGGTGTTTAACGTGTTTTGGTCAATATTTCAGTTATTAAACAAGTGGATGTTGCATTCCAAAAGAGAGTAGACAGATCAGGGAGAAAGGGATCGAAAGGATGAGGGTAAAGACGGAAAGAAAGGCATAGTGAGAGATAGAAAGCAGGTTTCAGAAGGACTCAAATTTGGTCTGGCTTCTACCCTGTTACTGTTTACCGACAGTTTAACTGTTGACTTTCCAGTCATTTGGAGGTCGCAAGAGTCAGAAGTTTCGGTATGATAAGCAGGCCGAGGAGAATGTTCGAGTTCAGTTTTGCTTCACTTCCCTAGGGATAAAGGGGGCAGTCAGGGAAGTTGTCTCTCCCTTGGGTAGGTCTGTTGCATGTGCTGAAGGTCATAAATCCGATTAAGTGTAAGTTCAACAGTATGTTAACTGACATAAAAAGTTAAGGCTGTAATGTCACATCTCGTAGAGTAGGACCACAGGTATTACATCCGGTCCCGTGTTTGCTACGGCAGAAACAAGTGAAGGATACCATGATACGCGGCCGCGACCAACCAGCTTTTCAAGGCCCCTTGGTGGACGAACTGTCGTCTGGGTAGAGTGTCCGCTCGTCACCCGGAAGACCGGGTTCGATTCGATGACGTTTAGAGATGGGAGTTATTGCTGTCTTGCTTGACACTCAGCATTGTAAAGGCAGAACAACGCATTAACTGGCGCTGCGCTGTGGCTGCCAGGTGCTACGACAAAAAAAAAATTCCGATATGTATGTATGTATGTACTGAGGACAATAAAATGTAATTATCAAGGAGCATTTTAAACATATTTAAACGCTGCCAAGATCTTTTGCTGGAAATGTGTGACGGAGGATCATACCTTTGATTATTGTCCTATAACTGGTTTATGGTAACCACTGTAAGACAACGGCTGGTCATTGGGAGTTCTGCAAGCATTCATGAACCATTTGAGGTCAAGAACGTCATTACCCTCGCTAATGTCTGCTCTAAAACGTAATTACCGTGTGTAAATGTGTATAAAATCTTTCAATATTGTATTTCATGGTATGATAAATAACGAAATTATTATAGCAATTATTTTTTTCATAAATGTATTATAAAAAATTGTTTCGCTCTGTAAATCATGCGAGTTAACATATATATTCTAATTGTATAGCGCCATTCACATCCCATCAACCCTCTCTTGTTGAGCCAACAGTGACCAGACCCACGCCATCATAGACGACCTTATATGCTACAACTGCTTTGAAAAGGACAGTTCTCGTGGTCTTGCACCAATCCCTGTCGATTGTGTGAGGATCCCAATCACTCATCTTACATCTTTGCTATCCGGACAAGTAGGCATCTGCCGGCTGCCAATTTACTTCATCGATCTCGACCAAAGGGTCAGAAAGTCAACATAACTGGTCAGGGGTTTACAAACAGATCACCTAGGATTTGGACATTTCAAGTTGAAGACATCTGGCATTTTCTACCTCCAAAAAAACTCTAATCCTTACATCAAACTGGCAGCCCTCGCCAAAGACCACTATATGGAGCAATATGCCTCCAACAAAACCAATTCTGACTTTTTCATTAACCCATCCAAATGGGCAAAATTCTCCATCTTTGAACCTAGCTACCACTAACCCAGATAATGGGCAAAATTCTCAGGATTCAGAAACATCTGCAAATAACCCGTCCAAGGGGCAAAATTCTACAATAACTTTTGGAACTACAATAAATAACCCTTCCACAGGGCAAAATCCAACGACATCATCTGGCTCATCTTCTCCATTAAATCCAGGTAACCCGAATTTCGGGCAAAATTTCACCGAATTATGGCAGGGATTTTCCAAAAACAGGCCCAAACGCAAACACAACTTCTCACCAACATACCCGGCTGCAAAAACAACACGCACTCAGCTCAACAATCACCACACTAGGACAACACAAGCAGCACAATCACACTCCCAGGACAACATGCAAAACACCGACTCACTCTTACAACAACACACAGACACCTCACCCAACCACAACATGACACCACTCATTTGCGCGCGACATCCAACAACACTTCACGCACCAACAACACCAAACATGAGGACCAGGACATCAAACGCACCTACATCATAGGGGCCGCTGAACAGGGTAAGTTTCTTACCCAGGAACTGAGCCGTGAGAGGATCGGCTCCATCCTGTCCAGCAATGGCCACACATACACCCTTCTCAAACAAAACAATGCCAAATACATCATATCATTCACCCAGAAAAAATCGCGATCGTGCCACCAACAAATACACGTCCATCGGGGGCGTCCGCGTCACTTCTAAAACTCCAGTTTGGTTCACAGAGTCCCAAGGGGTCATGAACTTCTCAATGGAAGAAGATCTGCATATCTACCTCGCCGAGGCCAATCAACTTAATCAACCCAAAATTAAAAGCACACGGCGCATTAAACAAATAATTACCCCCAAAGTAATTTTAACTTTCCTCACTAAAATAATGCCAACCTCCATTTACTACGGAGCCAGTTCCCGCCCAGTGGAACAGCTCCAAAAACCACCCACAACATGCAACATATGCCTCAAATACACTCACACAAGGTATCAGTGCAGGGGTAGAGCACGGTGTAGGACCTGTGGATCGCATGAATGCACAGGCCAGCAATCTAACCCGGATTGTGCGACCTACTGCATTCACGTGGACACACTACGCTTCACTACTCCTGCCCTGAATTAAAAAGCGGCAGTCAACCCACAACTACAAAACACCGCAACAACACACACGCGCACCACACACACTAGGCCATCCTCTCCCGCTCGCCCTCGCACCCCTACCCACTCCCCGGCTCCAAAACAAAACTCCAACAACATGCACCACATGCTTAAAATACAACCATACAAGGTATCAGTGCAGGTCTAAACCAAGGTGCCGCACCTGTGGTTCGGATGAATGCACTGGCCGACCATCCAACCCGGATTGTGCGACCTTCTTCATTCATTGCAAATCACGAGGTCATCCCACCCTCCATAGTTCCTGCACTAAATAAAACAAACCACAAAGACACGACAAACTCGGATTCCACCAGTGTGAATGATCATCAAGGAGCATTTAAACATATTTAAACACTGCCAAGATCTTTTGCTGGAAATGTGTGACGGAGGATCATACCTTTGATTATGGAAACCGCTGTAAGACAACCGCTGGTCATTCCTAATATTCATGAACCATTTGAGGTCAAGAACTTCAATACCCTCGCTCATGTCCGCGCTAAAAGATAATTATTGTGTGTAAATGTGTATTAAAATTCTTTCAGTCTTGTATTTCATCGTATGATAATTACAAAATTATTATAGCAATTATTTTTTTCATAAATGTATTATAAAATTGTTTTTGCTCTGTAAATCATGCGAGTTAACATATATATTCTAATTCTAAAAGCTTACTTTATTGTATAGCGCCATTCACATCCCATCAACCCTCTCTTGTTGAGCCAACAGTGACCAGACCCACGCCATCACAGACGACCTTATATGCTTAAAACTGCTTTGAAAAGGACAGTTCTCGTGGTCTTCCACCAAGCCCTGTCGATTGTGTGAGGATCCCAATCACTCATCTTACATCTTTCCTACCTGGACCAGAAGGCCTCTTCTGGCTGCCAATTTACTTCATCGATCTCGACCAAAGGGTCAGAAAGTCAACATCACCAGGGGTTAACTAACAGATAACCTAGGACTTACTGAAATTTCAAGTTGAAGACAGAGGATGAAGGAAAGGAGGAAGAGGCAACAGACGAAAGGTCGGGGGTTGAGTAGGAGGTCCCCTTAGCAGCCTATAGGAACCTCTCATAGATGATAACTGATAATTGAACAATTGTTATGTGTTGCATATGCCGACTTTTGTTTTGTTTGTCAACATTTGGATTATTAAAGACATAGAATTCCGGTTGTTTAAAACATGTGAGCATCCTTGTATTAAATTTACTTATGTAATTGTATTTGTTCTGTAAATCAATCATATCAATTATCATATCCTACTTTCTAAAAGCTTTGTTTTCTTGTTCAGCCCCATTCCCTTCCCCTTTAACCCTCTCCTGCTGAGCCAACAGTGACAAGCCTCACGCCAAGACAGAATTTGAAGGGGAACAATACTCAAGAGCCTAGCAGCAAGCCTTGTCGGTTGTGTGAGGGTGAGCGAGTTGTTGCTTAACACCGCTTGGGCAATATTTCAGCCATTAGCGGCGGGTCTGTTGTGTGAGGATCCCAACCACTTGTCTAACATCTGTCCTACCCCGACAGGTAGGGCTCTTTCGGCTGACACTACCACCTTAAATCCATCGATCGCGACCAATACGGAAGGTCAGAAAATTGACATCACCAGGGCTAAAAAACACAGCGAGAACCTGCACATCATCTCGGACTAGGACCGTTGATTGGAAGGGCAGCTTTCAGAGAGATCCTCTCTGGAACCTCTGGTTATAGAGGATATACATTGTATGATACAAATTTTTTGTTGTTGATATGTTGCATATGCTTTAGTTTTTTTAATTAAGGTTTAACAATAATTGTTAACAGTGAGTACGTGAGGTAATGCTTATGGATCAAATGGATGATGTTCGGAGCTACATGTATGTCATTCGTAGCGGAGCAGAGCGACCATTTCGTTGAATAATCAGATTTCTTTGATGAACAACAACGCTGCCAAAGTGACACGTTTTGATGATGCGTGACCTGGCTGATTTGAAGGATTATATTGATAATTTTCCCCAAAAACATTTGAAGAGAAAGAGTGAGCGAAAGATGATACTACAATTTGAACGCAGTGAAAGCTTGTGATCAACAGGCTCTTTGGTCTTAAAATTAAATATATTATTCCTAAAAATGTACAACATAACTAACAGCCAAGTAGAACTAGAAACACGTTAACGCTTCAAAACAATACCAAACCCTTGGTATTAACAAACGAAATTACAATACATATACAGTACAGTTGGTTTCAAACCAGTTCTACATTACATCTTGTTGGCAGAGATAAAATATTCTGAGACCGCCACCAAGCAACACGATTGCTCCCAACAAAGCTAAAATCACAAGTGCAACTAACACGTGCTTTTCAGCTCGTGCAGCAACGAAATCGTGTCAATTTGAGTTACGTTTCCGCGAACTTTTCTCTAGTCGGGAAAATCATGAATGATTGAAACCAGAAAATATCATAAAATCAGAATAAGAAAATTTAGTAAAGACATCCTTCTCTAATTTCACTATCTTCCGTTGTCCTGTTCGACATCACAACAAACAACCAGAACTTATCTCAAAATTGTCTATTTCCATTAATTTGTCCCAATACATCCGTTCAACATGCACTAAATGCTATACAAATAATTTTACCTATAAGCAAGAACCTTACTTTTCATCTTATACTGAAAAAAATAGGACTTCCTTAAATTTTGGACATTTGTGGTTGATTTCGTATGAAATCTGAAAAAAGAGATCAAATGTTCAAGATTACATTTTGAACAGTGTAAGTTATATCTGTGAAATTAACATTCACAAAGTAAACCATAATGTCTACAAAACGAATTCCATATTCTGTCCATAATCAAATTTAATCTTTAAAACTATGAAATACTTTTTAAATATTGTTGACACATTTTCATTCAGTTTATTTCTTTTGCAGCGCCACCACTGGACTCATTACCTTAACGTGGTGTGGTGGTTTGTGTGCTTCGACGACCCCAGAGATATGTCAGCTGGAGCTTAGATGCTCCTGGTAGGGTCACGTATCCTGGACTTTTCAAAACCTGCTTTCTATCTTTCACTATGCCTTTCTTTCTGTCTGTTCCCTCGATCCCTTTCTCCCTGATCTGTCTACTCTTTTGGATGGCATCATAAATAGCTGGAAAATTGCTGACAACACGTTAAACCCCTACTCACTCACTCTTTTGCAGCATGCCTCTCTAGCAAAAATGACTTGTTAGGCAAGAATCTGATAAGGTCGCGATTCAAAACAAGACCATATCAACAACAGTACCATATATTCTCTTGCCAAATAAAACAAATTCTCGATCTTCAGATTTTTTGCACTAAATTAGTTTAAAGGCTAATATATCTTGCTGGAAACACACCATTAAACCTCAAATATTTAAGTATGACTATTTGCCTAGATTATTAGATTACCCCCCTAACGAACTTCATTATCTAAGGCTAACTGACCAACGCCACACAGTTATCCTTTATCCTATTGCTTACATTGGTAAGACCACCACTGGACTCATTACCTTATTGTGGTGTGGTGGTTTGTGTGCTTCTGTGACCCCGCGAGCTATGCCAGCTGCTTACTTGTAGGGTCACCCAAGCTGGACAGGTCGACGGGTAGAAGCCAGACCAAATGTGAGTTCTTCTAAAACCTGCTTTCTATCTCTTACTATGCCTTTCTTTCCGTCTTTTCCCTCATCCTTTCAACCCCTTTCTCCCTGATCTGTCTACTCTCTTTTTTTATGGCAACATCCACGTGTTAAATAACTGAACTTTTGTTCAAAACACGTTAAACGACAACTCACTCGCTCACTCACATTGGTAAGATATCAAGTCAATAATAAGTGTTGACAACGTATCCCTCGTCAGTCTATTGTTTTGAAACAAACGTTAATGTCTTAAATTAATTATATATAGGACAGTTTTTCATTGTTGGGGGTCAAATAAAATGTTCAAGCTTTCTTTAAATCATTGTTACGGCGTTAAGTCCGAGACATGAAGAATAGAGTCACTGGTGCTTAAGATATAAGCGATAGAAAATAGGACATTACACATTCTAAATCTTTTGTCTTGTAGTATATAACGCCGCTAATGTCCAATATAACCCAAGCGGCGTAAAACAATAATTCACTAATAAATTATATATTCAAAATATCTTACCAAATGGCAAATACATCATGAATTCTTGATTTCAATGAAAATCTTATGACAGTCATGTATACATATCGTTGAAGTCAAATTCACATGTCGGTCTCATCAAAATACAAGTTATATAACCTATTCTAGCCTTTATTCTCACAACTTCTAAACTAATCATCACATTTGGATCATTTTTGATATGGAGATACATAATGATATGAAGGTGTGTCACGAAGAACAATTTTGAAAATATTGTTGTAAAATGTTTCCTTTTTTGGCAAAAACTGAGGACTCTGTTGGAAAACTGTGACAAGTCCTCTCCAGCTCACAAGTTCTAAACTAATCATCACATATTGATCATATTTGATATGGAGATACATAATTATCTGAAGGTGTGTCATGAAGAACAATTTTGAATTATGTCTTTTTACATATGATCAAATTGATCTTTCAGATCTAAATACATAAATTTATTTGTTTGATTTTAATTTTGTCAGTTTACTCAAATTATGTCTAACAGTGAACATAAAGTTGGTATCCTTTAGTGTTTTCATTAGAACAGTTTCCTTCATATCCTGGAAAAATTGTGTTATTTTGTGTGACAAAAATTAATCAGCAAGTTGATAAGGAAAACTTGTATTCATGTTGTGCAATTTGCGGGGGATATAGCTCGACCATGTCAGCTACTTGTTTCCTTTTGAACTACACATTTCTAGAATGATAATACTAAGTGTTCCTTAATTTATTTTGAGTTGCATATTACAGGTTTAAATAAGAAAAGATTGTTCATGCATTCGAATTCTATCCCCAAGTCATAAGAAAAACTTGTCACAATTACAGACATCGTTTAAACATTTCAAAAGTTAAAATGATTAAAGTTCACTATGTACGAATATATATCAACCGATCTTCAAAGGGCATTCAAAAGTTCAAACAGAACAAAATCGTCATAGTTTTTTTCACTACATCGAATCGTTTTAAATTATCTTTACCGTTTGGGATTCAGTGCCCATATTTTCCTCTCTAGATGTTATAGTCTGTTAATTCTTACAGTGACGTAGAGTATTATGTTGGTTTACCAAGAGTGTGAGGTCATTGTAGCAGCGGTTTACTTTCGATTTGCAGTACTGATACCCTTATACCCTTATACTATCAGTGTTAGTAATGTAGAGATATTGCCAAATGTTAGCAAAACAAGAGAAATGCTCTCCCATTTTATTGAGTTGTAAATACATTCAATGTCCACAGCAATGATATATGTTTAAGGATATTCACATTAGGTTTCAGAATCTCGAACTGTCAAATATGAAACTTTTAACAAGGAATGTGACCAATTCAAATGTTTCCCGTTTTTTTTCAAAATAATTGTGCTTTTGATACAGACTTCTTTTTAGATAAAGTTTTCGACATTTCGACTGTAAGTAAAGTCAGAAAAGACTCAATTCAGTGTTGCGGTGTACACGACCACATTTCAATTATGATGTGTACTCAGTTTTGCAGGAATTGTTTTTAATGTAAAATTAGCCCTATTATCATAGAAGATAGGTAAGTCTACTCTGTCATCGGTGACCTCTATTCCTCCTTAAAAAATCATGGGTATAATTGTCACCAAACATCGTTTCAATTAATTGAATTCTAAAGATCTAATTCCTGAGAAAGTGGTTGCTTCCTAATGAGTTTTCCTAACATGATTAAGTTTTTACTAAATCGGTCATTGTCTGGAGCGACCAGATAGGGGATCTGATAGCAAGTAATTGCTCTTTTACTGAATTTCATCAAGGATTTCAATCAACGATACCATTAATCTGGAACACGATTCTCCTGATAGAAGAGGGGATGATTGGTATTTTACCTACAACTGTTTAAGAAATGTACGACGTATTTACCGACGGTCTAAAAGATTAAGAAATGTGGGACGTATTTTACCTAAAATATTAAGAAATGTGGGACGTATTTTACCTAAAAGATTTAGAAATCAACGTTTTTTACCTAAATGATTAAGAATGTATGACGAAAAAAGTTAGCAATTCAATGAAATAATTTAACTCTCGCATATAATATGTAAAAATTTATATTTCTCTGGTTCGACATAATTGTTGCTTTTTATAAATGAGAGACGTTCCTTTTAAACGTAACCTTATGAAGTTAAATCGATATGAGGAAAGATAAATATGAGGAATATGCATTTTTAGTATTGTTTTGTATTTATACATAATGTGAATATTTTTCATGATAATTGAAATAAGATATTTTTCAGGAGACGATATATCAAATTTATTTCTGTTTATCATAGTCGAGATATATTACCTACATAAGTAATGAGATCGTCTCACAGCCTAGAACGGTGATATCATGGTATTCATTTTACCCTAAGTACAAGTTCTATGCTAAGCCGGTAGGTTTGGTAATGATAATGTGTAAAACTTCGGAGAACGGACTTGATATCGATTTCTTTATGTCAGTATATTTATTCATTTCTGTAATCAAGGTATTTTGCCTTTGTGCCCATTCTCAACTTTACTGATATCTCTGTTATCTTGGTTTTCTGAAGCAACATGTGCTACAAAATGTGTGCAATGCATTGTCAAACGTGACTAACACTAAGCAGTGAAGATTTCGTTATGGATAACACACGCATACGAGGGTGTTATAGCAAACAGAGGCCTTTGCCCTAGGGACCACCCGAGTGCGCGTCAGCGCACGAGGGTCGTCCCGTAGGCAAAGGCCTCTGTTTGCTATAACACCCGAGGATGTGTGTGTTATCTATCTTATATGTTATGGATAACACACGCATACGAGGGTGTTATAGCAAACAGAGGCCTTTGCCCTAGGGACGACCCGAGTGCGCGTCAGCGCACGAGGGTCGTCCCGTAGGCAAAGGCCTCTGTTTGCTATAACACCCGAGGATGTGTGTGTTATCTATCTTATATACCGAAATAATCACTTATTTAACTTAAAAGCGAAAAAAATCAACAAATTAATTTCATTAAATTTGAGGAGAGCAGAATAGACTTCAATAGTCAATAACCTTTTACTAACCAATCCCCTGTGGCCTAGTGGTACAGTCTTGGACTACAGCTTGAAAGGTTGAGGGTTCGAATCCCTAATGTTCAACTTTTTTACATTTTACATTTAGAAATTTTTCTTGAACGCTATTGCTAGAGGATGAGGTTGTTGCAAATTTCATATATCGAAAATAAAATCACATTTCTAACATTAAGGTGAACAGTGAAAATAAACTTTTAAAGTTTGAGGAGAGCAGAATAGATATCAACAGTCAATCCCTTCACACTTACCAATCCTTTGTGGTCTAGTGGTATAATCTTGGACTACGAAGTGAGTGTCTCTGTGTTCGAATCCCCCATTTTCTGCCACGAAATGTTTTATCTTGGACATTTTGCCAGAACGCTATAGCATAAGCATATTAAGGGCGTTATTAATTTTTGTTACAGAGATACACCACATCTCTGACGTATAAAGTGTACAGTAGAGCGCAATTTAATATCATCAAGTTCTAGGAGAGCAGCACAGACCTCACAAAACAATTCCTTCATATTCACCAATCCTTTGTGGTCTAATGGTATAAGTCTTGGGCTACAGAGCGAAGGGTTGTGGGTTCGAATCCCGCGGTTTCGCTTCTGAAAATTTTTGAGATCGATTACCTTACCGGTCTTTGAAATTATGAGGTGCGAAATGGAGGGCCTCATAATAAATAATAACCTCCTTGGATGTTATTATTTCGTATAAGGCCCTCCCAGCAGGGTCTTATACAGTGCAAGGCCCTCCCGGCGGGGTGTTATACAGTCTAAGGCCCTCTCAATTCCATTCCGACGGATGTTCTCCCGAACAAAAACTCGCTTCAAATAGTGTTAAATGGGCCTTGAGGTATATAAATGCTGTTATCTAACATCTAGCATCAACCTTGGAATTCCTTACCTTAAATAGCGGGAACAAAATATTTGAAGCAAAATGAAAAGTTATTCTTTTATTGTTATTCGTTTATCGATACTGTTGTATTATATAATTCGGTATATACAGAAGTGATACAATTTAACCCAATACTGCTTTAACAATTTGTATATGTCTTTGCCAGTTAGTTATTCTAAGTGAATAAATATAAATAATTTGACGGTTCAATATTGGTCACGTATTACAATAACGAACACGAACTGAATAGACAACGATTCATCTTTCCTTCTAAACAGCATCCCTGATGCCCTTGGTGGTGTAGTCAGAAAGGGATTTGTCGTTTCCAAATATATAGTGCTGGGCCATGTCAGGAGAATACAACGACGCAGGGGGTTGTCTTCCGTAGGCTTCAGCAACTACACGAGTGACGTTGGCACTGTTTCCACAACAGACTCCAACGACCTGAACCCCAATCTCCTTTGCCTTGACGCCAAAGTCGTACATCTCGGACCGTCCACAGAGATGGGCATTCAAGTCGAAGGGAAATGCTCGCTTACCTAAAATATAAGCCAATTCTGACCGTAAAGCAAACTAAATATCACAAAGTATAATACTCATAAAAGCTTAAGGGTAAAACCTGTTTTTACCCGACAGGTTTCAGTGCATGGAAAAATAATGAGTTCAAATCTATCAGCAAATTCATGTAGGGTTTCTCATACATTTCTTTCACAAACCGTTTGTCTAATTCGCCTCTAAACGATAGCTATCCATATTAGTCAAAATACTCAAACTTGGGTAAACGGATCTAGCATCATGATAAGATATAACTGATTGGGTACCTTACTAAGTTAGAATATGGAGGAATGAGGGAATAATGTGCCTTCAACGGTGTGCAAGGGTTTGAGAGATATGAGGTTAACAATGTTTCCCTGTCGTGACCTTGAAAACTAAGTAAAGGTCACCAAAACCGACCGGTATATCCAATAATTGAAGACTGATACTAAGGTGGACTGGTTTGAGAGATATCACCCTTACAAGAAGCGGGACGGACGTACGTACGTACGAAGTCGAGTGAATACTATGTCCCGTCCCATTGTCTATTCATGTGCTAAACTTAAGTTTGTTCACTTGTGAGTGCAGATAACA
Source organism: Steromphala cineraria (assembly GCA_916613615.1). Taxonomy (NCBI): domain Eukaryota; kingdom Metazoa; phylum Mollusca; class Gastropoda; order Trochida; family Trochidae; genus Steromphala; species Steromphala cineraria. The sequence continues at coordinate 56,199,824 of OU744725.1, read as the reverse complement.
TGTAATTTGGCTTTCGTTTGGACATCATTTAAATGATTTCAGAAGCCCTGATAATGTTACCAATTTTCTGTTAGTAAAATCACCATTCTCAAATCACCAGATCAAAGTTTGCGATGTCGGAGTTTCGAAATTTGGCACGGTTTAATAGTCAGATGGGGTCATATTTTTGAAATTCAGATTTTCTTAAATTTTGATGAAGATAATATCAGACTTAATTTGTTACGGTTTTAGGTATGACATACGAATATGTTAACGCTAAATTAATCTAAATTTCAACATTATCCGTTTCGTTTTCACAATGCTAAGATGCCTAAAAGACATGCCAAATTACATGATATTTGAACTAGTATACGCTTGTAAGTGAACAAACTTAAGGTACGCAGCTGTATATTACAATACCGGGTACCTGAAACAAACTCTGATATGGAAAGCTCATTTGTGTTTTGGTTTTCCTATCCCTTATTAAACACTTCTAGTCCCACTTATCTACATCTACACACAATCACGATACATTTTGTCAAAATTCATTTCCATGATAACTTTCTTGAGCATTGGAGTTGAATTTGTACTCAATTACCCAACATATTTCAAAAGAAATTAACAACTATTGTGATTGGAAGTAGGAAATGGACTTTTACTGTTCTATAACAATCTTCACGTAACCCTAATACCCTTGAAAGCTAAACTTACCACTGTATGGATCAACAACTGAAAGCATGGTAGCATTCTTCTGTGTTGTTCTGTATGGTACAGGGATCGCAGCGATAGGACCCTGTGGAAGGAAATGTCCAATAATTATTCAGAATAGCACCAGTCTGATTAAAATCGACTGTGATTCGAGGAAAAAAGTGTAAAAATATTATCTCTAGCTGGGTTCGAACCTCACCCAGCCCGTCTTTCCTCTCTTTCACAGTCTGAACGCACCCCCATTACCCGCCTGTTCTGGCGCAATCTCATCTAGCCAATCGCAAGGAGCGCAGTAAAAGCTCCGATATCAGCTAGGGGCAGCTAGGTAACTCCAGTGTACCATTCGTTATACATAAACGCCGCTAAAACGCTATTTTAAAACGAGGATGTGATTGGATAGCTTACGACTGGGTTTGTCTGCGCTAAACTAGTTATAGCAACACGCGATAGAGGTGGGTGCATTCAGACCGAGACGGAGAGGATAACCCAAATGGTTCGAGCCCCGATAGAGGCAATATTTTTTATATTTTATTCCTCGGAGCACGGTCGATTTTAATCAGACTGGAATAGCACGCAAAATTTATTATCCCCCAGCATATAATGCGAGGGGATATACATGTAGTCGTTGGCTCCGTCTGTCCGTGATCTGTTTTAATTTAAAAACCATTACAGCTACATGTAGTTCAATGAACCTTGGTATAATGATTTATCATAGCATGTAGTAGCATGTATATGAAACTGTTTACAAAATTATGTGCCTTTTGGTGTTTTCATATTGCAGGGAGTTTAGGATAAGCCATCTCTCTTGATGGCTCTTGTTGGAATCGATAGATAACTTTGAAGGCCTAGTGAAAGCCGTGGATTACAACTGTTTTAATAACTCTCTAAATTTCTTCATCATGAATAATTGAAACTTGGTTTATTTGGTGTTGATGTGAGTGCATTTCTTTAAAATCCTGTAAGTAAGGTTGTACGTATTTAGCTCATCTGGCCTGTAAGGCCCGATGGGCTTATGGCATGGCATGGTGTCCGGCGTCCGTCCGTAAACTTTGTGAAATTTCGACTTCTTCTTCAGAACCAGAAAGCTGAAACTTTGTGTACAGACTCCTTGGCTAGTGAGAATTATAAATTGTAGCTTTGGTGGCCACACCCTAAAGCAAAATCAAACGTAAAGCCTGATGAGCTACAAAGCCAATGGCTCTATTTTATTGTTTACCTTGACCTGCAAAACTACCAAACGTTAAGATAAATCCTCACAGCAAGTAAAATTTACCCCAAAGTATATTGCTCCAATTGAAAAATGTCCATTATTTAGCACCTTCATATAAACGAATGCAAACCAGCAATCCCTTAACACTAATACATATAACTCTACCGGTAAACTACAGAGTTGTTTTTCAAGAAACCATTCACTGTTTCATTTATCCTGCTAGAACTGGATTATATGTTACATGTGTTATAGAATTTGACCCCAAAATAACAATATAAAAATGCATGCATATTGTCTTTATCATTCATGACGGTGCATACGTTAGAAAATTACAATCTCGCAAGCTTAGTTTGACTTTTATTTGAGCTTTTCCAGAAAACCTCAAGTTCTCTACATTTCAAACAAAACCTCAACCTTGTATATTATTCCTTACATTGATGTTATTTTCCAAAGGTCGAAAAGGCACGGAATTTCGCTCAGCGTTCTGATCACTACAATTTAATCAACATACCTTGCAAGCTTGTCGAATTTCCTTGACCAATGGTAGAATTGTTTGAGGACCTCTAAAACAATTGATACCAACTACGTTAGCGCCTGCATCTTCTAGCTGCCGACAGGCGACACTAGTAGGGATCCCCTCGTAGGTTTTGTCCGTTTGCATAGGGGCCAGATTGACAATTGATGGTGTGCCTATATGATAAAACGAAAACCGATTGGTAAATGCCCGTAGTGAAAGTCCACAGTCTACAGGAAGGTATTACAAGTCTTGCGAAAGATTCATAATCTAACACTCTCTCCCCACAGAGGCAGATCAAGTCATGAAATGTTGATGCAGCATCTTTTCTATTACGCTGACTTTGTGGGAAAGAATGGAAGATGCCTGATTGGAGGCAATCAAAGTTAGTTGTGCAATGAGCGACGCTGTTCTAAATTTTTTATTTAGGATACCTAATCATGACAAAAGCATTGTATAGATCAGAGGCAGATTTCATCATCTGATCTACCTCTGTGGGGAGAGAAAGACGGTCTACAAGAAGGTATCATTAGTCTCGCGAAAGATTGATAATCTACAATGTACATGTATCGTAAGGATTCAATGGCATTAATTGTCACTTATAATGTCTTAATTAACAATTTCATCAATAAATTGCGTGTTCAGCAGTAAGGGCAGAAAGGACATGTTCTGTTGAATATATTCATCTTAATCTCAATAAAATTAGATCATATTTTTGAAGCAATTTGATATGCAGAATTAACCATAGTGCGACACAATTAAGATCCCTATTTATTGTGATTGACAGCCGCCATATCCGCTGCCATTCGTCATAGTGAGTTGAACATAACATGAGAAAGTTGTACGATAAGGTGTACCGCATTCTCTCCCCACAGAGGCAGATCAAGTCATGTTGATTTAGCTTAATCATTCTCTCCCCACAAAGGCAGATCAAGTCATGTTGATTTAGCCTCTGTTCTATTACGCCGAAATGCGTGGGTTCCGGCAGTTTCCCCTGGCGGAAAAAACTGCTTCACAATCCATTTAAATTTCTTTAGCAAATGACAACGCTTCTCGCATGGAAAGGGTGGTTCATATCACAATGCTTTTGCCTTGATTCAGTAGCCAAAACGATGATTTAAGAACAGCTTCGCTGATTGCACAACTAACTTTGATTGCCTCCAATCAGGCATCTCCCATTCTATCCCACAAACTCGGCGTAATATAACAGAGGCTAAATCAACACGACCTGATCTGCCTCTCTGGGGAGAGAATGTCCGTTTAGGTGTACCGACCATCTCCATACTTCTGGATACAGTCCAGGGCTATCTTGGCCTCTCCATACTCAGTGAATGTCTCAGCAAGAATGAAGTCAGCGCCACATTGGACCGCCCATTCTATTTGTTCCTGAAGTAGAGTCAACACTTTGTACATTAAAGGGGAAGTAGCACGTTTTAGGGGGAATATAAGGTGATGTCAGGAAAATGAAAATTGATGGTTCCAATTGAATGACAATGTATTTACACTAAATGGAGCAGTACTAATATAACATATAACGTAACGTTTAGCCATGCGATTGCTTTTTCCTACACAAAATGAATTAAAGGTGTTCACACAAAATGGCTGCCCATGGATTTTATGTGAATCTTAGTTTGTTCTCTGACTAAAGATGATTGTCCACAACGAGTGTAGTGAGAATTTTGATACTGTCAAAATAATACATTTACCATAAACTAACAATTATCAGCGAAAAACATATAATATAATAAAAAAAACGTGCTACTGCTCCTTTAACGGTTTAAATGTCATTTGCAAGTTATAGAGAACATCTGTTACAGGTTTAATAAGTAATGGAACATTAGTATTTGTGGATTTCCATGAGTAAGTTCCATTATGGGTAGCTCTTGTAACATCATCATGAGAACAAATTCATTCATTTCATTTTTATAAGGCTAGGTTTATTCCACTCAGTGTTATCTTGTACACTGATTAGACGGCTCCGAATAAGTTGTTCTCTTCAGAAAGAATGATCGACTCCATCATTATTTGCAGACATTGGAATAAAATGAAAATAAAATAACATGACCTTGAACTTGCCCTCAACCTGTTTTCTAACTATCGGTTAGGCAATATTGTTTCTGAAAAACAAACATGGTCACATCATCTTAAAGATGGCCTTGACCTCTTAAGAAACTGTCAATTCTGCTATAAAGTATCTGAAAAACAGCCACGTTACCTTGAAGATGGCCTCGACCTGCTGGTTGTTATCTGGACTCTCCTTCCTGTAGACGGTCGTGTTGCAGATGTTTCCCCCCATCAGAGTCCCCGTCTTGTCGGCCACTTCACGGGCTATCTTCAGCGCGCTCACGTTCAGGGTTTCCAGAAGATCCTCCTTACCGATCAGACGAAGTTTTTCCCTGTGTCCGTAGTACTTGGTAATAAAAAAATGACATTATGAAAACTATGCATGTCACTTAAATAAGCAATACCAATAGTGACAAGACATTGAAAAGTTTAGTTGTAAGATGTAAACTGACATTTATATAATGGTATTACCATTTGTTGTCATTTCATTAGTATCGGTAATTTCACATGGTTTGTTGGAACAGTATATTTTAGATCGGCATGATGAAAGTTTTAGACTCGGTTCATGCATCTCGGGTCAAATAACTCATCACTTGCATCAATAATTTCCCTGCAACTCTTTGCAGTTTTTATTGCGTACATTGTATCCGCCAGTAATGAATTGCAAACCGTGCTGACCCCGACCCCTGGTCAACGGCGTAAAAATGCTCTTAAAAGCGCAGTTCGCTCAATCATATTCCTGTTTTAGTTCGACTTTAAAACAACATTGAAGTTTATGATTTGCCGTGTCTTGGTTAGACTATAACTAAGAATATCGGTTTGATTTGATACCTGTTTTACATAAAACGTGTAAATACATATATATCTTGTAGATCAGACATCGACGTTTTCAAAGCCTTACCGTAAAAGCCAAAACAACGTCACTTCCGGCATGTACAAACTCCTCATGAAGGCTGCGCACAAGGTCTGGATGTTCGATGACAACTTCCGGTACGAACGCCCCAGCTTTAAGGTATCCTCGTCTTTCGAACTCGAAAACGTACCCTTCGGCCATGATAAGGTCTCCGTCATTTGCCAGGCGCTCCATGAGTCCTGGTTGTGATTGAAATATGTACACTTGTGCCGTCTTACCTCTCATTCTTGACAATCTACCTACCTGTAGAACTGCTCTACACGCAGTCAGGTTTGGGTGCAATGCTACACTGAATTTGAGCGCAGTACCACCCATGGTTCGCTAGTTCCAGCCGATGCTAGCAGGTTAAGTTGCAACCGCAATACATAGCCACAATAGTGTTGCAGGTTTCTGCCTGCAATAATACTAGCAGCCGCTATGTATGTTAAATACTCTTGAAAGCTGCGATAAACCTCATATCATCTCATCTTACAACCAGTAAGCCTTGATCTAGATATATATTTTTCAAATGTGTTATCATCAGAGTTCCATATTATCATTACATTAGATTCACGAGGGTTATTATATAAGCAGCAGTTATGATGATCAAGTTCCTATATCTTCAATCTGTCCTCAAACCGTAGCTTATATGATATATATATCACCATTTATTACCTACGAGGGCAGTCATATTGAGGGTTATATTTTTCATTTGTTGCCCTAGGGCAAAATATCACTTTTTCATTGTGACGTCACGTTATAAACACTGCTTTGATTGCACGTCACAATCCGTACGGGCAGGCGGCGGCTAGTCCGCCTATGGTGAGAAGTAGGTTTTGAGTATTTTCTTTAATTTTGGGACTACGGTAATACACAGAATATTATATTCGTGTCCATGACATGTTACTATGTGTACGACACTCGTGCCTAAATATTAGTGTATCCCTCGCTCTCGCTCGGAAAATACTAATATTTAGCCACTCGTGTCGTAAACATTGTATGTCATGGACACTCATATAATATCCTCTATTTATGCAATAGAACAAACTGTTGTTCTATTGATCGAGGCCCGATTGTAAAGGCGATATAGACGAGTTTGTAAGCTGCGGGGACAGTCGTTGCTGGCGGTGTTGCCCGCCTCGAATCACGCAAACCCAAAATTGTGTTATTTGAAAGATAGTGTGATCAAAAATATTAGAATGTTAAATCAGTTACCTTTGTTAGCCATACTGTAGCTTTACCTCAAGGAGATCGGGAAGAGCGATAGTTCATTCAACACTTTATGTAAAGCTCTTCAAAACGTGGGATATATTTCTATAAAGCCATTCTTACGATTAGATTCTACTGATAAGGAGAGAAAATTTAAAAGATAACAATAACTTTGACTTTGACATTGTAAAGTTCAATTTAAAGGCGCTGTGCATGTTTTAGGAAAATACGGTGATCTAACGGGAGATAACAAAAATGTTACCAATTGCTTTACAATGTGTTATAATCAAATTAAAGAAAGTTCGCTACGCCAGTCCAATTCCCGCAATCGATTGATTTAAAAGTGAAGGTGATCACTTTTAAAGGTCCGCACGAAGCTTTACATTACACCGTATTCTATCACTACGGATAATCGGGTTGAGATCTGACATGTTTTATCCTGTGAAAAAAGGTAGATGCTTCATTTAGAAAATTTCAGTTTTCAAACCTTATTTTCAACACGAATCATGATTTAAAACATTTGTAAACTTAGCAATATATCTATGGTAAATTATGCACAATAAACATGATTTTGCATTAACCATGGCCTTTTTGAAAAGTATCGCCTCACTAAAGTTTAATACGGTATAGAGTGCTTCGTGAAAGAATAGTAAGTTATTGCTAATGAGAAATGTTCTATGGTTTGTAATTGTGACTGTACTGTACTTAAATGTGACACCTTCAGCATCATGATCAATCACAAAGAGAGCCCTCGTTAATCTATGAATCATTTCTGAGACAACGCAATGTCTCTTGGCGTGCACGTAATGGCTTTATCAATCTCGTGTTTCTATTAAAATACACGTCTCATGTTATAGCCGTAGCGGCGTGAGCAACAGGCTTAAGAAAGGCGATAACCATTAAAGGGGCAGTAGCACGTTTTTTGATAATTTTATATTCTAAATTTTTCAATGATAATTGTTAGTTAAGGCTAAATGTATTATTTTGACAGTGTCAAAAAGCTCACACACAAGCCAATCTTCCATAGTCAGAGAACAAAGTATGAAGATTCACATAAAATTCATTGGCGGCCATTTTGTGTGAACACCTTTAATTCATTTTGTGTAAGAAAAATGAATCTCATGGTTAAACTTTACGTTATATATTTGAATTATTACTGCTCCATTTAGATTAAATACATTGTCTTTCAATTGGAACCATCAATTTCCATTTTCCTGACATCACCTTATATTCCTCGTAAAAACGTGCTACTGCCCCTTTCGTAAATTTTCGACAAATTATCAATGGCGTCATTAAATCGATAGAAACCGACTGGTGCGTTAAGATATCATTTGAAGGCTAATAGGTTCAGTTTTGTGGCAATATTATTTGAAGTCGCGAATTTGATCGCAAACCGGAAAGCGAACCGATACAGGCGCTCTTCAATCAGTCAAAAGTATTTTTTGTAATTTATTCAAAGAAACAGAAGGACAGAAACATGTTGATAGTAGAATTTTAATTAGACTGGTGGTTCTGAGATATTCTCTTCTATACATTGATGATACCGCTGCTCGAATTTGTTCAAAGTATTTGTTTGGAGTTTTGAATTGAAATATATATTTCCTATCTACCACAGCCAATATGTTATTACAACACATCAAAACGAATATAAGGGATCTTTTTCACGGTAAAGTGGCAGTCACTAAGCATCGTTCGTTAAAAAAACGTTATCCCTGCTAGCTAGCAGTGATTGTACATACATTATTAAATGCAGTTTGTTCATTTGATAGTATATGCAATTGTAAAATGTTTACCACGAAAAACATTCTCTCCCCACAGAGGCAGATCAAGTCATGAAATATTGATACAGCCTCTGTTTTAACTCGCCGAGTTTGTGGTCTAGAACGGGAGACGCCTGATTGGAGGCAATCAAAGTTAGTTATGCAATCAGCGACGCTGTTCTTAAATCACCATTTTGGCCACTGAATCATGGCAAAAGCAATGTGTTATGAACCAACTTTTCCATGTGAGAAGCGTTGTCATTTGATAAAGAAGTTCAAACTGATTGTTATGCTTATTGTTTTCCGCCAGGGGGAAACTGCCGGAACCCGCACAGGCTATATCAACTCATGACTTGATCAGTCTCTGTGGGGAGAGAATGCCCGTAGAAGTAACCTCAAATGAACAATGAGGGCCTGAACTGATATACAATAAATACATAGAATTACAGACTTCTTGCCTTTATTGCAGAGCTTGAACAAACCATATTTCTGCTTATGAACTCTTCTGTTTTTAAGCCATCTCTATTTTGCTTTTGACAGATTTTGAGTTTTTCTCTGTGAGTAATATTTCATGCCATCGTACATCGGCATCATATTTGTGTAAACAGTGGATTTAAAATACTTACTGTCGGAAATAAACCATACAAGAGTTTCGAATGATAATGACATTTTACTAAGGAGTTAGCCCTTTCAATGACAACTGAACAAGGGCAGTGACGGCAAGCCTTTTTTAAATGACGTCATAGTGATGTATACACATGTTTCTATTAATTCTGTTCAATATCTAAATTTGCAACTTAGTTATCAATGATGACAACTGACTAATGTCATATTTATTTTTCTTTTGATGTGAAATTCAAGTTTTATTGCCAATATCGATATAATTTGTTTCTTACTGCATTGTACATGTACAGAAAAATAGGGCAAATCTGATACTCATAGTGTACATTACTGTAATCTGACCTTGATTAGGCATATCCCTGTAATTTCTCTAGGATATATGACTCGTGATAAGTTAATGTTCTTTGATCGACTTGATATACATTCATCAACAATCTAGGTTAACAGTCTATAGAGCATAAATCTACATAAATGACAAAATTGTAAATGTTATGTCAACAACATCCAATTGAATATTTTATATAACTGAATTGCTTACTCAAGGCTGCGTAAATCAAATATACAAAATCACAACACTTACTACCTGCTTAATAAATAAAGTTATTAAGCAATCAGACAAAAGAATACAATGGTTTCAAACAATAAAATCAATTTATGAGAATGCTTATACTGGAAAATATATACAATGGTAACACACAAAAAACAAACAAACAAACACGTATTAAATCTTTAATATTATTTGAAAACAAACGTCATATTTTATTTTTAAAAAACATGTCTTTAGCTGAGGCTGCTAAACGATCTTCCGCTAAATACTATTTTCAATAAACGAGTTCATAATTAAGTTCAAGGAATGCCACAGTGTTGTTTAACTAAAAAATCCACATGTATCGCATTTCTGACATACATGTATGTACCAAGATTTTGTCGTCACAAGTTCAAACCAACGAGAGCAGTACGGATTAATGAATCAACAATTAATGAGTTTATATAGAGATTAGTTTGGTTACAGCTTGCTACCGTTCGGATACCGCGGGATTCGGATTATCGGTGGACGGATTATCGGGGTCTGACTGTATTGCAAAAAGCGGTATGTATTTGAAAACCTAAAGTATTGCATGGAAAAATGAGATATAAAACTGGACGTTTCATACTCGAATTGTTTTGTTTTTATGTTTTTATGTTTTAAGAAGCAATACAACGTTCTTCTTAATTTGATTTATTACCTACGAGGGCAGTCATACCGGGGTTCATATTTTTCATATGTTGCCCTAGGGCAAAATATCACTTTTTCATTGTGACGTCACGTTATTACAATGCTTTGACGTCACGGTTCACCTATGACGTCACAATCTATACGGGCCGGCGGCGGCTTTTCCGCCTATGCTTATCAGAAGGTTTTGAGTAATTTCTTTGATTTGGAGGCTACGGTAATAAACAGAATATTATATTCGTGCCGATGACATACTATGTTTACGACACTCGTGCCTAAATATCAGTATATCCCTCGTTCTCGCTCGGGAAATACTAATATTTAGCCACTCGTGTCGTAAACATAGTATGTCATGGACACTCATATAATATCCTCTATTTATTACCTACGAGGGCAGTCATATAGGGGTCATATTTTTCATTTGTTGCCCTAGGGCAAAATATCACTTGTTCATTGTGACGTCATGTTAAGAACAATACTTTGACGTCACGGTTCACCTATGACGTCATAATGTATACGGGCCGGCGGTGGCTAGTCCGCCTATGCTGAGAAGTAGTTTTTGAGTATTTTCTTTAATTTTGGGACTACGGTAATAAACAGAACATTATATTCGTGCCCATGACATACTATGTTTACGACACTCGTGCCTAAATATCAGTATATCCCTCGCTATCGCTCGGGAAATACTAATATTTAGGCACTCGTGTCGTGAACATAGTATGTCATGGACACTCATATAATATCCTCTATATATTATGATATATTTTCTAATAATTACTAGCTTATTCAAAATGTATTTACTTCATAGGGTCAACTGAATAATCCGAAGTCGAAGAGTATTCGTTCTCTCCCCAGAGGCAGATCAAGTCATGAAACGTTGATACAGCCTCTGTATATTACGCCGAGTTTGTGTGGGATATAACGGGAGACGCCTGATTGGAAGTTAGTTGTGCAATCAGCGAGTCTGTTCTTAAAGGGGCAGTAGCACGTTTTTTGATAATTTTATATTTTAAAATTTTCAGTGATAATTGTAAGTTAATGTTAAATGTATTATTTTGACAGTGTCAAAAATGTCATTGCACAAGTCAATCATCCATAGTCGGAGGACAAAGTATGAAGATTCACATAAAATTCATTGGCGGCCATTTTGTGTGAACACCTTTAATTCATTTTGTGTAAGAAAAATGAATCTCATGGTTAAACTTTACGTTATATATTTGAATTATTACTGCTCCATTTAGATTAAATACATTGTCTTTCAATTGGAACCATCAATTTCCATTTTCCTGACATCACCTTATATTCCTCGTAAAAACGTGCTACTGCCCCTTTCGTAAATTTTCGACAAATTATCAATGGCGTCATTAAATCGATAGAAACCGACTGGTGCGTTAAGATATCATTTGAAGGCTAATAGGTTCAGTTTTGTGGCAATATTATTTGAAGTCGCGAATTTGATCGCAAACCGGAAAGCGAACCGATACAGGCGCTCTTCAATCAGTCAAAAGTATTTTTTGTAATTTATTCAAAGAAACAGAAGGACAGAAACATGTTGATAGTAGAATTTTAATTAGACTGGTGGTTCTGAGATATTCTCTTCTATACATTGATGATACCGCTGCTCGAATTTGTTCAAAGTATTTGTTTGGAGTTTTGAATTGAAATATATATTTCCTATCTACCACAGCCAATATGTTATTACAACACATCAAAACGAATATAAGGGATCTTTTTCACGGTAAAGTGGCAGTCACTAAGCATCGTTCGTTAAAAAAACGTTATCCCTGCTAGCTAGCAGTGATTGTACATACATTATTAAATGCAGTTTGTTCATTTGATAGTATATGCAATTGTAAAATGTTTACCACGAAAAACATTCTCTCCCCACAGAGGCAGATCAAGTCATGAAATATTGATACAGCCTCTGTTTTAACTCGCCGAGTTTGTGGTCTAGAACGGGAGACGCCTGATTGGAGGCAATCAAAGTTAGTTATGCAATCAGCGACGCTGTTCTTAAATCACCATTTTGGCCACTGAATCATGGCAAAAGCAATGTGTTATGAACCAACTTTTCCATGTGAGAAGCGTTGTCATTTGATAAAGAAGTTCAAACTGATTGTTATGCTTATTGTTTTCCGCCAGGGGGAAACTGCCGGAACCCGCACAGGCTATATCAACTCATGACTTGATCAGTCTCTGTGGGGAGAGAATGCCCGTAGAAGTAACCTCAAATGAACAATGAGGGCCTGAACTGATATACAATAAATACATAGAATTACAGACTTCTTGCCTTTATTGCAGAGCTTGAACAAACCATATTTCTGCTTATGAACTCTTCTGTTTTTAAGCCATCTCTATTTTGCTTTTGACAGATTTTGAGTTTTTCTCTGTGAGTAATATTTCATGCCATCGTACATCGGCATCATATTTGTGTAAACAGTGGATTTAAAATACTTACTGTCGGAAATAAACCATACAAGAGTTTCGAATGATAATGACATTTTACTAAGGAGTTAGCCCTTTCAATGACAACTGAACAAGGGCAGTGACGGCAAGCCTTTTTTAAATGACGTCATAGTGATGTATACACATGTTTCTATTAATTCTGTTCAATATCTAAATTTGCAACTTAGTTATCAATGATGACAACTGACTAATGTCATATTTATTTTTCTTTTGATGTGAAATTCAAGTTTTATTGCCAATATCGATATAATTTGTTTCTTACTGCATTGTACATGTACAGAAAAATAGGGCAAATCTGATACTCATAGTGTACATTACTGTAATCTGACCTTGATTAGGCATATCCCTGTAATTTCTCTAGGATATATGACTCGTGATAAGTTAATGTTCTTTGATCGACTTGATATACATTCATCAACAATCTAGGTTAACAGTCTATAGAGCATAAATCTACATAAATGACAAAATTGTAAATGTTATGTCAACAACATCCAATTGAATATTTTATATAACTGAATTGCTTACTCAAGGCTGCGTAAATCAAATATACAAAATCACAACACTTACTACCTGCTTAATAAATAAAGTTATTAAGCAATCAGACAAAAGAATACAATGGTTTCAAACAATAAAATCAATTTATGAGAATGCTTATACTGGAAAATATATACAATGGTAACACACAAAAAACAAACAAACAAACACGTATTAAATCTTTAATATTATTTGAAAACAAACGTCATATTTTATTTTTAAAAAACATGTCTTTAGCTGAGGCTGCTAAACGATCTTCCGCTAAATACTATTTTCAATAAACGAGTTCATAATTAAGTTCAAGGAATGCCACAGTGTTGTTTAACTAAAAAATCCACATGTATCGCATTTCTGACATACATGTATGTACCAAGATTTTGTCGTCACAAGTTCAAACCAACGAGAGCAGTACGGATTAATGAATCAACAATTAATGAGTTTATATAGAGATTAGTTTGGTTACAGCTTGCTACCGTTCGGATACCGCGGGATTCGGATTATCGGTGGACGGATTATCGGGGTCTGACTGTATTGCAAAAAGCGGTATGTATTTGAAAACCTAAAGTATTGCATGGAAAAATGAGATATAAAACTGGACGTTTCATACTCGAATTGTTTTGTTTTTATGTTTTTATGTTTTAAGAAGCAATACAACGTTCTTCTTAATTTGATTTATTACCTACGAGGGCAGTCATACCGGGGTTCATATTTTTCATATGTTGCCCTAGGGCAAAATATCACTTTTTCATTGTGACGTCACGTTATTACAATGCTTTGACGTCACGGTTCACCTATGACGTCACAATCTATACGGGCCGGCGGCGGCTTTTCCGCCTATGCTTATCAGAAGGTTTTGAGTAATTTCTTTGATTTGGAGGCTACGGTAATAAACAGAATATTATATTCGTGCCGATGACATACTATGTTTACGACACTCGTGCCTAAATATCAGTATATCCCTCGTTCTCGCTCGGGAAATACTAATATTTAGCCACTCGTGTCGTAAACATAGTATGTCATGGACACTCATATAATATCCTCTATTTATTACCTACGAGGGCAGTCATATAGGGGTCATATTTTTCATTTGTTGCCCTAGGGCAAAATATCACTTGTTCATTGTGACGTCATGTTAAGAACAATACTTTGACGTCACGGTTCACCTATGACGTCATAATGTATACGGGCCGGCGGTGGCTAGTCCGCCTATGCTGAGAAGTAGTTTTTGAGTATTTTCTTTAATTTTGGGACTACGGTAATAAACAGAACATTATATTCGTGCCCATGACATACTATGTTTACGACACTCGTGCCTAAATATCAGTATATCCCTCGCTATCGCTCGGGAAATACTAATATTTAGGCACTCGTGTCGTGAACATAGTATGTCATGGACACTCATATAATATCCTCTATATATTATGATATATTTTCTAATAATTACTAGCTTATTCAAAATGTATTTACTTCATAGGGTCAACTGAATAATCCGAAGTCGAAGAGTATTCGTTCTCTCCCCAGAGGCAGATCAAGTCATGAAACGTTGATACAGCCTCTGTATATTACGCCGAGTTTGTGTGGGATATAACGGGAGACGCCTGATTGGAAGTTAGTTGTGCAATCAGCGAGTCTGTTCTTAAAGGGGCAGTAGCACGTTTTTTGATAATTTTATATTTTAAAATTTTCAGTGATAATTGTAAGTTAATGTTAAATGTATTATTTTGACAGTGTCAAAAATGTCATTGCACAAGTCAATCATCCATAGTCGGAGGACAAAGTATGAAGATTCACATAAAATACATAGGCCGCCATTTTTGTGTGAACACCTTTAATTCATTTTCTGTAAGAAAAAGGAATCGCATGGCTAAACTTTATATTAAATATTTGAATTATTACTGCTCCATTTAGTTTAAATACATTTGTCTTTCGATTGGAACCATTAATTTTCATGTTCCTGACATCACCTCATATTCCCCCTAAAAACGTGCTACTGCCCCTTTAAATACTCATTATGGCTACTAAATGATGGCAAAGGCACTGTAAAATAAACCACCCTTTTCATGCAAAAAGCGTTCACTTGTCATTTGCTTCAAATGGATGGTGATTCCAATTTGGTCCGCTAGGGGAAACTGCCGGAACCCACGGATTTCGGCGTAATATAACAGAGGCTGTATGAACATTTCATGACTTGATCTGCCTCTGGGGAGTGAGAATGTAGAGTATTAAATATTCAGGGAAAACTGCGACGGCCATTTTTGTGAAATTACCTTTTATAAATTTGAGTTTGGGTCATAGATTCGTAAGGTTTCAACCAGCACCGTTCTCTCCTTTTTAGACTGCTTTATTTAATTAAGAGACAATTATACACATTTCTTCAAATAAACCAATTAAAAAAGAAATGTGGAAGTAGAAATCCTAGTGTCACATGTAGAAGTCAGCGTGAAAAGGAGTATTCCGTTATCAATGTTCGTATCATTGTAGTATAAAATTAGTTTTCATTTATTTTTGTGCACGGCATAGAGTAACTCTAATCTGAAAGATTGAAAACATCACAACATACAAATACTCTCAAGGTTATATAATAATAATTGGAATATTGTCCTTTGAATATCACCTTCTGTTGTGTAAAATCAATGAAGTTTATGTTTAACATAATGTCTTGGCCATCATTTTCCCATAGAACAATAATTAGCTTCCTTTTATCTTCTCCTGAAATGTTGTCACCTTGACGAAAGCAAACACTTATATACTAGCATCACATTCAAAAGCAAATCAATGATCTCCTACGCCATTTTACTAGACGAGTTATAGCCTACCTAACTGAAATCAGGTATTTTGGTGATAATCATAATGTGTTTGAAATTTAATACAACTTCATAAGTTCTTTGAGAGGCATTTTAGAAGTTGGGATGAAAATAATGCTGAGGAATATATGGATGACAACTTCTCTGCTTGAGAACGACACAAGAATCTGTGTCGGAACGTCGCATACAATGAACAAAGAAGTTGTCATCCATATATTCCTCAGCATTATTAACTTCATAAGTATTTGAAATTTGTAGATTCTTTAAATCAAATATCGAAAGCAAAGTAACAACAAGACGCTCCTTATATTCCGAAAAGGTTTCGTTTATTTCTACAATCCTGATTAAAATAATCGCTAAAAGCTTTTTGGTCAATAGTTTAAGTTCATAATCAAAGTAAAATGATCAATAAAAATATTAAAGAAAATGTCTCTCAAGATTAACACATGATATGTAATTGCAAACATGAAACACTTAAAAAGATTTGTATTAAGAGAAATTGACGATATGGTGGATCATAGCATATTTTATATAGTTTATATTAAGGGAGAATGCATGACCATGTGTCGATTCATGATAATGACCAACGAGCCCTTAGAGGGGCATATTCAGAGTGTCGGGAGGAAATACTTCGCGACTATGATAGGCAGTTTCACAGTTGCTGGCTGGAGCCGTGTTGCCCAGTCTAAGCAAACCTAGCCTCAATATTACCCGTTTCACTCAGATTTTGAGACTTGAAATGTCATGAAATGTTGATATAGCCTCTGTTCTAATTAACCGAGTTTTCGGTCTAGAATGGAAGATGCCTGATTGGAGGATCAAAGTTAGTTATGCAATCAGCTTCGCTGTTCTAAAATCACCATTTTGGCTACTGAATCATGGCAAAAGCATTGTGATTATGAACCATTCTTTTCATGCGAGAAGCGTTGTCATTTGATAAAGAAATTCAAATGGATTGTGGTGCATTTTTTACCGCCAGGGGAAACTACCGAAAACCAAGAATTTGGTCATATTAGAACAGAGGCTCGATCAACATTTCATGACTTGATCAGAAGGGAGAGAATGATAATACAACTGAAACGTGTATTCGAGTACACAATGTCATATGAAAAAAACTGACCCCCAACCTGACAGTAGTTTTAATGATAATACGCTGTAAACACTATAGAGTGAGATCATCACCATGGATTAAACAGAAAAGAAATTCCACGAAGTTACAAGATAGATTTTGTGTAATAACAAATTACATTCTTTATATTGGCAGCTGTTAAAAGTTTTAAATCATCTGAAAAAATGACGATTTTAAAATCATTTAATGTAATTCAAGCAATTTATCAAGTCACGAACACATCGTGGTGTTAAAAAATAATCTTATTACATTAGATGATTACTGTCCAGATATATTCATAAACCGAATTGGTACCTCCACCAAAAATGGAATTGTTATTGTGTATACTGATTAACTCAGTCTAAGACATTAATTTTCATCACGCAACCACACTAGTACTATTTCGGACAATGGCGATAATATTTGTCTTGTAGGTAATGCGAACGTGAAAGGACAAATATTCCAATCTTAAAGGGGCAGTAGCACGTGTTTTGATAATTTTATATTTTTAAAATTTCACTGATAATTGTAAGGTAATGCTAAATGTATTATTTTGACAGTGTAAAAAATCTCATTACACAAGTCAATCATAGTCAGAGGACAAAGTATATTAGATTCACATAAAATCCATTGGCCGCCAATTTGTGTGAATACCTTTAATTCATTTTGTGTAAGAAAAAGGATTCTCATGGTTAAACTTTACGTTATATATTTGAATTATTACTGCTCCATTTAGATTAAATACATTGTCTTTCAATTGGAACCATCAATTTCCACCTTTAATTAATTTTGTGTAAGAAAAAGGAATCGCATGGCTAAACTTAACGTTATATATTTGAATTATTACTGCTTCATTTTGTTTGAATACATTGTTTTTCAATTGGAACCATTAATTTTCCTGAGATGTGATACTGCCCCTTTAAGCTAAGTTTAATAAATTGTAATGAAGTTGAAAACCCTCTTCGAAATCAAAATAATATTGAAGTAAGTATTTATATGATATGAAGTGATATACAAGGGGTTATATGTGGTATTATCATTAACAGTTTGTATCAAACGTATTATCAATCTCTTGTTGGAACGGACAATATATTTGATCTTATTCGAGCTTTTTTAGGATAAAAAGGTACATATAAATCTTCAAAACAATTCATCATTCGTTAATCACATATCATGCAATCTGCGGGGAAATTAATTAACGGATATTTAAATTTGTTTCTTTGAAATTAAATGTTTTTTCGTCCATCACTAATTATATCTTTTAAAGGTTTTCTATTGTTCATTGGATTGTAACTGAGCTGTCTTTGATTCAATAGAAAGATTCTTGTATAAATAATCCACTTCGTTATTCAGCGACGCTGTTCTTAAATAATCATTTTGGCTACTAAATGATGGCAAAACACTGTGTAATGAACCACCCTTTTCATGCGAAAAGCGTTCACTTGTCAATCGCTTCAAATGGATGGTGGTGCAAATTTTGTCCGCTAGGGGAAACTGCCGTAACCCGGGGATTTCGGCGTAATATAACAGAGGCTGTATCAACATTTCTTGACTTGATCTGCCTCTGTAGGGAGAGAATGGGTAAAGGAGAGTCAGTTAGAAATGGATCTTGTAACTTGAAGTAAAGAAGCTACCTCATTTTAGTGCAGAAAATGATAGATTGGCATCAACGGTCGGTGACGTCACAATGTTTTTGTCTTACTGGCAGATTAAGATGCCTTTATGTCAGTAAGGTAATGATTTATAACGCCAAGAGTGTTTGTTACTCCAGTGTGTTTGTTACTATAGGTCTAGGTCTATACTACACTAGTTTGTATAATATACCGTGAATTTTGTATTACTATTTATAACATGAAATTGTAACTCTCCTGTATACGGACCGAAAGGCCTTGAATGCAAAAAACTTTGTCTGTCTGTCTGTCTTGATGTCGTACTTTCATATAAGAAGCTGGTTGATATTATCTATTACATGAATCTTCAGAGTGACCTGAACACTGTGTATAACCGTACACCGGAACTAGCGAGGTGTACGGCGGAGAAATGTTGCTAGCGAGGAGCCGAAATCGAAAGTTAGGTAATATTTTACTTCATAGCTTTCAAATAATCAACATCATGTGGAAATTTTAGCACACATACTTAGTAAAATGTATGTGCTTGTTATTCTGTATCCAAGGGACAGTAACAATGACAGTTGCGAGTAATGCTATTGTTAGTAACACATTTGCTATCTCTGACTATGAACAGGATATGGCATTAAATAGTTATGTCTTGGAAAGCTATTGACATGATAATAACATATAAAAAGTTGATGAAACTGCGATGATTGCTTTTTAAGTGATCCCGTTTGCGATCACGCTCCTCGCTAGCAACATTTCTCCGCCGTACACCTCGCTAGTTCTGGTGTACGGTTATACACATTGATGAACAAACTATGAAACTTTATTTCAAATCCTCTGAGACATGGCCATCCAGTAGCTGCTTCACAATCTAATTACCATCCTCTTCGTGGTTGTAACACGATGCAGGAGACTCTATCATAGGAACTAATCTCGTCCAAATGACCTAAAGGTAATCCAGGCTATAAATGTAATCTCAGTGATTATTGTCTGGTCAAAATTAGCAGGAATCTATTTGGTTGGCATTTCAACACATCTGGTTTTCAGTAATTGGAATAAGACCAATAGTATTGCAGTTTGCTTTGACGATCGACACGGTAATGGCTTCGATAATAGCTTCCCATCACTAGCAAGGGTCATGTTCAATGTATATACTGATATTACAAACGTTTAAGGAGCGAGTGAGTGAGTTATGGTTGACATAATGACCTACAGCCGAGTGGGTATCGGATATAACCTTCAAGCGACAGCGAGAAGGTTATATCCGATAGCCACGAGGATGTGGTCATTATCTCACATACATCACATGGCTTTACCAATTTGCATTTGAAGAAGGGTAGAACATCAACCAAATATTCAGTTATTTGATAGTTGTTGTTATGGGGTAAAACTTAAATAAACGCAACTTCTTAACATTTCATTTGCACAATACGTGAATTTCACGTGCAGATTGAGGTACATTCTCTCCCCACAGAAGCAGATCAAGTCATGTTGATTTAGCCTCTGTTCTATTACGCCGAAATCCGTGGGTTCCGGCAGTTTCCCCTGGCGGGAAAAAACCCGCATCACAATCCATTTGAATTTCTTTATCAAATGACAACCCTTCTTGCATGGAAAGGGTGGTTCATATCACAATGCTTTTGCCTTGATTCAGTAGCCAAAATCATGATTTAAGAACAGCGTCGCTGATTGCACAACTAATTTTGATTGCCTCCAATCAGGCATCTTCCATTCTATCCCACAAAGTCGACGTAATATAACAGAAGCTAAATCAACATGACTTGATCTGCCTCTGTGGGGAGAGAATGATTGAGCTAGTGATGGCGAAGTTATCAATCAGACAAATCTGAGCAAGAAGCAATCTGTTTTAATTGTTTCGACTTATAAAAAACACCACAATTCTACATTGAACTGAAATTAAGTGTAGAAGAATGTTCGAAAATGTTCGTTTGAGGACATTCTCCTACTTAAAACGAGTTCCTGCTGCAAGAATGATCGCCACAACGCAACATTTCATGTGCAAAACTAATTGCGACTTAAGCTCTATATGTATTTCATGATCTTCCTGACTGTTAGTTTCAAACACTCCCCTGTCAAGTAAACATCCGTACAGAATAAGTTTGTCTAGTTAAAGTAAGTACACATTAATTCCATATGATTCACATAAAATCCATTGGCGGCCATTTTGTGTGAACACCTTTAATTCATTTTGTGTAAGAAAAGGGAATCGCATGGCTAAACTTTACGTTAGATATTTGAATTATTACTGCTCCATTTAGTTTAAATACATTATCTTTCAATTGGAACCATTATTTTTCATTTTCCTGACATCACCTTATAGTCCCCCTAAAAACGTGCTACTGCCCCTTAAGAGACATTTGAATTTGGTGATTAAAAATCCATTCGATGGAGATAATATCCAAATAAATTTAGTATATATGATATAATCTCGTTTTTAGGTATAAAAAGTACAATCGTATATCAACTTAACGGTATCATTACATAAGCATTCCATATGAGGAGAAAATCATGTTGATATTTTTATTTATCCAATAATTATATGTCCAACAATAACTATATTCTTCTTTTTATAAAGATGATGTTTTAGTCCTTTTATTATGTTTCAATAAACATCCATTAACTTTTATGTCTGTTTAACTTATTTGTAATATGCATTGTACATTATAAATACTGTTTTAGATAGACTGTTTATTTTTTCGCATAACAGGCGTTTTATTTCCAGTTTCTTCCGTTTGAAATACCTTATTTTCGTTTTTGTTAGATAACGCTTTTATCGTAAAATAAACGGTGCACATGTCCCTTTAAACTTAAATAAAATTTTGCGATGCTTTTAGCCGGTTACGTCCAAGTCGCCATTAGTTTTGCACACACATTTGGATTTCAGCACTTTTCTTTGGATTCAGGCAGTTGCGTTCGAGCGCATTGATTTCGACGGCAACATTCTTGAAGACTTTCACCAGCGAAGTACGAAAACAAATTAAACTATACTTATGTTTACGTAACATTGTTTTAAATAATTTGAATACAATTTGTCAAACACGTCACCGAAATTGTGATTTTTGCAAATGATATTCTAATGTCTAATACACTATTTAGTCCATCAAATATTTCCCTCTTTTTGAAACAAAAGGTGTTGCTGCACGGACATTGTCAATTTCATCTTGTGATGCACGGATTTTAAGTAAATATCGCACGAGCTGTACTCAATCGAAAGCACATGGTTTGAAGGTGGAGACGAAAATGTTTTTGAACAAATTTATGGCCGCGTTTCAAGGTCTTATCAGGAGGAAGTAGAGGTGAGTTGAATTTTTAAGTATATTCATGTATTTGCTGTTGTTATATTGCGTGGATCTACGAAAATGTTGAAGTATGTTACAGAGGGTTTACACGGTATATAAAAACAAGCTGTCAACAACCAAGTTAATTTTATGCATTTTCAAAGATTTTGCTGTTGAAAAATGATTCTTAATGTAATCATTATTTTCAATATAATTTAGTAGTGTATATAACAATGTGTACATAATATTGATGAATAATGTAACAAGGTGCTTATAAGCTTATTACCCTGAAACTAATTAATTTAGCATGTTTCTTTCTTACAATTAATCACATTATTTCACATTCATCTTTCTACCACTGGACTCATTACCTTATCGTGGTGTGGTGGTTTGTGTGCTTCGGCGACCCCGAGAGCTATGCCAGCTGGAGCTTACATGCTCCTGGTAGGGTCACCCAAGCTGGACAGGTCGACGGGTAGAAGCCAGACCAAATTTGAGTCCTTCTAAAACCTGCTTTCTATCTCTAACTATGCCTTTCTTTCCGTCTTTTCCCTCATCCTTTCGATCCCTTTCTCCCTTATCTGTCTACTCTCTTTTGGATGGCAACATCCACGTGTTTAATAACTGAAATATTGTTCCAAACACGTTAAACACCACCTCACTCACTCACTCACTCACATTCATCTTTAAAATATGATTGGTCCATGAAAAAGTATACCCTAACATTATTTAAAAGTCAGATTCTAAATGTTTTGAAATAAGATTAGCAAAAATGTTCACACCTAGAGAGAGATCAACATTACGCAATGAAGTCAAACATCGATAAGCATTTACGAAGATCATCGATGTTTAATTTCAACAACTGACGTTACACTTTTGTTTCAGGGACTACATTCATGTATGGACATTTGATTGACTATCCAAACAATATTAAAGTCGATATTATTATGGATAATTCAACAAAGACTATATGAATGGAGTTTAGCTCGTCAAAGGATTGGGAACAATGTTCACTTGGATTCTGTGTCCTACTTGCTGAAACTTTTCAGCTAATCGAGAACGACGTGAATTTGTGAGTGAGTGTTAAAATGAAAATACTAAAAGATCTTGAGGTCTGCATTCATCATGGATAAGCACAAATCACAAAATGATATCACCATGTGGTGCATTTTATATGAAAATAAGTTATAAATCTGTAAATAAAATACGTTTCAAAATTGTGTTGATATTATGTATTCTTTCGTAAATATGTCTTTGATACAGGGTCAACATTTCGAGGTGTTGGGTACCTTGACGTACCCGAAAACACAGTGGTTGTAAGTTCTTTCGAGGTTCGATACATGTACCTCAAAGAGGTGAGGCGAAGCCGAACTTGTTTGTGGTATCGAACCGAGAACACATCGACCAAACGCACCTTGGATGTGAAGAGGTAAGGTTATACAATAAAACCATCGCACTCCTGCTTATACGAAATAGTTCACCTCTGATATTGACCTGATCATGATAACCACACCACATGGTGTATTGTTTTACGCCGCGTTGGCAATATTTCAGTCCTTAGCGGCGAACGATTCAACATATTATGAGCTGAATTAGGCAAGGAGCTTGCAGAACGAAGTCCAGCCAATCATGTAAATAACAAATTTTTGAAGGCTTATGGATAGATAGATCCTTGGACAGGGCTTATACGTTAAAATACCAGAAACTTTAGGTAACATTGATAATGCATTATAAGAGGTAATAACAGTGACAAAACTTGCTTCATGTTTAATTATTAGCTAATGGTTTTCAGTATGATTCCAACTGCTTTTTATAGAAATCTACAAAATCAAATTACACAAGGGACTGTGTAAAATTTGTGAAAAAACAGGTCAGATTAAACGAACTTCAATTACTTAGTGTGAGTAATCCAACCAGGATATTTCTCCGGGTCCTATAAAACTTCATTATCAGAAATATTTCCGTTTGTCTAAACAAGACAACCTTCTGAGAAAAGTATCACTGTCAGTTGATAATTAGAAAGTTGTGCCGAAATAGCAAGTCCCTTTCAAATGACAACTCATAATATTATCTATCAAACCCTATCAGCTACATATGTATGTACAGTTTGGTTCTGTAGCTTCTTAAGATGAATTATCCCAAAACAACTTTTGAGTAATTGACTTCCTCATACAGCGGTACATTAAGTTCAACAACTTTTGATTAAAAACACATCAGATATACCTTCTATTTATGGTCAGAGCGTCTGGTTCAATGATGGATAACTATACAAATACTAAGCCGAGAAATCCTATTATGTTTCTCAGTCATTTTATAGATCGAGATTAAAGCAGTTTTATCAAAGATGACAATAAACTTAGAGTTTGTAAGATCGATCAGTTTAACTGACATATTGCACTCATTACTTCAATTCTAGGAAATAATAACAAAGGTTTTATATGACTACTTCATATAGCCAAGAAAATGTTTGAAATTAACCTTTTAGTCACATAAAATTGGATACGTAAGAACGAAAATAATGAAATAACACCAGCAAGGGTATTGCTTTTGAAACATTATTTCTGAGGCTTATGGTGAAACAAAAATGTCTGAAATATCATGATGTATATGAAACGTCTAACGAAACGAACATCATCAAAACTCTTCAATTTGTTCGTGAACACATATATGAGTCATTCTCAAAAGTTGCAGCTTTTTCATGTACCGGAATAGAAATCGGTAAAATATTGACAGAACTTTGTCAGAATTCATTTCTTGTTAACTTCTAACTTACAATCTAACTGGCAGGTAGTTAAATTGTAACCTAAATGACCAAATAATTTTTTTTCGGATTATTTTTGTAACCAAAAATTACTTTTTGGCTTGTATGTAGGTGCAAAGTCCAGGAATCGGATGTCTTTGTTTTTCTTATCCTAATTTGAATATATTTTTTTCTGCAGGTATTCTAAAATGTAGTGCTTTTCCTCATTCCTGATAGATTTTTACAACTTTTAAGTGAAAATTTTATGTGAAAATTTGAATTACTATCTTGTATACGAGAAAAATGTCTTTCCTGTAACAGGTATATAAAATTCAGAAAAGAAAATGATCCATTATCTTTTGAAAGAAAACACTTCTGTCATGCTGATCATCAACCATAGGTTTAGAGTATTGAAGATGCCTTGTTGACTCCAAAACAACTTGCTTGCTGAAAATGTTGATAGAAAAGTGAAAAATGTTGAGTATTTTTTATTGGCGTCTTTCAGATAACGCAAATTATCAAAAAAATAACCATATTTCAAGAGATGCCTCTTTCTCTATGCATGCTGCACCAAAAGCACTACACAATGATGTTGTATGAAATGGGACAAGGACTGTTCATTACTTTTCAATTGATGAACACATGGAATTTGTCTTTCATATAACAGTCTGTTCTGTAACAGATGTGTTTGTTATTGGAAAGACCATTATTGTTACTGCAAAAACATATGAATAGATATTTGGATCTTACTTGTTTGCTTCAACAAGAATTTGATTGACAGTTACAATGTAGGATGTCCCATTAGCTTCTTTACCAGAGGGGATGAAAGCATCCTTTTCTGCAGTCAAACAGACAAGTTCTTGTCAAGGGTTGTTATTTAAAAGACATTATCGTTACTGTAAAGACAATTGAATATTTACTCGAAAATAAACATTATACTTGGTTGTTTCTTCCTTCTAAATTTGTACTGAACTCATGACTTGTCTTTGAGAATCATATTTTGTAAAACATTTTCATTTTTTTCTGCAACAATATGTATATTTTAAGTCTATGGTATATAGATGTTACATGAAAGACATACTGTGTTACTGTAAAAGACATCCAAGAAACTAATACTTAATTTGGGAATTTATTTCTCTGTGCATTAAAATTGTCAATAAATGTATGGAATAACTATGCCTTTTGCTCTACTAAGAGGTCTGTGTTTTAGCCACATATCATCAAATTTATTTCTTAAGACTGTTATTTGAAAGACGGCATTGGTGAACAATGCTGAAATATGGCATATAGCCAGATAATTTTATTTATTTTAAATATTGCAATATAAGCAATGGTATTTATTTGTACATCATTATGTGGCATGACTATGGAAGGAAAAAAAACCAAAAACATAAGATTTCGATGAAACTTTTCAAAATTGGCAAGATTTCTTTACTCCAACAAGTGATAATATTTTGTCTTTCCTGTAACAGTCAATGTCTTTAACATAACAAGCAGAAAATTTCTTGGTCCTGTTTTAGTAAAGTATTAGATAAATAATAAGTAAAATTTTCTGAGGATCTGATGTGAGAAACATAAACCCTACCTGCCTTGTGCAAAGTGGTCACATATTTATGTTTCATTAAACAAACTTTCTTACTTATTTGAAGCATTTTCTTTCCAATAACAATTTGTGTCTTTGGAATAACAGAACTGTCTTTCATGTAACATGACCAAAACGTAATTGATTTATTACCTTAAAGGTAAAAATGCTTGTCATAAAATGTCAAAAAAACTTAAAACGTGATCACATGATCTCTTATAGCTATCTTCATTTTATTCTTTATGTTGAGGTCAATTGATAGGATATGAAGAGAATTTGTAAGAATCAACATGCTTAATTTTTTCAACCAACTTGGTGTACAAGCGTTTATCATATGAAAATATTACTTGATATTTTTCTTTTTACATTTGAGCAACAACACATATGCTAAGGTAGATACTACAATGCAACATCTTTACATACAAATGTTTTTTAAAGAAAACACACAAGCATAACTATCGTTACTGGAAAGACATTGTCTCTTCATCCTCATTAGTGTAATAAGTGTTAATTAAGATATCATACATAATTAAGCCTCAAATACATTTGAAATCTTATGTTTAAAAATGTACCATACCATTTGTGAAAGAAAAAATCTGGAATCCTTATTTAATTTTTGTTGTCTTTTATACACAAAAAAGCTGCATCTTTTGAGAATGACTCATATACATAATCACAGGCATGTAAACCCACAACATATCACACAAGAAAAGTCGATAAGCGGATAA
Organism: Steromphala cineraria; assembly: GCA_916613615.1. NCBI lineage: Eukaryota > Metazoa > Mollusca > Gastropoda > Trochida > Trochidae > Steromphala > Steromphala cineraria. The sequence continues at coordinate 56,172,777 of OU744725.1, read as the reverse complement.
ATAAACAGAAAAGAGATTAAATACTCATTTTGGAGCAAATGGCACAAAATGACTTCAAAGAATGACATATCATGTACACGTAGATGTGCATTTTGGTGGTTTCAAATTATTTCCATTTTTGTTTTGTTTCCATGGAAACAGTTTTTATCTCATCATCATGAAGGGTAGAGTTAGTTTCCGGAGCAGTTAGTTTCTCTGAAATAACATCACCAATATTCACCAAATTTTGTATACATCCTCTGCATATCATGTGGATGTACATTTTGGGATATTAACTTCCTTTCATTTTAATATTTTTTGGTTTCCATCGCAACAGTTTGGTCATTTTGAAGGGGAGACTTAGTTTGTATGACAAACTGCAGAGATGTTGATGAACGATTTCAATAAATATAACATAAACTTACAGTTTATGTTGTTTTATGAAAAATAGCTTTTATCTGAGTTTAAAAAACGTAATTTTCAAAACAAAACTCAGCTAGAATTATGTATCGGGGTAACATTTCTTTTTACGTCTAAAACACTTTCTAGTTTAACACTTAAATGAACAAAAAGCATTTGATTACAATGACCTATGGTGACCTGCTTAATAAGCCAAATGGGACAGGAACATAAGGAAATTAAGGAATATGGGATTAATCACGAAAAGTAAAACAAACCTTTTTCCCATAAACTGATTAAAATGTGTAAACACAAAAATGCCGCCAGAAGTTTCGCTTGAACCTTTGAAGATATTCGTTAAAAACAAATTTAAGGGTGAGACTTACGAAAAAAAATGCCCAAACCGGTAACTGTCCCTTTAAGCCAACAGACAAGAAGACAAACACATGTCCACAAGCTTAAGGAGCGATTAAGTGGTTTATATGTGCGACCGTGTTTGGCAATACATTAATGACATAGACGTCTACAATGTTGACATTTGTATTATCATGGGAATATGTCTTAACTGTCACATCGGTAATGGGTTACCGTTTTAATCACCCGGTTTGAGTCTTTGGCATTCTCGTTAATGTTTACGCTTTATAGTAGTGTCTAGTTGGAGGATCACTACTCACTCTGATTTGACTTCCAGAAGGACAATACAAAGTCTCGATCTAAAATTCCTGTCCAAGGATATTTAGTTTTAAGTTAATAATCGTTGTTGTGACGATATATCACAGAATAATGCAGTTCTTCGTGAGAATCGAATTGAAGTTGATACGCATAGGCAACTGCAGTAAATTATACCAAAGTCATATAAAAGGGGCAGTAGCACGTTTTTACGGGGAATATAAGGTTTAACTTTAACTTACAATTATCAGTGAAAATTTTGAAATATAAAATTAAAGGGGCAGTAGCACGTTTTTTGATAACTTTATATTTTAAAATTTTCACTGATAATTGTAAGTTAATGTTAAATGTATTATATTGACAGTGTCAAAAATCTCATTAAACAAGTCAATCATCCACAGTCAGAGGACAAAGTTTGAAGATTCACATGAAATCCATTGGCGGCCATTTTTGTGTGAACACCTTTAATTCATTTTGAGTAAGAAAAAGGAATCGCATGGCTGGCTAAACTTTACAATATATATTTGAATTATTACTGCTCCATTTAGTTTAAATACATTGTCTTTCAATTGGAACAGTTAATTTTCATTTTCCTGACAACACCTTATATTCCCCCTAAAAACGTGCTACTGCCCCTTTAAAGCAACGAAGCAATTTTCTTCCATAGGTAGATCAAGCCGTTAAAGTGTTGATCCGAACACTTGTTTTATTATTTTGGTTTTAGCTAGAAAGTGAAAAGCCTGATTTGAAGCATTCTCTCCCCACAGAGTCAAGTCATGAAATGCTGATACAGCCTCGGTTATATTACGCCGACTTTGTGGGATAGAATGGGAGATGCCTGATTTGAGGCAATCAAAGTTAGTTGTGCAATTAGCGACGCTGTTCTAAAATCAAAGCATTCTGATATGAACCCCCCCTTTCCATACGAGAAGCGATTTCATTTGATAAAGACATTCAAATGGATTGTGGTGAAAGTTTCTCCCGCCAGGGGAAACTGCCGGAACCGAGAGATTTTGGCTTAATATAACATAGGCTGTATCAACATTTTATGACTTGATCTGCCTCTGTGGGGAGAGAATGGAATGGAAGCAATCAAAGTTAGTTGTTCAGCGACGCTGTTACAAATTCATCATATTGAAAAGGCAAAGTCCTTGTGACGAGAACCAACCTCTGCATGCAAGTGTTTTCATTCAATGACATTTTACAAATGGTTGGTGCTGCAATCTAGCAGCCTTACAAACTTACAAACAAATATATTATATAAAAAGTTTTACTCTGTATATTGTTTTCAGAACTGTTTGAAGTCATGTATACTTTTGGTGCTACTTTTTAAAAGTTACTATAACATCGGATATGGAAAAACGTTGTTTCAATTTGGTTACACTTTTTTACAAAAACGATAACCAGAGTTATTGGAAATTTTAAATAAATTTGCTAGAGTAAAATACAAATGATTTTACAGTGTTTCTAAACCTAATCTGTTTGTACAAAGACGCCAATGATTGAAAAATATCATCTAAGAAAATGTCTTTATATGCGTTATACCTTAAATTCGTAAAGTAAACTAGAATCAATGACTTTTATGTGCAAATTAGGTTGGAAAATAGTCCCAGTTTTGTAAGTATGGTTCGACTAAAAAAACATCTTAGAACAGGCATAGTTAAAAATGTGATTAATTTACATTCATTTGATATGATCATCATGACCAAAAGAAAGTAAATAATCACATTTGTTCAATCTAAAAAAATCATTTCTTTTGTATGAAATTGTCATATGAGAATATTTATCACCGAAAACAATCTAGCAAGGATGTTAAATGCATTACCTTTATTCGATTGACACGCACCGAAGGACTTCACTCTCTAGTAAACTTTGAATGCTCGTTATAGTTAAGTCAATTTCCTCTCCCAATAAAGAAAAATATATCTTTACAGCAGATCATCTTTGTAAAAAACCCATTTCCTTTCAGTTTCATATTTTGCGTTTTTTGGTGAGTTTTGTTTTAATTTGTTAAAGAGAGTCAACAAGTAATTTCCTACAAACACATTCATGGCAATTTTAAGTTACGAAGTTGCTTTGTATACCAACGTATGACTAGTGAAATTTTACCTGAAAATTTATAAATTGAAAACGTTATTTCCTTTAACCAAAACAAAACAAAGGGGGAGTAGAAGAAACTTATTGGTAAATTAATTACATTAAATTTGTCAGTTGCGTTGTATACTACAGAAAAAGGCATCAAATACAACAAGGTATAAATTCATATTATTTCTGTGTACAGATTTCCATTTTATATATAGTACTACAGTGATTTTATATCAAAAGAAACATTTCATAAAACATAAATTGAAGTTATTTTAACTTCTTATCATGATCTTTTCAAATTCATTACGGCACTTTCATTTTCTTCACAAAGTTCCCATATTAATTACTAAGAAGATGTTCCGATATCATTGTTATTTTGCAATAGTAATTTTCCCTCAATAAAACCAACGTTAAAGTAGTTTGTGCTTTGATGATGTTGAATGCTACCTTTCAGTAATGTGAAATGAACACGTCGGCCAGGTCAATCTCCTTCCTGTATTGTGAACTACATTGTTCAATCTGTCTGTACACAGCCTGTTTACTTCACATGGACTATCAGTACAAGCCAGACAAGGGTTCCACAATTATCAAACTAAACCAGGATGTTTTTCTTGCAAAAGGCTGTCTATTGTAAAAAAATAATCATTTATTCATTATCGTTATTGACCGATTGCTTTTTGTTTTTATTCATTTTCATTTATTTAATCAGATTGTCAATGTTTCAAAGTAAAACTGTTATCATGAAGAGTAAAGTATAAAATCGAAAAAATGTTGCAGGGCCCACTTCATGAATAGGACATGGAAGAATTTTAGATTAATATCAGACTAAATTGTAGTCTCTTAATTGCATATATATTATAAAAAATGCATTTTAGTCTCTAAAATTATCTAAAAAAATAAATATTTAGTATAAAAGGGAAAGATTCCACGGAAGCTCATAAGCAGCAAAGTTTTGTTAATGCTTCTCGGTTCAGTAGATTGACAATATTACGACATGAAGTTGCGATCCTAAATGAAACCAGACAGTGATGAGCGTTATTTTGGATGTTAATCTCAAGTAGATAGGGGTTAATCACTGTGTATAACCGTACACCGTATTAGCGAGGTGTACGGCGGAGAATAGCTTTCCGAGACATAACTATTTAATGTCATATCCTGTTCATAGTCAGAGATAGCAAATATGTTACTAACAACAGCATTACTCGCAACTGTCATTGTTACTGTCTCTTGGATACAGAATGACAAGCACATACATTTTACTAAGTATGTATGTAAAATTACCACATGATGTTGATTATTTGAAAGTTAAAATATTACCTAACTTTCGATTTCGGCTCCTCGCTAGCAACATTTCTCCGCCGTACACCTCGCTAGTTCCGGTGTACGGTTATACACAGTGTTAATAAACCGCCATTCAGAAGAAGGTACTCACAGTTAGTTTAAATTTACTTAATGTCTAAGAGACATGTGCTGTCACACATATTTGGTGTCCTGTTACTTTTTGTTAAACAAATCTTTGTTTAATGTAGGCAGGGGTACGAAATAAAATGAAAACTATCATGACCCCTACCATGTTTTAACTGTTATCATGTATGGAAATAAGAGGTAAGTTTATGGATTTTGAAACAGAATATGTCTACTTTGTTAATGAACTTTTATTTTGTGTTAGGTTTTAACTGTTATCATATATTGAAATAAGAGGTAAGTTTATGGAAACAGAATATGTCTACTTTGTTGATGGACTTTAATTTTGTGTTATATCAAAATTATTTTGGGAACAATTTATGAACTACATTTTAAAAAAACAAAAAACACCCTAAAGTATTATTTGAAAGACAATTACTATTGTACCTATCGTTTTGAAAATGCAACCGACAAAATATTTGTATTTGAAAATCTAAATGTGATAAATTCAACTGAAGGTTGTACTTTCTTTTACCTGTGGTTTATATGAAATAATTGTGTTTGAAAGGATACATATCTCGTCTTCTTGTAAATGGTGTTTTCGGCTTTACTAATTGTCATGAATTTAATTGAACATCATCAAAAGTCTTGTCTTAAAACCTATGAAAGACAAACATATCATGGAAATTAGGACATTTTTAGGCACTTTATTATTTCACAAACACTTATTTAATGATAAATGCTAACGCTAATAACACATTTATATCAGGTTCGATTGAGATGTTATACATGTACATGTTTTGCGACGATTTGAAAACTACATACGTTTGAGTGATCTTTCATACAACAATCAAACAATAGTTTGAACATTATTACTGTATTTCGGCCGTTATTCACAGGTGATGGATGGTTAACAAGTCAGTTTACATTCACTTAAATCTCGACTGACATCAGGCAACCCATTCTCTCCCCACAGAGGCAGATCAAGTCATATCTGTTGTATTACGCCGAAATCCGTGGGTTCCGGAAGTTTCCCCTGGCGGTAAAAAACAGCATCACAATCCATTTGAATTTCTTTATCAAATGACAACGCTTCTCGCATGGAAAGGATGGTTCATATCACAATGCTTTTGCCTTGATTCAGTAGCCAAAACGATGATTAAGAACAGCGTCGCTGATTGCACAACTAACTTTGATTGCCTCCAATCAGGCATCTCCCATTCTATCCTACAAAGTCGGCGTAATATAACAGAGGCTAAATCAACATGACTTGATCTGCCTCTGTGGGGAGAGAATGCAGGCAACCATACTGCAGCAACATGTTTTAAACGTACATTTGTAATTGAAGCAGCGGCCATGTTTCAAATAAGCAACAAGCTCAGTTTGTCGCGCCTTGCAATCTCACTTAAATAAGCTCTAACCTATCCCTCGTAGCCCGTTGTGTTTCTTATTTGAGCACCCAAGCACATTAAAAACGACTATGGAAAGCCATCAACAGGATTTATTATTTTAGAGTAAAGGTAATATTGGCGGTTGAAAGTCCTTTGTACCATTGAGACCTGTGCCCGTTAAGGCTACAGACGTCACACCAAACTTTAGGGCAATAATATGCTGAACATAACCATATCAACATCAAGTGGAAAGGCTCATACAGGTCTTCTTTGGGCAAACGTCGCCCCAGTGCTCCAAACCTTTTAAGTATTTCCGAAGGCTCTCAAGAACTATTAACAGCTCAAATACACTCAACGACAAAAGAAACGTCACCACCTAAAAAGAAAGATAGTTTAATTCACCTGGTTTAGGTAAAGCAAATACATATCGTTGTTCAGGACCAAACTATCATAATTTTTAATTTTGAAACATAATATCGCACGTTTCTGAGAAAAAGACCTTTAAAAAATTGATTTAAAAAAATCCCCATTAACTAGACCAGATAGGAAAGTGAAATGAGTCTCTTTTAGTGTGTCATAGGGCATCCTACATCTATGATGCTGTTTCATACATGTACTTGCATGCGGTTCAGGCTGAAATTTAGCTATTGAGAAAAGAAATGCATCACTTTGTAGAAAAATCTTTCGTCGAAATTTTGATATCATATTTACATTGTTTAATCAACAATAACAAACTTATTTCGATACCCAAAGCACAGTACCCCTTGTAGAAAGGGCATAGCATTTAACGAACCCGCTTTCGGTGACGTAATCGTTAGGCGTGTAGGATTTACACCGTGTCACAACTATCATATTTGCGTTCGATGGGTATCAACTTTGGCAGCAACGAATACCTTATTCGGAGAAAAAGAAAAGAAAATCTAGTCGTGCGCGACAAAAACGGTTTTCAAGCGTATATTTAGTGAGATGGCCACACTTGATTCGCCTTTATGTTAGCTGCCGTTTCCGTAATTTTGGTAAATTATCTCATATTTAATGAATTTTGGTCCGATTTTCCCTAGGTTGGTCGCTATATTTTTCTAAAACTACAACGAATACATTAAAAATACTTTAATACATTTAAAATATTGCAAGTATGATACAGCATATTTAAAGTACACCAAGCTACATGTTGTGTACATTATGTTGAAAACATTGGTTATTTAGTGAATATTCACAATTTATGAATTTAAAGCTTAAATTCTTAAAATCCTGTTCACAAAATTTCTTTAAAAACCGATTAATAAACCCCATGTGTTTACACAGGTATAAAAATAGAGCCAGTGGCTCTGTAGCTAATCAGGCTTCATATCAATTTTGCTTTAGGGTGTGGCAAATGTGGTTCCCTTCTTACTTTGGACCACAGGGTCACCAAATGTACACTTTGGAATCCTCCTTATCTAACTAAGGAGTTTGCACACAAAGTCTCAGCTTTCTAGGCCTGATGCTTCTTGTGAAAAAGATGAAATTAGGTTAAAGGGTGTGGCCCCTGAGGCCCTTATTTGAGGGCACAGGGCCACAAATGCTACCTATCATAATCCTCTCGGCCTTTTGCCCTTGGAGAAGAAGATGAAAATAGGCCCCTGTGGCTCTTAATAGGGGTCAATCGGCAACCAAATCTACAATTTATAATCCTCACTAGTCAAGGAGTCTGTACACAAAGTTTCAGCTTTTTAGGCCTTATGGTTCTGGAGAAGAAGTCGAAAAAGTTTGCGGACGGACGGATGGACGGACGGACGGACACCATGCCATGCCATGCCATAAGCCCATCGGGCATTACAGGCCAGATGAGCTAAAAACGACAAAGCTGTAGGCCTGGTTAATCAAAGGATACCTTCAAAACAAAAATTTAATTCTCACATACAGTTTATTATTCAATGGCCATTTATTACAATTTTGTTTGGTAAGTTATGATTCAATTAAAAATTGTAAGAGAAAAGGAATATGTAGGATCTCAATAATAAACCAAAGAACAATACTTGTTAATCAAATTAAACCTGATTAATGAAATGAGCAGAGCAAATGTAACGCCCTGGTTATACTACAGTTTTGAGTCCCTTTGTATTGTAGGCGGAAAACGATTTATCTTGTCCAAAAATGAAGTGCTGGGACATATCTGGGGAATATTTAGAAGCAGGAGGTTTCCTCCCGTAGGCTTCTGCAACGACCCTGGTGAGGTTGGAACTGTTCCCACAACAGACGCCCACCACTTGAACTCCGATCTCCTTGGCTTTATTTGCGAAGTCGAACATCTCTGACGGACCACAAAGATGGGCGTTCAGATCACGCGGGAAGGCTTGCTTACCTTAAAAGACATTATTTAATTCATTTTATTGATTTCAAAATATAAGCATATTGTTGTTAATTAAAGAATTTCTTTTTGTGAACATATACATATTTACAGCCAGGGCTTCGGAAACATACTGCAAGTCTATACAGTGTGACACATGACTAAACATACTGCAAGTCTATACAGTGTGATACATGACTAAACATACTGCAAGTCTATACACTGTGACACATGACTAAACATACTGCAAGTCTATACAGTGTGACACATGACTAAACATACTGCAAGTCTATACAGTGTGACACATGACTAAACATACTGCAAGTCTATACAGTGTGACACATGACTAAACATACTGCAAGTCTATACAGTGTGACACATGACTAAACATACTGCAAGTCTATACAGTGTGACACATGACTAAACATACTGCAAGTCAATACAGTGTGATACATGACTAAACATACTGCAAGTCTATACACTGTGACACATGACTAGACAAACTGCAGTCTATACTAAGACTGTCCAAAGTGTTTGCCGAATCAGACTTCAAGACGTCCGGATCAACAGTGTATTTACCTGTTCCAGGCAATAATGTTACATTCAGGGTTAATCTAGGATAAAAAAGGGATATCATCGATATCCTAGATGAAACCTTCAGATAAATCTAATCTTTAAAGAGCCACTCCGCGATTTTCATTATATATAATTTTTCTTTAATACGAACCTAAATGGCATATCTGAATCCTCAAAATCTCATTCATCCATCTCAAAATGGCCAAAATACTTGTTTTTCAATGAAAATCTTTAAAATCATTATGTTTCACAAGGCAAATTTACATGGATACTATTATATAACCTATCGAACGGTATCAACTCGTAACTGACATTCTGCTTTCGATAAATTCCCAAAATTACGTTTGACGGATTGAAGCGCTTATTTGTCCGGTTTTCGATCACAGTCGCGACCTCAAACCTTCCTATTGTCACTATACAACGTCGATAAACTTTAAAATGATACTTTCCTGCAACAGTCGATGTTCTCGATCAAATGACTATTTATTAAGTTTGTCATATGTGACCCATATGCTCTTTAACCTTATCCATACTTGGTCAATGTATATCCTAGGGCATTGAGGATGATACATGTATTAAACTTAAATCAAAACTTAAAACTTATTTATTTCTGTGTCATTTTCTGACCTGATTCTTGTGTGAGTGTATACCGTCTTATCAATGGATTAAACCACAAGGTAAACGATATGGCATGTTTGCCAGTGCTGGTGAATGAAGGTCAAAGGACAAGGCTTTGACAGAAAATAGAGCAACGACAATTTGATCGTTTCTCTTTCTAGACTAGAGATAAAAAAACTCTGATTGGTAGTAAATTTGGCAATCCGCGACGATCTTTCAAAATGAGAGATTGTCCTTTTCCTTTAAAAACAATAGACTTCCTTCTACTTTATGATGCGCATTTTTTTCCAAGCTGGAAGTTAGTCATCAATATGAACATTATTTCACAGTCTTCGACCAAGTTGCGAGGAGTAAATTAAAGTTTTAGAATTATGTAAGGAATAAACTCCGAAAACTCGCCAATATTTGCGGGTCAGGTATCGTCGGAGGCCGTTAGGCCGACGATGATACCTGACCCGCAAATATTGGCGAGTTTGAGGAGTTTATTCCACTTAAACCTAAATTCGTACATATTGGCGTGCTAGTTTTGTGATTACCGCATCTACCACTACTGGCGTCCTACGTATACATCTCATGGCTGCATGATGAAGCGCGTGCATCGTAACAAGTGCACGAGGTCCATGAGCTCAAGGAGTATTGGACAGGTATAAATACTCGAATTTTGCTTGCATTTCCTGTCACTCATTGGGCACAGTGTATGACGTATGGAACAACAAATGAAATCTCTCAGGTAAACTTTATGTCTTTTCTCGCTTGAATATCATGTTAACATTCTATAGCTATAGCATTCACTAATTCTTTAATCTATGAAGTTTTCCTCGTTTATATTAGTTCATACAAAATGTATAATCTCCAAAGGGTCAACCAGACTCAACCTTCTCGTTACTCAATCCGATTATCAGGCACTGGAAGACAAAGTTGTAACGTTTTGCGCGAAAACTGCATGGGGCCATTTCAGTACATTAATTGACATCCTTTGGCAAAGAACACTATTCAAGTAACTTAACTGAGCATTTTAGCTCATTTCATAAATGCTCTCTGTGATTAAAACACGTCAATTGCAATATCATGACGTGTAATATTACATTTCGTTCTTTTCTTTTTCGATTACATCACCTTTTTTTCCTACAAACATCTAAAAAGCTGGTTTGAAACACACTGATTAAAAACTAATTCAAGCTTGTTTGAAATGTTATTTAACCATGAACCCTTTCGATTCCTAAACATTAAATATCCATCGGATGTTATTTAATGATTGTTAGCAACCTTGTTAATACCAAGTGTCGCTAGGAAGGCTTCTTACGTTGAATTAACCGTTAAAATAAAATTATAAAACAATAATTAAAAAAATAATAAAATGTATTTTATGAAAGATATTTTGAACCAATTCCCTGCCATCTAATATACTATACCGAATAGCATTAGAAGAGTTTGCAGCAACAGTTCGCACTTACATGTAGTGAAATTAGATAAGAAAACTGCATTTTTACCGTTGAGCATATGTGATTCGAACAACATATCTATGTCACTTTAACTTAGAAATAATACGGCAACAGTTAAAGTGACCCAGAGTATCTTTCTTAAAATTTTAATTGGTTTTGATAAGCTACAAAATATCTAGTATGATGATTGAAGTTCATATTTCTTCACTGGACATGGAAAAATAAGAAAACATCTCAAATACGTTTAATATTCGGAATTATGCATCCAATTAATCTACCTTTTAGTTACAATACCTAATAAACACTATCGAATCAAATATATCTTCCTGTCAGCATATGACAAGGTTTCAAAATTATGTTTGGCGAATTTGCGCTCGCCACTCGAGCCACATTGTCCGGTTTTCGATCAAAATCCCGACTTTGAATGGTCGTATTTTCGCTCTAATGTACTGATTTGACCTTTAACTTGCTATTTTCAGTAACAGTTAGTGGTTCCCAATGTAATACATGTAACATCGATTTCAAAATTTGACATATGTTATCCTGTCAACATATTCTGTGTCTGTTTAAGGAAATTTGTAACTATTTAGCAACCGAAAAAAATGAAGTTATAAAGTAAAACGTTTTTATTTCATTTCAGATTTGAGAGATTCACATCTTTTCATGGATTCTCAAAGAGGACAGAATTCACCAGCGAATACACGTCTCAGAGCTGTTCAACGAATTATCAACATGTTGCGAAGAATCAAGAGTATTTCCCATTTTAGGTCCAAAACATTTTTTTTACATCGAAAATTAAATAAAATCCATTTACATTGTTCTTGTTGTATTCTTTAGTATCACAACATCGCACGTGCAAGTGTGGGGCACGTTTACACATGTCGCCAATATGCACAACTAGGACGCCAATATGCACAACTAGGACGCCAATATGCACAACTAGGACGCCAATATGCACAACTAGGACGCCAATATGTACAACTACGACGCCAATATTAAAAACTAGGACGCCAATATACAAGGAAGGTCACCAATAGGGCAGATATATTGGACTGTAATTTTACGATTACATAAGCAAAATACACATAATGGCACATAATTTAGGTTTAAGTATACCGTCGGGATACGAACTTGTAATATAGCAGGGGTTTCCTCTCCATAAAAGCAATAAGCCTGGCTGGATGAATTCGTACCCGATTTAAGTCAATATTTTACACAGTTGAATTTAATCAGACTGCATTATTTCATGACAAGGTGCTCAAATATTCATAAATATACTCGTTTTAATGAACGACTTCCCCGAATCTTGTATCTAACTCCCATAACTCATTCTATCCCCACAGAGGCAGATCAAGTCATGAAATGTTGATACAGCCTCAGTTATATTACGCCGAGTTTGTGAGATAGAAAGGGAGATGCCTGATTGGAGGCAATCAAAGTTTGTTGTGCAATCAGTGACGCTGTTCTTGAATCCTGATTTTGACTACTAAAATTAGTTTTTTTAATCATGGCAAAGGCATTGTTACATGACCCACCTTTCTATGCGAGTGAGTGAGTGAGATGGTGTTTAACGTGTTTTGAACAATATTTCAGTTATTAAACACGTGGCTTTCCATGCGAGAAGCGTTGTCATTTGCTTAAGAAATTCAAATGGATGGTGGTGCAAATTTTTTCCGGTAGGGGAAATTGCCGAAACACACGGATTTCGGCGTAATATAACAGAGGCTGTATCAACATTTCTTGACTATCTGCCGCTGTGGGGAGAGAATGCGGATAACTCCACTACGATTGAAACTATACCTACCACTGAAAGGGTCAATAATCGACTGCATTGTGAGGTCCTTCTCGTTGGTTCTATACGGTACAGGAACAGCCGCAATAGGACCCTGTTGAAGAAGGGGTTTCAAAGAAAAATTAATAGTACTCACGGAAATAGAAATAAAATGCTTTTTGACGATTATTTCATTTTATATAATATTTGTATTCTAAATATTCATTCACAATGGTTTTTCCTAACTTTTGTTTCAGACTATTTTTGTAAAATCTCCCGAAATATGTAAGGAATAAACTCCGAACACTCGCCAATATTTGCGGGTTAGGTATCGTCGGAGGCCGTTAGGCCGACGATGATACCTGGCCCGCAAATATTGGCGAGTTTGAGGAGTTTATTACACTTAAACCTAAATTCGTACATATTGGCGTGCTAGTTTTGTGATTACCGCATGTTCCAATATTGGCGTCCTGCATCTGATGGCTGCATGATGAAGCGCGTGCATCGTTACGAGTGCACGAGGTCCATGAGCTCAAGGAGTATTGGACAGGTATAAATACTCGCATTTTGCTTGCATTTCCTGTCACACATTGGGCATCGTGTATGACGTATGGAACAACAGATGAAATCACTCAGGTAAGCTTTATGATATTTCTCGCTTAAATATCGTGTTAACATTCTATATAGCATTTACTGCATTGCTCGTTTTAAACGTTGAAGCACGTTTTCAAAGAATTATCTATCGTTTCCCCTTTTATATAATTAAGTTTATAAAGAATTTATAATCTTCAAAAGGTCAACCAGACTCGCCATTTTGCGCGAAAACTGAATGCGGCAATTTCAGTGCATTTATGAACATCATTTTGGTAGGGAAAAGATTCAAATAACTTAGCTAAAGGTTTAGTTCGTTTTGTAACTGCTGTTTTTAAAAACAAATACATTGCAAGTATATGTTGTGTAATATTCATTTTCGTTCTTTTCTTTTTCCACTAAATCTCATCATTTTCCTACGAACATGCTATACTGCCCGAGTTCATTGCCTATATTATATCTAAAAACTGGTTTGAAACACACAGAATTAAAAGTAATTCCAGCTTGTAAAAAATGTAATTTAGCCGTGCGATTCCTAAGTAAATATCCATCGGATGCTATTAAAAGATTGTTAGCAGCATTGTCAAAACATGAAGGCTTCTTACATTGAATGTACCCGTTAATAAATGTTATTAATGAAAGTCATTTTGAACCATCCTCTACGGTTTTCTATACTATACCGATTAGCATTAGAATCGTTTGCAGCAACAGTCAGCAATTAGTGAAATAAGAGAAGAAAAAATAACGTATACATAAATGTTTCAAACAACATACCAATGTCACTTTTACTTTAAAAAAACGACACGGCAACAACAGTTAAGGAAATTTGAAACAATATAGTCTCAGAACAAACTCCAGTTCCAAAGCAATCTTACGATAAATGTATCTACGCAAACAACGTTATCGTACAGCTGTGTATATATTACTGTTTGGTAGGTGAAACAACATTTTAAAACGTTTATATTTCATTTCAGATTTGAGAGATTCCCCAATGCTCAGTTTTACATGGATTCTCAAAGAGGACAGACTTCACCAGCATCTCACCGTCTCAGAGCTGTTCAACTAATTCTCAACACGTACCAAAGTTTACACCAAGATCCTTCCCACTTGGGAACAACACATTATAATTTTTTTCGAAAATGCAATAAAATCCATTTATATTGTTTTTGTTGTAATCTTTTGTATCACAGTATCGCACGTGCACGTGTTGGGCACGTTTACACATGCCGCCAATATGGAAAACCAGAACGCCAATATGCAAAACTAGGACGCCAATATTCAAAACTAGGACGCCACTATGCACGATAAAGACACCAATATGCAAGAAAGGTCACCAATAGGGCAGATATATATTTGACTGTAACTTTGCGATTACATAAGAAAAATATACATAATGGCACTTAATTTAGGTTTAAATGAATTTACAGGAGAGAAAAACGTGTCAATTTCACGCCTCGGAATTATTCGGAAGTCGAAATGTATGTTTCTCATGCAAGCTATAGTATGTAAATGATCTGTAATCTCAGTGCCGTACGTCCGTTAAAATTGCATTGTTTAATGTACAATAGTTTTATATCTTATGTCCTCTACTATTCCTATCTTATATGATTTAAAAATTCATAAAATAATTAAAAAGGACCTTGTTTTATAGACATAAACGCGTGTTACAAACTACTATTCCTACGAGTTCATTCACAACTTCTATTGTCAATTGCAGAGTTGCTGTGGCAACGCGCGTGCAACTGCAAATTCAGGTGAAATGAGCGTTACAGGTTTAATCATTGTCACACGCATTGCTGAGAGTGACGTCAGTTATAGCAGGTTTCCAAATGTATTGACAATATGCCAATTTGGTCAGTTTTACCTGAACAAAGGCAATAATTATAAAGTATATTTTTGCAATGATTTCATAAGGCCTAGTTGGGAAAAACTTAGTTATTTGAACATCAGTAAGAATTACTTTCATTAGTTGAGTAATAAAGAAACAAACGCCCAAAACCATTTTATTTCTATTTCCGTGAGCACTTTAGTACATGCTTTGTACCGGGTCCTATTACGTCAAATGATGTGACGAGTGTTCCCATTATCGAAATCTTATGACAGACAATTAAAGGTTAAGAAGCAAAAGATAGCAGTTAGCAATAAATCACTATTTTCGGAAAATGGATGACGTGAAACAGATTTTAAGATCAGAGTTGTTAGCAATGTGCCATAAATCAACATCAAACAATGGAAAATCATTTGTAACTCATGTGAAAATATGAAAAAAAAAAAATTTTTGTTTTGTTATTTTTCCATACATGGTATATTATGTTAATTGTTATCTTACCATAAATGTAATGCGAATTGCTCATTTGACTTGTGACCATCTAATATGGAACATAAGTCAGAAGATAGATTGTGCTCTTTTTGTATCGTACGTGTGCAAGAAACCGACTTTCACTTTATTACAGTGACGATTTTTAATTCATACCTTAGGACAAACATTCTTCCAAATTGTTATTATACATTACCATCTCAACAGAAATACATTATGCTCTATAACAGTGTAATGACCTGTAGCAAGCAGATTTGCAAAATATATCTTTATCGGACTTAATGAAGGCGCTAAGTTTCTCAACATCAGTTAACTCCTTAACGTTTGAACATCAAATCTATTGCTGCTCCATTATATTATTTTATTTCATTTCATTATATGATGGACGAGTGATCTGTCTTCTGATTGGTCGAGGAAGGTGGTCATCGACAATGATCAAACCGTATGTTGACCGCGGGAAACGTCACGCGAGGTCAACATAACTCCAATGACCTGGAGCTTAAAAAATAGATCGCCACTACGAGGAGTGCCGTAAACAGTTGCCTCCGAAAAAAAACCTTAACATAATTGAATAATTTCAAAATAACTGAAACTTTCATTTATCATGTAATAAAACAGTTGATGGCTTCAGTTATCGGTGAATCCAATGGTTTATTGACCTCGGAAACTTATGTTTGAACCTGTGCTGTCGCCTCGGTGGACACAACTGCTCCTAGGTCAATAGACCATTGGATTCACGTCAACTGAAGTCAATAATTGTATAATGTTACATGACTTGAAATACGAGCCGGTTGCCTTTTAAACCATTATCACTTCTGATCATTTAGATCTTGACTTGTTGCCATTTCATGATGATATTGCTAAGGAGTCTGTGGTCATGTTGCCAGCACCCCGTTACCTTGCAAGCTTGGCGGACCTCTCGCACCAAGGGAAGCATCGTCTGAGGACCCCTGCAACAGTTGATACCAACCACAGCTGCCCCTGCCTCCTCGAGTTTACGACACGCCTCCCCGAAGGTATAGCCATCATAGGTCTTGCTCTCCTTGTGAGGAACCAGGTTGACAATTGCTGGTAGACCTGTAGACAATTGGATATCGTCAGAGCTAGGTGAGGTTAGAAGAAGACGTTAGATGTAGACTTGTTCTTGTTCCTCAATACAACGTCCGCTAACATAATTTCCCACAATTTGAGACAAACATATAAAATATATAAAAGCAAATCGCACTAAGGAGAACAGAGGGATGATGTCATAATGAAATCATATCCTGTACAAAACGTAGTGTTTTCCTGTCTACAAGATATTGTCACAGGTGAGGTTAGAAGCATTCTCTCCCCACAGAGGCAGCTCAGTCATACCCTGTTGCAAGTTTTGTTATTAAAATACAAACATATCCTTTGTAGGTTTTGTATTATAAATATATGTACACGGACCTTGAAAATTTCGTGTCGTCTTACATGAAGTTCTTGCCCTCTGTTCCATTACGACAAGATCATGGGGTTCCGGCAGATTGCCCCAGCGGCAGAAAGGTGTAACTTGAGATATCTCCCTTATTTGTAGCCAATAAAACACCTTTTGGATATCCACGACTTAGGAATTCTCAACGGTCATAAAGTGAAATTGAAAGTATCATGCCTTTATGTTTAATTTTCATTAACAGTGTGAGAAGGGAAATATTTGAATATCAGATATGGATAGGGTTTTTCGCTTGAAAGATATGATTGTTTTATAATTGTGTAAATTATTATTTGTTTTATGATAAATTTTATTTTACTAATTTACCAAATTAAACTAATGAGAAGGTAAACAACAATGGTTTGTAGAAGGAAGAATGATCTCCCCTGTATGTTAAATTTCAACGGGGACCTTTGCCGAACAACACGAAAATAGCCGAGGTTTAATTTTGCGAATGACCACTTTTGAAACGGCGTCGCTGATTGCACAACTAACTTCGATTGTCTCCAATCAGATTTCTACCTTTCCATCCCATGTATTAGCCGTAATAGAACAGAGGCTAACTCGGGTATGACGGAGCTGCCTCTGTGGGGAGAGAATGGGTTAGAAGTAGACGTAGACTTGAACGTTAACGATTTTTGTGATAGGTCAACACCTGTTGCGGATACAGAATTTTCGTGTTTTTATGCTTGCCGTGAGTTCAACAGTTACTTATGAACTAAATACTTCCGAACAAATATGATTTTTGTGTATACCTTTCATATTTCACATTTGCATCTATCATAATAAGACCTTTATAATGAGGTCATAACTTTTGACCTCGTGAATTTGAACGTGCCACAGCATGCATTTTTTGGGAAAACTTTAACCTTGGCCATAACTTGTGATTGGATAAAGATAGACCTTGATTATTCAGTTTGCATCTATCATGATAAGACCTTTCAGATGAGGTCATAATTTGTGACTTAACGGGCGAGTAATAAATAGAGAATACTAAACGATGTCTCGTTTCATAACATTTTCATGAAACGAGTAAATGGATTTGTATTTAACGAGCAAAAAATATCACTGTTTAATAACATGGCGTGCTGACCGAATGACGTGACGTTATGATGGCGTCATAATCGTTAAGCATGACGTCACGATTTTATCGCGGCAGTAGCGTTGGTCATGTCGGCGAATTTCTTAAGATATCTGCCGATGTAATTCAGCGAGTAATAAATAAAATACTTTACACGGTCGCGTTCAATAACACTTTTATGAAACTCGTGAATGGTATCGGTATTTAACTTGCTTTCGCTCGTTAAATACCAAACCACTCACTCGTTTCAAGAAAATGTTATTAAACCGGAATTCGATTAGTATTCTCCATTTCTCCTGCTCAACTTCTGTTACACTTAGATAATGTGTCTCAATTTCGTCAAAAGTGAACTGTTTTCAATAAGGACATTGTCCTAGTTCTTATCTTATCATAAATCATTGTGCTTGTTATATTATCTTCTGTCTATGCAAATAATTTGCGAAACTGTCTGTATTGGCGAACCAAATGTTGTGGGAACAGACCCATTATTCCATCACTATATTGAAGGAATGTCGATGGTAGCACCATCATCTCAGTTGAAATAGAGAGATGAATGTCAGCTTCTCTATGAGTTCACTAACTAATGTACACGCGTGTGGAAAACTGTGCTTCTTCATTGCTTGTATGCCTACCTTTTCCGTATTTCTTGATGCAATCAAGAGCTATCTTTGCCTCTCCATATTCACTGAATGTTTCACCAAGGATAAAATCAGCGCCATATTTCACAGCCCATTCTATTTGCTCCTGAAATAAAATGAGAATAAGTATTAAAGTTATACATGTGTATTTCAGAAATAGAGGAAGTAACTTCTCCGATTTAAATATAAGAAGAAAGGAATTTGTTGCTTTGAAACATCCATAAGGATCTACGCATTTGCCATGAGCTCCTAAAGAAATTAGAAATTATGATTAATGATCCTCTTTGTAAGAAATATCATTTTTATCCCATGGAAACGCAACTTTGAAATGTGTTTCCGGAGCAGAACTCGAAAACTGTTTGGCCCAGCTTAATGCAATTTAATATATTGACAATCATGGCATGTAGTGGTGCCTTTTGAGGTATTCGACTTTCAAACAAGATGGTTGTTTTGCTCTCTCTTCACATTCACATGAGGAACTTGACAATGTCATAACATTTACTAATTAAAAAGACCTAGATGTGGTTTATCATACTCTTTAAGATGGTTATTAAGAGTCAAACAAAATTAGCCGCATGCATGCATACAACATTATACATGTATGCCAATCAGCTCATTCCACTACAGTCGGGCCGGGGGGATAAGCCATCTCTCTTGGTGGCTCTTGTCTAAAATTTACATGACCACGTCACCTTAAATATGGCCTTGACTTCTTGACAAACTGTCCATTCGGCTAAACAGAAAAAACCCAGCCACGTTACCTTAAAGATAGCCTCGACCTGCTGGTTATTATCTGGACTCTCACTCCTGTAGACTGTCGTGTTGCAGATGTTTCCCCCCATCAGAGTCCCCGTCTTGTCGGCCACTTCACGGGCTATCTTCAGCGCGCTCACGTTCAGGGTTTCTAGAAGATCTTCCTTACCGATCAGACGAAGTTTTTCCCTGTGTCCGTAGTACTGGAAAATAAAACAATGACATTATGAAAACAATGTTTGTCACTTATACTTATACTGTGCCCGTAATACTGCCAATAACAATGAAGTCACTCAAAAGTAAAAATCATGATATGACATTAAAGGGGCAGTAGCACGTTTTTTGGGGAGAATATAAGGTGATGACAGGAAAATGATAAGAAATGGTTCCAATTGAAAGACGATGTATTTAAACTAAATGGAACAGTAATAATTCAAACATATAACGTAAAGTTTCGCCATGCGATACCTTTTTCTTACACAAAATGCCCACCAATGTATTTTATGTGAATCTTCATATTTTGTCCTCTGACTATGAATGATTGGCTTGTGTAATGAGATTGTTGACACTATCAAAATAATACATTAAGCACAAACTTACAATTATCAGTGAACATTTTTAAATATGAAATTATAAAAACACGTGCTACTGCCCCTTTAACAACTCATGATTGATTTCATGCAAGTGCAATATCAAAAGTTAATTAGGATTTGGAAGTTATCTTTAAGTTTAGTAAGTCAGAGAGTTGTTCCTTAACGAATTAGATGATACAGGTATTTATTAACACACGTCGAGGACCTTGTTTGTATTATATTTCATAATATATCGAAGATTGCAAGAAAATATATTTTGAAAGAAATTCAGGAAAGAACTTAAACTCGGATTTGATAAGGTCGGTATTTTCTTAATTTCAACGTTGGAATAATCAAATTTATCTATTGACTAGTTTGAGAAATTCATAGTTATGTAGCATTGTAGTGTATTAATCCTTCCATGTGGGTTCATTAGAAATAACAAAGATTTGTCATTGTGCATACAATGTGTGAGAAAAAACTATGTATGTTTAGAGAATAAAAACTATAAGGATTCCCACATATGCCATTTTTTAAACAATATGAACTCTTTTCGCTTTCACTTTAACTTGATAGAAAAGAATATTTAGAAATACCGGTTAAATATCTCAGGATGTAAATGGAATCACGACTTCAACAATAGTTTCTGTTTAAGTCTAAATATCTCTTGATGGGTTTTACCGTTGTTATTTATCATTCATCAGATGGAGTTAAATATATACTTTCGTTTCTTATTAATCATATCACGTGTTACAGATGTCAACATATGGTTATGGATGAACAATACATATTCGTTACGTAGTTGAAATCTTTGTTTTCCTGAAGAATCACTTTTGATTTGAGTTTAAAACACGCCTTTATTACATTGAACTTACACATCCTTCACTATTCTAATTAATATATGTTTTTTTTTTAAATGTTTTTATTGTTCCCATTAATATATGTTTAGTTAGTCTAATTCGTCAAAGTTAAAAGTATTTGAATACCAACGTATTGATGTACAGAAGACATAATGTATCAACGAAGCCTTACCGTAAATGCCAATACCACGTCACTTCCGGCATGTACAAACTCTTCATGAAGGCTCCGCACAAGATCTGGATGCTCGATGACAACTTCCGGTACGAACGCTCCAGCTTTAAGGTATCCTCGTCGTTCAAACTCAAACAGGTACCCTTCAGCCATTATTAGATTTCCACCATTCGCCAATCGCTCCAACAAGCCTGGTTATCAAAACAACTCTGTAATTTCTGTTTTAAGACATATATTCAAAGTGTTGGGAAGTTCAATATTAAAAAGGTATTTTACTGTATTCATTTTTGTTGTTGTTGCAAAAGTGCTATTAAAGCTTTTAACGAACGCGTTTTGGGTGGCATCATCATTATGTGTGTATCATTTAAACGCGTCTCAGTTATTGCCATTGCGTCCGAATGGTATCAACTCGAGCGGCAACGAGTACCTGATGCGGAGAAAAAGAAAAGAAAATCTAGTCGAACGCGACAAAGACGACTTCCAAGCGTATGTTTGAAAGAAACGGAAATTTTGAGATGGCCACACTTGATTCGCCTATATGTTTCGATCATTTTGGTTAATTGTCTCCTTTTTAATGAATGAATTTTGATCTGATTTTCTCTAGGTTGGTCGCAAAATCTTGCAAACAATACAATAAATACAGTAAAATTACATATTGAACTTAACTACACTTTGAAAATGGGTCTCATATATATCAATTTGACATCAATTGGATGCATTATCTGATTTTAGGTCTTTACCAAAATGTGCGTTTTCAAGAATAACAAACTTAATGAATCAATTCATGACAATAGTTCTCAATTTTACAGTTGCTTTGACAACACACGTTCAATCTTTATTTCCGCACTGAAGAGGCCTCAGGCCCATAGTACATTATTATTTACATTGATAGTTGGGATATAGATGAGTAAGTATTTAGGTATTAAAGTGACGTGACAGGGTTACACAACTATAGATAACATGTTTATCTTGCAAAGTATTATACAAATATATCTAAACTCCAAAGGTGGTAAATTCTATGCTTTTTTTGTAGACTTCGCAAAAGCTTTCGATTCTGTACATAGAAATAAACTCTGGAATCTCTTAAACTCAAATGGTATAAGTTTGAAAATGAATAATCTTTTAAGAAATATGTACGAAAATGTTAAAACATGTATTAGAAATAACCATGAGTTTTCACCATGCTTTGATATTCAAGTTGGTGTTAGACAAGGATGTGTACTGAGTCCTTTTTTATTTTCTTTCTTTATCAACGATTTGGCAGTACAAATTGAGAATAATTGCGTAAACGGAATACAATTACATCCAGACTTATTTCAGCTTTTTCTTCTTCTTTTTGCAGACGATATTGTTATGTTTTCTAGTACTGTAGCTGGCCTCCAGAAGCAGATATATGAATTAGAATATTATTGTGAACAATCAAAATTAAATGTTAATATGGACAAAACTAAAATAATCGTGTTTAAGAATGGTGGGAAATTATCGAAAAATGAAAAATGGTTTTATAGAGGCTGTCAAATAGAAACAACAAATGCATATAAGTACTTGGGTGTGCACTTGACAAATCAATTATCTTGGCAAACACATACCAAATATGCATCAGTACAGGCACATAAAGTGTTGATAGGAATATTAAGACAACTGCATATTCTGGGAGATCTTAATTTTACTTCGTTTTTCAAAATATTTGATGTAAAAATAAGTCCTATATTATTATATGGAGCAGAAATTTGGGGTCTAAACCATTTCGCCCATTTAGAGAGAATACACTTATTCGCATGTAAATCGCTCCTCAGAGTTAAACAAAACACACCAAACGTAATGATCTACGGGGAATGTGGCAGATTCCCTTTGTATTTAACTTCATATGTTAAGTTTATTAAATATTGGATTAAATTAGTATACATGCCATCTTTTCGGTTACCAAGGAAATGTTATAATATGATGCTTTTATATGATAGAAATGAAAAAAAAACCTGGGTTACAGATGTAAAGAATATTTTATTAGCAGCCCCGTCTAAGGACGGGGCTGCCATCAGTTTTTGTGAAGTTTCCATCGCCGCCGCCGCACTCGTACTACTAGCTATAACTTTTTTCCACTAAGCTTTCCAGAACTCTTATTCATACCTTACTACTCATACCTCGGGGGAACGATTTTGACACGTTCACTTTCAAGGTCAAAGGTCAAGGTCACGAGCTATGTATTCACTCTAAGAATTCCTTGTAAACGCGATAACTTGAAAAGTTTTTGTGCTATGAAGCTCTAACTTGGTATGTATCATCCTTGGAAAAGTAAAATTTTTTGAAAAGGTTTTGGCTACAATCCGTCAAAGGTCAAAGTCACAGCAAGGTCATGACGAAAAGGATGTTTTAGCGAAAATGCTTTATTTTAACTATGAACACTTTTAATCAATACATGATTGTTATACTCAATAAAAAGTGTTCAATGATTGTGTGACCTTGAAGGTAAAAGGTCAAGGTCATGAGATATGAGTTATTACAAAATGCACTAAATTGGGGTATAACTTTATCCCATTTAGCTTTTCAGAACTCATGAACATGTCTAAATGTTAATACTTCCAGGGAATCATTATGACATGTTCACTTTCAAGTTCAAAGGTCAAGGTCACGAGTTATAAAATCACCACAAAATTCTTTGTAAACACGGTAACTTGAAAAGTTTTTGTGCTATGAAGCTCTAACTTGGTATATATCATCCTTGGAAAAGTAAACATTTTTTAAAAGGTTTCAGCTACAATCTGTCAAAGGTCAAGGTCACAGCATGGTTTAGCGAAAATGCTTAATTTTAACTATGATCACTTTTAATCACTACATGATTGTTATACTCAATAAAAAGTGTTCAATTATTGTGTGACCTTGAAGGTCAAAGGTCAAGGTCATTAGATATGAGTTATTGCAATTCCTTGTAAACACAATAACTTGAAAAGTTGTTGTGCTATGAAGTTTAGATTTTGTATATATTATCTCTTGAGAAGTACAACATTTTCAAAAAGTTTTGGGTACTAACTGTCGAAGGTCAAGGTCAAGGTCAACATATATGGAGAAAATGGATTAATTTAATTTTTAACACTTTATTTCATTACAATAATGTTATACTCAATGAAATGTGTTCATTGATTGTGTGACCTTGAGTGTCAAAGGTCAAGGTCACGAGAAAATTCCCAATTTGGTGAGGCCTGTAAAAGGCGGAACAGGGTAAGGCGAAACCCAAAGTTCCGGGGCTGCTCTGCTTTTGCGGTATCCGCAAACGCTAATCTAGTTTTCTACTGGATTCGGAAATGTTTGGTTCAACCAAGAAAGTGGTATTCACACACATTTTATTCATCAATTCGCACAGAGACTCAAAGATATATATTTGCAGACATGGAAAGAAAAAACCAGTCTATCACGAAAATATATACTCCTATATATTGTTTAAGACTTATTTTAATACCGAATTTTATTTGTCTTGTTTAAATGTAAAAAAGTTTAGAATATGTTTAGCAAGATTTCGTTGTTCATCCCATGATTTAGAAATCGAACAAGGTAGATATACCAACACCAAAAGAGAATTAAGACTATGTAAGCTCTGTAACCTAAATGCAATTGAAAATGAATACCACTTTCTTCTTATATGCCCCATGTATAATAGCATTCGCTCTAAATATATTAATGAATTTTATCATGTCCATCCAAACGAAATAAAACTATCATCCTTGTTAAATAGTAAAAATCTTTTTGTTATTCAAAACCTGTCTATGCTTATTTATTATGCAATGTTGTATCGCAAAAGTTTATTACCAAACTAAATGCTATGTATTGTCTTTATATATCAAACGAATGTGTAAATACGTTAATATGTATATTCTGAATGTACTATAGGCCTGAGGCCTTTTAAGTACCGAATAAAGATTGATTGACATGTTTTCTATAAATCATTGCATTATGGATATATATATTGCCAGATTTTGTAATGTATATTCATTTTTCAGCTCTAAAGACTATATATTTGGATTTGGATATTACACGTGCGAATTCATTGTTCCATCGAAAACAGTGTTACAATTCTGAATGAGGCGTTTTTCCAAATATCTTTACCTCTCTTTATTCGACCCTGGAAATAATCCGACCTCCTTAGTTATAGCTTCAAACTGAGGTTTGAATGTCAATTGTTTATTAATTATTTCATTGTCAACATGGATATAAAAAGAGGATCATATCAACGGTTTTAAGTGTAGTTCCATTTCATCATCTACGTACGGACTCATACTGCCCTGTTTAACCAAATTCGCCCTAAATGCGTAGCAAGGAATAAACATGAGATCAAAATTATTTACCTTTACTTCCCATGTTGATGTTGAAATGAAGACCAAATACAATGGGCGACTGCAAGGAAATCGAATTGCCTCAAGGTTTGTTGATCATGAAGGTCACGAAAAATATGGTGATGCGCACAGTTCAAATACCTTTACAGCTTTGTCGCACGTATTTGTATAATGAACTAAGATAAGGGACCGAAGGACGAAATATCAACTTACAGCTTAAGTAAAAGGCATACACCTCAATTTACAGTTTCCTCTGATAAAGGACATTTAGCACAACACATTCCTTTTTAAAAAATGTTCAAGACAAGGGAATGTTCCTCTGTTTTTATATAGTCATTGATGCTTGGCCGTGGATTTCACCTAATTTCTCAACTAGGTTTCGACAAAATAGATCCATGTAATAATAACAATAAATGCCTTGTTGTCCCTAAATTTATCTGACGTTTTGCCTTTTCTTACGAGAGAGGGTGCAAGATATAAACACACTTTTTCAAATTCCACTTTTTTGTTTATAAACTATGTTGTCCTTGTTGCAGGACACATTCTCGCGAAAGTAGAACATTTGTTCTTTATCTAGGTTATCTTTGAAATAGCGGACGCATCAAGGAGCGACACATATTCACCACAAAAATATTCCGCCCTTGATGTGTAACTGACAATAATCTAATTGAAGGCTTCTGGGAGCCATTTTCATCTGACAGAGTTTACAAAAGCCCTTCCTGCAAATCCTCTGATACAAAATTATCCTTTTTTTAAAATTCCACATTCGGTTGAAATTCTCGTCATATATCTCGTTTTAGTAACTCGATCAATGTCGTCATACATCTTAAATGATTTCTATCTACGTTGTATCTATTGTTATGTTCGCATGACACTCATTCTCTCCCCACAGAGGCAGATCAATCAAGACATGTTGATACAGCCTCTGTTATATTGCGCCGAAATCCGTGGGTTCCGGCAGTTTTTCCTAGCGGACAAAATTTGCACCACTTTCCATTTGAATTTCTGAAGCAAATGACAACGCTTTCCGCATGAACAGGGTGCTTCATTTCACTCACAATGCCTTTGCCATCAATTAGTAGCCAAAATGCTTATTTAAAAACAGCGTCGCTGATTGCACAACTAACTTTGATTGCCTCCAATCAGGCATCTCCCATTCTATCCCACAAACTCTGCGTAATAGAACAGAGGCTGTATCAACATTTCATGCCTTGATCTGCCTCTGTGGGGAGAGAATGGACACTCCTAAATGTAATACAATTTTCTTAACGGAGACTGTAGCCGATTTCTCAGTAAAAATCTCTCTGAATTCACCAATTAACTAAGATTGCCACCAAACATGATATGATTGGTCCCGATTCTGTACACAATAGAAGACGCACCAATAGCAACAGAGGTTAGAAGAAGTTCCGGTTAAAAGAAAATGCTTTGAACAGACCCTGACAAAGCAGGGGGATTCTGCAATCTCATTCAAATCAGATCGACACTACTCCTACGTCGGTACGTTTAGAAACGTAGCGACGTAGGAGTAGTTTCGATCTGATTTGAATGAGATTTGGGGATTCTTCTACTTTCAAGACCGTGCATGTAAATTAACAATTGATATATTTACCGATCTTATGCAAAGGGGTAAGATCGATAGTAACATTTAAGAAATAAATTTCAAAGACTTACAATGAGAAACAACGTTTATCTGTACACTGGTGTCAATATCCCACATTTAGGTCATCTCACCAAACATAACGTTCCTGATAACCTTGTTGATGACATTGACTGTCATTTGGCAGCAAATAAACTCAATTAAATCGAGAGGTTCTCTCTCAAGCTCCACAAAATTAACGCAGTGTTGTTCAAGTTGGCATTTTCTCTCCAAAACCATCTCCTTTGGGTATCATAAAAAGATAATGTAAACTGATGTTGTCTTTTGCAATGTGGGTGACTGACAGCGTGCTTAATTTCATGAACAGCTGGTAAAAAAATTAAAGTGTTCTCTGATTCATACACCAGATGCATGTTTTATTAAATCCTGCGATGTAACTTGACCTTGAAAATAGCACCAAAAAGTAACGAAATTAGCAATTCAAACAGTAATTCGAACTCTTTAATTGGACGTAGATAAATGCATACTGATTTGATCTTTCCCTTCGTTTTTCCTTTTTCAATTTCCTCCCGAGAGATGGTTTGTGTCCTCATATTTGGACGGAAACACCTACTTTTAAGATTGTTTGAAGTTAATTAAACCCTATTCACGCACAGTTCTATTTGCAAATATCTTGTTACAGGTAATATAGAAGATAGCTTTCGTCTCTTATTCAAACCACCTCCCTGTAACACAAATGCCTGGTTTGAATAAACGTAATCGTATTTCTGCAAATTTGCTTAAATATCCCCAAAGATTAGATATTGAATATGTTCAATATTCAAAAGATGATATGTCGGGGATCAGATCGACTGGATATTTGGTACCCTTAAACTTAAAGGGGGTCTACAACCCTGTATTTTTAACTTCCAGAGATTTATTAGCAGGGCCCCGAAAGAGTCGAAAATGCTCGGTAGGGACCAAATCGTTTGGTTACGAACCGCTTAGACCAGAAAGCCAGTACCAACTTTGTGTCATGTGACCCCTCTTATCCGTCTGGACGCTCTCATTAACGATGATCAATTAGATTTCACGAGCTTGGTTGCAGACCCCCTTTAATCAGACAACCTTGACATAAAAGCAAGCCCCTGAAGGATACATGACCACCACTTCATTTATTTTTCCATGTCAACGCATGTTTCCGAGTCATTAGGAAGTGACACATTCATCCGGACGTGTCAAATCATACATAAAACCTCACACATCAAGTGCTAATACTAATGGCTATCAAGAGCTTTAGTTTGACTGTCACCATGGTAGCAGATGATTGGCATGATCATTTACACTGATTGGGATCAGATTCGAAGTGTTAATTGCTCACCAATCATCGTTTCTGAAATGTTGACATCGCAGATGGTTATTCGACGGAGTAAAGCATCTATTTGACGTTTTGGACATAATTTCAAAGTTTCAACTATCCGATCGGTGAACTCCGAAAATGCATGATTTTATGTGTTAAATCTTGGGAAAATATGACAAATATTGAATAATGACGGTTTTCTGAAATCATGTATTGATCCAGATGAAGATTGCATTCGGAGTCGTTGATCAGAGAAAAACTCACACCTTCCACTGTGTATAACCGTACACCGGAACTAGCGAGTTGTACGACGGAGAAATGTTGCTAGCGCGGAGCCGAAATCGAAAGTTAGGTAATATTTTACTTCATAACTTTCAAATAATCAACATCATGTGGTAATTTTAGCACACATACTTAGTAAAATGTATGTGCTTGTCATTCTGTATCCAAGGGACAGTAACAATGACAGTTGCGAGTAATGCTGTTGTTAGTAACATATTTGTTATATCTGACTATGAACAGGATATGACATTTAATAGTTATGTTTCGGAAAGCTATTGACATGATAATAACATAGAAAAAAAATTGATGAAACGGCGATGATTGCTTTTTTAGTGATCCCGTTTGCGATCACGCTGCTCGCTTGCATCATTCCTCCGCCGTACACCTCGCTAGTTCCGGTGTACGGTTATACACAGCGCCTTCGGGAATCGTTGATTATCTTCACAAATACTCTCCTCCTCAAGCATCTTTAATTGCATGAAAAATGACTCGCTAAGGATTTTATTATTTTGTCAGGCGATTGTCCATTGAACATCGCGAAATGTGTATTTAAATTGTATAGATCATTGAATTATTAACTATTACAAATTCAAAGAGACGTCTGATGAGATGTCGAGAAATAAGATAAATATATAGATGTGATAGTCTGCGAGTAATCCCATGGTGCTGTCTGTCATCAAATATGAAGACACTCATTTCACGGGTTCCAACATTATCAAGAATTTGAACTATGTCAAAAGTGTGCATAAGATTAAAAATATTTTAAAAGTGTAAAACCACTTTGTAGCTTTATTGATAACGTACTCTGCAAACGCGGTCGGTCGATTTGAGCGGATTTTGACTCTAACTTTATTCAAATACATTATATTTATGAATCGAAAAAATTGTTTCCGTAACTAGGTCAAGAGCTATTATCGCGCATATAATAGGTCACGCCATCCTGTCTCAGGGTTCTAACGTTACGCTAACTCCACTAATCTGTACCCTGGGCTCAGAAGCTAGATTCGCCCGCGCGGCCCGACTTGGGAAATAGCCAATCAAATAATTATCTCGTTGAAATTTTATCGAGAAGGTGGCGAGAAAACGATTTAATTTACTATATTCCAAGTCGGGCCGCGTGAGCGAATGTAGTTTCTGAGCCCAGATACAGATTAGTGGAGTTAGCGTAACGTTCGTACCCTGAGACAGGATGAGGTCACACTTGTTCCAGGTATATTTATAGCTTCGTACCATGAGTTCATTCATTTACCTGTGGATCCTAACGCAATTATTATGACATTTAGGATAGCTTTATGACAGCATAGCATTGCAACCTGACGAATCGAAAATATATATCTAGGACATTCATTTTACGCATGGACACTAGTTTATCCTTTGTAAAGTTAAAATCCTATGGCTACAGATCTTTTTCACATCAGGTCCCACTGTTATGGAACTCTTTTCCACTTGATATCAAGCTTTCACCATCTTTCGAACAGTTCAAGCGCCGACTCAAGACATACCTGTTCACAAACTCTTACAATATCTAAATCCCTCCTTGCAGTTCTACATCCCATTTTCCCGTTGTATATATGTTGTTTATTCTTTTAACTTGTAGCGCTTAGAGCATGCTAAACATGGATTTAGGGCAATGCAAATCTTCATTATTATATATATATATATAATTCTGAAGAAGCTATCTAATTGACGCCCAGAGTAAACCAAAATTACATTATATCTGCCATTTTGCACAAGGATATCTAAGGTACTAAGTAAACAAACCTTAGGTATGCAGCTGTAAGGTCACTGACGTGCTATCGGAGTAGTTCAAGGTTATGAAATTCAATATCCTGTTTCGAATCAAGTGGGGCACTCATGTTTTATCTCCAACCTAGAACATTAGCGGGATAAATATCGATCATTCTGCCATTCTGTCCAGATTATATTGGTCTGAAAATGTCCCAAGATATACAT
The DNA here is from genome assembly GCA_916613615.1 of Steromphala cineraria. Classification (NCBI taxonomy): domain Eukaryota; kingdom Metazoa; phylum Mollusca; class Gastropoda; order Trochida; family Trochidae; genus Steromphala; species Steromphala cineraria. The sequence continues at coordinate 56,142,178 of OU744725.1, read as the reverse complement.
ACTTGCTCTATCAAACGCTGCCACATATGGATATGCTAAAATTGGCCGGGCATTTTAAGCGGCTTCCACACGTATACAAATATACAAGATTACAACCCTAAAGATTTAAATTTTCGGCAAACAATATGTTATGCGTTTATGAGTAAAATGTGTAATTGGGAGGTCGTTATGAACTTATGTACATGTCAATGTATCAAAGTTCTCGATCTCTTTTAGGATGGAGCTGAAATCTTTCGCTTAATTAGAGCAAAGAAATAATATTTCGGAATCCTACATGTATCAACAGTTGTTTGGACGTAGGTCAATTATCATGTGCGAAATTGGATCAGCAATAAGGAACTATTCAATATTTTTGCAAAGAAGTTAAACACAGTTAATGGTAAGATCATGAAGGTCTAACTAGACCCTAAGTTTTCAGTGCGATGTTTTATCAGTTAATAATTGGAATAAACTGTAACCCGGGAATATCTTATGAAATATTCGACAGGTTTTGGTTATTAATTTATCAAAGTTTCGACACTTATTTATGTACTTACATATGTAAATAACATAAAAAAGCACAGGGACCCTGTTGTTACGCTTGTCTGTAGGCCTATAAAGTGGTCTTACACTGTCCGAATTTTTGGCATAGGTTGCACACCAAAATAGAGCCATTGGCTCTGTAGCTCATCAGGCTTCATATAAATTTTGCTTTAGAGTGTGGCAAATGTGGTTCCACCCTTAGTAGGGGCCATTGGTCACCAAAGCTACAATTGATAATCCTTACTAGTAAATAAGTCTGTACACAAAGTTTCAGCTTTACGGACGGACGGACGCCGGACACCGAGCCATGCCATAAGCCCATCGGGCCTTACAGGTCAGATGAGCTAAGAATTACAAATTTTGAAATTTGCACGTTTCGATTATAATTATAAATAACCGATATCGGGGAGAGTTCTGATGGAAGATTGAAGACAACACGGTGATATGTTAATTGCATGCGGCCACAACAAGAATACAGGTTATCCAAATGGCTGTACGGTCGTAGTATAGGCTTACTTTAGGTCGAGTTCGTCTGACCAGAAATTGCGTGCTATCTGTGGTGTACTATCGAGTCTACAAATTATTGTGTGGCACAAAGTAAGCATTCTCTCCATACAAAAGCAGATCAAGTCTTGAAATGTTGATACAGCCTCTGTTCTATTACGCCGTGTTTGTGGGATAGAAAGGGAGGTGCCTGATTGGAGGCAATCAAAGTTAGCTGTGCAATCAGCGACCCTGTTCTTAAATCATCAGTTTGGCTACAGAATCATGGCACAGGCATTGTGATATGAACCACATTTTCCATGCGAACCCACGGATTTCGGCGTAATAGAACAGAGGCTGTATCAACATTTCATGACTTGATCTGCCTCTGCAAGCTATTTAAGCTTTTTTACTCGACCTTTGTTAAACCCACGAACACTAGTCTTGATAACAGCAGGACAAACGATTTGCTATGTCTCCCGATGCTGCCGATTGCTAACGATCCCTTTGGAATTTACACATTATCAAATTCGGCACAGTGTGTAACAGTTGAAACATTGCTTTCGAATTAAGAGTGATTCCTAAAACAAAGGGTTTAGTGTTTCAAAACTGTATCAAACCGATTATGGTCGTATTTCACTAACTTGACCTTTTATTTATTTACTATGAATCCAAACATTAATTTAAAGTAGAAAACCAAACTGATCAGCTAATGAGTCTGGGCTTTTTTTTATAATACCTATTTTTAAAACGCCCGTTTGATTTTTTTATCCCTAGCCAGTTCCGCTTTTATTAATGAAAAGTACAAAATACATAATCATAATCACACAAAGGAAAACGTAAAATGAATGGATGTGATTTTAATCGATGAGGGAAAGTTGATTAACTAAATGCTAAAACAAACATCTTTTAAGTACTAGTTTATCAAAATAATGAAAACGTGATGTGTTTACAAAACATATGTCGAAAGAACTGAAATAGTTGTATTTCCTAACACAATCATTCCATGATAAAAATATGATTTAAGATTACTGTGAGCTTTTGATGAAATGAGTCCTAATTGTAATGATCATTTATATATATATCTTTATTAATATATATAAAGACCCAACTATAAATGCTACTACAACTACTTCTACTGCATCTACTACTACTACTACTACTACTACTACTACTACTACTACTACTACTACTACTACTACTACTACTTCTACTACTACTACTACTACTACTACTACCAGTACTGTTGTTACTAATATTATTACCATAACCACAAAATACCTTTACCACCACTACTACTACTGCTGCTGCCACTGCTACAATTACTACTTCTACTACTACTACTACTACTACTACTCAATACAATGTTGCAAATGTTGCTGCTTCACATTAGCAACTAATACGCAGAAAGCTCAACCGTCTTTCGCGTTGTTCACACAATCACATTTTGTCTGATCAAAAAAGGTATTTTCCGGACAAGTGACTTCTTTTTCAAGAATATGTCCAAACCCAGGGAAATACAGCAACTGTTCGTAGGTGGTATTGCTGGTTTTTACTCTATTGCAGGTGTCTGAAACATAAACAATTCATAATTAATATAAGTTAACAATATGAATTTGAAACAGTCTAAAGTTATTTCATAGATCAAAAATTGTGTACGAACGTAAACCACGTAAATGATAACACTGTACCTTTTCACGATTAAAGCATTTAAGGCATCTTGTAATTGAGGCAATATAAAAACTCCTGTATGTTTCCGCTAAATTGGCACTCTGCAACCATGTTATCTCAAAGACAGTATCAGATTCGAAGGGAGGAAATTACGCACCTTATGCAACATTCTCTCCCCACAGAGGCAGCTCTGTCATACTCGAGTTAGCCTCTGTTCTATTACGGCTAATACATGGGATAGAAAGATAGAAATCTGATTGGAGGCAATCGAAGTTAGTTGTGCAATCAGCGACGCCGTTTCAAAAGTGATCATTTGCAAAAGCTCGGCTACTACCGTGTGGTTCGGCATCCAGGGGAGATGACTCTACCTTCTATAAAACATCGCTTTTTTGCCTTCTCATTAGTTTTTATTTGGAAATTATTAAAATAAAATTTATCATAAAACAATTTTCGCAATTATAAAACAGTATGTTTCTAATGAAAAACCCTATCCATATCTGATTTCAAATATTATGCAAAAGTTTCTTCACTTATATCAATCCTTCCCTGTCGTTTGTAACAATGTTGCAAATTCTTTGGTTTATTCGTTCCCTCATACCGGACTGCCCCTGTCCGTTGGCTTAAGACGTGCAACGTCATTTCACAATGGTGGTATCTTAAACTTAGGTCATAAAATAGGCCAACATCTAATACTCCGACATCTGGCACATACCGGAAATACCACTTCAGAGAGCAACGTTCAAAAACTTGAAACAAAATCACATTTCATATTTCCCCAAAGCTTTAAACTACTTCACTACTGCTTTTGTTCAGCATTCGTGATTTTAATGTATGCCCTGCAAAACTGAGACAAATACTTCGAAGCAAAGATGAAAGGGACATTACCTAGTACCGTCTCCTCTGCTGGCAATGGTTCGCTTTTTTCAATCCAATTAGCGGGATACTTGACATGGAGTGTGATAGCTGTAACATGATGAAAATGGGTGATCACTTCATCCTCGAGAAATCAAGATATATGTTTCGATTAATTATAATAATAATGTGCATACTTATATTGCGCCTTTCAACGTCCTTAGACATGCTCAAAGCGCTACATTATTACCCCGAAGGAGCGTACTTTCACAGCTGCTACTAAGCGCTAATCACGACCATGTAGGTCAGTACATCCAATTTTCAGGTACCCATTTTAACAGCTGGGTGGACTGAGTGCAATGTGAATGACGTGCCTTGCCCAGGGACACAACACAGGATGATCCCCTAAGCAACTCTGTACCCATTTACGTTAGTTGAATATGGCTTACCAAAGGAGGGCTGTGACCAAAATAAGGCTTGACTTTGATGATTCAGCGCTTGATTCGGTCACACCCCTCCTCCTGGCATCCATTAGTGCCGATACAACAATAGTGACCCGATTGGGAATTCAAATTCTTCGGTTACCCAGGACTTACTTAACTAATCCCCCTTGTATATTTTTGGTCAAAATGTGTACTATTTGACCCGCCCTTGAATGAAATATAAGTATGGTAACGCGGACTTAAAAATACTTCTTTTCAACCCATACTCAGAAAAAAGCCTCATTACTGATAAACTGTGAGTCGACTATGGAAACTAAGATCGTGAAATGCGAACAGGTTGCGTCCTCTCAAAACCAAAGTGGAACATGTCCTTAAAGAGGTTTCATCAAGGTAGCAGTTTAATTGTTCATGGCTTACTCAAATCAAGGACGGGTATATTGAGTACAGCTTTCCCCGATGAAAAATTCTAGGGTTGATAAAGTGAAGATTATTGGTAAGAACCGATTGGGTCCTCTCAAAACCAAAGTGGAACATGTCTTTAAAGAGGTTTCATCAAGGTAGCAGTTTAATTGGTCATGACTTACTCAAATCAAGGACGGGTATTTTGAGTACAGATTTCCCTGATGAAAATTTTTAGGGTTGATAAAATGAAAAATATGGAAAAGAACCGATTGGGTCCTCTCAAAACCAAAGTGGAACATGTCTTTAAAGAGGTTTCATCAAGTAGCAGTTTAATTGGTCATGACTTACTCAAATCAAGGACGGGTATTTTGAGTACAGATTTTCGCGAAGAAAATTTCTAGGGTTGATAAAGTGAAGATTATTGGTAAGAATCGATTGCATCCTCTCAAAACCAAAGTGGAACATGTCCTTAAAGAGGTTTCATCAAGGTAGCAGTTTCATTGGTCATGGCTTACTCAAATCAAGGACGGGTATTTTGAGTACAGGTTTCCCCGATGAAAAAATTCTAGGGTTGATAAAGTGAAGAGTATGGGAAAATTAAGCCCTGAGGAACTGGGTGTGGCCAGCATAGAAGGTACGTACGTTGACATGTTCCCCTGGACAAATCAGCAGCAAGGACAGAGAGGGCGTCACTGTCTCTTACAACAAAACAGGTACTGTCATCTGAGGCAATTGTCATCAGATCATTCAGAGTATCAATGTCATGTACATCAACAGCAACAGTGATCACGGTGATGTTGTCATCTTTCAAACCTCCAACATCTTCCACATGAGCTGTTGTGTTCCAGAGCTCCCCATTGGTCACAAACATCGCCATCTTGCTGACGTCATCACGCTCTGCGTCCATGAACATTGACCTGGCAACGACCAAGCAGCTGTCTTGTGTAGGTGACAGGAAGAACAAGGACGCCAACTCGTGGTCAATTAAAGATTCGTTTGATTTCCCTTTGGCGTTTTTGAACTCATAAATTTGTTTTATGATTTTAAATTTGTCCGCTATATCTGTCATGCCAGATTGTAAGGGCAAAAAGTGAACAGATAATTCTTCACAAAGGACCAAGCCGACCCTGACAGCGTATTCAGGGATACGATGGCTGCTATAGTCTATGATAATGTCTCTTGAAAAGTCAATGTACCTTCCTCCATCTAGTACGAAGATCAGATCTGACGCCGGCTTGCATATTTCTTTAAAAAAAATGATTGATTAGTTTCATAATTGTCATCATTATTCATCATTTGTTCTTGCCGATTTTATAAAATGACAGAGATTAAAGAGATAAGATAACGAGGTCATTACACTGGGGAGATTGTGCATCTAAATTATATCTACAGAAAAAAACGATGAATTATCTGTAAAGAAAATTCAAAGTCACATTTGATATTAACTTAAGGTTAAAGGGGCAGTAGCACGTTTTTTTAGTAATTTTTATATCTTAACATTTTCACTGATTATTGTAAGTTAAAGTTAAATGTATTATTTAGACAGTGTAAAAAATCTCACTACACAAGCAAATCATCCATAGTCAGAGAACAAATTATAAACATTCACATAAAGTCCATAGACTGCCATTTTTATGTGAACACCTTTAATTCATTTTGTTAAGAAAAGGGAAATTTATGGATAATCTTTGCATTTTGTATTTGATTCATTACTACTTCAATAAGGTTAAATACATTGTCTTTCAATGGGAACCATTAATTTTCATTTTCCTGACATCACCTTATATTCCCCCTAAAAACGTGCTACTGCCCCTTTAAGGGCTTCATGAAAAGAACATTGATAAAAGAAGTAATGAGATATCAAAATAAAAACGGACAAAAAGGTCATGAATAACTATAATAACTATCATAATTCAGAAATATGATATATTCTCAAATATTACATTGTAAAACTCACCGTCCGCATGTCCAATGTATACAACACAACTGCTTAAGTAAACCATGAGACAGATGCTTGGGAATTTCAACATCTTTATCTTTTCATCTGCAACTGAATGTAACGTTTCCTTTCAACATTGTCCTTAACATAATGTGCAACTGCAAATTTTAAACAACAATATGTCAGTCAACGTCTTTCTGATAATAGTATTTGTAAATGCGTCATGATCTTTACATTTCAACAAGGCAACATATGTTGAAATGAGAAAATAACATACTTTAAAGGGGCAGTAGCACGTTTTTTGGATAATTTTATATTTAAAATTTTCACTGATAATTGTATGTTAATGCTAAATGTATTAATATGACAGTGTCAAAAATCTCATTACACAAGCCAATCATCCATAGTCAGAGGACAAAGTATGAAGATTCACATAAATCCATTGGCGGCCATTTTATGTGAACACCTTTAATTCATTTTGTGTGAGAAAAGGGAATCGCATGGTTAAACTTTACATTATATATTTGAATTATTACTGCTCCATTTGGTTTGAATACATTGTCTTTCAATTGAAACCATTAATTTTCATTTTCTTGACATCACCTTATATTCCACCTAACAGCGTGCTACTGCCCCTTTAAGTATAAGCGTTTCAGTTTGATAATAACTATAATTATCTGTAACGCTTACAATGGAATACATCAAAGGCGTCAAATGTCTCAAAAGTGTAGTAAAAAGTTTAAACAGTGGGAACATTCACGTCAGCGTGTAAAGCATTAAATGTACACTCAAATGACAGGCATTGAAGTTTTATACATACCCCAAATCCCATGATGCCCGTTATAGCTGTCGGTGTCTCCAGTTAATACTACAAAATGAAAATGAACCACGAAAAGAAAGCGATTCACAAAATAGCTAGCTTTTTTCATATATAGCGACACCCTGGGGGGCTTTTCAAGTCAGTTTAATCGTAAAAGTGACAAGCATATTTTCAGTGTAGCTGTCACGAATACATTCTCTCAACTAGGTCATTCTTAATTACAATGAAATAAAGGCAAAAACTCGTTCTAGATTTTAAATGTCATACATAGATCTATAATTATACATCAAAATATATGTCGCTGTCACAATAAATGCTCTTTAATAATGGTTTTTAATCTGTGTTTGTCTGCAACGATGAAAAATGACATGATGATTATAATGTCGATATGCATTTCTGTAATCTTAATGATAGACTGTCTATGATAATTGATGAATTAAAATAAAAGATTTGATCCATTCCTTTAATCGGTTCAAAACTTTGCTAAATCAAACAGTTACAAAGAATGATTACAATGTACCTTTAGGGTCTAGGATATGTCATGTTACCCATTGCCGCCGCAAACTCAGCTGTAAATGCGCAAGGTAACACTAAACATATATCCGAAAATCTCGTGCGTTCATGTTGTAATTCTTATGCAGACGTTGTTTACTATCTGTTTATTTGTAGAATATATCAAAATTTAAGAATCATTAAGTATTTTTATATTCATGGATATTACCATTCTCTCTCCACGGAGGCAGATCAAGTCATGAAATGTTGATACAGCCTCTGTTATATTACGCCGAGTATGTGGGATAGAAAGGGAGATGCCTGATTGGAGGCAATCAAAGTTAGTTGTGCCATCAGCGACGCTGTTCTTAAAGGGGCAGTAGCACGTTTTTAGGGGAAATTTAAGGTGATTTGAGGAAAATGAACATTTATGGTTCCAATTGAAAGACAATGCATTTGAACTAAATGGAGCAATTCAAATATATAATGTAACGTTTAGCCATGTGATTCCTTTTCTTACCCATAATGAATAAAAGGTGTTCACACAAATTGGCCGCCCATGGTTTTTTAGGTGAATCTTCATACTTTGTTCTCATACTATGGATAATTGGTTTGTGTTATGAGGTTTTTGACACTATCAAAATAATGCATTTAGCATTAACGTAAAATTATCAGTGAAATTTTTAAAATATAAAATTATCAAAAAACGTGCTTCTGCCCCTTTAAATAATTATTTTGACTACTGAATCATGGCAAAGGCATTGTGATATAAGAAATTCAAATGGATTTTGATGCAATTTTGTTCCGCCAGGGGAAACTGCTGGAACCCACGGATTTCGGCGTAATAGAACAGAGGCTGTGTCAACATTTCATGACTTGATCTGCCTCTGTGGGGAGAGAATGACGATAACTGTAATGTAACTATCTTGGAAAACAGTAGCATTCTTGAATCATTACACCAGTTTAATGACAAGAGTAATAAATTCATTTGATATTCAGCAAATATCTATGAACTCAACTGAGTCTACAGCCATACGCATACCCAGCAACATTTGAAAACTCCTTACGGATCTACACGTTAACGTTTACATATTTGTGTTTCTTAGCTTTGAAGTTTCACACTTTCTCGTGTTTGTATCGAGTTTAATGAATATTCATTCTCTCCCCACAGAGGCAGATCAAGTGATGTTGATTTAGCCTCTGTTCTATTACGCCGAGTTTGTGGGATAGAATGGGAGACGCCTCATTGGAGGCAATCAAAGTTAGTTGTGCAATCAGCGACGCTGTTCTTAAATAATCATTTTAGCTACTAAATCATGGCAAAGGCACTGTGATTCAAGAAATTCAAATGGGTTTTGATGCATTTTTTTTCCGCCAGGGGAAACTACCGGAACCCACGGATTTCGGCGAAATAGAACAGAGGCTGTATCAACATTTCATGACTTGATCTGCCTCTGTGTGGAGAGAAGGACGATTACTGTTATTTTCATAATGTAATTATCTTGGAAAATAGTAACATTCTTGAATCATCACACCAGTTTAATGACAAGAGTAATATTTATTTTGGATATTCAGCAATTATCTATGAACTCATCTGAGTGTGCAGTCATACGCATACCCAGCAACATTTGAAAACTTATTACGGACCTACAAGTTAACATTTACATATATGTGTTTCCTTGCTTTGAAGTTTCACACTTTCTCGTGTTTGTATCGAGTTTAATGAATATTGAGCGGCGTTCAAAAACTCCACTATATCTTGTTCGCCAATCTTTGTTTGATTGTTTTCCCTGAAATATATATGCTTAAGCCAATTACAAATTTTAATAGCATGTACATGTGTTAAAAAATCGGAAAGTTTAATAATTTGAATATTTAGCAGGCTCTATAAAAATAACCATAAATATATTTCGCATAATGGAATAGTTGTTTTACCAGTTCTTTAAATTTAAAGAAATATGGATTCATTGAAGCAAAATATTAAAAGGTATAATTTTCAATATTTAATTTAATTAAAAAAATCCCCCTGCTCCCTCAAGATAATGTCTTGCAGTGTAAAACAACTCAAGATATTGTTTTTTCCTATGCGATTCCAAACCACTGACAACACACATCCTCTTCCACAAATAATATTTAGAGGGTAAAGAAATGAAGTTGTTCATCAGATGAATTGTGATAATTGTCCATCGAAACCATTAGCCCATATTTGTCACATTATATGCATCTAAATTTAGTTGTCATTTAAACCTAAATTATGTGCCATTATGTGTATTTTGCTTATGTAATCGTAAAATTACAGTCCAATATATCTGCCCTATTGGTGACCTTCCTTGCATATTGGCGTCCTAGTTTTTAATATTGGCGTCCTAGTTGTGCATATTGGCGTCCTAGTTGTGCATAATGGCGTCCTAGTTGTGCATTTTGGCGACATGTGTAAACGTGCCCCACACTTGCACGTGCGATGTTGTGATACTAAAGAATACAACAAGAACAATGTTAATGGATTTTATTTAATTTTCGATGTAAAAAAAATGTTTTGGACCTAAAATGGGAAATACTCTTGATTCTTCGCAACATGTTGATAATTCGTTGAACAGCTCTGAGACGTGTATTCGCTGGTGAATTCTGTCCTCTTTGAGAATCCATGAAAAGATGTGAATCTCTCAAATTTGAAATGAAATAAAAACGTTTTACTTTATAACTTCATTTTTTTCGGTTGCTAAATAGTTACAAATTTCCTTAAAGAGACACAGAATATGTTGACAGGATAACATATGTCAAAGTTTGAAATCGATGTTACATGTATTACATCGGGAACCACTAACTGTTACTGAAAATAGCAAGTTAAAGGTCAAATCAGTACATTAGAGCGAAAATACGACCATTCAAAGTCGGGATTTTGATCGAAAACCGGACAATGTGGCTCGAGTGGCGAGCGCAAATTCGCCAAACATAATTTTGAAACCTTGTCATATGCTGACAGGAAGATATATTTGATTCGATAGTGTTTATTAGGTATTGTAACTAAAAGGTAGATTAATTGGATGCATAATTCCGAATATTAAACGTATTTGAGATGTTTTATTGATTTTTCCATGTCCAGTGAAGAAATATGAACTTCAATCATCATACTAGATATTTTGTAGCTTATCAAAACCAATTAAAATTTTAAGAAAGATACTCTGGGTCACTTTAACTGTTGCCGTATTATTTCTAAGTTAAAGTGACATAGATATGTTGTTCGAATCACATATGCTCAACGGTAAAAATGCAGTTTTCTTATCTAATTTCACTACATGTAAGTGCGAACTGTTGCTGCAAACTCTTCTAATGCTATTCGGTATAGTATATTAGATGGCAGGGAATTGGTTCAAAATATCTTTCATAAAATACATTTTATTATTTTTTTAATTATTGTTTTATAATTTTATTTTAACGGTTAATTCAACGTAAGAAGCCTTCCTAGCGACACTTGGTATTAACAAGGTTGCTAACAATCATTAAATAACATCCGATGGATATTTAATGTTTAGGAATCGAAAGGGTTCATGGTTAAATAACATTTCAAACAAGCTTGAATTAGTTTTTAATCAGTGTGTTTCAAACCAGCTTTTTAGATGTTTGTAGGAAAAAAAGGTGATGTAATCGAAAAAGAAAATAACGAAATGTAATATTACACGTCATGATATTGCAATTGACGTGTTTTAATCACAGAGAGCATTTATGAAATGAGCTAAAATGCTCAGTTAAGTTACTTAAATAGTTTTCTTTGCCAAAGGATGTCAATTAATGTACTGAAATGGCCCCATGCAGTTTTCGCGCAAAACGTTACAACTTTGTCTTCCAGTGCCTGATAATTAATCGGATTGAGTAATGAGAAGGTTGAGTCTGGTTGACCCTTTGGAGATTATACATTTTGTATGAACTAATATAAACGGGGAAAACTTCATAGATTAAAGAATTAGTGAATGCTATAGCTATAGAATGTTAACATGATATTCAAGCGAGAAAAGACATAAAGTTTACCTGAGAGATTTCATTTGTTGTTCCATACGTCATACACTGTGCCCAATGAGTGACAGGAAATGCAAGCAAAATTCGAGTATTTATACTTGTCCAATACTCCTTGAGTTCATGGACCTCGTGCACTTGGTACGATGCACGCGCTTCATCATGCAGCCATCAGATGTATACGTAGGACGCCAGTATTGGTAGATGCGGTAATCACAAAACTAGCACGCCAATATGTACGAATTTAGGTTAAGTGGAATAAACTCCTCAAACTCGCCAATATTTGCGGGTCAGGTATCATCGTCGGCCTAACGGCCTCCGACGATACCTGACCCGCAAATATTGGCGAGTTTTCGGAGTTTATTCCTTACATATAGCCGAGTTTTTACCATAGTTTGACAGTAAATCATAGTATTAATGTGGTATTCTACCATGACATTTCAAAATCCTAAAATTTCATTGGTTTATTTCTATGGTCGAACCTACGTTCGAACACAATTTTTATGACGGCCGATTCACCGCGGTTTGATACACGCTGCCATAGAAACGAACTTCATGACACGACATGTGACCGTACGTTTCGGGAGTTGCTTCGTCTGAATACTAACGAAAGGTCTTTTATCATTGTACTACCCGTACTTTTATAATAAAAGAGTTTGATTCGCATCGATATCATGTATATTTATGTCCAGGAAAGTGTATTTTCAAGCGAAAGGGTGAATGTAGATCAAGGAGCTACCGCAACCGGTTTTGGTTTGATTGATGTCAACAGTGACGTCAACCTTTGACATCATAAGGACAAGACATTATGACGTCACAGTGTTGACCGAAGCACAGCTGACGTTACGCGAAAAGAAATGAAATTAAAAAGCTAAAACAACTCGTCATGGTAGAATGGAGATAAACCTATTGTGTTTTATAATTTTCGTGGTTCAACGTAGATTCGATACCGTTGATGTTACATTCGAAGCCTCACGCTATCGCGTTCGGCTCCGAATGACATCAACAGGTATCGAATCTACGTTAGACCACGAAAAACAAACACAGTAGGTTTATCTCCTAATTGAGGTTATCAAAATTCAGTAAATACTCAACTTTATTTCGAAATGAATTCTGAAGAATATTTGATAACCCCGTGAACTGTTTTCACAACATGACATCAAAAATATAATCATTCAAAGTCGCCAAGCTGTCAGCTAATTGCTTTGAGTGATTATACGGTAATTGTTCATCAATGCGAAAGCTAAGGAGCAATCCTGTGACTAATAAGAAGACAGACATATTTATCATTGACGTATTATTTGTCACGTTATCACTTAATGGATATTGATGTATTCAGCAATCGACCGACATTTATTGGCTATTTTAACCGATTTTATGACATATTCACATTTATTTCTTAATGGACAGTTATTGAATTCTGAAAATGATAGCAATTTATTTGTATGTTTAGAGATGGTAACAATCATATATATAAATTTGGATATCTTAGTCTATAGATGTGCCTATTGATCTTTTTTAAAGCTGGATGATTTCCATATGATTTCGTTCGCCATTTTTCAATCATCTAAATTTACCAATAACATAAGCATAGGTAGGTTGGTAGGTGGATTTAAGGGCGACGTAGGGCCACAAATGAATTATATGCGCCCTACATAAAGGTATTGTTAAAAGATTGTTTAAAAAAATGATTAAAAGATTAGATAATATATTTGCTTGTGTTTTTGACAAAATCTAAAAGTGACCTTTGAACTCGCCAAACATCAAGTTTTCTCCTAATATGGATCTAATTGAGAAGACGTTTGATTTTGACATGACCTCTCTGAGGTCCTGGCGTTGATCGTTATGACCGTCACATTCTAAGAGAACATGAAAGATTTTTTTGGGAGTATTTATAAAACAATGGATACATAGCGGAGATACGTCTTTGTTTAAAATATACCTGTATGCGTTTAATCCACAATGACCAAGCCTAAGACGAGTAAGAATAAGTTCTTCTCTTCGATTTTGTCGACGGATCTTGGTATGCTTTTCAATAGTTGGACATGAACTATACATTTGCCTTACAGTGCTGCCATTATTCCAGTCACTTTGCCACAAATTGCCTTATTTATGTTTGTATAGATGTCTTTGGGGATTGGGCAGATATGTTCAATGTCAATTTGAAGTTTTGTAAATGAAGACTTTGCAAGATGATCAACTTTCTCATTACCAGCTAGACCAACATGAGCATATTTTCGTCATTCTTTCAATCATATAAATGTACCAATAACATAAGTATATTTTCGTTTAGAGATAACCTCCCTTTGTTTCAAACAGCTGGGATGTTTCCAGAATAAGATGTATGATGTTAAACATATGAGACTTGACAATGACTCTCATAAACACAGAGATCAATAATTCATCACAAATATATCAATCTATGCCACTAGCAATATAATTATCGAGGGGTTATCGGAAACCACTATTGGATCACCGAGCCACACAATACCTATGAACACATGATAGTACTACCGTCCAGCAGGGAGAACAATATTGGTTCAGACTAATTGAAGCAATTTCTGAAGACAATGAAGAATTGCCATTTCCTGATAGCCTAGTACAATTACTTTCTTTGACAGAAACGATAAATCGTGAATGTTTTGAATTTGGGATGTAATATAGCTTATGATTAATATGCAGTTGCTCCTACTACCTGATTGCTGTATCATTATAACCATCTGACTTTCTGTGTCTCTTGAAATCTCTCTGTGTGTCTCTCTATGTGGGTCACGTGTGCGTCTCTTTTGTGAGCAATTAAAGGTCAATAACAGTTGAATGTCATCAGTTATTATCCGTATAGTATACTGCTAATAGGCCAATCAAATAGCACTTTAATTACAGAAAGCCTTCTCGCAAAACCCTGACATCAACATAATGCAACTGATTAGCTCATGATCTCAACCCTATTGAACACGTGTGGAATGACATGCAGAGACTTTTACTTCTGGTGGAGCAAAACCATAAAAACACATCATCACGAACACTATTAACTGTTCTATTCTGCATCGCACAAACAGTGTGTCGTAATTGTGTTCTCAAACCAGATATAGAGGTTAGCCTTTACCCAATTTGACTTCATCGTGATGATGTTGTCTTATGTTTGTGTACACAGATCTCTTGAGTCTAGAGAACCGAATTTTTGTTATTGCTTATCAATTTCATACTTTCCATATTTAGTTCGTTTCATATACCTTCTTGATTCACCTTTCTTTATATGTTCAGGATATATGTAACCTTTGTGAAAAAAAAGCTTGCAATTCATTTTTTCAGAACGTTTTGGTTGACACTTTTCATGACATTATCTTTTTTTGTCAACCTAAAATGTAGGATATGGTATTTAGTATACTGATAATCTCAAACACTATTCTTCCAAATAAGTTAAGATGATGATCCCAGGATACAGATTTGGCAAATATTATTTGACCCATGAGTCTATAACCTCCTAATGAGCTATAGAGTTGATGATTTTGTTTAATGACGTTTGTCAATAATTTTTCGTATTCGAATATTCCCTTAAATAAGGTATACCGTTATACAAATGCTCAACATATAAGTTTTCATATGACAAAGAATAGGATAGATTACAACTTCTTTATTGTATTTGCATGCGACGTTTCAAGGCAACTCCGTACCCCTTCATCAGGTCACTTGCCTCTCAAGAATTTGATATAAGTTTTCACTGCTAAAGAATTTTCCCCGTCATTTACAAATATGAATTTATCAGTGCGCAATGCTATAATGTAATCGATGCGTTGGCAAAAATGTTAAAGGTAAATATGTGCTATCTCAAAGACAGATTTAGAAATATACTTTTGTTACCTGCGGTTTACATAGGAAGCTTTGCAGACTAGTTTCCATCTATGTCTGACTGGTAGAAATGAAAAGTTGGTCAAAGTTATCATGAGATGTGGTGTAAATGGTTTGATAATCTAACAGGTAGAAAGGTTTCCTAAACCTTACTGGCTTGGAAAACTTAAAAATCTTTTGAAAACTAATTTACTTTTGTTGATTTGTGTTCATGCAATATTTACAAAAAGTAGTATTTTAATAAATTTTTAGGGTTCTGTTTATGAGAATTTGAAAATTGGTAAGATCCTTGCATGATGTGCTTTTGTGATTATTTTAGTTTCAAAATTGATTAATGCAAAAAAGAAGACATGTACAGATAATAGGATCCATTATTTTGTTTAATTCAATCATGTTTTTGAAACGTTATCTGACAACATCCATCAACATCCACTCGCCGTACGCAGTTTCACTCAATGCATATTTCTTTAAAGGGGCAGTAGGACGCTTTTGAAGATATTTCAATTTTACAAAATGTATCTTTTGAATATAACTTTATGCCAAACAAATAGTCTTCAGAGGGTCAAACATCACATTTTATTTATTAATTATTATTATTATTAAGAACGTGTCATCTGAGCACTGCCAGATGAGGTTGAATATTCACCAAAGAGTGTTAATACTGTTATGTAAGCGAGTAATGTAAATGAGTATGTGTATGAATAAGCAGTTCAAGAGAGAAGGCTGTAACACAGACATAAAACTGAATGTTATGGAACAGTAATAAGGAAGTTAGAATATGAGTTATGTGAAATGTGATAAGGAAGATTTATCGTTTCTGCAGAAACGAGTGCTTGCAGACTCTCATGCGATGGTCATTTCCTACATGTATTCGGAAAGTGCTGCCATTTGTCTGAACAAAGCAATTTCCTCCCTCTTGGGAAAGAAGTGTTGATAGATATTTTGGCTAAATCTCGTTTGTTCCATGGTCAAAGAGTGGTCTCTAAAGCCCAGAGAACAAGATAAATAAGTAATAGAAATTGGAGTTTGCATTTTCTTTGAACGCAGTGAGAGTAAACGATCGATTGGTGTTAGGCGAAGAGACTTTTGAGGCAGTAAAACGGATTCTGTTGATAGTTCTATTAGAAATAGTCGTTTTAGAAATCCCAGCTAAACTGGTTTGTAAACAACCCTCGAACTTCAATTGACACTCATAAGGCGTCTTAGTACTTTACAATCCAAAACGAAAAACACAACCTCTTTCTCTTCCCACAGAAGTAGGCAGATCAAGTCATATAATTTTGATGCTACATCTGTTCTAACAAGAAAAGCCTTTAAAAAGGCAAGCTTTGGGGCACCCGGTTATGTATCACTATATAGAACCAGGAGAGTTAGGTTAGGGAGGACGGGGACGGGGACGGGGACGGGGACGGGGACGGGGTCTTTTACTTGAATAAATTGTTCAAATCGAAGACGCATATTTTTTGCTCTTTGTTTTGATAGATATCAGTATAGTACAACATCTCGTTCGTTCCGCTTAAATTCCACCCAATGATAGATACGTCTCCTATCTCAATTATGACATGATATAATTTTTTAGGATATAAAATTTCTAAACATTAATACGGTAATTCAAATCTATGTTGCTCTAAGTTTAAAAGATAGCTGACGGTGAGTTTAATACAAGAGTCAGTGATTAATTAATAGAGAAATTGTTGCGCTAGTAAACTTTTCGGGATACATTGTTTTCCAATACCCGCAAATTTAGTTTAAACCCGACGAATTTCCCATTGACTTTCAGGTTAATTACATGTTACACTAATTGTAATTACATGTTACAATAATTTTCCTTAATTGAGTGTTGATCGTATTACAGCCGAAAGTTGCTAAAAAAAATAGAAAAAATCTCAGCTACAAGTTCATAATTTTCATCATATTATAGGATGGCATTAAAGATTATATAGAGAATCTCACCCATGTGTCTTCTGATAGCAAATATATCAACACAAGTTGATAAAAGTAACAAATATCCGAGGCTTGTTTTTTTTTTTGGCAATGGGATAATTTTGATGTTTTCCAAAGAGTGGGAACATGATTGAAATTTAATAATAATTGAAAAATCGTTTGGAAAATATCAGCCAATTGCACTCTGCACTCTTTTAGAACTACTCCTAGCAGATTATCAGGTCCACAGGCTTTATGTGAATTTATCTTAGCAAAAGACGTTAACACATAATCTTTAGAAATAGCTAACACCTCACATGCTGGGAGTGATTCAAGTACAATGTTTCTTTCTTCAAAGGGATATTTCCTGTGAAACACAGTTTTGGATGATAATTTATCATACTTTAGGCCCTGTCGATACTTTCCTTAGAAAGACACCTTTAATCGTAAACAAATCATCCAAAACGTTATGTTTTGAAATTGCATTGAGTGAACGATCAGTCATTGACAAGGCGGGACATTTAGCGTTAGCGTAAAATTGAAGGAACCGAATTCCTAGTTGATACAAAAATGGAATGTCGTTTCCGAATGTGGAATGCAAGAAAAAAACACCGAATAACTACAAAACAGCTCACATGCACATGCAAAATTGATATTTTCTAAGGGTGTAAACGCTCATCCATATATTTTTGAAAATTTACGATATATTTTACATCATAACATTATTATAATAATCAGTTTCCAAATTAAAGCTTGCCAATTATTTCGTACCACCCACATGGTCACGTGGGTATAAATTTGCAACAGCTCTGTCCATTGGTCGTCGAAATACCAGAATATGCTTAAAACAAATATCATTGGCTGAAACTTCTCTTTGAAGTTTCCAAGAGTATTATAGAGAGAACCTTCTGCCATTAGTTTTCAATATCAAATGTTACATAACTTTGGGGTCTCTGGACCCCAAAGCAATAAGACCAAATCCCTGGGTTCCGGCACTTTCCCTGGCAGACAATTTTGCACCACAATCTATTTGATTTTCTTTAGCAAATGACAACGCTTCTCGCATGGAAAGGGTGCTACATATCACAATGCCCTTGTCATGATTCAGCAACCAAAATGATGACTTTAGATTTTTGATTGTCTCCAATCAGGCATCTCTCATTCTAGACCACAAATCAGCTTATAAGA
The DNA here is from genome assembly GCA_916613615.1 of Steromphala cineraria. Classification (NCBI taxonomy): domain Eukaryota; kingdom Metazoa; phylum Mollusca; class Gastropoda; order Trochida; family Trochidae; genus Steromphala; species Steromphala cineraria. Next base: position 56,123,583 of record OU744725.1, on the reverse strand, counting down.
ACAGAGGCTGAATCAACATTTAAGGACTTGATCTGCCTTTGTGAGGTGAGAATTACACAACCTGTGAACATTTTTATTGAAGCAGGATGATATTTACTTTAATAGGCATTGCACGTTTATTGTTCAAAACATTTAACACCGTACCATGCGCTTTGACACAATCAGCAAATGCCTTGAATTTTGGCACCTTATTTTACTACAAACTTCATCCATAAACCAATGAAGGGGTCCTGAAGGTTGTAAATAATATGACCATTTAAAATCATATTTAGAAGATATTTATGTTTTGGTTGATTTTACTGGGATCAAGTTATATGTAAGTCTGGCTACGCCTTGGACGGGCCTCTCAGGCAAAGTACCCCTGCCATTATCCGATGCATTTCACAAACTATGCTCGTTACTCTAACAATCATTTAAGATCACCAAAAACTGTTCTTATTGTATACTCTACATTGTGATACAGGAATTTCAAGACCACTAAAGAGTGAGAGCACCAAGATCTATATTTGTTTCTCCTCTGATGGAATAAGTAGTCAAATAGTAGTCGAATTGCATTTACATCTATTGTGTACATGGTGGAAGTTATGATGATATCTTTTGAAATATACATTTTGTTAAATACCATAGATTTTTTTATCTTTTGAAAACTAAATTTTCAACTTTTGTTGAGAGGAGTACATCTGATAATTCCATTTGACATATAATGATTGTTTCACATTCCGTTGATCATAGAATTATTTTTTTTATCCATTATTTCCATTGTAAGTTGATGACTATTTAAAAATGTTGTGTTTTTCATTGCTCATCGAAAAAAGTCCCAGATACTCTTGCCTAATACTTTAGATATTTTTAAAGGTTATATGGTCAAATTTGACATGATGTTGACTAAAAGGTAATTGAATTCTGCATGTAATCATTTATCAAAAACATTACGATATTTTGATGTACAGGAAAATTGCAATTTTATTTTTATGATAACCTCGATATTCTCTTCGTTTCATCAGTCAGAATTTGACAAAGTCTCATGTTCATTTATTTCAACAGGACGTAAACGAAATCCCGATTTTCCAGATATACCCCTCACGTAAATCCTCAAATGTTTAAATCATATTATGCTGCCCTCGTTACATGTCAGCATGATCACATTATCTTCATATCAACTCATTAAAGGAGCAGTAGCACGTTTTTTGATAATTTTATATTTTTAAATTTTCACTGATAATTGTAAGTTAATGTTAAATGTATTATTTTGACAGTGTCAAAAATGTCATTACACGAGCCAATCATCCATAGCCAAAGGACAAAGTATGAAGATTCACACAAAATCCGTTGGCGGCCATTTTTTATGTGAACACCTTTCATTCATTTTGTGTAAGAAAAGGAATCGCATGGCTAACCTTTACGTTAGATATTTGAATTATTACTACTCCATTTAATTTAAATACATTTTTTTCAATTGGAACCATTAATTTTAATTTTCCCGACATCACCTTATATTCCCCTTTAAGTCTTTATTCAATTAATTTAATAATCCATGCATGATTCAAATGTTTCAACAAAAACATCTCATTAGCTGAACGTCATTCAGTTATCATTTAAATTTTCCCTTAAATTTAAGATGGAGAATGTTGGTTTTTTATAGCTCACACAAAACAGTTGGCTGAGAATTTTCTGATTGACAACCGACTCGGGACACGCTCGATCTGCACGTGAAATGCGCTTTTTATGAGAATGCATACGGAATTGCAGTAGCACGTTTTTATGGAAGGGGATGTGTGCCAAAAATGAATTCATGTACACTCGTAACTCGCAAGATGTAACATGTCGTTCTCAACCATGCAATTCTCGAAAAGACAAGTCCAAGCGTGCAAAACTAACATTTCAATCCTGTAAAACTCAACTTGCTGTTCTCAACTTTACAAAGTTGAAATGTAATTCAACAAATGTCAAAAGACAAAACACGATTTTCTTTTTTGAATAAGAGTAATATTCACAATATGCAATGCTATAAGTTACGTTTCACATATAGAAAATGGAAAATGGAAAATAGAGAGTTGTAAAATCAGCTTTTTAAAACAGACTTTTGCATTTCGACTTTTACACGATTGCAATGTACATGATTTCTCATTGACGGGGGATGTGTGCCAAAAATGATATGCTATGCTTGATTCGTTAAAGCATACATTTGACCGGCGCGCGTTGATTCTGCAACAGTCACGAGAAAGGAACAAGTTTACTTTATGTAAGCGGCTGCCCTGGCTAACCGAAACAAATACATAAATGACACAATAACTGGCCAATGCCTATGTCTCATTACATAAGTCAATCATCCACAGTCAGAGGACAAAGTATGAAGATTTGCATAAAATCAATTGGCTGCCATTTTGTGTGCACACCTTTAATTCATTTTGTGTTAGAAAAAGGAATCGCATGGCTAAACTTTACATTAGTTTTTAGCTCATCAGGTCTGAAAGACCCGATGGGCTTATGGCATGGCATGGCCTCCGGCGTCCGTCCATTCGTTCATCCGTCCATCCGTAAACTTTTCACATTTTCATCTTCTTCTCCGAAACCAATGACTCTAGAGAGCTGAAATTTGATGTGCAGACTTCTTGGCAAATGGGGATTCTAAATTATAGATCCCGAATGGGGTCACAGGGGTCAAAACCTTAATAACCTACTTTCATCTTCTCCTCCAGTTCCAAAAGGTCGAGAGAGCTGAAAAGTTGTGTGTAGACTCCTTGGCAAATGGGTATTCTGAATTGTAGATTTCGTGACCCAATGACCCCAAATGGGGTCACAGGGGTCAAAACCTTAAAAACTTGTTTTCATCTTCTTCTCCAGTTCCAAAATGTCTAGAGAGCTGAAAAGTTGTGTGTAGACTCCTTGGCAAATGGGTATTCTGAATTGTAGATTTCGTGACCCAATGACCCCCAAATGGGGTCACAGGGGTCAAAACCTTAAAAACCTTTTGTCATCTTCTTCTCCAGTTCCAAAATGTCTAGAGAGCTGAAAAGTTGTGTGTAGACTCCTTGGCAAATGGGGATTCTGAATTGTAGATTTCGTGACCCCATGACCCCAAATGGGGACACAGGGGTCAAAACATATTTTAATCAAAAGTCTGATGAGCTACAGAGCCCATGGCTCTATTTTTTTTATTATTACTGCTCCATTTAGTTTAAATACTTTGATTTCCAATTGGAACCAATTAATTTCAATTTCCTGACATCACATTATATTCCCCCTAATAACGTGCTACTTCCCCTTTAAATTATGTTACTTTGTTTGAAGCAATTACGAATTCACAGCTTATTGCTAGAGTTCACCAAATCTTTCCTTATGGTGTATTTGATTTAAACGAGATAAGCAATAAATCGTCTCTTTGACCCAAAACTGATTGTAACAATGATTCAAACACTTTGACTAATAAACAAATCCTTGAAACAGTTGATATGAAAATATGTATTCAAAATTCAAAATCTATTTTAAAATGGTTAACAACCCTATTTTATCAATATTAGATGGAGTGAAGCCAGTTGGGGGACCATTCTTTTTCAGAAGGGGATCCTCCTTGGGGTACTTACTGCATAAAATCTGTATTTTTGCTAATATGACAGGTTGTGACTATTTTTAGAATAAAAATACACAAAAAACAACGTTAAAAACGTGTTTTGTTATTATTTGACCACCCTTAGAGGGCCCCTCACCTAGCGGTAGCTATGGCAACAGGGGCAGATAACTCCAACCTCATCACTTATCAATCTGTCATCGACGAGTGAAGTTGTTGTTCTCCTCGAAGAATTTTATAAAGTTTGCTAAGTTCTCAGACGTATCTCTAAGAAAATGGACAAGGAATCTGTATGTTTGGTAACCTTTTCTCTATTTAGAATAGGATAGGTTCGCATTTTCGCATTCCTCGCGTTGTGACTTAGGAATTTTCCAACTGAACACGACCACGTGTTGTGCTTTGGTGCGGGAAATTGACAAACATGGCGGATTCTCGAAGGGTTGTTTTTCCTGCTAGTGGAAAATAGATACTCTTCGTATGGAGTTCGTTATGCTTTGGCACTTGTTTTATTAGTATTTGTGTACTAAATAAAGCATCTTTTTATATGCTGGCAGGGATTTTTTCCACTTCGAAAAATTTTTCTTGGTGGAATTATTCCGTGTCAAGGGCAAGTCATGTTTATATGCATTACATGTTCTTTTCCCTTTCAGGCCGCATTGTTATTGTATCTTGCCCTAGATGCTTTTTCACATAACATGTCGACCGTGCTATTTTACCTTTCTAGCTTAGGTAGCTTAGTTAGGTTTTACTTAGCTTTTATTGGCGCTTCCCTTCCCCTATATAATAATATATATTCTCAGTTGGGTTTTTTCTTGACGTTACAGACGTTCAAAAAATGCTACAACTGCGGGGGCACTCTGCCGGGTTCCGACCCGCATGAGTGCTGCCTCGTTTGCCTGGTGCTCGACGGTCATGAGGACAGCGAGTGCCAGGCCTGTCAAGGGTTTGTCCCCAAAACCAGGAGAAGGAGGAATGTGGACGCTGCCTTCTACCTCCAGGTCCAGGCTGCAGGAGGTGATCCCCGCACTGCCACCCCTCCCTCTAGACAAAAACGTACGAAGGGTAAGAAGGGTAGAGGCCCTGTCGAGTCCCCCCCGATCCCGTCGGACTCTAGGAGTTCTGACTCGGACGCGGGGGGCCGGCAGGTCTCGGCTAGGACCTTAGCTTCCCCTACTAATGCGCCGGCATCCCTGGATGCCATTAACTCAATCATTAAGGGTCAGATGAAGGGGCTGTTCGGAGACCTGATGACGGAACTCCGCAAGGAGTTTCGCCCATCGGCTTTCCGTCCAGCCCTCGATGACCAGCCGGCCGGGCCTTCGGGCTCCGGTTCTGGCGGCGTCCCCGGAGCTAACTTGGGCAAGGGCCCAGGTGATGCCCCGAGGGATTTGGTGCGAGTCCCTGCTCCGCAGGTTCCCTCCACCTCTTCTACACGGGATCCCCCCGCTAGACTCGACTCAGTCAGGTCGTCGGGGGGTACCGGCACCCCACAGAGCCTGGTCCCCGACACCTTGGTGTCGGTGACTCCTGTACTTCCTCCGATTCCGCCCCCTTCCCCGGTACGACCGGAGGTCCCCGAGACGGTCTTTCGGATCCCCATCTTGCCCCCTGTTGTTCCCTCGACGTCTAAGTCGGGTGCTTCTGGTTCTAAGGATAATACCTTGGAGCCGGAGGCGCCTGATGCGGACCCGGAGGACGACATGGAGGTTGATGGGGACTCGGAAGCCGACCCGGTGGACCTCCCTGCCTCTTTGGCGCTGAGGGAAATGCGTGGCAAGCTTGCCGCGGCTTTTCCTCAGCTTGTCGTTCCGGAGAAGGAGGTAGATGAGGAGGAGTTCCGCCTTCCAGGCGGCGCCTTCGCTCCGCGCAAGGCGAAACAGGTGCGGCTCCGCATCCTGGACTCCTTGGTGACGGACTCGGTCACGCCCCTCCTTTCGGGTACTAGAAAGAAGGCAGATCTTCCAGATCTCGCCAAGCGGTACCCGTTGGGAGAGGCGGGGCTCTTTGAAGTTCCCGAGGTGGACGATGATGTGTTGGCCTCTGTCAGCCCGGACCTTATCGTTCAAGATGGAGACACTCAGGTCTGTGATAGCGTCTGTAGAGGCAGGGGATTGGCTCTCGTCAATCGACCTCAAGGACGCGTATCTTCACGTTCCGATGCACCCTCAGTTCAAGCAGTATCTCAGATTTGCTTTCGACGGGGTATGCTATCAGTTCCGGGTGCTCCCCTTCGGCATTTCAACAGCGCCAAGGGTTTTCACCAAACTTATGCTGATCCCAGCACAGGTCGCCAGATCACAGGGCAGGTGTTGTCACCCCTACCTGGACGACTGGTTGATCAGGGCTCTGTCCCGAGCATTGAACGAGAAGGCCACCCAGGACGTTCAGAATATTCTGCTGCGTCTGGGTTGGATTATAAATCTCAAGAAGTCAGACCTAGCCCCCTCCCAGGACCTAGTGTTCCTGGGGGCCAGGTTCGACACTGCGACGGGGATGGTTTCCCTCGCTCCAGATCGAGTGATCAAGGTAACCCAGTGTGTCCACCAGTTCATGCAGTCTCCCGCTCACCCCGCCCGGATGTGGCTCCGGTTGTTGGGGAATATGGCGGCGACGGTGGACATAGTATGGAGGGCTCGCTTGAGGATGAGACCGGTACAACAAGCCTTGGCCGGCCTGTGGTCCCATTCCGAGAGCCTAGAGAAGAACATCTCTGTTCCAGACTGGCTGGCCGACCACCTTCAGTGGTGGTGTTCGGAGGCCAATCTGAGGAGGGGGATTCCTCTGAATCCTCCACCGACGACGATCACGATCCAAACGGACGCTTCCCTCTCAGGCTGGGGGGGAGTCCTGGGCGACCACTCGGCTTCGGGCCTGTGGTCCCCGGACGAGTACAATCTCCATATAAACGTTCTGGAGCTTCGTGCAGTCAGGAGGGTCTTCGATCATTTCCTGCACCTGATTCGAGGTCAGTCTGTACGGCTGGAGCTAGACAATCGCACAGCAATGACGTACATCCTGAAACAGGGGGGCACGGTTTCTCCAACGCTCCTGTGGGAGGCGTGGCAGTTCCTGTTCTGGTGCGACCGGTTCAATATCCGGGTTCATCCGGTGTATCTCCCGGGGGTGGACAACGTCCGTGCGGACGCTCTGTCTCGCCGCATCCTGGCTCCTCACGAGTGGATGCTCAACCGGAGGACATTCGGGATTATTTCCCAGTGTTACGGACCGTACCAGGTGGATCTGTTTGCGTCTGGAGTGACGAACCAGATTCCAGTGTTCTGCTCCAGAATCCCCGATCCCAACGCTCTGGCGTCCGACGCCTTCGCGTTAGACTGGACCGGTCGAGTGCTGTGGGCGTTCCCGCCAATTCCACTCATTCCCAGGGTTCTGTCGCAGTTGGGCAGCCAGCCGCCGGAACTTCTAGTTCTTCTGGCCCCTTTGTGGACGGCACAGAGCTGGTTTCCGTTGGTACTCAGATGTCTGGCACGGCCTCCCGTGCTGTTGACGAGTCGCCCGGGCCTTCTAACTCAGGAAGGGGCGCCACACCCGAATCCAGGGATTCAGTGGGTGGCTTGGCCACTATCCGGAATCGCCTCCAGGAGAGCGGTATTCCTGCACGAGTTGCAGACACAATACTGGCTTCGAGGAGGGATTCAACAAACAATCAATACGAGGATAGATGGGCCTGTTATGCGCGCTGGTGTGGAAATCGAGGGCTGCTCGATCCCTTTTCTGCGGGCTTAGTTCAGGTGCTCGAGTTTTTGCAATCCCGACTTGATGACGGCCTGGCCGCATCTACAGTTCGTGGATACTCGACGGCTATTTCCGCATTCCACGTCCCTGTGGATGGCTCCGTTTTGGGTAGTCATCCCATGGTCCAGCGTTTCTTAGCAGGTGTGGACAGGATACGTCCGCCTACGCGGCGTATCAGCCCAGTTTGGGACCTATCGGTGGTGTTAGATTGGCTTTCGGGTCCGTCCTTCCGGAGGGACCTTGACGCCATCCCACTTCAATTACTTACCTGGAAGACAGCCTTCCTTGTGGCGGTCACGTCTGGCAGGCGGGTAGGCGACATCCACGCGATGTCTGCTGATCCCGGGCTGACTGTCTTTCACAGAGACAGAGTCAGCATCAGACTGCCGGACACGTACCGTCCGAAGGTTGACCATTCCTTTCACGTCTCAGCTCCAATTGAGCTCCCGGCGTTTATGAAGTCGGCATCCTCGGGGTCAAGAGCCTCGGTCCCCCACCTTCTCGATGTCCGGAGTATACTCAAGGTATATATCCAACGGACTAAGAGTATCCGCAAGGATAAGCAGCTTTTTTGTTGCTATGGTGGTGGGAAGCCAGGAGGTCCTGCTTCCAAGCAGACCATCTCAAGATGGTTGGTATCGGCCATTTGCATGGCATATGTCCATAAAGGACAAGAGCCGCCAGAAGGTCTGAAAGCTCATTCGGTTAGGGCGGTGGCAACCTCTAAGGCTTTTGCTGCGGCCCTGCCCATTGAAGAGATCTGTTCAGCCGCTACCTGGAGCCGGCCGAACACGTTCATCAAACACTACCAACTCGACATGCACTCCAGTGAGCGTGCTCGGTTTGGCAGGTCGGTTCTCTCCAGTGGACAGAGTCGCACACCCTCTAGCTGATTGAGCTTTCGTGGTGTTTTTAAAAGATTTTTTTTTCCTTTGCATTTTTTATCTCTGATTACGTTAAACAATTAGCGGGGTACTAATCGTACTAACCTCTAACTTGTTGTTGTCAAAATGTAAAGTCCTAGCCGAGACCTCCCGGGGGGGAATGACTCGCCTTGTTCATGGGAAACTTAAGATCAAATGTCAGTTTGCTCCTGTTACCTCTCTTCCAAAAAAAGGGGGGGGGGGGGGGTGCGTTTGGCTTAAAAACCTTGTTCACGGCCGTTTTAAGGCCTATTACTTAGACCCAATGGTTGGCAAGAGGAAAGCCCTCCGGACGGATCAAGTCACGTGATCAGGTGGGTGTCCTTTGCATCCTTGTTTTTTCATTAAGACAGAATAACCACTGCCAGGGATACTATCTTTGGGAGTCTGCCTTATGCAGTAAGTACCCCAAGGAGGATCCCCTTCTGAAAAAGAATCGAACAAACCTGCAGAGGTTTCAGATTCTTTGAAGAGGATCCTCCTTGGGGTACGGCCACCCGCCTCCCCTTATTCTGTCTGGTTTGGCTAGATTGATAAGTGATGAGGTTGGAGTTATCTGCCCCTGTTGCCATAGCTACCGCTAGGTGAGGGGCCCTCTAAGGGTGGTCAAATAATAACAAAACACGTTTTTAACGTTGTTTTTTGTGTATTTTTATTCTAAAAATAGTCACAAACTGTCATATTAGCAAAAATACAGATTTTATGCAGTAAGTACCCCAAGGAGGATCCTCTTCAAAGAATCTGAAACCTCTGCAGGTTTGTTCGATCTTCAAGAAACACAAATCATACACTCAGGGGCAAAAGAAACGATACCATATAAAATGCATGATAGCTTAATCTACGATTGATAGTTACAGCTGAAACACAGTTAATTCATGTATTCAAGAGCTAACTGAACTAAGTTTTTAATTTCAGAGCTATATCTGTTAACGCTTTTAAAATACAAGCCTTTCAAAAAAACGCTGTTAAAAAATCTCCTTAACTAGACGAGATAGGATAGTGAAAATGGCAACTTTTCTTGTTTTTAAACCAAAATACAGGCAAAATGCGTGAACAAATTAACTTCTACAAGGGTTATTTATATTAATAACATCTTAGATTTTATAGATTTTTAAATTTCATAATTATTTTATTCCAATTCCAAAGATTATGACCAAAAATAACCTCGAAAAAGTTGTTTTTTTACCCCTCGTGTATTTGAACAGTCACACAATTATAAGAATTATACTTTAATGTTTGAAATTGTGAGTACTTCTTCACAACTGATGTGCCTATCACAAGGGCTCGTAGTCGCATTTCATTTACAACAGGATTTTGTTTTTTACTCTTTTGAAAAGTTGGTATCGTTTCTTTTGCCCCTGAGTGTATGTACAATGATAAGACATTAGTATGATTCTACGAGCTGTTATCTTACGGCAGGTGATTGTTTTTCGTCACCAGACTTTTTGAAAGTTCAGCTTATCAGATGTCATATAGGACACAGAAAGTGTTGGTCATGGTTTGGGTTACATTGATCTTCATAACCGCCTTGTGTGGGGCTCAGAAGAGCAGCAACAATGTTGATATTGACAGCTTAAACGAACACGTGAAGAAAATTGATGGTATCCTCCAGGACGTTCAATCTCATGCTCAAGCTCAGGAACAGAAATACTCCGCAGTCCTGTCCAGTGTTCTCTCTCAGCTTGAGCAGACTACCGAGGAACTAAGTGCGAGCAAAAACGTCACCGAGGACCTTCAAGAGGAGATCAAAACTTTGAAGACCAATTTGGAAAACCTGAAGGATATCAACAACACTATGGTTGATGATACATGTCGTAAGTCTTCTTTAGGTTGAACTTTATCGGGGATAAAACAACCTTTTATATATTTTAGCGGCATTTAAATGTTAGTTGCAGAAGTCTAGTATTGCCTACATTCCCAATCACGGTTAGTATGGGAAATACTGTAAAAACCTATCAGACTGTTACAGGCTTGAATTTTAAAAGGACTACATGATATTACATATTGTTAAAAGGAATCAACAACCTAGCTCATGAAACCTAATTGACCATCGTTATTGAGAGCGTCCAGACGGGTAAGGGGGGTCACATGACACAGTCTTCGTACTGGCTGTCAGCTGTAAGCAGTTCGTAACCAAACGATTTCATACCTACCGAGCTTTTTCGACTCTTTCGGGCCCCTGCTAATAAAACTCTGGAAGTTAAAAATTCGGGTTGCCGATAACCTTTAACTTTGTTAAAATGTAAGGTACAGTATCATTTCTGTTCTTGTAGAATAACAAATTAAATTTTTAGCTCATCTGGCCTGTAAGGCCCTATGAGCTTATGGCATGGCATGGTGTCCGGCGTCCGTCCGTCCGTAAACTTTTTGGAATTTCGACTTCTTCTCCAGAACCATAAGGCCTAGAAAGCTGAAACTTGGTGTACAGACTCCTTGGCTAGTGAGGATTATAAATTGTAGCTTTGGTGGCCCTGTGACCCCAAATAAGGGCCACAGATGCCACGCCCTAAAAACCTATTTTCATCTTCTTCTCCAGAACCATAAGGCCTAGAAAGCTGAAGCTGTACAGACTCCTTGGCTAGTGAGGATTATAAATTGTAGCTTTGGTGGCCCTGTGACCCCTAATAAGGGCCACAGATGCCATGCCCTAAAAACCTATCTTCATCTTCTTCTCCAGAACCATGAGGCCTAGAAATCTGAAACTTCGTGTACAGACTTCTTGACTAGTGATGATTATGAATTGTAGCTTTGGTGGCCCTGTGACCCCTAATAAAGGCCACAGGGGCCACGCCCTAAAAACCTATTTTCATCTTCTTCTCCAGAACCATAAGGCCTAGAAAGCTGAAGCTGTACAGACTCCTTGGCTAGTGAAGATTATAAATTGTAGCTTTGGTGGCCATGTGTCCCTAATAAGGGCCACAGGGGCCACGCCCTAAAAACCTATTTTCATCTTCTTCTCCAGAACCATAAGGCCTAGAAAGCTGAAGCTGTACAGACTCCTTGGCTAGTGAAGATTATAAATTGTAGCTTCGGTGGCCCTGTGACCCCTAATAAGGGCCACAGGGGCCACGCCCTAAAAACCTATTTTCATCTTCTTCTCCAAAAGCATAAGGCCTAGAAAGCTGAAACTTTGTGTACATACTCCTTGACTAGTGAGGATTATGAATTGTAGCTTTGGCGACCCTGTTGTCCCTAATAAAGGCAACAGGAACGTCCTTCAAATCTATTTTCATCTTCTTCTATATATATATACGAGAGGCCTAGAAAACTGAAACTTGTTGTCTATATACTTTATTTTATGATAGGTGACCAAGTGGCCTCTACAAAGGGGGAATAACATTGGCCATACTCTACAGCATAATTGATGATGAAGCCTGAGCTACAGAGCCAATGGCTCTACTTTTTAAACAATTATTGTACACTTTGATGTAAGAGATTGTCGACTACTCTTCCTACACTTATTGCCATGAATAGTTTATACTTTCAAGTTTTGATGATTAAGTAACAGACTCGATAGAATAAATAAAGCTTAGGTTAAATGTTTGAATTATCAAATTGCAATTCGTCAGTTTCATTTAAAACATATTTCAAATTTGTTTTCACAATGCGTTATTGCGAATATTTATATTTTGTTGTCTAAATCGGACTTTATTTCTGTTCCAGAGTGTTGCCAAAGCAATATTGGGTTCGATGCATACGTAGATGTCACAAAGGCATCAAGAGTCATGCCTTCAGGTAGAATTGTATTTGACGCCATCACCCACAACGAAGGGAACGGATACAATAACACCACTGGCTACTTTACTGCCCCCGTGTCCGGAACTTATCTATTTTGGACAAACATCATATACAGGAGTGATAAATCTGCCATTTTGTTTTACATTCAAACTTCGGGGAAAAAAATTGGCTTTGCTTTTGGGATGGCAAATGAATTTTATGGAACAGCCAGTGCGACAAGTAGCTTCTACCTGCAGAAAGGGGATCGAACCTGGATTAGTTCCAGTGTGCAAATCGAGCCTCTAGGCCATCACTCATCAGCAGGGGCTGTATTAATTACGCCATACTAATTAATAAATAAATAATTTTGTTATGATTGTTTATTTATCTTGTCAAAGGGTTTTATGTGTTTTTCGGATATTCATAAAGAATATTTCAACACCGATTCTTTTTTTAAAATCCTGCATGCAGCTTCAGTACATTTTAGTATTAATGAATATCATAATGAATGTACCATAAAAATCAAATTCTGATTTCTAGTGATGCTATTTTCCTAAGCACAAGTAATCAAGTAGGTTTTAAGAACCTACCAAGATGATCTGAACTAGGTTTGCGAATAGAGTGTCAGTAATAACATCCATTTAAATTTTTTTTAAATGCTTTTGTTAAAAGGGTTTGATTTGTAAGACAGCCACACACTTTAAACAAATCAATTTCTTTTTTCAGCGATAATTAATATATATATTCCACTCCACAAACAATTGTTCGAGTCTTTATTGGTGTTTTCTAACATTTAAGACCATTTCAACAAAAAGACACAGGCATCTACATCAACAGCCAATTTGGTTTTATTTACAGCTACAAAAATTTCCAAAAAGTCCATAACAACAAGAGATAAAAAAACGTAACAAGGGAAATAATTCTGATAAAGACTACATGTATTTCACGCTTCTGAATTAAAAATCCCATCAAGGCACTGATACCATTAAGACACATAGAAAATTTGGTGATCTTGTCTTAAGTCATTCTCTTCCGAAAGAGGCAGATCAAGTCATGTTTATTTAGCCTCTGTTATATAACGCCGACTTTGTAGGGTAGAATGGGAGATGCCTGATTGGAGGAAATCAAAATAAGTTGTGCAATCAGCGACGCTGTTCTTAAATCATCGTTTTGGCTACTGAATCAAGACAAAAGCATTGTAATATCAACCATCCTTTCCATGCGGAAAACATGTCATTTGATAAAGAAATTTAAATGGATTGTGATGTGGGTTTTTTTCCACCGGGAGAAACTGCCGGAACCCACGGATTTCGGCGTAATACAACACAGGCTAAATCAACATGACTTGATCTTTTTCTGTGGGGAGAGAATGGTCTTAGGACTGAGTGATGTTTTCAGAAACCCATACACTTATTCTCCTAAATGGGTCTCATTACAAGTTGAAATAACATTGAGAGATCATTTCCATCAATCCTGGCGAAGTTCTGTTCTCAATAGTTCTAAAGGAATGTATTATACCCTATTTAAAGATACCCCTTCTTTCGAACAATATTTACTATTACAAAAATCATTATATATCGCACTATTAAAATTAAGAACATGTAATCATAATTTCCAGTAGAAACCGGCAGATGGCGTGGTTTACCCCGCGAGGATAGAACATGCCCTCTGTGCGATTCTCCAGCTGTCGCAGATGAAATACATTATTTATTCAAATGTAAAACCTTTGAAAGAGAACGACGTCTTTAAAATTAATGAATTTTATCACAAATGGCCAAATATGTATAAATATAAAAGCTTATTATGCACCAAAAAAACTGTCAGCAATGAAAAATCTATCAAAATATTTATGTATTGTCTATGATAAATTGAAGTAGGCTGTGTTGTTGATATCACCATTCTTGTCTGTTTACACAATATACTGTATATTTGTATATTCTCTTGTACCACCGTGGGTGGTTTTTGAGGAAATAAACATTGATTGATTGATTGAAGAAAAGTCCCCTTTGAAGATACTCACGAACAGAGACCAGTAGCACTGTACAAGAGCAAAAAACTCTGTAAGAATAATTCAACACTTCTGATTTTCGAAATCCATCAAAGCATTGATAACCCGAGGACACACAGCAAATAAAGTTATCCTATCTAAAGTAGTTTCTATTATAATTGCTCCACTTTAACTCGGACGCACGGATGTACGAACACGCAAAATGCTATATAAAATAATCCCACGAAAACGAAAATATATGTTATATACAAGACGATTTTGCTAAATAAAGAAAAGAACTTCTTAAACGAACGTACAATGTTAAATGAAGCAATATGAATTAATTTCGTAAGTGAGTGAGTGAGTGAGTTGGTGTTTAACGTGTTTTGAACAATATTTCAGTTATTAAACACGTGGATGTTAAGTAAAATGATGAAAAAGTGTTCAGACAAATATTGCATCAAGCATTTTTTTCGTGATAATGTCTTCGATATTATTGGGTTGAGTGATGAAATCATCAGTTGAGATGTAAAGACATCTGAAGAAAATCCTTTTGACATCGTTAAGATTTTGAATTCTGAAATTCAAAAGGAAACGTAAAATTGTCCTCTTAACTATATGAGTAGTTTTTAATGATGTGATGTCTATATTCTCTGAATATAATTTAACGAGAAAAGTCACGTCCGTTGGAATCGTACCGATTCATCTGCTTACAATAATCACCCTCAAAGATAAGTCTATTTTTCACGTCTAAACGTTAAAATATAAGAAACGCTTTTGGCAAATACATCCAATGACGTAACACTCTATAGGTCTCAAATCCCATTAACCCTGTTTTAGCTTTATTTGGTCAAGGGTGAAATAGATCTGTAATGAAACATCACGGGAATAAAAGCTAGACACAACACGTTAACAGTTGCTCCAAAAGTAGGTAACGGAAATTGAACTAATATCTGTTTATGGTGTTGAGATCTCATAGCTTTTAGGCTGATTGCTTGACTTTGGTGATTTGACGATAACGATTGTTTGGATTTACACTTCAAAGTTGGAATCTGAATTTATCTTAATTCTAGAATGTTGGGATTTACCGTTAATGATAAGCTTATCCAAGACACGATACCTATGGTAATGCTATTGATTATTTTCGACAGTTGATACATACAAGTCTCACTTTTTCAATTTATTTTTCGATTTATCATGTTGATTGGCATTCTCTCCCACAGAGGCAGATCACGTCATGAAATGTTGATACAACCTCTGTTATATTACGCCGAGTTTGTGGGATAGAATGGGACACGCCTGATTGGAGGCAACCAAAGTTAGTTGTGCAATTAGCGACGCTGATCTTAAATCATCATTTTCGCTACTAAATTATGGCAAAGGTATTGTGATATGAACCACCCTTTCCATGCGAGAAGCGTTGTCATTTGCTTCAGAAATTCAAATGGATGGTGGTGCAAATTTTGTCCGCTAGGGGAAACTGCCAGAACCCACGGTTTTCGGCGTAATATAACAGAGGCTGTATCATCATTTCTTGACTTGATCTGCCTCTGTGGGCTAATTGGAACGAAACCCCGAATTAGACGCTATATTAGTAAACACTGCATGTTTAAATTCGATATATTCACATTGAAACAGTCAAAAGTCAAATTGGAGTGAATCTTGATTTTGAGATGTTCATCTAATGACTAATGTTTCTGACCAACAATCAACTTTTGCTTTAATGCATCGAGAACGTTATGTTTTGAAAACGTTTGATAAGGGCACCTTACATATTCTCCGAGATCATTGTCTAACGTACATGTAGATCAAAGCTTGTTGATTGCGGACAGATTTAGTTGATTTCTAACACGTTTTTACGAATCGATTAGGTGCTGTCTAGTCAATAGCAACACTTGGGATGGTTACAATCACCATGCAGCTAAATACATGTCATTTGGTGTCCGCAAATGACCGCAGGCCTGGGTTTTCTGGTGCTTGATTCAGGCATTTGCAGTGGTATAATATATATATTATTTATGGCAAATAAAGTTTGCTCTGAAGCAAGCATATGAGCCTTTAAAGGGGCAGTAGCACGTTTTTTTGGGGAATATAAGGTGATGTCAGGAAAATGAAAATTAATGGTTTTAATTGAAAGACAAAGTATTTAAACTAAATGGAGCAGTAATAATTCAAATATACAACGTTACGTTTAGCCATGCAATTCCCTTTTCTTACAAAAACTGAATAAAAGGTGTTCACACAAAAATGGCCGCCAATGGATTTTATGTGAATCTTCAAACTTTGTCCTCTGACTATGGATGATAGGCCTGTGTAATGAAATTTTTGACACTGTCAAAATAATACATTTAGCATTAACTTACAATTATCAGTGAAATTTTAAAATATAAAATTATCAAAAAACGTGCTACTGCCCCTTTAAGTGGCAAAGATCCTCTGTTTTCCTCTTTTATGAGGTTATTCAATACGTCTTGGCTTAGTTTTGCAGCCACCCATTTCAAATGGAACAATGTATATTTTTCTAACGATACTAGTGAAAAGTTGTTTTGGATTTACATTTAAAGTCATTGGTGTCCTTATTTACCAAGATATGTTGTTTTATAGCCCTTCCTTCAGTTATTAGTCGCGAGGTCAAACTAGGTCTACATGACGTGAGGTCTGCTTGCCTCACAGATCTGATTCGCCTAGCAATAACCTAACGTTTACCCTGGAGTACCTTTTAGATTATATGTGTCGCATTTACCATTCTGTTATTTGTCTAGAGACGATCACGGAGCACTATTTGACCATCAAGCAAGAAATTGTCACAATACGTATTAACACACGATGGTAGTACTTTACTTTCCCAAAGGGAGGAAATTGTTTTGTTCAAACTAATTTAAGCAAGTTCTGAGAAATGATCATCCCTTGATAGTCTGGTACAATTACTCCCTTTGACAGACACAATGATTAATGAAAGTCTTGATTCTCAGCTTTAGTAAATCTGTATTTGCTCCAACTAACTGATTGTTGTGCCGTTGAATTCATTATTGAATTTTTTTGGGGGGGGGGGGGGGGGGGTTTGGGGGGGGACGTCATATTAACATTGCTTAATCTCCAATATGTCACTGTTTGCGTCCAAGTCCAACAGGCCTTAGGATTTAAGGACTTGATAAAGCTAAAAAGTAAAAGTCAAAATGCCATCAATGTAAGTCCAGGCTTTGTTGGTACAAGTAGATATCATGCTTATCTGTTATTGTGGTTTAGATCATTTACTGTTATTATAGTTATACGAGTAATCATCAAATTGAGAGCATTTTAATAAAGCATTTGTAAACAATAACTGATAAATCGAACACTCCACGAAGAATATACAATCTAATCTGGCAGCAAATTTCGAGCAATTCAAAGTATTTTATGTCCACGACGAATATATTGTTTTCTTAGATCTTAGATGTACATGCAACACATGACCTTCCAATAATATTTAGGTAAAAATACTTTCGATAGAAACCAGATTTTTTGGGCTCGATACTGTGTCTGGACTTCCATGTCTGAACTGTTCCTTCACAGCGTGAGCTTGCTTACGTGCACGGTTATGTCTATATCCCGGTAATGGAAACATGAACTTGAACAAATAATGTTCACATGAATCACATACCAAAGTGACAATGGTGGGACTACGTTCCCTAAAGGGCAGAGGAAGTGAAATACTGATATAAACTAACGTGCCAAAGAAACCATCTTTAAATTGAAATATCAAAAACTAAATCAAATGAATGTTGTCAGTTAAGTCTAAATTATGTGATCTTCGGGCTGGTGATAAATCATTTGACACAAAATGTTTATGATGTTTTACACCCCCATGTTAAAAAGATTCCATCTAAAACGCCTTACAGTGTATAAAAAATATTGTGTACACTCCCTCAAAATTGACAAACTTGAGCAACAACATTTCTATTGCTAGCCCGTAATACAGAGAGATTGTGATAATTTAACAATCCTGAAACAGCAAATAGTTTTCTCTTCACTGCAAAATGGGCAATATAACCTCCATTAGACCACCGCCAATGTTGTCAACTTCATGGATTATATCAATGGTCGGCATGTTGTAATGTAATGCTCTGTTGACATATTTATATATTATATAAAGATTGAACAGTGATTGTCAAGCTCATTAGGCTGTTCAACGATTGCACGACTCAATTTTCTAGAAGTTTCAAATGACGTAGTAAAATCTAACCATAGCTTCTCATTCAGCACGTGAGACAGATGAAGTCATATGACGTTTGACATTTTTCGTCACAGATGGCGTTATTGGAAGAAGTTATTCGTGATTTGCTTAATATTGATACTTGATGCACATTTTAGTTTAAAAGCTATCATTGCATTTCACAGAACGTCCGGAGAGTAAAAAACAATATCCTTGCGTACTTTTGATTATCAAAGTGGAAATGAATTTGTTTATTTCAAATTGTTGGTTGGTTACAGAAATTTGTTGTTTTATAAGGGGTAATTTGTCTTAAACTTCCATCGTTTTCAATTCTTGAATTAGAATGACTACCAAATGGTGTAAGGTTTCGTTTCTACTTCAATTTACTTGAATTGCATCAGTTACTTTATTATTCTTATCGATTAGTATTTTGAGGAAGATAACGTTCTTATGATTATATACAATCTAGCGTCATATGTACTTCAGCAAGTGTCAAACCATACTAATTCCAGTGTAACATGGCTTCTATGTCATCGGCTCTTTGATTAGAAATCGTATTTTAACTTGGCATGCGTGAATCCATCAGGTTTCAAATTGAACACGTAAAAAACTGTTTGTATTGCTTGTAATCACCTACATGTATCGATGTATGTGTGATGTGTGATTCTGTGTTAGTGTGTGCAATTTGTGTATGTGAAAAACCCAACTAAATTGGTTTAATGTCAATGCTTTGTATAAACTATTGGGCACAAAATCGTCTGTGCACCTTGACCATATCAAAACAGTGATTCTGAAACAAAATATCGATTTAGAAAAATTTAGTTAAATTTAATTACAGTCACAAAATTTTTAATTCTGGATAAAGCAAGAAACTCAATCTATCAAATGCGTTGGGTAACATCGTGGATCTAACGGGAGAAACCATACCGTTTGTAGCAAAAACATAAAGTTTGAAGTTCAAGTAGTACATGTAGTTGACTTTGATAATCTCGTTGGTTTCAGAGGATCAAAGGGGGCAACCTAACACTTTAACTTGAACTGAAATTCTTTAAATGAGCTACATTTATTGTCTGAAAAGTCTTTGGGCCATTGCAATAGATTAGATATTGTCCTCCACGGTAAGATGGAGTTCCACAATCGCTTAATGAGACTGACAACCAAGACAAAAGGTTATAAGTGATTTTGTACCTTTCATGGTAATTACAGTATGTTCGATCACAAGATAGGTAATTATAGTCATTACCACCACTACAGATAACCGAACACTCACAAGGTAATAAAATACTTTGTTGCTCTTCTTTCACAATAATAACATCCATTAAACCGATACGAACTTCTACCATGACAACTTATTCTTTTAAAGAATTCTATCCGGTAATAGAATTTTATAGATACTCGAAAACTTGGTAGTGTGTCATATGGACATGTATAGCAATAATATTCTTTGCACTGACAAATAATCAATCTTCACAGGAGTGAATCTTAACAAGTAAATCAAACTTTAGTAAAGCCAATACACAGTATAGAATACTTACAATAGCCATGAAAATAGGGATACAATGTCGAAAGTGTAATTTGTTAAATAGTACACTGCAATAACAAATAACATCTGAATTGAAAATTTAGTTTTTATTAGATGCAGGCGGATTAGCCATCATGTGTGGTAGTGATCTCATGCCCACGTGTAACTATCCTGTTTGATTGGAAAGTAGTTTTATCATCCAAAACTGTGTTCCACAGGAGATATCGCTCGGATATTTTTTAGTTTTATCAACTTGTGTTTATATATTTGATATCAGAAGACACTTGGGTGAGATTCTCTATATCCCACTTTGTGCCCTACGCAAACCTTTGCGGGAGACATAATGTTTTCAGTTCCGTTCGTAGACGTGATCCTTTCGAAGGGTTCCAAACGAGTTTAGTTATCCTCCCTCGAAAGGAGTAATATTTTAGAGCATAGTCAAAGGTCACTTCCGGTATGGTGTCTGGTTGGTCAACATTGCCTCTTAGCGAGCTGTTTCCGGATGAAGAATAAACTAGGAAAATCGAAAATGACGAGGTTTTCTTCGCATTGTGCGTTGAATGGCAAGCGCTCAGTAAGTTCCTTGTAGTAATGTTACTTGTCTCTTTGTTTTACAAATATAATGTAGATACGTTCTGTAAGAAAAAAAATTTCGGACAGAAAGAAATTCTATTGCCTACGCAATGAAATTCCCCTAATATCAGGATGGATACTATAGTTAATTATAAACTTTGTCAAAGATCATTAAGTATTCTCGTGATGTTATTAATGAATGATAAGTGTAACCTTTGTTCACGTTATTGGGGCATCATTCAACTAGATAAGAAATGAATGTTGAGATAGTTGTCAGACTGATTGTTTTTGCCAAGATTTATACTTCTGGATAATGTCATAAAATGGTGAAACAAGATGTGTTTGTGAAACACGAATGCCCCCGGATGCATATGTCAAGTATCAAAGACCTAGCTCCGACCAATCAAAAGTTATGACCAAGGTTAAAGTTTTTGTGGACAAACGGACAGACGGACGGACTGACAGACGGACAGGTGAAAAACAATATACCCCCGGAATCTCCGATTCGGGGGCATAAAAAATCAAGGTTTTTGAAAGTGACATTGTGATTAAGTATACAGTGCTTGTATATCTCATCTTCTTTTGTAAAAAATTTCAATTACAAAAACTATTACTTTTTTCCCTGATTACCGGGAATTCCCGTATTTAAGTACGGAAAATCACTGTTCATGTTCGGTAATATTTTAACAATATTTAAGCCCAGGGCTTAAATTCGAAAGTTCTGATTATTTCCTAAAACAATAAAAAAAATCTGGATTAATTCATTTCTCTTTATTTAGGATTCAATGCTGTAAGTTTCCAAATTTAACGTT
Organism: Steromphala cineraria; assembly: GCA_916613615.1. Classification (NCBI taxonomy): domain Eukaryota; kingdom Metazoa; phylum Mollusca; class Gastropoda; order Trochida; family Trochidae; genus Steromphala; species Steromphala cineraria. The sequence continues at coordinate 56,102,536 of OU744725.1, read as the reverse complement.
GTGAAATTATGTATTCATTTTCAACTACGAACAAACATGTTTAAGTACACAATCTAAAGTACCGGGAATCCTCGTATTTAAGCCCTGGGCTTAATTTCGAATTTCACCCATTTCATATGAGAAATATATTTTCTGAAATTAAGCCCTGGGCTTAATTTCGAAGGATATAAATAACAACAAAACTTAGGTTTTCTTTTTACTTTTAATCTAAGGTTTCCCTGTAGTAGTCGAGGATTTGTTTGTTAAGGATTCCACCTATATAATGCTGCAATGGCGAAGGAAAAAAGAGACTTATTTTTCTTTCAAAACTCGTTGATAACCAACATCAATGGTTTTACCCTATCAGTTCCTGATTGTTTGTTATTAAAGGTTTTTAAACTGTTATGTTTGGTGTCTAAAATGACACTTGAATTTGGAGACCAATGCATTTTCTACGTTTGAAACCCTATTGACTATCGTAGCCTAAACAGGCAGAGTCATTCCATCGAAATAATTGTTTTGGACATTTTGAAAGGGAGAAAATATCATATCAAATTTACGCCCATGGGCTTAAATTCGAAAATCAAAACTCGTTAATAAGCCCATGGGCTTAATAACGGCAGGGCTTAAATACGAGGATTCCCGGTAATGTGGAAAAAAACGAGCCTTGCATAATGAAACTTTATACATTGTAAAGTCTCCTGAGATACTATCTTGACTGCAACTGCATGGACATCGTATGGATTAAGATTGCCAATTTCTGTCTCTAATAACTGCCCTGTAACAGGTGTCCAAAATGTTCTGTACACCTGAAAACCTCGAACGGCAATGCCAAAGTTATAAACGTCTACTTTATCCATGCGTTTTGTAAACAGTTTGAATATTATATCCAAATTTAAGCCCATGGGCTTAATTTCGCGTGGGCCTAAATACGGGAATTCCCGGTACCCTTCCGAACTGCTTCATTTAGGTCACAATTGACCTAGAGCCTGTTCCATTGTCGTCGGGTATCGTAATTTTAGTCTTGGAAAATATGTTGTAACAGTGTTTTGAGATAATTTATTCATACTGATTTATGCTTTCTGTTTCTGCCTGTCTACATGAATAGAAACAAGGGATTATTTGTGTTTCAGATAAAGACCCACAAAAAACAGCATACCCAAATATGTGGTACCTTCCTACTACATGTATATAGATGACTTCAGACGCTTTTGCAGAATGTTAGGGGGTACATTTGAGGTTGTTGCAGGTATTCTTGCAGAAACACTTCATTCTACTCTGACGCCCAGTGGGAGGAAAGCCATTACAATAGAAAAAGGAACTGTTGTGCGCTTTTTGGTATCTTCGAACTCAAGATACATTCCAAAAAATCGCTGACAGATTTAAAGGGGCAGTAGCACGTTTTTATGGGGAAAATAAGGTGATGTCAGGAAAATGAAAATTAATGGTTCCAATTGAAATACAATGTATTTAAACTAAATGACACAGTACTAATTCAAATATATAACGTAAAGTTTAGCCATGCGATTCCCTTTTCTTGCACAAAATGAATTAAAGGTGTTCACACAAAATGGCCGCCAATGGATTTTATGTGAATCTCCATACTTTGTCCTCTGACTATGGATGATTGGCTTGTGTAATATGATTTTTGACACTGTCAAATTAATACATTTAGCATTAACTGACATTTATCAGTGAAATATTTGAAATATTGAATTATCAAAAACGTGCTACTGCCCCTTTAATGTCACAGAATCATCATTTGCAAATACAAGGAGGAGAGTTCTTTCAGCATTTTTGGATGATGTACATCACACATTTCCTGGCTATTACCTAATGAGCGAGGGTCGCATAACAAGAGAGTTTGAAAGGAAGACGGGAGTTCAAGGCATAGTAGGAGCCATTGACGGAACGCACATCCCTATCATAGCTCCCCAAAACGACCCTCGGCCATTTATCAAAAGAAAAAATCTTTTATCCATTAGTGCTTCAAGTTGCTTGTAGGGAAGACCTGCGCTTTGTGAGTGAGTTAGTGATAAACTTGTTTTAAAAATATTTCAGTTATTAAACACGTGGATGTTGCCATCCAAAAGAGAGTAGACAGATCAGGGAGAAAGGGATTGAAAGGATGAGGGAAAAGACGGACAGAAAGGCATAGTGAGAGATAGAAAGCAGGTTTTAGAAGGACTCACATTTGGTCTGATTTCTACCCGTCAACCTGTCCAGCTTGGGTGACCCTGCCAGGAGGATGTCAGCTCCAGCTGGCATAGCTCTCGGGGTCGCCGAAGCACAAAAACCACCACACCACGATACGGTAATGAGTATTGCAGTGCAGGTTACCCCGGTAGTCTACACGATGCAAGAATGTTGCGTCAATCTAGTCCCTGGGACAATGGCTAAGGTTGTGTGACAATGCACATCTTCTTGGGGATGCTGCATACCCATGCAGGAGGTGGTTAATGGCATCTTTTAGAAACAACGGACACTTAACCCGTCAACAGATTCACTACAACTATTGCCTTTCAAACAGCCTATGGTCTGCAGAGAACGAGCTTTCGGCTTGCTCAAAGGCCGTTTTCAGAGACTGAAGATGATTTCAACAAAGACCGTTTCCTCAGCATCTGACGTGATAATGATTTCGTGCATATTGCACAATGTCCTTTTGTGTGAAGGTGAAGAAGATTTCATCCAAGATCCACAAAACAACATTGGAGTTCCTGGTCTGAGCATTGTAGAAAATGATGCCGAGAGGTTCTTGAAACAGGATTTGTTGGCCAGAAATCTACCTAAAAAAGCTAATGATGCAAGCTATTTCCTGAAGTAACTTATTGGCAAGGAAAGAAAGACACTTTTAAAAACTTTAAGTTATTTATTGTGTCAAAAAACAAATGTCAAATTGTATCAACAAAAAATAATTAAAAGTATTAAAATTATATCCGATTCGAATTTTTTTTGTAATTGAATAAAAGTAAATAATAGAGTTGTTTTTTTATAACTGCAAAAATGAAGTCCAATTAAATTGTTAATTAAAAAAGTAAACAATATAGTTGTTCTCTTAATAACTGCAAAAGATCAAATCCAATCAAAAGTCTGACAAACATATTTTTAAATCATTGTTGACTTGTCTCTGGTGTCACAATTTGTAAAGGTATACTGAACAAAAATAGTTGCTGATATATTCATGTCAAAATTAAATGTTTTTTATGAATAGCTCGACTGGACCAGGAACACTATACCTCTGTATACTCTTGGACATGAGTATTATAAAAACATTGTTCAGAACGTAAAGTACACACTTATTAACTTTTAACAGAAATATAGAGAGCTTTTCCAATATTTTCCCTAAATATTGGGCATGATATGATCTTCTTTGCACAATCCATACAGGACACAATTTGACCACATGGGTCAAAGGCAGAGTCTGAATGTTGTTCCATAGAAACGTGACAATCAGATTCTGTAAACAAAAAGCACTTAGAATATAAAAAGGAACTTATTGTTCTATTATTTTTGGAATGTCAGTCACTGTAACCAAACAGGATTTAATAGTTTACATATTAATGTATGTTTACTTAAATGTACACATTTACCAGAAACAAAATCAATCAAGCTGATCAAGATGTACAAAACTAATATCATAGAGAAGATACTGGATAATGATTTTGATATATTAGTGATGTTATTGGTGCCAGTTTAGTGTTGCAGGCACGCTTAAATATTCAGACATATGACACTAAAACGTTTTGAAGTTAACCAAATTGACATTCCCCAGTTTGTTTGACCGATGTGCTGACAGTAATGAACTCAGTTGACACTTGTTGACACTATATTAATTTCCCCCTAGGTTTCAATATGAAGTTACTTTCGACATAACTCAACAATGTACTGTGGCCTCAACGCTATTAACACCATCAATACTAGATTAATGATTATTAAGAATGTAACTAACGGTTAGAAAAACCTATAGTGTATTGGTGCCACAGATCATTTATATGGCAGTCCAGATGCTTTAATAAAATAAACGGTCTCCTATATGGTTCGGTTATATCCTTTTACGTGCAATCTCCAATTTCAATGAATAAGCACAATATTGCTTACCATGATCAGACTGCTCTCAAGTGAAATTTGTTATCATCACCTGCCAGCAAACATATCTTCATTGTGTGAATGCAATGTGGTTCCTTACAGACTATAACTTTAACCATATCCATGTGAAAGTTTAATCTTTGTGGAGCCACAGTGCAGAAACGTACTTGAAGGTCATTTTTAACAAAGATGTCAGGAAAAGGTTATCGTTGACTTCTTAGGGTAGTATGCCTATCGTTTCTAGGGTACAGATTAGTGGAGTTAGCGTTACGTTCGTACCCTGAGACAGGATGATAAACATAATTATTATATTCTACTTTTAAACAGCGTTGAAAATAATTTGGCTTTTAAGCAGTTATATAACTTTGGAAAGTATATTAATGTTATCCCTTCTTGTTCACAGATTTCGATCTCAAATAACAAGATGTTCCTCCTCATACGACCCGTAGCTATATATCAAATTTATTTGTTTATCAGGTTAAAACTCATTGTTAGAGATATCAGATTGTAGAAAATATTTAACTGCCACTCATACAAGTCTATATTGGGATTTATATACAAGAAGGAAATTTGATAGCCATTCGTAACCGGAAGCGACTGTTTCTTCTTGTGATAAAACAAGATACATCCAATTTACGTTATTTATGCAGAACTTCCGTATGTTTATTGCTACAATAAATTTATAATTTTTTTTTGTCATTTCATTTTTCAAATGTACAATAAGGATGCGAAGTATTATCGGTATATTTGTATATTATATATGGGGGGTGGGGGGGGGGGGGGGGGTGGGGGGGTCTGTATCAAAATCACGTATATGTTGCAAGTAATAACCTGACTATCCGTAGAACAATTTCTCAATGCCTTTTTAATTACTGGGCCAGTAGCACGTTTTTTTATAATATATTTTAAATATTTCACTGATAATTGTAAGTTAATGCTAAATGTATTCATTTGACTATGTACAAAATCACATTACACAAGCCAATGATCCATGGTCAGAAGATAAAGTATGGAGATTCACATAAACATTCACATGGAGATTCACATGTTAATTCGTTTTGTGTAAGAAAAAGGAATCGCATGGCTAAACTTTACGTTATATATTTGAGTTAGTACTGCTTCATTTAGTTTATATACACTGTCTTTCAATTAGAACCATTAATTTTAATTTTCCTGCCATCACCTTATATTCCCCCAAAAACGTGCTACTGCCCCTTTAAAAATAAATCCTTTTACAAATGTAAACACATTTTTTCAAAACATGTATCAAATACATGTGTCTGAAGTTTTTTCAATGTGTTGTGCTTACACGATTTTTGTCTCAAATAAAAACTTGTCAATTATGTTAGACATTTCCGAAGGCTTACTTTCTTAGATATTTCATAAACGAAATTTGGCAAATATTGTCAACAATGATTTCTAGTTTAGTCTTCCTTCTTGTGGTTTGAAAAGAAAATTCAAATATAGCTGGACAGCTGTCAGAAGATTGCGTTTAATTTCAGGAAAAATGTCATCTGTAATATATCTCGAAAAGCCACAGAGGGGACCATAGACCCATAGAGTTCAACTTGAGCATGGATACATAATTTATGCAATACGTACCATATATTTGTTTTACGTCTTTCTCAATCTCTAACATTTCGCAAATATTTTTATGATAATATTTCTTGTAAATATATTGTTTGTTGGTTGCAAAAATCATAATTTAATAATAAAACATTTTTTCATTGTTTCTCATATTTAATTTGACAGTGCTCTTGTCTCATTTTAACTTTATATTTTGTTGTGGTCTGTTGATGGCGCCACTCTCTTAAGGTTATTTCGACATGTTAGGTTTATGTTCCATCTTAACAGCAAGCGAGTCTGAAAAGCTGGCTGCTTTAGAAAAACATTCCAAATGTTCTGATATAGCGATTTACCCTACATTAACGGATCATGGATAGTCTCAAGACGGATATGGAGTCTATACCTTATCAGACATTAAGCTGAGAAATATCCTCCACATCTACACGTTTGATGGTATTGGAAATAATTCGATAGAAACTGAGGATCATAGTTTTATATTACTGTTTGGCAAGTTTGCTTTGAGGGATACACGTGCACCTTTACTTTTCTCAGAAAAAATGAAGGTTTTAAACAGGGGCAGTAGCACGTTTTTAGGGGTGATATAAGGTGATGTCAGGAAAATGAAAATAAATGGTTTCAATTAAAAGACAATATATTTAAACTAAATGGAGCAGTAATAATTCAAAAATATAATGTAAAGTTTAGCCATGTGATTCCCTTTTCTTACACAAAATGAATTAAAGGTGTTCACAGAAAATGGCTGCTCATGGATTTTAGGTGGATCTTCATACTTTGTTCTCTGACTATGGATAATTGGTTTGTGTAATGAGATTTTTGACACTATCAAATAATACATTTAGCATTAACGTACACTTATCAGTGAAAATTTAGAATATAAAATGATCAAAAAACGTGCTACTGCCCCTTAAAGGTAAACAATGAATATACATAATGGAAGAATTAATGTATTATAGTATAGTTTGTAAAACATTCTTATTTAGTTTTTATCGTGGTCACATTATGCAAATAAGATACGTTAGGGAAAACGTTTGACTGACACAATGGATAGGTTAAGTTCCTTAAGAATATCATATTTGGCACGAATGATGTGTGTATTCTAGTTACTATGAATACCAACTACATGCAAAACTCTTCACAATCATGGCAACAAGAACAAATGGCATTATTGGAAATTAATCATCAAGGTTATAACTCAACTGGGTTAGGAAAAGAAATCATCATGTTTTCTCAATGTGAAAATGTGCATGTAACCATTTTGCCAAGCCACGGTTGTTTCAGGTTGAGTGTGGGTATTTCGTCTGTGATTTCAAAACAATATTGTTTATTGCATAAGTAAATCAGGAACTCAAAGGGGGGGGGGGGGGGGGGGGGATCATTTTAATTATATGCGATTGAAATTTTCAATTGGTAGTAAAGTGCCAGTAGATTTTATTAAATCATGCAAAATTGTGAGTAACTATAGACGTCCGTGTACATTATCATGCTTTCAAATTTATGAAAGGTTCAAACATCATCGCTTTTCTATCTAACCCTAAAAGTTTCGAGGTTTTCGGAATGTATTGGTACACTTGATTTCTTACATTTGCCTGAAAACAGTACGTTTGTTAAAGGGGCAGTAGCACGTTTTTAGGGGGAATATAAGGTGATGTCAGGAAAATTAAAATTAATGGTTCAAATTGAAAGAAAATGTATTTAAACTAAATGGAGCATAAATAATTCAAGTATATAACGTAAAGTTTAGCCATGCAATTCCTTTTTCTTACACAAAATGAATTAAAGGTGTTCACACAAAATGGCCGCCAATGGATTTAATGTGAATCTTCATACTTTGTCCTCTGACTATGGATGATTGGCTTGTGCAATGAGATTTCTGACACTGTCAAACTGATACATTTAGCATTAATGTACAATTATCAGTGAAAAATTTAGAATATAAAATTATCAAAAAACGTGCTACTGCCCCTTTAACATCCTTTTTGTCAGAATGATTAAAATCCAATATACAATTGCGATTACATATTAGATCATCGAAAACTAGAAAAGATATTTCTGTAAATTTTAGATATATAGATATATCTATATATTGTAAAATTAATAATCCTATGATACGTTACACTGTAGACTATGATATAAATCAAAGCATACGAGATTGAGAAATATTCATGAAAAACCAAAATATATTTCTTCAAAGTAGAACCTTTATCTTAAGCTGATAGCGTTATTGCTTTCTGAAAACACCTCAGTCAAATTTCAAATATTAAACGTATTTGAGATGTTTCTTAGATTGTTCCATAAAATCAAGCATTTTAGAGATATTATGCATAAATGGATATATTTGCAAGTCCAGTGATGAGATATGAACTTCAATCAGCATATTAGATATTTGTAGCTTATCAAAACCAAATTAAAATTTAAGAAAGATACTCTGTCTCACTTTAAGTTCTAAAAAATACTCTTGAACTCCATGTCCATTAAAATGCATACATCTTTTATACAATTCACTGTGAAATACTGATCACTAATATGGGTTTGAAATCTATTTTATTTTGTCACGAAACATATATTTCTTAAAAATTAACACTGACCAAAACTTTCCGGATTTATATAGGTTTGTAAAGAATGCAGTGTCAAAGAGATTCAAAGAGATCAGCAAGTTCTTTTATCATTGGTTGATTTCCCTGCATGCTCGACACGGATCTAGTGGGTAAGTGGCTTGATATGACTTATGCGACGTAAAAATTACATTACAGCTAATTATAACTCGATTGCACTGTAATATAAAATAGAACAACCTAAAATATTCGAACACAAGCAAGCGAAAATCGTGATTGTGTAATTTATGCATTAAAGAGAATATGGAAATTCTCAGCGACAAAGACAACAAAATTTTAACAAAAGGAGTGAACTCTTGTTAACCTGTCGACAACATTCTCTCACGACAGAGGCAGCTCAGTCTGAGCAAGTCTCTGTTCTATTAATCCAAATACATGATGTAGAAAGGTAGAAATACTATCAGAGGCAATCCAAGTAAGTTGTGCAAATAGCGACGCCGTTTCACAAGTGGTCATTCGCAAAGCCTCGATCATTTCCGCATGCTTCAGCAAAACGTTCAACGAAATCTAACATCCAGGGGAGATACATGTAACTCTTTCTTTTACAAAAGATCGCTTTATACCTTCTCATTAGGTTTTTGGTTTAATTAGTAAAATTAAATTTCTCATCAAACAAATAATAATTTCACAATTGTAAAACAGTTACTATCATGAACTTACCTAGTATATTAAACATTAAACATCGCTTATGTTTTTACAACTCATTTTTCCGTTAATGTAATTAATTCATCGTGTGGCAACTACATTGAAATTGTGGTAAAAAACCTTTGCTCCACTATAAAGTTATTAAATTCATACAGAAAGCTAATTGTAATATAAAACATCTTATTGCACTCATGTTTCCAAACTAATTTCATTATTAGCGTCGTCCAAAACGACAAAAGCATCGACAGGTTTCTCTGTGTTTCCAACTCCCATTTTGATTGATATCTAAAACAAGTAATTCTAGTTAGGCAGACATGATCCCCCGCCGCTGATGATCAATGCAATGGCAAGGAAAAATAACATCAATGAAAGGAAATATCCTTGATATTCGATATTCATGTTCTGTTGTAATTGAATGTCTGAATACAAGAACAATATCAGAGCTCATTATAAACTAGGAAAGAGTAGGGTTCGCTCTGCAGGATTATTATGATAGCATCCTGTCAAAACATTCAGACAAAGACACCGAAATCACCTTGGCTCGTTTCTAGTCTTTGGAAAGACTTAAAGGGGCAGTAGCACGTTTTTTTTGATAATTTTATATTTCAAAATTTTCACTGATAATTGCAAGTTAATGCTAAATGTATTATTTGGACAGTGTCAAAAATATCGATCATTACATAAACCATTCATCCATAGTCATAGGACAATGTATGAAGATTCACATAAAACCCATTGGCGGCCATTTTGTGTGAACACCTTTAATTCATTTGTGTAAGAAAAAGGAAGCACATGGCTAAACTTTGCGTTATATATTTGAATTATTAATGCTTCAATTAGTTTAAATATATTGTCCTTCAATTGGAACCATTAATGTTCATTTTCCTGACATTACCTTATATTCTTCCTAAAAACGTGCTACTGCCCCGTTAAAGCCAGAATAAACGTAACTGATAGCTTCAGAAATTAATCTAGCTCTAGTTTGTGTCTTTAAAGGGACAGTAGCACGTTTTTAGGGGGAATATAACATGTAAGGTGATGTCAGGAAAATGAAATATAAAGGCTTTAATTGAAAGACAATGTATTTAAACTAAATGGAGCAGTATTATTCAATATATAAAATAAAGTTTAGCCATGCGATTCCTTTTTCTTACACAAAATGAATTAAAGGTGTTCACACAAAAATGGCCGCCAATGGATTTAATGTGAATTTTCATACTTTGTTCTCTGACTATGGATGGCTTGTGTAATAAGATTTTTAACACTAGCAAAATAATTCATTAAGCATTAACGTACAATAATCAGTGAAAAATTTAAAATATAAATGTATAAATAAATGTGCTACTGCCCCTTTAAAGAGTTCTTATTCGCCGATTACAACCGGGAAGCTCATATACCACATCTTTCTTTTAATCAACTGTTACCACAGGAGACTGTTTGCAAGGTAACCATGGCAATGAATTAATTATCAAGATTCTGCCATAGTTAATATATTAAAGATTGCAAAGAATTAAAGATTGAGATTATTTCTTGCCATCATCACCATCGCTAATGCAAAAGGTGTACAAGAGGCCTAAATATATGTTTTCAGTGATATTGGCTGGGTTTATCTTGCAGAGTACGCCGATAAGCAAGTAATTATTAACGTGACCCTCATCTTATAAACTTTAATTAAAATCATTTGATTCAATATTTGACATTTTACTTATTGATATAAAGTAACAGAATGACTTGAATTGTTTCTCAGTAAAAGAATACGGATGACATCATCAAGGAATGTACATGTAAGCTTGCATCAAAATAGAGGGAAAAAATTTGATAACTGTATTCAATTTTATTCTGAAGTGAGTTTGAATGTTACGCCTATTGGCCATTTTAAGTTAATATCTTCAGTGTTTTATCTCGTTTACAAGCAATTAACGATACCATGAATACCCCGCTGAAGTCAGAAATCTATGTAGAACAAAAACATTAACTATATATTATATTATATAAGCAAATAAAATTAGAAAATAAGTTTTGAATAAAAAAAGTTTCCTCCTTTCATTTCTACTTGATATTGGTTTGAAGAGAGACATAACAGTAGCATGTCGCATATTCTAGAAGAACAATAAAATGCCAAAACAATAATCGTTGAAGAAAAAAATCAATAACTGTCAAATAAAATTTAGCAATCGATGTCCGACATTGACATCCTTTCCTGCAGGGTTATATTCAAACACTTTTTAGACTATACAGCTGTAACAGGACATTTACACACCATTCCTATGTTTGACAGCTTTAAAGAACAAGAGAATTAGTGAGAAAGATCACTTTTATACCCCCTCACTTTAGTGATCATAGACACTAAGATACTACACATAATAAGGTTTCGTTCAAAATTGCAATACTGTAACAATTCATATGGAAGTCAACGAATATGCAGACATAGACTTCCTCATTGTAAGATATGTCAACTTATGAAACGTACTACGTCTTTTATGGACATTAATGATTATTATTAAGTACCTCTCATATAAAAGAAAATCTTCAATGTCCTTGTGACAATGTGACTATATGAAAGTAGGTGTTAGAAGGAGGTTTAACATCTAAATATATTCCGAGTAGACGACATGCAAAACGCACATCTAGATATATTTTCAATGATCAAGTTTCTTGTTATTGTTTGAGTAATGATCGAAGAGACACACATGTTTTCCTCGTACAGTCTATGTATCTAAACTACGCGGCAAAAGAAAGTATAGGTTCGTAAATGATGAACACAATTTGTCTACAAAATCACTGTCTGAGTCATTCTATCCCCAAAGAGGCAGATCAAGTCAAGAAATGTTGATACAGCTTCTGTTATATTACTCCGAAATCCGTGGGTTCCGGCAGTTTCCCCCAGCGGACAAAATTTGCACCACCATCCATTTGAATTTCTGAAGCAAATGACAACGCTTTTCGCAAGAAAAGGGTGGTTCTTTCACAATCCCTTTGCCATCATTAAGTTGCCAAAATGATTTATTAAGACCAGCGTCGCCGATTGCACAACTAACTTTGATTGCCTCCAATCAGGCGTCTCCCATTATATTCCACAAACTCGGAGTAATAGAACAAAGGGTTGTCATACCTAGCAGATGGCTAGGTCATGGAAGTGACCAGGGGTGAAAATTTCGAAAACACTGATTTCTATTTTGCTCTACAAAATCCTTCAGAAGTGATCAACAGCTTATAATCATATTCATATGTGTTTCTTTGCGTTAATGCAACGTAACTGTGCTGAAATTTTCCTACAAAGTTTACATGGATGATTTTAATAGAAATTTAAGAAAATGCGAATTTCACAAATATGACCCCCTCCCCCCATCTGTCTATTTAACAATGCCAAATATCGACATTCAGCACTAGTGACAAGACGATCCCGAAATATGGTTTTTGATTGGTTATTCTACACATAGTGATGATCTTCTGTAAGTGGTCCTGGAGTTATTTCATGAACATCGAAACGAAACCCAAATTACATGATATTTGCACTAAGATCACAAGCAGGTGGAACACACTTATGGTATGCAGCTGTATGCCCATCCATGAGGTGGGATACATAGCTGATGAAAGCACAAAAAAGAACTGCCAAGACTAACAGGAAGGGAGCGAGAGCGAGCTGTTGGTATGCGAGAAATAGGAGCAACACAAGTCCAGATTGCGCGGTGGCCAAACTCCTCCAACGTCTCCAGCAAACAGGCAGAACCCAGAACCGGAAGACTACGTGCACCACAGGACGATCTACACATTCGACGCATTCACCTGCGCAACCGATTCCTAACTGCAGCATCATTCCGAGGAATGTTCTTGATCGCCAAACATCGACGTGAGAGACTACGACGGGCGTCCCAATGTTGCCGTTCTGCCGTTGCCTGCATGTTCTCCTGACATGAACCCACATAGTGCAACTATGGGACCATTTTGACAGACAATAAAGGAACCGTCAGCGACCGCCTGTAACGGTAAATGAGATGTAATTGCCTCTAAGGGAATAATTGCCAATATTTCAACTGACGTCATCGATAAGGAGACGTATCACTGCCTGCACCGACGCCAAAGGTGAACATACAAGCTACTCAAACCCATCGATTCTGATAACGCTGAAAAGTACGACTCCACCTCTGTTCAATGAGCATCCACTAATCTTATGTAAGTTTTTTTATTTTTTATTTTTTTATTTGTTCAAACTTTTGTAAACAAGTCAGCAATACATGCATACATAATAAAATATACCAGATCAAAAGGAAATGGGCAATCAATAAGGTGATCCTTAGGTACCATGTTTGAATCAAAATTAATTAAGCCTTAGTATTGGAATATGGGAATAATGGGCACCATTTGTCAACCAATGTATCAATTCTATTGTTTCTTCTGGATATGTATTTTTCAACGATGTAACTGTCTGTCAATATCTTAACAAAGTTATGCAATTTCGGAATTATTCTTTTTAAGGTACAGCTATAAATATATATTTTAGCAGAAAATATTATATGAATCAATAATGGGTTATTATTAGAGATACCAAACCACACCAATAACTTTGTAATTTCAAATACTTTTATGTTATTGATGATCCAATTTTCAAGATCCATCCAGAAAGTATGGATCACATTGCATTCCCAATATACAGGACATAAAGACTCACTTTTAACATAACAAAAAGTACATATTGCATTGTCAACAAGTTTCATTTTCAAGAGCTCCTTTTTAGTGTAAAAAATCCTATGCAAGAATTTAAATTGAAAATCAAAAAGCTTCATTTCTTTAAGATTCTCTCTACAGATATCAAAATATATTGTGCCAATTAAAACTTTTATCAGAAAATAAATTTTCCCATTTTTGGCAGTTTTAGGCTTAAGGTTCTCAGATTGAAGTTTATCGTAGAAAAGGCTTGAACCTGTCTTAACAAAGAATAAATCTTTATGAAGAGAATATATCTCCAGATCCCCTGTGCCTATTCTATGTTGATCCCTTATTGTAATTTTCCATGCTTTTGGAAAGATATACAATATGTATTCAAGATCCACTTATGTACCTCGTATATTAAACTTTGCCTTCAGTTCATCAAAAGACATAAAGCCATACTGATTGCAAAGATCTTTAAAGGGGCAGTAGCACGTTTTTTGATAATTTTATATTTCAAATATTTTACTGATAATTGTAAGTTAATGCTAAATGTAGTATATTGACAGTGTCAACAGTCTCATTACACAAGCCAATCATCCATCGTCAGAGGACAAAGTATGAAGATTCACATGAAATCCATTGGCGGCCATTTTTTGTGAACACCTTTAATTCATTTTGTGAAAGAAAAATGAATCGCATGGCTCAACTTTATGTTATATGTTTGAATTATTACGGCTCAATTGAGTTTAAATACATTTTCTTTCAACTAGAACCATTTATTCTCATTTTCCTGACATCACCTTATATTTCCCCTAAAAACGTGCCACTGCCCCTTTAAGTGCTAAAATCCAATCTTTTTTCCCATAAATCATTCAAATCTGGTGTAAATCTAAGCAAAAATTTCAAATTCATTTTTTGCCATTCTATACTTAAGTCCTGACAAAGTACATCTTTGCAACCAGCTTTTTTACCAATCCATATTGCCTTAGTTTTATCTATATTTATCTTTAAGCCTGACATATCATAAAACGAGTTTAGTGTGTCTATAGCCGCACTAAACTTTCTTCAGTGCCATCTAAAAATAATTCAGTGTCATCAGCATATTGACCTAGCTTATATTCCTCAACATCAATTAAAATACCTTTTATCTTTTCATTCTGCCTAATCATACAACCAAGGATTTCAGTCACAAAAATTAATACATATGGAGATATTGGGTCCCCTTGCCTGCAACCCCGTTGATTTGGGAAGAATTCAGAAAGATGGCCATTTTGAATTACACATGAAAATGTATCATAAGTTAAGTTATTAATCCAGCGTATCCAGTTTTTCAGCCGATAAGAAATACATGCACTGATTATTTTATACAAGGCATTCAATAAAGTAATCGGTCTCCAGTTCTTTATAAAGTCTGTTCTTATTAGCTTTAGGTAAGAGACATTTTATTTTGGCTTGAAACATCCTTGGTGAATCTAAAAATCCAAACTTTTAGTTCTTTCCAAAAGGATTTAAAGAAATCAATTGGGAATCCATCTAATCCAGGACTTGTGTTATTGTTCATTCCTTTTACTGCCAATGCTAATTCCTTCATATCAATATCTAAGGTTGTCTCTTAGTTGATCACCCAAAGTTGGAGTTATCACATGTTCAAGGCTATTAAAAGTTTCAGATTTACTTTCAGAAGAGTAAAGGTTTTTGTAAAAATATATTACTTCATTCAAAATAGAAATACTGAGAGAGAGAGAGTTTATTTCAGTAAAAGGGCCACAGGCCCATTATACATCAGACTGTACACATATTGTAAACATACATGAGCACCATTATACATATTATATACATCATTATAAATTGGTAGTGGTTACACAGTTTAGAAATCTATTTCTTTGTTTGAATGCCAAAAATATGTATTTTGCGAGGGAATTTATAACAAAAGTATTTTGTGATGCAAATAATTGGGCTAGTTTTAATTCTGATGGATATAAATGGTAATATTTTGGAAGAATATCACATATCAATTTCTGGTAAAAAGGGCATTCTAAACAGAAGTGATACTCATTTTCGATATGAGGTACATTACAAAGCGGGCAAAGACGATCCTCCCTTTTAAGACCTAAATATCTACCATATTCTATCATCAAATTATGATTTGAACATCGAAATCTACTGAGTAAAATGCGGAACTGTCTTACGTTAACACTAGTGATATAAGTTTCAAAATCTACACTTGTTTAATCCTACGATAAAAATCTAATTTTGAGACAAGACTTATATTAGGAGACCACATCTGGTTATCAATATCAATACACCTTTGCTTGAATAATGCTACGAAACACGATATATTTCCAATACGTTGATTAGCCCACACATTACCAAAACCATAACTAAACAAAAGAGTTTTCACTTTCAAAGCCCAACAATCTATACTCTTTTTAGCAAGACGAAACTGGTAATCATAAACCTTGTTTAATATCATATTTTCAGTTTGAGATAAAAGCCGAGCCCAATATTTGACAATTATGACATATTGATTTACTTTTAATGAATAACGACCAAGTTCAGCACGCGCCGCAATATTCGGCGTATTCCTACAGAGACCCAAAATATAGAATTACTGTCAGTAATTTCTTCAATCTTATCAGTCATAATCTTATTCATTGATTTATTGAGATATAATTTCTATTTTCTAAATGACAAAAGTATCTGGATGGTTTTCTCCTTCCTCATACCATAGAATTCTATTTCCGAACTGCATTCTTCTTACCTCATCTTCTTTTATTTGTTGCATTTCTAATTTCCGAACTGCATTCTTCTTACCTCATCTTCTTTTATTTGTTGCATTTCTAATTTAAGCTTTGAAAGGTCAGATAATATTCTTCATCAAAAATTTGAAAGTCTTTTCTCATAGCATCTTCATGACCTCTTATCTTGATTTCCAATTCAGTAGTTTTATCCTTATTTTTCTTCTTAAGATAAGAAGAAAAATATTGATTTACCCCGTACATTCTTCAGAAAGGTTTCTAGGAATAAGCTGTCATCAATCTTAAGTTTGATGTCAATAACCTCTGTCTCTTCATTTGATTCACTATCTGAGTAGTCATCTATTGTCTCCCTTAAGACTGATCTGACTAAATCAGCATATTCAGGCTGTAAGAGTAAATAAGTGTTACATTTCCAATATCCCTTCCCTCTATTCTGATTATTAAAGATAGAAAAAGTAAAGCTTATCTGTCTTATAACCGGGAATAATGTCGGAATCAAGAGAAAGATTAAATAAATCCTCTGAAATTAAGAAAAATCTAGCCTCGCTTGTTGCCTTGGGTTCCTTTTCCACCAAGTGGATTTTCTCAAATCAGGAGGATATTCCCTCCAAATGTCTTATGAATAAGATTCAAAGATTCCAGTCTATCCAAAACAATATCTCTGGCTTTATGATTATTAATGTTTTTGTAATTTTCTAAACCCTTTGATGGATCAAGCACTAAGTTTCAATCACCGACGTTAGCTATGGATTCATTTTCAAAATTATAAATATTTTCAAATAATTTTACATAAAAATTTGGATCATCTACATTTGGCCCATAATGATTTGTAAGGGTAAATCTATTGTCGTCTTCAGTTATGTCAGCTATAATGTAATTACCATTTTCATCAATAAGGGCCCTATGTATTTGAAAATCTATATCATTACATATCGAATTATCATATAATCTTGTGTAAGTTGTATGCTTATCATAATGTGCCTCAATGATGATCTGAAACCATTCTTTTGTATAAACCATAGTGTATACTGATATGATTTCTTTTGTTTTCTTCACCCTAATCAAACTAGACTCAAAGTCGAATTTCCGAAACAGTAACCTGACTGAAATATACAAAAGCCACATCTAGTCATCATAGTGCATACAATTCCCAAGTTTCATAACATTTGAACAACGTAAAAACGTACAAAAGGCACAACTATGAAGCATAGTGATTACACCTATGACGTTTCATAACATTTGAACAAATAGTATCAGAGGTATGAGCGGGGAAACATTACTTCATCAAGCAGTCACTTCTACAAGAAAGAAGTCGAAATTCTAAAAAATAACGAGGACCTCTGACTAATACATGAAACAATGCACATCTAGGGACCATAGTGATTACATATTTGAAGTTTTGTAACATTTGAACAAATAGTATCTGAGTTATGAGCGGAACAAAATGTGTGACGGACGGACGGACGGACGGACGGACTCGCTGTCCGCTACATTAACTTCTCGATGGTAATAGTAAGTTTTTTCACTTGTCGAGTCACGATTGGAGAGCTTGATCTAATTGTTACATAAATGTTTTGGTTTTTTTCCCGTTCACTGCGCATGCTGTTTTTATGGTTCTGCAGCTTGATCCTTATAATTGTTACCATGGGCGGCTCATATGACATGTCCTTTAATCTAGTGAGTTAGCTGCTCTCATTAAAGATCGTTTGTCTAATCAACAGCGACAGGGGGAATACACGGGAGAGCTTGAATAATGAATGAGACACAAAACATCATTGCATACGATGAAGTTGCAAAAAAGTCATTTACTTGGTTTTCCTGGTGCATGGTGCTTCTTTATCATTAATTGTCCATACAAGTACCACAAAAAATTTGACTAAAATTAATCTACCCTAAAATCGTTAACTGTGTATTTACCGCTTTTGACAGAGAGGGAAAACTAAAAAAAACATTGAATACTATTTCAGCTTGATGCAGTCCGGAGTTATACAACAGTTATAGGTTATGAACAATTTAAACTGTGAAAATGACATGATAATGTAACAGTTATATATGTTCTACTTCAAGCTATATGTTATCCTATACAAACTTGATCGGGCGGATCATTTTACAAATATCTGTGAGTGGAATAAATGACTAGTATTTACATTATCTATCATTCAAGAACATTCTATTTCTAGCAGTTAAGATTATATCGCATATTTGAATTACAAAACATAATATTATGATACAAGAATAATTGCAGCCTTTTCTTCCTTTGCTTCAGAAATGAAAATAGATGTTTCATTGACTGACAAAGCGTATATGATAAAACGAACCATCGAGTGAATTCGATGTATTCATTCAATTATTGAAAAATAATGTTAGTGATACAGAGATATATTTCGTTTCATATTTTTCTTTAAATGTCAAAGGTGACTTTTTCTATCTCTTATATTCATATTACCATATTGACAAGTAAAGGCATATGAGACAAATAGCAACTCATTGGATATTGAAAGATACTACTCATCTTGAAACACACTCTTAAATATTTATTCAAGGACGGACATCAATTATAACATTCTCTCCCCACAGAGGCAGATCAAGTCATAAAATGTTGATACAGCCTCTGTTATATTACGCCGAAATCCGTGGGTTCCGGCAGTTTCCCCTAGCGGACACAATTTGCACCACCATCCATTTGAATTTCTTAAGCAAATGACAACGCTTTTCGCATGGAAAGAGTGGTTCATTTCACAATCATTTAGTAGCCAAAATGACTATTTAAGAACAGCGCCACTGATTGCACAACTATCTGTGATTGACTCCAATCAGGCGTCTCCCTATTCAAACTCGGCGTAATATAACAGAGGCTGTATCAACATTTCTTGACTTGATCTGTTGGGAGAGAATGCAATTATAACAAAGAGCACTACTTCTATACTAAAGAAAATAATGTTCATGTTCATGCTGAGGGCATATTGTCTTTGTTACACACAAACGTCTGTTCATGTTGTGAGCATTCTTAGTCAGGAAGTCAAGAGACATATTTTCAGAAAAAAGCTTTATTTTGTTTGACCTCATATAAGCTTTAAGCACAGAATGAAGTGCCAGAAAATGATGTTTTGGCAAGACGATTGCTCTTGCAAGAATTTTTCAGACAGCTATTTCCATGGCAACCATCCAAAATATCTGTCATTGTCACTCACACTTATGTTCATATTGTGACCATACACTCATTGTCACACATACTTCTGTTAATGTTGTAAGCATATTGTCTCTGTCACACAGAGAGTTCTGTTCATGTTATGTATTTATCAAGGTATGTCTCGCTCTCCAAGATTTGATTTGATCAAGGACTTTTGGTTTGACACATAAGGTCTACAATTATCGAGATGTACAAAATGTAGCAAGACTATGATGGAAAACATGAAAAATACTTTTGTTTGCCTAGTTTATAATTTCTCAAGTTGTTTTGCTAACATTTCCGCAAGTTCTGCGTCTTTTCATACACAGACAAAGCTGTATTACTCAGCCCGAATCTTCATTTATCTTTGTATAGAACAAACTTGACCCTTACAGGCATGAAGCTGAGAGGAATCATGCACATTAACAATATTATAGGTGTGTCGAATCATGCGATTTGTACTGATGATCATAAGTGCAGCTGTTAGGAAAGGATTGCTTTGATGAATCGTACATTTGAATTTTTCTTATCGCAACCTTAGCTAACAGAAATATGATGATTCCGTAAATGGAGAGTAGCAATCAAAAAACCTATTATTTCTTAGTCGGCATGGTTTTTATTTACTACAAACTTTAAAGTTTGATAATGTTATTTTGTACTGGTTTCTTATATAAGTTAGTCTGTATCATGTGCATATGTGCTTTTAAGGGGAGAAACCATGAATAATTAATGCAACGGGCTTGAAACTGACAGGAACGTAAGAACGTAGTTGAAAAGAGTAGGAAATGCAACCGAAATATTAATTTTCCAAAGGAGAGTTATCTATCTAGCCAAAGAACTATACCGATGTATAATCCAGATAGAATTATCAATTTGGTTCTTTTCAGATGCAAGAGGGGACATGAAGATAATAACATACCTTAAGATAGAACCGTTTAAAGGGACAGTAGCACGTTTTTAGAGGGAATGTAAGGTGATGGCAGGAAAAAGAAAAGTTATGGTTCCAAGTGAAATACAATTTATTTAAACTAAATGGAGCAGTTATAATTCAAACATATAATGTAAAGTTTAGCCATGCGATTCCTTTTTTTACCCAAAATGAATAAAAGGTGTTCACATAAAATGGCCGCCCATGGATTTAAGGTGAATCTTCATACTTTGTCCTCTGACTATGGATAATTGGTTTGTGTTATGAGATTTTTGACACTATCAAAATTTAGCATTAACATACAATTATAAGTGAAATATTTAAAATATAAAATTATCAAAAAACGTGATCCTGCCCCTTTAAATAATAAAGTAATATATAAATAACTAGATAATAATTTCAACCTACAGTGTGACCTGCTGCAATTTTAAAACATTTTTAAATTGTCATAGATCGGATGACGTCACCAAGAACACGTCTATTTGCAATTCCTCTTTCAATACATATTGAAGATCCTGAACGTTGAACTGAGGTTGAATATACTTTATTTGCAATCTGCAAAACAAACCCTATGGCCACTCATCACAATACGTATTCTCTACCAACAGGTTGGATTTCAGGTGACCATGGATACTTGGTTTGTGTTATGAGATTTTGACACTATCAAAATAATACATTTATCATTAACGTACAATTATAAGTGAAAATTTTAAAATAAAAAATTATCAAAAAACGTGCTACTTCCCCATTGTTGTCGGTCTATCTTGATTCCTTCTTTTCATTGAATTCTTCATCCATGCCTCATTACTTGTGATAATTGCAAGTAAGGAACACTTAAAATGAATTGACAAATTTAGACATAATTGATCAATTTCAATTGTGTCAAATTCTTGGGATTTCAATATAACCGTATCGCCAGTCGTGCAATTTCAGTTTCTGTATTTTATTTGGTAAGCAGTTTTGGAGCATATATTTTATAATAATATTTTAAGACCTTCCTTACTTTCACCTAGTCAGATAATTTTAGGCATATACGTTTTAATATAATTAACTTATTAAGGTCAATATGTAGTTTACTCTATGAGTACACGTATTCATTTAAAAATGTTTCCTACCAAACAACATAAATTTAACGTCGCTACATCACGACATGACGTCATCAAATTTTCAAATGTTAAACATTAACTAATATAAATGTTGTTTCACATAACATACTTCCTCATATCAGTTTCATCTTAATTCATTGTGTAGTGCACAAAAGTTATATCTTGACTTCTATGGATTGAGATATAAAGCGGTGTCATGTGAAATAAGTACTGGGTAATGGAAGTTAGTAAGTGAATGAAAACTTTTAAGAACATTTTGTTATAAGTTAAATACAATGCATTTTCTCCCCACAGAGGCAGATCAAGTCATGAAAAAATGTATACAGCTTCTATTCTATTACGCCAAAATCCGTGCGTTCCGGCAGTTTCCCCTGGTGAAAAACAAATTGCATCACAATTCATTTGAATATTTTTAATCAAATGACAAAGCTTCTCAAATGAAAGGGGTAGTTCATATCACAATGTTTTTGCAATGATTCAGCAGCAATGATGAATTTAGAACAGCGTCGCTGATTGCAAAACTAACTTTGATTGCCTTCAATCAGGCATTTCACATTTTAGACCACAAAGTCCGTATCAACATTTCATGACTTGATTTGCCTCTATGAGGAGAGAATGACTAAAATGATGAATTGTCGTGTTTCCTTATAGATATCATATTTGTCTCGAATAGTGTGTGCTATCGAGTTTATACGGTTTAATAGTCGTAGAGCAATATCTTTCATAAAATTATGTATCATCAGATGATTTAAGTACAACGATAGACGTAAGAAAAATACCACACAGCCAAGCACATGTCACCAACAGCAAATGACATTACTAAAGTGAAACGATTTATCACTCAACTGGTTAAAGATATTTAGCGACATCTTCTAATTCATATTTATGATTTATTACTTTAGACAATCAACTTATTGTTCTGGCTGTTATCCGTATTCACCATTTAAGTAGGAGACCAAGTTTTGACTGTAGCGTTGAATCACATTTGACGCGAGTCGTTTTCAAGACACTAAAAGGGATTGAAATAAAATTGAGTGACTTTAATTAACAAGCAGTGCTAAAAGTTTGAAACTATGTAAGCATAGTATATCAACCAATCCCTAAAACGCTGAACAACTGAAAAAACAGTTTGGAATACCTGGTGTTGGGCTCAGAAATTCAAATTGAGTATGGGTCAAAAACAAATTACATATTAATATTTTGATACATTTAAAACTCTGAAATTATGAGTATTCTGTTTTCACAGAAGACCCAGTCATGCTCAAGGCGCGTGTAATAACACAGAACAGTCACCTGAGCGAATTCATCATATGGCTCTTCTCAGTATTCCTGTTAATCCTTAATCGAGGCTTGCTCATAAATGAGAGAATGTGGATTGACTTTAATGAAATAATTCTTCAATCAGTGACAAGCCACATGACCGTTACAATTGTCCTTAATCCTAAACGTATATTTGATTTCATGTCATTTGTCATTTTCAATCAATCAAAGTTTAGTGGTTAAGGTTAATGAGGAATCGAATAACTTGATTTTACTTATTCACCTTGGTCAAGTTGGTATCCGTTGACAGTTTTTGTCGATATTTAGAGGTTACTTTTTATGGTTTTATTGGATGTTTCATCCACAGTGGTTATTACCGTGATAGATTATGAATAGTTGTTTGACTTGCGTCACGTGACTTTGCAACAGAAATCAGTAATATGATTTCCACCTTTTTTCATGATTTCAGTTCGAAAAGTGAAACTTTCTTTTGCCGACGACTTTAGCATAGTTTATGAGATGTATCAGATAATGACAGGGACACTTTGTACAGGAGGCCCGTCCTAGGTGTAACCGAGGACTGATTGATTACAGAATCTGACCCTACATCTCACTTGATCCAAGCAATCTCGAACACAACATTAAGAGCTTTTAATTACAATTTCTACAACCCTTAAAGGGGCAGTAGCACGTTTTAGGGGGAATATAAGGTTATGTCAGGAAAATGAAAATAAATGTTTCCAATTGAAAGACAAAGTATTTAAACTAAATGGAGCAGTAATAATTCAAACATATAATATAATATATAATAGTAGTTTAGCCTTGCGATTCCTTTTTCTTACACAAAATGAATAAAAGGTGTTCACACAAATGGCCGCCAATGGATTTTATGTGAATCTTAATAATCTGTTCTCTGACTATGGGTGATTGGCCTGTGTAATGAGATTGTTTACACTGTCAAAATAATACCTCTAACAGTAACTTACAGTTATCAGTGAACATTTTGAAATGTAAAATTATAAAAAAACGTGCTACTGCCCCTTTAAAGGGCCCCTTAACTGATTGACGAATGAAACGTGTGATCGTATACGGTGTGTAGGAGCATTAGTTTCTTGCGTGTCAAAGCGCAAGGCAAGTGTTTCTTGCGTGTCAGCGAGTAAAGTAAATGTTCTGATTTGGAAAAAGTGCAATCTGTGGATATCAGCCAACTTCAAGAAAAAAATTCACATGTCAAATTTCGTGTTAAATTTTAAAGGATTAGGACATTTTATTAGTGTCCACTTGTACATGTACAGCTGAAGTTCTTGAGTGGTTTCTACATTACCCTTGGATTTCTTATAAAAGGGATTTTAAACGTTTGCATAATAAGCTTTTCTCAGATTTTAGAGGCAATTTATTGAAAAATCGAATTTTGTAATAAAGAAGTATGTATATATTTAAAAATTATATTCTTAACATGAAGTTGTGTTGGTGCAATATGAATTATATTCTTTGTTTATTTATTGGATTTGTTATTTAAGCGAGAATTCCTTAAAATGTTATCAAATGTCTCAAATAATGTAAATCATGCGAAACATGTTAGCACTATTACTTTTAGGTTTACCTTATGTCTAAGTCGTTGTTTTAGAAAGAATAATAAAAGTGTTCGTGCATCAGATATAAGGACTGTTTCGCCTAAAAGTCCTCGATAACGATAATGAACAAGACACTTTTATGAATGGTTTACATCGACAAAGACGCCTAAGTGGGATGTAAAATATAACTTAGTGAAATCGTAAGTGTTCCATCTTAATTCAAAAGCCGTGCAAATTTATGGATACTCGGTTAAAACATAGATTCACGCTCTTTTTGTTTTATACTCTTTTTAACACGTCCGTGTAGTATAAATGCTCACTCAGTCACTGTGTTATCTGATATTGCAGTTTGTTACAATCTTGACACATTATATTCAATCCGCTATTCCACTGTACTACGGACATGAAGAATACCATTCAGTGTGATATAATTCCACTTTAATACTGTTTTAATTATCTGAGAGCTCATAAACGAGTCTTTATTTATTGTCACTAGAGAAGTCGTATTCGGTTTCATTTTGTATACTGTTGATTGAACTGACTCTGATTTACATGTTTATGTATTTCCCATCAGAAATTGTAGTCGATGACATACAATCGATCTTTTATTTTACAATAAGCACTAAAGAAAATACTACCAAGGTAAAGTTATTTACAAAAAGTCTTTGATGTACCTAGCGGATAACTACATGTAACAGCTGTTCTTCATACATGTAATTAAAGTTGCTTTAAATATAATATCTAATGCAAGATGAGTAGTATAAACATTTGATTATTCACAATCATCCTGTCTCAGGGTATGAACATTACGCTAACTCCACTAATCTGTACCCTGGGCTCAGACGCTAGATTCGCTTGCGCGGCCCGACTTGAGATACAGCCAATCAAATCATTTTCTCGCCACCCTATATAAAATTTCAGCGAAAAAATGATTTGATTGGCTGTATCGAGGTCGAGTTCATTCAGTAAGACACATTAACTACTGGAGCACTAACATACAGACCCTTGCAGATATCTTTACCGGTACCTACCGCGATCAGACTGCAATCTGATTGCAGTTGACCGCGATCAGATTGCAGTCAGACCGCGTTTGACCGCGATCAGACTGCAGTCTGATTGCTGTTGACCGCGATCAGAATGCAGTCAGACCGCGGTTTTCAGGTAACTAATTCTGCAAGGGTCTGTAGCTTTATAACAAGAGGCTTCAGGAGAAAATAAATTTACAACATCTGACGATTGCTAATTTTGAGACATGTCTGATCAGATTTATAAGCTGCTTGAGGTAATGATCTCATTGATGTACACAACAATTGGATTGCAATGCAGCTTATTGGTGTACAGGTTCGATTCGTTATTCTGTATTAACTTGTGATTAAACTATTACTGTTTTGTGAGGTCGTCAGAACATTGGGAATTCATGCTGTCATGTTTCAATTATGGCTGGAATATAAACTACCTTAATTACTAAACTCACGAGCAAAAGAAAGTATAACACTCAGTTGTATTTATCATATGTAAAATTTTCAAAGTCAGATATCTCGAGTTTTTGACGTCGTTTTCCAAAAATGACTTGTTTGGAAAATTAGTCCAAAACATTAAATAAATAAAAGAATACCTCTACGCGGTTTTTTAAATTTAAAAAAAAAATTTAAAAATTCAATATTAAAATTTCCCTAAATTTATTTTGACAATACACAACTTTTCATCGACATATAACACATACTCTGTGTGAAAATCAATAAATGTTCATCGTCATGCACACATTTACAACATTTTGAACATGGTAGGGGTCATGTTGGTGTAAATTTCATTTCTTACCCTAGTCTACTTTAAATGATGACATTTAAGTGAAAATATAAAACAGTCACCAATAAAGCCATTCAAACTACAGCCGAAAGGTGTTATTGTCTGCTTCCATAATCAAATGCATCTTATTTCTTTAAAATATTGAATTAATGGAAAACAAGTGAGTGTTATACTTTCTTTTGCTCGTTAGTTTACTTACTGTCTCGATTTCAGTATGAAATGGCTTGAATTCACTACATCGATTAAATCATATTTGATAATACCAATTGTCAGAATTTCAAACATTCGACATCTAAATAAGAATAAAAGACATCTTCTGATATGTTTGTAAACATGATATATAATTTATAATTCAAATGTATAGTTTTCTGATACAAAGTTTTTACTGTAATTCTTCTTATTTCAAATATCAATTTAAATGCTCAAGGAAAAGGTATTTTGAACAACGTCATTTTGTCTCCAACAAAATCTCGCAAGAAATCATATTTTGAACACATACCTCAGAGTGTTGAGTAACATACAAGTTGTCATACATACATCTTATTACGCTCAAAATAGATTTTATTATAAGCGTCATGCAAGAATAACATAAAAATAGTGTTGTTGTGTTCTACTCCCACTGGGATACGCTGACAAGATTCAAGACCGCACGATGTCAATTCAATGATACAGAAAACCATTCTCTCCCCACAGAGGCAGATCAAGTCATGAAATGTTGATACAGCCTCTGTTTTATTACGCCGACTAGGCTAGAATGGGAGATGTCTGATTGGAGGCAATCAAAGTTAGTTGTGCAATCAGCGACACGGTTTTAAAATCACAATTTTGGCTACTGAATCATGGCAAAAGCATGGTGATTTGAGCCACCCTTTCCATGCGAGAAGTGTTGTTATTTGATAAAGAAATTCAAATGGATGGTGGTGCAAATTTTTTCCGCCAGGGGCAACCTCCGGATGCCACTGATATCGGCGTAATATAACAGAGGCTGTATCAACATTCCATGACTTGAACTGCCTCTGTGGGGAGAGAATGACAGAAATCATACTAGTGGCCTTCATATGTTGAAAAAAGATGAGCACTTTGGTATGATCACGGTTATTTATTTTGTTGAATTTTAATAGCAAAGCAAAAATCTTAGTAAATAAAAATATTGAAACATTGTAAGGTTTGCTGTTACATGTATATGGTAAATATGATGGTCCCTATACTTAGAATGCATAGGAGGATACCAAATCAGAGGCAGATCAAGTCATGAAATGTTGATACAGTTTATTGTTTATGAATAAGGATGTGACATCCATCGTGATTAAAAGGATGTCATTATCAACGTGATAAGACTCTAACCAAACGGAAACCGGATGTTCTCACCAGATCATTGGACGAAACTAGTCACTCATGAGCAATTATTCTTTGCCCCTTAGGTGTTGCTATCTTGTTTATTTAGCTGCATATATATGCATACAACATTGTTTAAACATTCAGTACATCAAAATATATGCTAAAACTTGAGTGGGGCCGGGGGGATAAGCCATCCCTCCTGGTGGACCTTCTTTTGTTAAGTTATTGGGGGAGGAGGTGTGATTTGTGCATAAAGTTATGTTAGCCGCTCTGATTCCATATGATCTACAGGAATTCAAACACAAAATAATTTTATTGTAAAACTAAAACGAAAAACAAGTAAGTGTACACCTTCTTTCTGATTGAATTAATTCAGATAACCCATCATTATGACATAAAAGCTTTCGTGGAAATATATTTTCACGATCAAATCAACCATTGCAACCATTTTAAAAGGACACCTTGATTTCATTAGGTGTTCTATTTGATCAAATCTGTACAAGACATGAAATGAAACAACTGAAACATGATATTGCCCAATCCTTTTACCATTCTATTAAAAACCTATCTAACGAAAAAGCATTCACATATCATTCAGAACAAAGTTAATGGATTTATCCTTGCTCCCATTTCCGGATTGTGATATATTAAATGTCAAACAATCTATATCACTCCAAGTCTTGTCTCTCATTGAAACCAGCTAATCAGCAGCCTACTTGCTTTACATGTATATATAAACATAAGTAAGGCAATAACCCTAAATCTCATTAAATCGTTTCTAATGAAAGTACTAAAGGAAAATCTTGTCAAATTGTAATAAGGAGATCAAGGTCTTTCGACAAATTTTCAAAGGTTTATTGTCCTTGATGAAATCATATTACTGATTATTTATATTTTAAAATTCTTTTTTGTTCTGATATTTTTGCTGTTTATTACTTTTGGAAAATCGTATTTCAGAAAACACATGCTGGTGTATTCTTACACTATGATATAAATACTCGTATCTGACCATAATAATATCATATTACATCGAAAGCAAGCATTTACGCTAACTTTATGTTTGCCCTTTAAGAAAAAGTAGAACAATCGTAATTTGGTTTCATAATTCTAGCTAAGGAAATTTTAGAAATAAAGTTCATAAATATATAAAATCCTTTCATGCATGGTGCTAAATTTATCTTTGTTTAAATACTAAATAGAGACACAACTTTGACATTAAATTTCTTTGAGAGGCATTTTAGAAGTTGGGATGACAATAATGCTGAGGAATATATGGATGACAACTTCTTTGTTCATTGTATGCGACGTTTCGACACAGATTCGACAGAGAAGATCATAGGCTGACTTCGAAAATTAAGAGAAGCTTTGGAAATCAAAAAGATTCAGCCATCAATTAACCGCGATCAAGGTTACTTCATCCCGTCAGCCTATGATCTTCTCCTTAATTAATTAACTGTAATAACTCATGTACATCACTGGTCTCTATCAATTAAATGTAACGCACTGCATTGTACATTACTGGTTTCCTACCACTCATCCTTGTTTAATTACATTTACTCTCTTCATTAAGTTGTTGTCACTGTGCATTGTACTATTTACTTATATATATGCCCCTACCTCATTACTCTTCCTCTGCTTGAGAACGACACAAGAATCTGTGTCGAAACGTCGCATACAATGAACAAAGAAATTGTCATCCATATATTCCTCAGCATTATTCCAGTAAATTCCTTCCACTGGAGCGCGGTGGTGTAGTGCTCAGCGTGCTGGCCTGTCACGCAAAAAAAGACCCGGGTTCGAATCCAGGTGGAGACACCAAAGATTTGTGACCTGGGCTTTACACTGTGTTGTGTCCTTGGGCAAGGCACTTTATCCACATTGCACTCAGTCTACCCAGCTGTACAATTGGGTACCTGAATACGGGAAGTACAGACCTATGTGGTCAATTGTGTGAATGTACAATTCCTTCAGGGTAATGATGTACAGCCAATGAGCAGTGCTTCCACTGGATATTAGGCTTTAAAATTGCCATTATTATTATTATAGAACAAAACATTGGCAAATAATGAAGTCAGAAGACATTTTCAACGTTAGCATTTTCCCCTATAAGGCTATATATGAACACATTTTTTTTCCAATATATCATCAATTCGACAAACCATTCCAATGTTAATGTGTGTACATAAGTTTGATCAAACTACATGCAAAACCCTGCTGAAAACAATTTAGAAACCGTATTATTTTGTGAAAGTCATTGATATCAACTGTGTAGTATTTGTCTCATACTGGAATTATCTTGCTGTGATTAATTTTTAAAATGTGTTGTAAGACAACGATGTCAAAGATACAAAGTGATGACGATGGGAAGATATATTTATATCCTAATATAAACCTAGGGAACGAAACAAGTAATTAATCTAAGCTATCTAGCCTAAAAAAGATGTATGGCGGTATTTTCATTTCTTGTTAATACGTTTGTACACACATTTAAAACTTCCCAATAGAATGTGTGAAGCAGCTGAAATAATCGCTGCTCACATGCGGTTGTAGCAACGTCTTGATAAAGTGGTGGTAAACACGTTATCTTATCGAACATGAAGAACATGTGCTATAAGCAGATATTTCAACACCTTTTAATGTCACTTAACAAAAACGCAATACAGTATTGCAATGTGTAGCCAAAAGATGCGAATGGGGGATTAGTTTATTCTTTTTAATTAATATACCCCCCCCCCCCCTTTCCTACCACTTCAGAACTTTTATTAACTTTGTTTGGGTGTATATTACCTATTCTAGATTTTATGCCCCAATTCATTGAATAAAACAAAGGCATAGACCCCACGTCGGCGACGTCACCCAATGGTGGAAGAAGACGTTAAATCTCAACCCAACAACAACATCAACAGGGGGAGATATATTTGTTTGACATATAGAGTTGCCATAAAAGCCAAATTGCACGGACCTAAGGCTCCACTCTCCTGACAATTCCAAGCTGGTTCCAACTCTACCGTACAATACGGAGGACATGGGCAATGAGTCACCAGCAAACGAGAGGACCGCTGCAATCAAACCTTTCATCTGCGAATTGTTTTCAACCTTAACGTTAACGGCCGCAGCAGGGTAAGACGCACCATCATATAGTCTGTATTGAGAAGATTGACAACAGCAAGAATCAGAACTCGCCATTCTCCTTAATCTCTTTACCCTTCAATGTGGCCAACACTGGGAATGTTTTGGGGAATTGGAATGAATACTCTATTGTGCATTCTCTCCAATCAGACGCAGCTCAGTCATGTTAGTGTGATCTAGCCTCTGTTCCAATTAGCCAAATACATGAACAAGAAAAGAAAAGGGCTGATTGGATTCAATAAAAGTTTGTTTTGCAATCTAAAGTGGTCATTCTCAAAACCTCGGCCATTTCCGTATACATGTACATGTATTTTGGCAAACTATATGAATGAAATTGACCATCTAGGAGAGAAACTCTTCCTTTCACAAAACACCGCTTTTTAAATTATGATTACCTTTTGAATAAACTCTCATAAAACAAATAATTTTCAAAGTTATAGAACAGTTACTTCCTCTATGAAAACAGCAATCAATTATTGATATTTGAATTTTTTTCCTCACACTGGTAATGAAAAATAAACAAAAAGATGTGTTATTTTCAATGTATTTTCCTATACGACCAGTAGATGCTCACAAACAAATATATCGAAGATGTGTTTTCACTGGCTGCAAATAAGGGAGATATCTTGCGTTGCGGGATTTTGCCACCAGGAAAATCTACCGGAAGTCCGGGATTTTGGCTAATGATACAGAGGCTAGATCGGAGTGATACGACTGAGCTGTCTTTTGTGGGGAGAGAATATGTATTGTGATGAGTGGCCATAGGGTTTGTTTCGCAGATTGCAGATAAAGTATATTCAGCCTCGGTTCAACGTTCAGGATCTTCAACATGAATTGAAAGAGGAATTGCAAATTAAAGTATTCTTGGTGACGTCATCCGATCTATGACAATTTAAAAATGTTGACGTGTACCGGCATGTTTTGATGTTGCAGCGGGTCACACTGTAGGTTGAAATTATTATCTAATCATTTATATATTGCTTTATTATTTAAAGGGGCAGTAGCACGTTTTTTGATAATTTTATATTTTAAATGTTTCACTGATAATTGTATGTTAATGCTAAATTTTAATAGTGTCAAAAATCTCATAACACAAACCAATTATCCATAGTCAGAGGACAAAGTATGAAGATTCACCTTAAAGCCATGTGCCCCCATTTTATGTGAACACATTTAATTCATTTTGTGTAAGAAAAAGGAATAGCATGGCTAAACGTTACATTATATATATTTGAATTATTGTTGCTCCATTTAGTTTAAATGCATTGCCTTTCAATTGGAACCATTAATTTTTATTTTCCTGACATCACCTTATATATTCCCCCGAAAAACGTGCTACTGCCCCTTTAAAGGTAACTTGAAAATGTTATTGTTTTTCAGACATCTATTAAAAAGAAATGGTAAATTCTGACCCCAAACGTCTTTCGTGTCTGATAATTTCCATACAAATTTATTCATCTCTAGAAATGTGTGATTGGAAAAGTTAAAATATCAATCAAGTTTCACCTAAATAACCACCCATTACAGAAGTTTATCTAAATTCGATAATGATATACAATTGTTTTTAAATTAAAGGGGAAGTAGCACGTTTTTATGGGGAATATAAAGTGAGGTCAGGAAAATTAAAATTAATGGTTCCAATTAAAAGATAATGTATTTAAACAAAATGAGGCAGTAATAATTAAAATATATAACTTAAACTTAACCATGCAATTCCTTTTTCTTACACAAAATGAATAAAAGGTGTTCACACAAAATGGCCGCCAATGGATCTTATGTGAATCTTAATACGTTATCCTCTGACTATGGATGATTGGCTTGTGAAATGAGATTTTTGATACTTTCAAAGTAATACATTTAACATTCACGTACAATTATCAGTGAAACATTTAAAATATAAAATTATCAAAAAATGTGCTACTGCTCCTTTAAGATTAGTATTTACATAAATGTGTTTATCTTCCATTATTTCCGTCTTTCATCCAGCCCTATGTGTTAATGGTTCTTAGACCTGATCCTTATAATAGTTGTCATGGGAGGTTTATATGGCATGTCGTATGGTGAAGTATGTGTTGCTGTCCTTTGAGATTGTTTTTCAAGGCAACCACGACAATCGGGGACACTTGGGAGAGCATTATAAATGAAAAAGAAAACACATAAGTACTTTCAGCTGGTGCATTTGAAATAAATCATCTACTTTGTCTTCCTGGTGCGTTATGGTTATCATTCATTCTGGAAATTAACATGTTATATATTGTCACAATAAATTTGTAGATTTGTAATGCAATAACTGTTGAGGAGTTATGTAAATATGTAAGTATTAACATCATTTTAGTCATTAAATGATAAAATTAGGGTTCATGAACTGGTGTGTTGATTTCATTAATTTCTTTTACAATAATTACTTCAAGAAAAAGATGTTGTGTATAGCGATCTTTGTATGGTGATTATAAAGAGGTGCATTGGTATTAGTTGTTATATTCTTAAAAGTATCAACCTTTCAAAATAAAATCTAAAAATAGAGCCGGTGGCTCTATGGCTCATCAGGCTTCATATCAATTTTGCTTTAGGGTGTGGCAAATGTGAAATTAGGTTAAAGGGTGTGGCCCCTGAAGCCCTTATTAGGGGCCACAGGGCAACAAAAGCTGTCAATGATAATCCTCACTAGTCAAAGAGTATATTCACAAGGATTCAGCTTTCTGGGCATTTTGCCCCTGGAGAAGAAGATGAAAATAGGTGTTAAGGGCGTGACCCCTCTGGTCCATGATAGGGGTCAATTGGCCACCAAAGCTACAATTCATAATCCTCACTAGCCAAGGAGTCTGTACACAAAGTTTCAGCTTTCTAGGCCTTATGGTTCTGGAGAAGAAGATGAAAATAGGTTTTAATGGCGTGGCCCTGTGGCCCTTATTAGGGGCCACAGGGCCACCAAAGCTACAATCTTTAATCCTCACTAGTCAAGGAGTCTGTACACCAAGTTTAAGCTTTCTAGGACGGGCGGACGGACGTCGGACACCATGCCATGCCATAAGCCCATCGGGCTTTACAGGCCAGTTGAGCTAAAAGTTAAAGTTTGCAAGATAATATGGACAACCAACTATCCAACAACCGAGAGAAACGGAATCGAATCTTGAAAAGAATCCCAGATATTTGCTATGTACTGCGGGAATGAAAAGCGTATTTGATAATTAGAAGTTCGAATTCATTTTATCGACTGATAGCAGATATGTATATTTAAGACAGTGGAAAAGGTGTTGTTCCTCAAGTAGAGGAAGAGTAATGGTGTAGGGACATATATATAAGATATATATATATCTATTCTTCTGCTTGAGAACGACACAGGAATCTGTGTCGAAACGTCGCATACAATGAACAAAGAAGTTGTCATCCATATATTCCTCTGCAGTATTGTCATTCCAACTTCTAAACTTACTTACTTACTTAGGCCCTTTACCCCCAGGGAGCATAGGCCATCGACGACAACCCTCCATTTGACTCGGCTCTGGGCTAACTGCTCTACTTCTTTCCAGGTCTTTCCTATCGAGCGAAATTCCTCCTCTGTGTCTCGTCTCCAGCAGTTTCTGGGCCTACCTTCTTCTAAGCTGCCTCTCAAAAAAGTTAATTTTAAAATCAATACAAAGGCTTATTGTTTAACGTGATTTATGTTGTTAGTAACTAAATCATTAGATAATTCTTATAATTATTGACATGAATGTAAACTTTAGATTCAACGACAGTTTAACTCCTTTATATAATTATTCAGTCAAATCATGTACACGCTAATCATTCATTAATCCTTGAATAGTGTAACCAAATAGAACAAAACCCACATATATCAGCATACACATGGCAAATTACGAGCAGTTATAACAAGTATTGGTTTGAATGTGATTGAAATGATAATCATAGATAACAATGGAGCATACACAAGCCACATTGTACATATATAATCACATAAATGAAAATCTAAAAATAAGTGTCTCTGGATTTGTTATCCTTTTTTCTTTTGTAGTATTTCGATTTGTTGTGCAATAAGAGGCAACGGTACGAAAAAACGTAAAACCACCCCCCTGTTTTGACCCCGATTTCAAACCAACTTTTTAAGCCTTCGAGGTAGGTAGGTAGGTGGATTTAGGGGCGACGTTGGGCCACAAATGACCTATATGCGCCCTAGCTACGCCTGCGAGAAGAGTTGTCCTGGTTATCTCCCCTGTCTGGTTATCGCTAATATAAAGAGCAGTTTAAACCGGTATTGTTGTGTATGTGATTACGATATGAACTATGATTTTGGTTTGGTAAATGTGAAATAAAATGCAGAAAGATTATTGTTTCCTAAAGCATTCAACAGTTTGCACATAAAATGCAATCTAAAAGTGAGACGAAAATGAGGAACATTATCTACGGTTTTATATTTTTTATCTAACAGGCTCAATTGGAAATCTATGGTAACATGTTATAAGCTTTGTGATCTATCCATATAAGTAAGTTCTCAGGCAGTTGCAATAAAACGTCTTAAGTAAATTATCTTTAGTCATATGATGATAGATAAATGTCATTTGCTATCCGTGTATCTGATTCGCTGAACACTGTAACAGAAATTCAGTTCATACCTGTATAAACTTAATTTCGTGACGTCATATCACATTTAGCCACGCCCATTCACACTTAGCCACGCCCCAAATGACGGAACTTTTCGTAAACAAGTAACGTTTTTTATGCTGTACCAGTTCGCGAGAGTTCGGTAAAAAGACACAAATTACGAAACGCTAATATCAAATATATATTAAAATTTAACTGGTTTGTTTGATAAATGGCACGGCTTCATAACAATACACCCGGTCGATTTCGCTCTCCCGTGCGCAGTCGCGGCTGTTGCACGGGGTTCGGCCATTGAAATGCCGTAGTTTTTAGCTTTGTTTCTCAAAAAGATTAGAGAACTGTGCCGTTTAACAAAAAAAACATTCGATTTTATCTGATTGCTTGTCGTCAAGCTTTTAAGCCACATGTATGGCACCTACGATAGTCTAATCGGCTATTTTCATCCCGAATCCAACAGTCACGAGTTTGTGTTTATGTACAACGGTGCTTGTGGGTTGACACTAGGAATGTCAAGGCCACGTGACAAGACGTTGCGTGATTCCGTTGTGAATTTTCATTGGCTGGTGAACTAGTCGTAGGCGGAGCTAAAAAAATAATGACGTTTTGATTGACATTTTATCTCTCTTGTTTTGTTGATAGTTGAATTCGTTCGCGTAAATAGTGCAGTCCTATTTGTTGCGAATGTGATTATTTGGACCAAACAAACGTATTAAAACATCAAATTTGTGTATATTTATTTATAAGAATTGACTTAAAAATGTATTAAGTTCATGGAGGTATAAACTTAAAAACCGCTGTGCAAACTTCGCGTAAATCCGCTACGCGGATTTTACACAGTTTGCACAGCGGTTTTTAAGTTTATACCTCCATGAACTTAATAAATTTTGAAGTCAATTCTTAAGTAACGTTTTGATGATTATAATTTGCTTCACTGTGAATTAAGATTTAAAGAAGAGGGAACACCACTAATATTTTATTAAGTCATTTGACAGTGTTCTTATTAACTCAATAACGACTTGTCCAAAAAGGTAGCTTTGCTAATAGACATAATCTACTAAAGAACACAACTGTGTAGCTCCACTCGTCGGTGCCAATATATAAGTGATATCAGGAATGGTTGGGGAAGTAGGCCATTACTTCCAAAGGAACCTTAATTAAAGCATTGTCAGTGATTGATTCTGGTCGATTGCTTATTCGTTAACCTAAGATTAAAGTAAGTGCCTCGTTTCACGTACAGAGACAAAGCGTAGACGAAACGGTTCCACAAAATACCATCAATCAAGTTTGCTTAAATTCTGTAGGGTCGACCCACATCCCAAGTCTTTATAATCCATTTAAATACTCACTCGTTTAAAGGGGCAGTAGCACGTTTTTGGTGGGAATATAAGGTGATGTCAGGAAAATGAAAATTAATGGTTCGAATTGTAAGACAATGTATTTTAACTAAATGGAGCAGTAGTATTCAAATATATAATGTATAGTTTAGATATGAGATTCCTTTTTCTTACACAAATGAATAAAAGGTGTTCACCCAAAATGGCCGTCAATGGATTGTATTTAAATCTTCGTACTCTGTCCTCTGACTATGGATGATTGGCTTGTGTAATGAGATTTTTGACACTATTAAAATAATACATTTAGCATTGACTTACAATTATCAGTGAAAAATTGGAAATATAAAATTATAAAACAAATTGGCTACTGCCCCATTAATGCATAATCAGGATACTGTTTATGCACTCGAAAAAGCGATTAGCATCATTGGCCAGGGTTTTAATTGTGAAGTGTCAACAGTCTTTGGGGACCTTCGATTTTGCGTCTTTTGGGTTTGGAATATAAAGACAACTTAAATCGTGTGTCTTGTGCATGAAATATGTGGCAGCGTATTTCTTTGCACGGAAGTCAATCTTTACTGTATTGTAAATTATCATAATGTCAAGGATTAGTAGTTGTTATGATATAGTTCAATATATAAACATTGTATAACACTATAACATAATGCCAATGGGTCATGCTTGATTTGATTATGTACGCTTGTATATAGTTTAGAATATTCGCTATGTTTCTTGAATATCTTATATGTAACTCTTACTGGTTTAAGTTTGTCGTAGAACTTTGAAGAAGATTCTATAAGTTTTATTTACCTATATAAGGGCCTCGTTTAAAACTAGAGTATCTTGCTTCCCTGATTGACTTTGAGATAATCTATTTTGGCACTTTTTTGGATTCCACCAGACTTCTCTTTCAGTCTGCAAAGCTCAATCGACAGATTCGTTCTTATTCAAATGTGTGCTTACCATTTAAGTGTGACTAATTTGATAGTGTGTTATATACTCGTATATCTTGTTATTTTTATAATAAAGACTTTGAGTAGAATTTTATAAAACACGAAATTATTTCTGACAGACTTCCTCAAAAAGGCACCTTTAAAACATCGATTAAGGTATTGTACGTATACCAAAGTTAATGAAAAATAATATCGTGCTACAGACACATATTTCTTACACACATATGTGCAAAAGGCATCAAAGTTAAATGGAAACTAGTTTATTAAATGGCAATAAAGCCATCTTCATTAAGCATAATTAATATGATCGCTGACTAAAATTGATGACCATTTGCATTGAAGACACAAAAACATATAATTTAAAATGGAAAGATGATAATCATATTCAAATCACACACTTATTGAATTTTACTCTGACAATTGTCCATAAAAAATCATAATTAATTAAAAAAACATAAAAAGGGCGCTCAGTTAATACTATTAGTAGCATTAATATATGCAGTTCTCTCTCGTAAAATAGATCATTGAAACTTTCGAGTTGACATAGTGAATACGATAAATCAATCCGTCTCAGTCAGTATCAAATTTTGCTCGAATTCACTTATCGTTATATTTGCTACAAGTAGGAACTTGGTAAGCATGCATAACAAAAATTTCAAGCCCTGCGAGACTTAATTTTTTTAATAAATTGTTGCTTTGAATATTAAGTCTATAGTTACTGAGTAGTTTTGATGTCTGATGACAATAGTTGTTGTGCGTACATTAAAGGGGAAGTAGCACATTTAAAAAAAATTCATATTTTCAATTTTTCGCTGATAATTGTACGTTAATGCAAAATGTATTATTTTGATAGTGTCAAAAATCTTATTACACAAACCAATCATCCATAGTCAGAGAACAAATTATAAAGATTCACATAAAGTCCATTGGCGGCCATTTTTGAGTGAACACCTTTAATTCACACTGTGTAAGAAAAGGTTATCGCATGACCGAACTTAACATTCTTTATCTTAATTATTACGGCTTCATTTAGTTTAAATAAATTGTCTTTCAATTGGAAATTTTCATTTTCCTGACATCACCTTACATGTATATTCCCCCTAAAAACGTGCTACTTCCACTTTAAGGACAAGGGTAATGTCCTTGCAAACACAAAGCAGTTTTACTTAGCCACATCCACTTTTTCTATGACTAAAAATACATTTGTCTATAAAAACATATTTGGATAACTCATAAAGTAGTTTTATCCTAAATTGCTTTAGGTTTTAATGTTTTAAATATCTATGTCTTCAATGAAATTAAAATTCACAACTTTCACTATCTTTGACGTTAAACTTTGCTAAGGTTTTCTTTCCATGAGAGAAGTGAGATAAATTTGGCAAACACTGTCCAAATTGGTAGACATTACAGTTTGTTGTCTGCTTGTTTGAGACGAATATTTGAACTCATCTGTTTTGCACAGCTGTCAAATCATTCCGTTTTATTGTAGGAAAATTGTCATATGTCATTGATTCTTTACAACCACAAGGCAGATATATTATTCAAACTCGGAGTGTTTTGCTGCAGTTGTAAATATGCAGCGCAATGCTTACCATAAAAGAGTATTTCATCTTATAAATTATTTGACATTACGCAAGCATTTAAATAAGAAAATATCAAAAATGTTGATATTTGTTGTATGTAGCTTCAACTATCATAATCTGACATTACGCATTTATCATTGTCGATTGTATATAGAAATGATTCGTTGATAACGTCACCCTCTCAAGCTCATTTCGACATGAAAGTTATGCGCCCACATCCAAATCTAAAGAGAGTAAAAAGATCTGAATTCTTTACAATCATGAAGAGCCGTCCCATGAAGCGAATAGCCTTACTTTAGGGAATCAGTAATATGCTCAAGACGGATATTCATAAATGAAGATTTGTCGTCTGTAAATGAAGACAAGATAAATTCCTTTAAAGAGTTGCTTTACTTAATTAGTGCTTTTTGATTATAATTTGCAACTTGAGTTTTGATATGAAAGAACCTAACTTTTTTGAGGCTCAAGAGAGTAGATAGCAATGAACACAAGTAATCATTTTAAAAGCATCAGTTATTCACGTACGCTTCGGTAAAGCTTAAATGTATCTGAAAAAGGGATTTGCACTAAGAGTGTTTGAGACATACATGTAATCGGGGGACGATACACTTGATTCATCTTCAGCCTGCTGCAGACCCGGATTACGCCGGACACGTGACAGGCGTATACGCCTCTTAAACGAATCAAGCATAGCCATGCATAGGCTTTGGTGTCAGCTAACAAACTTTCTCATGCAAAAAGTGTTTTCACTGAGTTAGCCTTTTTAGAAAGTTTGTATTGGTAAGTTTTTCCCCTGGAGCACTGAAATCGCCGCTTATTTCACCCGAGGATGGATCAGAATTTATCACTTAAGCTACCTCTGGGGAAAGAAAATGGACAATACTGTACCTGCACTGGGCGAAATGTATGGATTAGGTAATCTTTAAAAAGTATCAACTTAAAGCATTAATGTACACCGCATTATTTTTTCACAAATGTTGAGCCTCGAAATGCCAATTTCATTGAAAGGAATTTAGAAATATCATCGAAGCATAAGGTGAGTAGTACGTTTTTCTTCCTGTTTAAAATGAATAAATATCTTAGAGGAAATACTGAATTATTCACAATCAAAATCGTGCCTCTCGAAGGTACCACTCGAAGATATCAGATACTAATATCTGGCCTATGAAGAAAGTTGTAGCAAGTGGTTTTTAATATAAAATTGCAAACTTATTGCACTTTCCATATAGACGTCACATTAAGTAATGCAGTAAAGAAGATAATTATTGAATTGTACTCAACCGAAATTTTAAAACACATTGCGATAATACAGGTATATTTGGAAGAAAAACTTTATAAACAATGTGGATACAAATTAGTTTACAAAAAAAAGAAATCTTTGAACTATAAAATCTTTAGTCAACCATCTGGGTTAGATATGTCTTTCATTTTCTTCAGGTCAGTACGTCCGGATAAG
The DNA here is from genome assembly GCA_916613615.1 of Steromphala cineraria. Classification (NCBI taxonomy): domain Eukaryota; kingdom Metazoa; phylum Mollusca; class Gastropoda; order Trochida; family Trochidae; genus Steromphala; species Steromphala cineraria. Next base: position 56,061,983 of record OU744725.1, on the reverse strand, counting down.
AGTCTGCTACAAATATGAAAGTGATTGAAATAATGATGGCATATCAGCTGAAACATAGGGCTTAATCCTGTCACCAGTCACACCGAAAGAGAATGAACGTGTTATGTTGCTAAATATGAGTTCTTTTCCTTTTTCGGCATATTCAGAATAACTTTAGTCAGGTTTCCAATTATGGATGAATGTAAGATGCCATGCTTCATTATTACACTTGTCTTGATGTCAGGATTAACTGGCTAGAATGCACTTCATCATTAAGCCTTCTAGTAATATTCTATTCTCAAATGCCAATCACTTGTCATCTAAAAAAATGAAATAAAATCCATCACTTATTTTTAAATGAAATATACTTTAAATGCACCAAACCGTATCATTCAAAATGTGATGATATATGGATAAGATAATAAAATAAAAAGGGATCAGTGTGTTCACATTTTGTCCCAGGAAAGAGGTATACTGAATACAGATATTGCGTCTTCAACAAAATAGCTATATAGAACTAAATGATATACACTGAAAATAAGTGATTCTTTCTTTATTCAGATCAATAAATCGCAAAAATGGCTCTTCGTCTGGGAAAACGCTAACTTTAACATGATGGTCTCAAGTTCATAGGCTTGGATTGGTATTACATGTATGTAATTATTTCAAGGCTTCTTACATTGAATTAACCGTTAAAATAAAATGCATAAAACAATAATTTAAAAAAAAAAAAAATAAATTATGAACGATATTTTAACCAATTCCCCACCGTCTACTATATTATACCGAATAGCATTAGAAGAGTTTGCAGCAACAGCTCGCACTTAGTGAAATTAGATATGAAAAACTGCATTTTTAACCGTTTAGCATATGTTATTCGAACAACATACCTATGTCACTTTAACTTAGAAATGTTTCGACAACAGTCAAGGAAATTTGTAACTATTTAGTATCCAAACAAACTGAAGTTATAAAGTAATTTTACGATAAACATATCTACGCAAAAAACAGCATCTACAACGACTCAGAGCTTTTCAACTATTTCTCAACATGTCAAGTTTACAACAAGAGTTTTTTCCAATTTTAGGACCAAAACATTTTTTTACTTCGAAAATAAAATCGAATCCATTACATCGTTTTTGTTTTATTCTTTTGTATCACAGAATCGCACGGGCAAGTGTGAGGCTCGTTTACACATGCCGCCAATATGCAAAACTCTAGGTCGCCAATATCCACAACTAGGACGCCAATATGTACAACTACGACGCCAATATGAAAAAACTAGGACGTCAAAATACAGAATGAAGACTCCACTATGCAAGGAAGGTCACTAATAGGGCAGATGTAGTGGACTGTAATATTACGATTACGTAAGAAAAATATACATAATGGCACTAAATGGTTTAATAAATAACAAGCGGAAACTACACGCCAAATGCGTTGATTTAACTTAAACCGATACCAACCTTCCCTTAGTCCAATACATAAACGAATAACATTTTTAGCGTAAACGCAGCAAATTGAAAAATAATAAAACTCACGTAAATTGCTTAAGTCACATATCTTTATATAATAAAAGCTTTTGTATGAATTGTATCGATGAAATTTCGTCTCACGTAATCCATCTAATCACCCCTATTGGCCTTGAGATGTGATTGAAAAGTTCGACGATTCTTTTGAAGAAGCACCTGATTGGGAGGTCATTTTGTGGCTTTGATTTCACAACTCACTTTATCAAAGACTCCATTCTCTCCCGACAGAGGCAGATCAAGTCATGAAATGTTGATACAGCCTCTGTTCTATTACGCCGACTTAGTGGGATAATCATCTTTTTGGCTGCTGAATCATGGCAAAAGGATCGTGATTTGAACCACCCTTTCCATGCGAGAAGCGCTTTCATTTGATAAAGAAACTCAAATGGATTGTTTTGCAAATTTTTCCGCCAGGGGAAACTACCGGAACCCACGAATTTCGGCGTAATAGAACATAGGTTGTATCAACAATTCATGACTTGATCTGCCTCTGTGGTCAATGAGTAATGAATATTTCATTTAAACTGATCTCATATAAACTTTATACTTATGCTTCAGTAGGATTCAGATCTCAAAAGCCTATCAACTGCAATTTAACATGTTCATCTGGAGATCTGATTGTCTAAGCAAATTACTTCGAGCAATCAACATTTACGTTTTTATAGAGCCGATATTAAAGGGACAGTAGGACGTTACTAGGGGGAATATTAGGTGATGTCAGGAAAATGAAAATTAATGGTTCCAATTGATAGACAATTAATTTAAACAAAATGGAGCGGTATTAAATCAAATATTTAACGTAAAGTTTAGCCATGCGATTCCTTTTTTTACACAAAATGAATAAAAGGTGTTTACACAAAATAGCCGCCAATCGATTTTATGTGAAGCGTCATACTTCGTCCTCTGTCTCTGTGTAATGTTCATGACTTGATCTGCCTCTGTGGGGAGAGAATGTATTTTATGTGAAAGATGAAATTCTCTTGGTGTCAAAGAATGTAGATTTTATTACAATATAGATATAATAATAATAGCTTTCTTATACCGCGCATATATCCATAACAAAGCATGCACAAAACGCCATGAGTATTATTACCCTGGAGGGATAGTACATTCGCTGCCGCCGATTAACAAGCGCTCCGCGCGACCGTATAGGTCCATACTTCCAAATACTTCTATTTGTACAGCTGGGTGTAATGTGGATGAAGTGTCTTGCCCAGGGACACAACACAGGGTGAGACCCAAGTCACAAGTTTTTGGTGTCTCCACCGGGATTCGAACCAGGGTCTCTGGCGTGAGAGGCAAGCATGCTAACCACTACACCACTGTGCTCACCACTATACACTTAACTTTTTAGGACATATTACTATGAGACACTATAGTTGCTGGTTGTTGGCATGGTGCAATGGGTGATATCTGGAATGATAGCCAAAACAGGTCAATATTTCCAACGAGCCCGTAATAAAGCATTGTCAGTGATTGATTCCGGTCGATTACTGATTGGTTAGACGAAAGTAAGTGCCCCATCTCACATATAGAGACTCTGTGTAGACAGGAACGTTCACAAGACATCATCAATCAAGGAAGTTGTAATTCTGCGGGGTCCAGCCGCATTCCGTGTCTTCACTTACATGCCCATCAGTTTAAACTGTTAATTGGAGTATGCATTGCAAACTTTTGCACAAGTTAAAGGGGCACAATGCGCTCGCGGGTTAATTAATTATTTGTTGGAAAAACTTAATTAGCCAAGCGTAACGAGGTCGGAAATCTCAATCAGCGTGACCACTACTCAGCGATGTTTGTTTTGCGCAGCGCCCTACTCGCGCGGTACTCAACCGGATACGAGATTGTTTATAAGTCCAAACAATATGGCCGAATAAAATCATCCTTATGTCCAATCAAACTTCAATACTAGGCATACCCAGTAACATCTGCAAACTTATTACGTACCAAAAATTAAAACATTCACTAATATATCTTCGTGAGTTTATCATGAGGTAATAGACAAATTTTTGAGTTCAATATCACATGCCAAATATTAATGTGATTCAGAAATGTCACAAATATCACGATATCATAAATGTATGTTGAATCATATACAAAGTACATGTAAATGAACTTTTTAATCAAAATCTTTGGGTTTTACAAATAGGACTTTTTTCCGAGAACTTATTTCCTAGGCAAAATTAGGACTTTTTACCGGGACTTTTTTTTACCGAACACCGATTATAACCTTTCATAAAGATTTTTTTTATGAATGTGCGTTGCTGTTGTTAAATTGAGTTAAGATTTAATCTTTGTCTAAATGTTTCAAATAGATCAAATATTTATCATCTTTCCTTAACAGGTATCATAAACAGTAATGTCTCCTTGGATTTCAGGCAGTGAAATAAACAGGACTATTTTTACTTGTTTAATTGTGAGGATAATAAAATACATCGCTGATATTTGTAATCACTGTAATCACACCCAATACATTGATAAAATATACATCTCGTTAGTACCACCTTATCTATCTCTGTAATTTTCTTTTATGACGACCGGACACCTGTCATTTTATACGTTGTGTATCTATAGCAATGAAAGTGCGAAATGTCTAGTCGTATGACGTAAACAGTGACATAACTGTCCGGGCACTAACTAACTTGTCATCACAATAGGCGACAGATTGTCTGGCCTAGTGACCAACGAATATGTACATAACAGTGACCGCCGACTGTCTTGGTATCTTACTGCAGACCGAATGTCTAGACTAGTGACTAACGTATTCGTACATGGCAGGGACCGCCAATTGTCCTGGCACCTTTATGCAGACAAAATGTTAACCAATGATATTGAAGAATATAATCCGACCAATGAAAAGCAGAAAAAGAATGTAAATTTATTTCATAGGACTCCCCTTCATCACTATATGTTAAACCTTGATGGATCATGTATGATGTTAACAAATACAGTGGATCATATACATGGATTTTTCTAGCAGGTATGTTTTTATCGTGTTCAATACGAGTTAAGGAAATACCCCCCCCCCCCCCCCCTCATTCAATATTTCGTAAAAAAAATATGATAAGATGAAAGAGAAGCAACCATACCTTTGTGAAGGTTTATTCGTAGAGGAAACGGGTTCGTAGATGGGATTTTTACAGGTTCGTAATGAAAAACAGTGTTTCGTATAGAGTGACAAATTGTGAAATAAGTTCATATAAGCAATACATTATCATTGTAAATGATAGTATACAAATTCAAAGGAGAATAATTGTACATCCAATGTATAAATACGATCGATGTTATGTCTTGTATAAATAAACTGAGTAGATACTTTGTAAATATTACATCAAACTATATAATATATATTCACAATATTAAATGAAAATTTAAAAACCTCCACGAAGCTTTTTTCCCTGAAAAAAATCGGTCATGAAGGGGATTCCCCTGTCAAAACTACGACCGCATCTCGCTGGGCCAGTGCCCAGTCTTCACCACGTGACCTTGCTACCCGCTAAATCAAATACGTAACGGTCTCATTAACGGTGGTCAATTCGCCTTGACCCGCGAGCGCATTGTGCCCCTTTAAGGATACTGTTTCCTTCTTCGAAATTCAATTAGCATCAATATTGACAAATGGGAGTCTCTTTTTTTAAGTGAGTTGTTGATTTGGGGTTTAACGTGTTAAAACACTTCAGGTTAAAGTGACACAACCCAGAAGGACCATTGCATGTTGGTTAATTAACATTTAAATAATTTAGTTTTACCCCCAAAATTATTGTGATTGCGCAGTATCCATATGCCTTTGTACGGGTAACAAATGCCTAATTGGAGTATGCATTACAAACTTTTGCAAAAAGTTAAGGATACTGTTTTCTTCTTCGAAATTCAATTAGCATCAATATTGACAAATGTAAGCCGTCAAAAGTCTCTTTTTTAAAGCGAATTATTGATTTGGGGTTTAACGTGTTTAAACACTTCATGATCAGGTTAAAGTGACACAACCCCGAGGGACATGTTGGTTAATTGACTTAAGGTGAAAAGGGCATTTATTCATGTGTCTAGTGAATGGCGTAATTCGCAGCAGATTTTTATTAACGGATGTAAAGGTTATTGGATCCAGGTAAAGTAATCATGAACCAGTCTTGACTTTATCATTGACTGTCATTATGTGGTTAAAAACTTATAATAGAACTTGAGTTTACTATACAATATTGGTTAGGAATATTATGTTTAATGTTGGCGTCGAAATCTTTTGGCCATCATTATGAATATGTTTGTGTATAGAGTAAGCAGGATACCCAATTGAACTTGAAGGAAATTTGCAGTTGATGGTGTATTTTTGAAACTTAAACCAAAAACATCAAATGAATACGTTTCATAATTATCTAAATCAACTAAATTGATAAGCATTTCTTCAAATGGTACTTAACCATCAGGATATCATGTTGCATGTACAAAAACTGTTTTCGAAAATTATTGAAAAAAATATGCCATGTAGCCACAAATACACAACAACAACTGAATAATCATTTCTAAAACACACTTAGCATCCAGTAAAACTATTCAGACATTTATAGTTCTGACAAAAAGTGTTTTGACGTGACAGCTCAAAGGATCTCTAACAACCTTGAAACCCTACAACTTTTCTAACGGGTAAGAAGAGATTTTTTCATTCCATTTCAAATCATTTATACAAGTTCCATGAGTAGGCAAATACATTTACAAAAATAGTATTCCAATCATCGTTAACAGAGGTAAGTGTATACAATATCAATACAAGAAAAGCCTTTAAAAAGGCAAGCTTTGGGGCACCCGGTTATGTATCACTATATAGAACCAGGAGATTTAGGTTAGGGAGGACGGGCACGGGGACGGGGACGGGGACGGGGACGGGGCCTTTTACTTGAATAAATTGTTCAAATCGGAGACGCATATTTTTTGCTCTTTGTTGTGATAGTTATCAGTACACTATGTACATAGTACAACATCTCGTTCGTTCCGCTTAAATTCCACCCAATGATAGATACGTCTCCTATCTCAATTAAGATATAAATTGTTATGATATAAATTTCTAAACATTAATATGGAAATTCAAATCTATGTTGCTTTAAGTTTAAAAGATAGCTGACGGTGAGTTTAATACAAGAGTCAGTGATTAATTAATAGAGAAATTGTTGCGCTAGTAAACTTTTCGGGATACATTGTTTTCCAATACCCGCAAATTTAGTTTAAACCGGACGAATTTCCCATTGACTTTCAGGTTAATTACATGTTGCAAGAATAATTTTCCTTAAGTGAGTGTTGATCGTATTACAGCCGAAAGTTGCTAAAATTTTTAGAAAAGATCTCAGCTACAAGATCATTATTTTCATTATATTATAGGATGACATTAAAGAATATATAGAGAATCTCACCCATGTGTCTTCTGATATCAAATATATCAACACAAGTTGATAAAAGTAACAAATATCCGAGGCTTGTTTTTCTTTTTTGGCAATGGGATAATTTTGATGTTTTCCAAAGAGTGGGAACATGATGGAAACTTAATGATAGTTGACAAAACGTTTGGAAAATATCAGCCAGTTGCAACTTGCACTCTGCACTCTTTTAGAACTACACCTAGCAAATTATCAGGTCCACAGGCTTTATGTGAATTTATCTTAGCAAAAGACGTTAACACATAATCTTTAGAAATATCTAACACCTCACATGGTGGGAGTGATTCAAGTACAATGTTTCTTTCTTCTGAAAAATTACAACTTTCAAAGCGATATCTCCTCTGAAACACAGTTTTGGGTGATACTTTATCATATTTTAGACCCTGTCGAAAGTGTCGATACTTTCTTCGAAAGACACCTTCAATCGTAAACAAATCACCCATAACGTTATTTTTCTAAATTGCATTGAGTGAACGATCAGTCATTGACAAGGCGGGACATTTAGCGTTAGCGTAAAATTGAAGGAACCGAATTCCTAGTTGATACAAAAATGGAATGTCGTTTACGAATGTGGAATGCAAAAAAATACACCGAATAACTACAAAACAGCTCACATGCACATGCAAAATTGATATTTTTTAAGGGTGTAAACGCTCATCCATATATTTTTGAAAATTTACGATATATTTTACATCATAACATTATTATAATAATCAGTTTCCGAATTAAAGCTTGCCAATTATTTCGTACCACCCACATGGTCACGTGGGTATAAATTTGCAACAGCTCTGTCCATTGGTCGTCGAAATACCAGAATATGCTTAAGACAAATATCATTGGCTGAAACTTCTCTTTGAAGTTTCCAAGAGTATTATAGAGAGAACCTTCTGCCATAAGTTTTCAATATCAAATGTTACATAACTTTGGGGTCTCTGGACCCCAAAGCAATAAGAAGGCTGTATGGACAACGTGGGTTAATATTTTATGAGAACTGCATTCAACGCGTTCAGCGTAACCAAACATTTCCTCTAATAAGCGCCCAGGCGCTTATTTTTTCAGCACCCCTTTACCCCCCGGCGCTTATTAGAGGCCCGGCGCTTATTGGAGACACGAGCATTTATCTAATGATTAGAGACCCGGCGCTTATAAGAGGCCCGGCGCTTATTTTCTCAACTATCTATGGCCCCCCGGCGCTTATTAGAGGCCCGGTCCTTATTGGAGACCCGGCGCTTATTAGAGGAAATACGGTATGTTATAAAGACATTCAATTCATTATGATAAGTAGATTTTGAACAACTAAAAGCTAAAACATTGCAACATGTTTGAAAATTACTTCTGCTAATGGACATCACCTATGATCATACATTAAGAGAAGAAAATTGCCTGAAACTAAAATCTTTGTTTCGAAAATGACATATTGTCAAACATAAACATTGATGTGTCTGTTGACGTTGTCAGTTTTGTTTTGGCAAAAGATAATAGAAACAATATTTAGCGACGAACTGTACTAACTGTTCTAACTGCTGCTTGTTATGCGTCCTTTGTTAGCCAAGGCTAAATGTTCCAATGATCTTCACTATATACAACTACTGGAAGTTTTCTTAAAGAGACACAGAGTATGTTGATAGGATCACATATGTCAAATTTTGAAATCGCTGTTATTACATCGGGAACCACTAACTGTTACTGAAAATAACAAGGTAAAGGTCAGTACATTAGAGCGAAAATACAGTCATTCAAAGTCGGGATTTTGATCGAAAACCGGACAATGTGGCTCGAGTGGCGAGCGCAAATTCGCCAAACGTAATTTTGAAACCTTGTCATAAACTGACAGGAAGATATATTCAAATCGATAGTGTTTATTAGGTATTGTAACTAATAGGTAGATTAATTGGATGCATAAGTTCGAATATTAAACGTATTTGAGATGTTTTCTTGATTGTTCCATAAAATCAAGCATTTTAGAGATATTATGCATAAATGGATATATTTGCAAGTCCAGTGATGAGATATGAACTTCAATCATCATCTTAGACATTTTGTAGCTTATCAAAACCAAATCAAATTTTAAGAAAGATACGCTGTGTCACTTTAAGGTAATTTACACTATAGACTCTTATCAGACTGTTGCAAAGACTAGAAAGTACAGTAACTGTTCATACTGCAGACAGATCAAGTATGAAATCCCCAGCTGATGAAATCAAATCCGTTCAATGCAACTGGGAAAGCGTTTTGTGACTGCGACCTCAATAGCAACGGCAACATCTAAATATCACACAGTGTACTTGAAATTAAGCCAATACGAAATATTAGCACATTAACCCAATAATAAAGTGTTTGGACTCCTCAAATAACGATGTCAATTGACATGTACCAGTTGGACGTTGAAAGACGCTTAACGGTCTCGGACAAAGGTTGTTTTTAGTTAATCAGGTCTGAAAGACCCGATGGGCTTATGGCATGGAATGGCGTCCGGCGTCCTTCCATCCGCAAATTTTTCCCTTTTTCGACTTCTTCTCCAGAACCAATGACTCTAGAGAGCTGAAATTTGATGTGCAGACTCCTTGGGCAACTGAGATTCTCAATTGTAGATTTTGTGACCCCATGGCCCAAAATGGGGTCACAGTGGTCAAAACCTGAAAAACCTATTTTCATCTTCTTCTCCAATTCCAAAATGTCTATAGAGCTGAACAGTTGTGTGTAGACTCCTTGGCCAATGAGGGTTCTGAATTTTAGATTTAATGACCCCCTTACCGCAAATGGGGTCACAGGGGTCAAAACCTTTAAAACCTATTTTTATCTTCTTCTCCAGTTCAAAAAGGTTTAGAGAGCTGAAAAGTTCTGTGTAGACTCTTTGGCCAATAGGGATTCTTAATTGTAGATTTCGTGAAATTGGGTCACAGGGGTCAAAACTTTAAAAACATATTTCCATCAAAAGTCTGATTAGCTATAGAGCAGTGAACAATAACGTGATCTATTTCCAACACATTTCACTCAAATTTCATTTCAAACATGTTACTGATTTTAAAAAATGTGCTATGGACGTGTTTCGATCGTATATTGATTGTGTTTTATTTGTAAAGTGTTCGTGTTGTGATTTTGGTGATCGGGTTTCAGCCTCCGGCCACGAACTCTCAAACTATTTCTAAATTAACCCTAAAACTGATAACCTTTAGGACCACGAATTGCATACGACTATTATACGGCCGGGATACAATCTTGATATGAAACTGGACAAAAATACTTCACTCACTCACTTCACTCAATATTTCACTCGACTTATATCTGTAATTGCTAAACATTTAAATAATTTAGTTTTACCCCCAAAAGTATTGTGATTGCGCAGTATCCATTTACCTTTGTACAAGTAACAAATGCTTAAACTGTGCAAATTTGCATCTGATTTATAGAAAAATGTTTGACATTCCGTCAGTAGAAATACATGGTTTACGCTCGACACGTGTTTTTTTAAATTTGAAAATAACAGGTTATAAATTTGTTTCAAAGTAAGGTTAATCTCCAAAGGACATTAAATTTCTATTTCCGTTATTACTTACAATATTTAGCTCCACATTCCGGGCATTTGATTTCGAGTCGATATTGGCATTATATTACCCGACCACCACTCAACGCCACAATAATGGCAACAGATCGTGCGCAAGGTCAAATAATATCTTTTATTGTTTTCAGTGCGTCAATTTGTCTTGGCGTTTATTGACAACTTTGGTTTTCGACACTCACTACAATCTTATATTTGATAACTCATTGAAATAAAAGCAACTTGTTAGTTTTTTGTGTTATGACAGATTATGATAGCACATGTTTTTGTCAGTCAAACTAAAGGTTAAGGAACAGAAGGAAATGTGGTCATTTATCGATATCGAACAAAAGTAGTTGTATCAATGCTTATATGAAATTTTCAGAGGCTTTTTAGAGTTGGTGTAATTATACGAAACAACTGTTATGGATAACAACTTCTTTATTGATTTCTCCCGACGTTTCCATGGCACTTCTTGCCACCTCATGAGGTGATTGATGATATATACATTAAGTAAGGAATAAACTCCGAAAGTTCGCCAATATTTGCGGGTTAGGTATCGCCGGAGGCCGTTAGGCCGACGATGATACCTGACCCGCAAATATTGGCGAGTTTGAGGAGTTTATTCCACTTAAACCTAAATTCGTACATATTGGCGTGCTGGATGTGTGATTACCGCATCCACGAATACTGGCGTCCTACATGTACATCTGATGGCTGCATGTTGAAGCGCGTACATCGTAACAAGTGCACGAGGTCCATGAGCTCAAGGAGTATTGGACAGGTATAAATACTCGCATACTGCTTGCATTTCCTATCACTCATTTTGCATCGTGTGTGACGTATGGAACAACAAATGAAATCACTCGTCGTCAGGTAAGCTTTATGATATTCCTCGCCTTAATATCGTGTTAACATTCTAAAAAGCATTTACTGCATTGAATTTTTTCATCAAAGAATGCCCCCCCCCCCCCGCAAATATTAGTTTGTATAAAATGTTTATTCTTCAAAGGGTCAACCAGATTCAACCTTCTCATTACTCAACCGATTATCAGTAACTAGAAGACGAAGTTATTAAAACTGCATTCGGCCATTTCAATACATTTTTGAGCATCATTGCAATGTGGGTAGGGAAAGGGTTCAGGTAACTTAAATGAAGAATTTAGTTTGTTTATAACTGCTCTTTGATATTGAAAAAATACATTGCAAAAACATGTCGCGTAATATTCCTTTTCGTTTGTTGCCATTAGATCTTGACTTTGTTTTCCTAAGAACTTGCTACTGTCCCATAAAACAGTTCTTTACCATATTTGATCTAAAAAGCTGGTTTGAAACACACTGATTAAAAAACTAACTCCTGTTCAAATGTCATTAAGCCATGAACAAGTGCGATTCCTTACCACTTAATATCAATCAATTAGTAGCATTTGTATTTGGTATTGCAGCGAGAAATGGATTATTGTATAATGATAAAATATGAAATGATGAACTAAAACATAGATAAAGAAGTGTTGAATTCTGGAATGCATTACATCTAGATATCTTTAGAGCAACCCTAATGTAAACGAGTATTGCATTATCACAGTAAAGTAAGCTAACATATATTAAAATAGTTGAGAAATTGTTGTTAAGTTGAAATTTTATTAAAAACATTATAACATCAAAAGCGAAATCCCTAATGGTGTGAATGTTAATACTTGAAACTGCAATCCTACGGTAGATTACAATACCTATACAAAAACACAAGGTACTTATTGAATTATTCAATTTTTATGACAATGATTACCCTTAGCAATCTTATATATAATGGTTTTAGGTGATAGGTTTGATAGGTTTTGCAAACATCATTTCATAAACGTTTTTATTTCTTTTCAGATTGAAGAGATTCACCAATGCTCAGTCTTTAAGTGGATGCTCCAAAAGGAAAGATGTCAACAGCGTCTACGCCGTCTCAGAACTGTTCAACTACATCTCAAAATGTTGCAAATTGTCAAGAAGAGATTTTAATTTTACTTCGAAAATACAATAAAATCCATATACATTGTTTTTGTTGTATTTTTCTATCACACCATCACACGTGCTAGTGAGTAGTGTGAGGCACGTTTACACGTGCCGCTAATATCCCAAATTAGGTCCCCAATATTACAAACTATGTCGCCAATATGCAAAACTAGGACGCCAATATGCAGAACTAGGACGCCAATATGCAAGAAAGGTCACCAATAGTACAGATATATTGGACTGTAATTTTACGATTATATAAGCACAATACACATAATGGCACTGTATTCAGGTTTAAGACATATATATATACATAGATGTACATGAAGCCTAATAAGTAACATAGCATATACAACACAGAAGAGATGAAAGTGAAGGTAACAATGGGAAGACAAGCAATGTTGTTACAACGGAATGGTTCCGTAGATTGAGTAGGATGGTTTAGGAATGCTTGGTGATGCGCGATGCATTAGGCAGGTAAACCCCTTGATCGGGATTAATCTCGGTAGAGATTAAAATCACGTTTTGTCTTTTTTGTTTTAAGTTTTCAATGATGGGTCAAGTACTGTGAATACTTTATTTTTACCACTACTTTTGATACTATTCGTATAACATTTCTTTTCGATAAATGTGGAATCCATCTAACTTAGATATTATATTACAAGAGCAATACATTTCACACTGACGACCAAAAATGGAAGATTCTGTCACAAATTGGCGTCATACTCGTTTCTCTTTGGCCTCTGTGAAAATTCAGAGGTGTATAATTAAGTTATACAGCCCTCAAGTGACTTCCGCTAACGTGCAAGAAATATTGAGGGGCGAAACACCGTGAAGTTGCCACAGTCACTCTGTCATCAGCAAGGCTAGGACAACTGTTGGAACAACGATATGCTGGAGGTCGTGAAGGATAATCAACCAGATGTGTTAACCGTTTTCATGTACAGCAAGCTCTGGGAAACAACACCAGAAATGCCGCTTAGAAGAGATCTCTCCACGGGTTGGGTCAACGTTTCCACACAAACTGAGCTAAGACGACTGCAAGAAGACCATGTGTTCGAATCCCCCAAACTCGGAGGTTGCGAGTATGCTGTTGAACATGTCGATTGAATTGCTAATGATAGAAGACTAGTGTTCTTCACGGAAGAGTCGAAAAACTCTCTCGACTTTACTGAAAGACAGACGGCAGCATTGAGAAGACAGGGGAAACGTTTGGCAGGCGGTAATTGCTGAACAAGAACAATTTGTTCTAAGAAAGATTAGTTCCCCAAGACAAGGAACCCTACAACATTGGAAGGAAATGATTTCGATGAAAGAATGAATTATACAATCTCTTATCCAACGAATTGAGAGCTTTTATGTAAACTAATCGAATATATAACACTTACTAGTAAACAAAGTGTGTTTACTTGTACCATAGTTTGTCAAAAATCCTGATCACACGAATACCAATCAGCATAACGTTGACCATGCCAGTCTATACCACCTGTCGCTAGAAAACAAGGATATTCCAAGTGTCGTGCTATCGATTAGGCTCCTGGCCCACATTGAGCGTGTTATCTACCCTAGCTCTCTGGCTCGCAGCATCGCAGTCACCAATCTACCTTTCTACGGTGTACAAGCCTGAAGGCTCCTTAGCGACTTTGATGGACAGTTAGTTACAACCTGGAACCAGTGGCATAAGAGCATCGTTGGTGAGTGTTTGTTTATATATTTTGTGTTGGGTCGTTTAATCTCGATAGCGCACTATGGTGTAGAAGACAAAACGCTTTGCAATTTTTGTTGGACATTTAATCAAACCTTGAAGAATTATATAATATGCATCATTGGGAAGTGTTAAGAATAAATAATCATTAGTTTTACCATTTGGTACATATCGTTTTTTTATACATTCATATACCTTCCTCTGATCGGATTTAACAATCACCCTTTCTACGGTGTACAAACTGTAGAAGATTTAAGGCCTTGACTTTCATGGACTTAAAATCGCTACCTCGAAGCACAGTACTTTCAGCTGGTTTGATGAATTTTATCTTTTTATGTCTAAACATATATGTTTCGCCATCTTCGCTTCAGTTAACAAAGTTACGCTGTAGAAGTCTTAATGTATTCTTAGTGACTCTTAGTGAACAATTAATCACCATTTCGAAGCAGACACATGAGTTCGTTGGTGAGCTTATATTGTATATATATGGTTTGAGTTAATACAACTCATTCATTTTATCGTTTTGCTTATACATACATATGTATCTGGTTTGTCTCCACTCATAAAATTTGCATTAAAGAGGCAGTAGCACGTTTTTTGATAAATGGATTATTTTGATAGTGTCATAAATCTCATTACACAAGCCAATCAGCCTTAGCCAGAGGACAGAATATGGAGATTCACATAAAGTCCATTGGCGGTCATTTTTTTAACACCTTTTATTTACTTTCTGTAAGAAAAGGGAATTGCATGGCTAAACTTTACGTTATATATTTGAATTATTACTGCTCCATACATTGTCTTTCAATTAGAACCAATAATTTTCATTTTTCTGACATCACCTTATATTCCCCCTAAAAACGTGCTACTGCCCCTTTAAACTTAGTGTTTTTAAATAGACAGTTAGTTACAACCTGAAAGTATATTCTTATGACTACCATTGGTAATTTGTGTGTACCCATTAATATATTGGCGCTTTTACAATTGGCACCAATGCGACTGGTATGCAAAGGGTTCTAGGACTAAGACTGCTATACTTTCAGTTCAAACTTATTGAAATTGGTCTCAAATTAGCATTTTCAGAAAGAACTGCCTATTTATTTTTTAGGACTATGATGGCTTGTTGTTTATGCTTCTGTATTGCATGCGGATGTCTGTGGTTGAGTTTAGGCAGTTTCAAATTCAATATGAAGTTATTGATTATACTGATGCATCGCAATAATTGCAAGGGGAAGTATTTCTCTTATTTGCCAGTCATATTAGTTAAGATTTACAACAAAAAGCTGTGTCACATGAAGAAGATTTCTTAGTATTCCTTTTTAAAACGATATACACTTTTGCATTACAAAAATATCCTTATTGCTTTTGCACATTGGAAGATGTCATTTTTCGAGAAAGTCAATGCATGTATTCTCAACGGTTTATCTTCAGTATTTGAATATGTATATATCTGTTGTTTAACAATAACAACATAATAAATGACAACATCATATTTCATTATTCAATGAAATGACATTCGTTCAATTGGACTAAGATTAGTTTTATGATTGTAATGAACGTCGTTTGGTCCTATATTATTACACTTATGGATATGTTGATGTACATGTGGTTTTAAACTGTCCATTTTATGACAAAATCAACAACAAAGAGAAGGTTTCCCTTTTGCACGAATCAGTACCCAAGTCAGCTTCAAGCAGGATGTATGTCAGTGACATGTCACACGACCTCTTGACGACTGCTGTGCAAATGCATTCCTGATTCTACTAATGGGTTAATGACTGAGGTCAACTGACACATAATTAGTCAACACTTCGTATAAGAAAAGAATTTAGAAAGATCGGACAAAGTGTATGCCGTCAGAGAAAACTACGGCACGACTATCGTTGTGCAATTTCATTAAAGGCAAACATCGTAAGCGGTGCTATAGCTCATAAATTTGTTCCCCTAAAACTTTCCTTGATTGTGTTCTTTAGAGTTTCACCGACAATCGCTGTGCAATTTCATTTGTGGCAAACATCGTGTTGGTGCTATAGCTCATTACTTTGATCCCCTCAAAATTTCCTTGCTTTTGTTTTTTAGGGTTTCAACGACTGTCGCTGTGCAATTTCATTTAAGGCAAACATCGTAGTAGGTGCTAGAGCTCATCAATTTGTTCCCCAAAAAATCCTTGATTAATGTACTCTTTAGGGTTTCATTTTATAAGTTTTAACTATGTTTTTGCGTTTATTTTGTAACAGCTTGGAGAGGAATGTTTTCCTTTACCCAAGCCCAAAATCAATAGCATGACAATGTCCCGTATATACACGTAAACTATATATAGGTCTTCTGAGGGAAGTTGGGTTGAAATACTTCGTATACATCTGAAAAACGACTCAAAACAATAGAATCATGTTTTCGGGTGAACCTTAATTTTGTAGTTGTATGGGTAAGAGGCAACAGGTGGAAACAGAGCGTACTTGATTAGACGTTAGTACGAGTATTTTGAAAGAGCAGTAGCACATTTCTTAAGGTAAATAACATGATATCACAAAGACAAAATATACGCCAATGAATACAGTAATAGTCGGAACTTGTCATGTTCAGTAAAGGTACGAGATATTTTGAAAGAGCAGTGGCACATTTCTTTAGGTAAATAAAATTATCTCGCAAAGACAAAAATATACGTCAAGGAATACAGTATAGAAGGAACGTGTCCTGCTCAGTAAAGGTACAAGAATCGATTTCCCTACCTCAAGACAGGAAAAGGTGTTCACACAGAAATGCTCGACGTTATCAGTTCGATGCATTCTAAAGGGGCAGTAACACTTTTTTTGAAAATTTTATATTTCAAATTGTTCATTAATTATTGAACGTTAATGCAAAATGTATTATTTTGATTATGTCAAAAATCTCATTACACAAACCAACCAACCATAATCAGAGAACAAATTATAAAGATTCACATTCAAAAGTCCATTGGCCATTTTTGTGTGAACACGTTTAATTCATTTTGTGTAATAAAAAGCCAATGCATGACTGAACTTCACATTATATATTTTGATTTATTTCTGCTTCATTTAGTTCAAATACATTGTCTTTCAAATGGAACCATTTACTTTTATTTTCCTGACATCACCTCATATTCCCCCTAAAACGTGCTACTGCCCCTTTAAGACAAGTGTTTTCATGGTTTCTGTGTGAATAATTGTTCACAGTCCGTCTCTGCTAGTAATATTTGTTTGATGATAACGGCAGCGTATCAATATAGCAAGTTCGTTGAACTATCAACGTAAAAACACTGATAAGAAAACAGCTGTTTCGTAATATAATGCTATTGAGCATTCTTTTTCCGGAGAGAATGATTAATACTGATTTAGAAATCATCCTTAAAAACAACCAATTAACCTTGTCTTCAAATATTGTCTTTCCTGTTGAGCATGCACATGATTTATTATTCCAAAAATAATTTTTAATATCCATACGGGAAGTTCTTAAGTGTTTGTTTCGTGACATTTTCGACATTTAGACATTAATAATGTTCCAATACCGTGTATGAGGCCCTTCAAACCCAAACTCGAAGTGAAACACCATCCAAATCTCACATAGTGTACTAAATGTACGTTATAAGAACGTTAACTTTATATCGTGCAACACGCTTTTAGTCGCAATAGGAA
The DNA here is from genome assembly GCA_916613615.1 of Steromphala cineraria. NCBI lineage: Eukaryota > Metazoa > Mollusca > Gastropoda > Trochida > Trochidae > Steromphala > Steromphala cineraria. Next base: position 56,044,152 of record OU744725.1, on the reverse strand, counting down.
CGTAGTACTTACGCCATATAGCAACGAACATTACATTTATACATCATTGAATGAGCCCAAAAAAGGTTATAGATTTACAATAATATAAGAGATCATTCAATTCTGGTGTGGATTTTTAAAAATGGTATGTTAGTCAATTACTACCATAGGTGCCAAGCTGTATAGAAAAACATCAGAGGCACTTTGACCAGAGGACCCACTACACTTCTTAAGCCTGTACAGGTTGTTGACAATGATTCGCCTTGATCTTTGTTACGTAGTCTGTTGATCAAAAATTAATTAGTCTACTAGCTATGAGGAGTAATTCAAAGTTGCGTTGATCAGCACACGTTCCTGTAGCTAGAAGGGGAATAGATCAATGAAGACATTCTTATTAATCCAATTAGCAGTTGGTCGTGCACATTTTACTTGATTCATGTTTATTGTATCCCTTTCAACTTTATCCAATTGGGTGATGAGTCAATACCATCAATATAACTTTGCATGCGGCAAACTAATACATTTTCATCTACATGTAATCAAACTTACAGTCCCATATGACATAACGGAGATACCTTTTCGCAGTCATAACTGTAACAATATCTATTATTCATTTTTTCAAACGTTTTACTGTAAATGGTTTATTTATGTCAAGTCAGCTAAAAAACAAATAAACTCTGTGATCAATAGAAAATCTTAAATCTGGTTTTGCATTTACTTGTGATCTGAAAGTTAAAAAGGGAAATCGTTTATCTCCTAGCTATACGTCACAAGGGTTTATGAGCAGGTAGGTCGCGCCATATTTTTGTGACATGCAGATATCAATGTGTGAACATGCAATAAATTGTGTCCTTCCTCGCCAAATAACTATCATTACAATGACTTATGTGAATTGCTTTTGTCTGCTTGCAAATTATATCTTTTATCAGAAACATGTAGGATATAAGCATCTGTGTATGTCAGATTTTCGGGAATTAATCGTTATTCAGTACTCTCAAACTGACAATTTTAAGCTAAATTTCAAGTGTTGTATACCAATTAATCCCGGCAATTTTACAAATGAAACTATTTTTCTTACGATAACATGTTATACCGTTTTAGGTTTGCATGTTTATAATATATCATATGTGTTCGTTGAATGAATGAATGAATGTTATGCAATAATAGGACGATATATATATCTTAACTAATCCTATTTCGAGTTGTTGTAACTTTTATTTTGGGTTGATATATCTGATTGAGGATGTTATTATCTATGTAACCTCAAGGTGTCTACAGAGATCTGAAGATTGATTGCTATGTCAAATTGGAAATTGAATTGTGCTTTCAAAGTTTCTTCATTTCATGAACAGCCTGGATAATTAAGCGAAATGGATTAGGAGCTTGCAAGCTTGTCATCGTCAAACATGTCATGTTAACTTTTACCGAAGTGTTACATGAGCCGCAATTCATCACCAGATGAGGAAATGAGAAGGAAATGGAATTATCAATAATAGCACATATCACGCAAATGGGAATATATACAAATCATGTGTCTATAAATCATGTGTGAATAAATTTGTTACATAATGATTGTATTTGATAAATTATTCACACAGCAAATTGATGGTTTTATTTCTACCTAAGGTGTTTACAACAACGATTCATACAGTTATTGTATTTCAGGGAATCTAGGAATAGTTAATGATTTCATTATGTGATAGAGCTCTGTAATAATATTTTCGTTTTGAACGCGTCACAAAAATCACAAAATGGTGTCATGACTATTTGCTTTTTCATTGTAAAAATTAAGAATGGAGAATTATTTGTAAATGAAGAAAGCAAAGCTAAGAGGATTAAATTCACTTTCCTTCACCTTGAAGCTTAAGAGATGAAATCATTTTAATCACTTATAAAGTCAATATGTTAATTGATAATTTTCTTTAAACTGGTTATCTATAAAGACAAAACATTTATTCAAGATACTGATCAGCTTTGAAGTAGTAACTGATAATGTTGTAACGACTGTGAAATCAAGATCAATTTAGCTACGTGTATACTTCGAGAACAGGACTTAGCAAATTATCATGTAATAGTTTCATGTTTTCATTTTAATTTTATATAATTAGAAACTATCAAGCATAATGATGTTTGAAACATTACTCACAATTATATATAATTAGAGACTATCAAGCATAATGATGTTTGAAACATTACTCACCATTATATATAATTAGAGACTATCAAGCATTATGATGTTTGAAACATCATGCACCACCAAGCAATTTTAATTAATTAGTTATGTATTAATTATCAACAATATCTTATCAATATATATAACCATTAGAATTAGATGTAGTCTGTGCGACTCGAAGCTTAATGATTAACTGGTCTGGTTGTTTGACAGAGATTGAACACTGTATTCCAGTGGGCAATTATAAGGAATTATCTATGGCAAACGAGTGAGACGACCATTTCAAGTGATAATGGAAAGTAACTTATAGCCAAGAATCGTAAGACATCTTATTTGTTGACCAATTATAAGGAACGTTTAAGGTAATGAGGCGAACCATTTATCAGCTCCAAAGGGAAGAAAATGAGTTTGATCATCTTGCATGCATCAAAGCAACTATGACGCTAAAAGGATATCATTTAACTCTGAAGATAAAGGAATTGTTTACTGTCAAACTGTATGTTATGAAGTAGAGTCAGTCATACTGAAATGTCCCTCTTTCTGGATGAATACCAAACCTATTATCATATAATGATGATGGACAACTACCGTTTTATCTCTGCTTTATGTTGGATAGTCGTGCTTAACAAGACACATCATTTATATATATATATTCGTCTTATGTGAATAGAATATGAAAGTATTAATAGCTAAATATATAAAACAAACTATTGAACATTTATAACGCAAAAGAGATCGTATGATTAAAGAAAGCATACGTTCAAATAGAAAGCATTAATGTTGGGTAATTTCCGTTCTGGTAATGAGGAGATAGACCTAGTGTGTTTGAAAATCAGAGACATGTTGTACTGGATTAAGTTCAAAATTGAAATCGAATGTGCAGTATTGTGCCACCGAGGCTAAGAATGGTGGAGTTGTACAAAGTAAGGGAACTAGTTTTGTTGTTAGAATTATGCATCTGTGGCCCCTTGAAATATAATCAGACTATTGCTTTATATATACTTGCTGATTTGCTATATATCAATCCTTAACAACTGCAAGCGATTAAAAGCTTTCGAATTAAGCCTTTGAGAAGTCTGCACGAATAAATCACGATGGCAGCAGGACGTTGTAACGGAAGTACATTGCATGTGCGATGCTCCGAACCAGGTGCCGGGAAGCATCATGTGACTCCTCGAAGGCCGCTGGCAAGACTATCATGCACACAACACACCACAAACACAACCAAAATCACACGAAGTTTCCTCAATATCCATGCAAAGGAAAAGATGAGGACACGGATGCCAGACAAAACTGGCTTTTTAACAATTTGCTCACTTTCCCTTTGATGCCGATGAAGCCAGAAAACCAAGTGCTGTTGCCCACAAGATTAAGATACGTTTTAAGAATGACCGTATTTATAATGAAATTTTGCGATTTAATACAATTTCAAGTTCGTGAACCATCTTTTGTCAAATTCGGCACAGTATAAAGCCCGCTTTAAAGGATTAAGTGTTCTTTTATAGGTAAACTGGTTTGTCAGATCACCGCGCAATACGTACTTCAAAGTAATGCTACAACTGAAAGGAAATAATGAAGTTACCATGACAGTACAAGAAACTCGAGTCTGATTGGTTCATTCAATTTGTACACGGCACCAATAAGCGATTGAACATGATGTGACGACTGGAAACAACAAAGACTGATATCTGAAATAACCCGACAACAAAACAATGCTTTTCTATATGCGAGTGCATTTGAAGTTATAATTGTTTTCAAAGTTTGATATAAATTCTGTAAGGGTACCTATTTTTCCCATTAGATGTTACTTTTGCATTTTATCGATACCTAGACTGAGCGAGAAAAACATCTAAAAACTTAACTAAACTCATGTCCAAAAGAAACGATACCATACAAATCCCAAAATAACTCAATCCGCTGCAGATTAATAAGACATAGTAATATCATTTCTTCAGTAGTCAACTTACGTCTATGCAAACTTTGGAAACATTATCTTTTCATGTTTGCGAGAAACATGCATTTGAAAAAATCATCGATCTGGAATCTCCTTAACTAGGCGAGATAGCAGAGAGAAATTGGACACTTTCGCTTTTTTAAAACGTTCTAGTGCAGTGACGCGTCAACGAATTTATGTCAAATAAAGTGTTTTATATCAACAACATTTTTTTCTGACATAAATTCAATACTTCATCAATTTTAAAGTGAAATGACAAAAGTTCTGTTCATAAAATAATTTGAAATTTCGATTTTTGCACTACATGTACATTTGAAAAGACAAAAAATCAAAAGTATCTTTTCCTGAAGAATGAAAATGTGCATACTTTTTCACAAGATATATGCCTGTTAGACACACTTAAATTCGACTCTGTCAGGTTATAGAATTTTGTTTCGGACGACTTTGAAAACTTGGTATCGTTTCTTTTGGACATGAGTTTATTATCAATCCAATATGGTATGTTGCTTATTTTCAAACCAAATGTTAATTGTCCATTTTCATAAAAATGAAAATGTTCATAAACAAGGCAAAAGTGAGCGCGGCTCACATACCCCCGCTTGAGTTTGACCGCCTTCACCCCAGCAAACAATTTTACGTTGTCACAACGTTGTGGCAACGTCGTGTGAAGGTGTCAATAACATTATTTTATAATGTTATTTTGACGTAATTTGTAGATTCCTTTTTACGTAATTTTGACGTAATTTCGTAACGTTACAAAGCCAATGTTGTGCCAACGTTTTGCCCCAACGTTATTTGTAGATTCCTTATAACGTCATTCAAACGTTGTTGTAATGTTGTTTAATGACGTTATGAAACCAACGTCGGGGAAATGTTATTTTCTAATGTTAGTTTTACGTCATTTGTAGATTCCTTTTTACGTAATTTTAACGTAATTTGATAACGTTATAAAACCAATGTTATGGCAACGTTGTTTTCTTATGTTATTTTGACGTAATTTGTAGATTCCTTTTTACGTGTTTTTAACGTAATTGTGTAACGTTACAAAACCAACATTCTGGAAACGTTGTTCTTGGACATTATTTGTAGATTCCTTTTAACGTCATTCAAACGTTGACTTGTAATGTTATTATACCAACATCCACATAACGTTATTTTCTGATGTTATCATGATATAATTTGTGGACATCTTTTTACGTAATTTTGTAACGTTACAAAATCAACTTCCTGGCAACGTTTTCTTAGATGTTATTTGTAGATTCCTTAAAACGTTATTCAAACGTCGATTTATAACGTTATGAAACCAACATCTAGGTAATGTTATTTTCTAATGTTATTATGACGTTATTTGTAGGTTCGTTATTATGTAATTTTAACGTTGCAATAGTTATGTTGTGACAACCTTTTTCTTAATGTTATTTGTCGATTCCTTAGAACGTAATTCTAACGTCGTTTTATAACGTTTTAAAACCAACATACGAGTAATGTTCTTTTCTAATGTTACAATGACGTTATTTGTAGATTTATTTTAACGTTAGTTTAAAACGTTACAAAACTAATGTTTTGGCAACGTTTTTTTCAAACGTTACCAATAGATTCATTTTAACGTCATTCTAACATTATTTTGTAACGTTACAATACCAACATTCAGATAACGTTGTCCTTCTTATGCGATTCAAACGTCATGTTTGACGTCATCTCAACATTGCAAAAAAAACGTCAATTTAACATTGGAAACAAACCTCCCTTGAATGTTGTAAACCAATATACCTTGAATGTTGTCAACAAACGTCCTCTTAATGTCGTAAACCAACGTCCTCTGAATGTTGTTAACAAACGTTAGTAGAACATTGTGACATAACCTCCCCTGAATGTCATAAACAAACGTCCAAAACAACATTATTCAATCATGTCCACTGCAGGTCATGAATTAATGTTTCTCAAACTTTGTTAACCAGCCTCTGAACGTTGTAAATCAAAGTCCTTTGAACATTATACTAAGTAAACCGACATCCTCTTAATGTTATCAACGTCTAAACCTTCTAATGAACACATGCAAACAAGAAGACAATAAGAATAATTTCAAAAACAAATCTGAGAATAATGGTTCAAATTGTTTACTTCATATCAAAATATCTACATTCATTCACATTTGAAGGTCAGTCAGTTGACATTTACAGAAGTAGAGTACATCTTGATATTCATCATACCTGAAATCAAAACATAAGAATAAATGTTAGTTGTGAGTTCTCATAGAAATGAATCAAACATACTATTTGAAAAAAAGTAAACTTTTAGTGATGCAAATTTTGCAAGTGTACTTTTCATATGTTAAGGACAGCAGTATTATTAATGCAGACAATATTTACTTAAATATAGGTTAAATGTTAATTGAAAGTTAATGTCTATGACTGTTTCATCAACTGCCTTTATACACACTTTTATTGAGCAACAAGGAAGAAATTAGATCACAATACCCCATCTGCCATTTGACGGCCTTCACAAAACATAATTTATGATGAAAACTCATGTAATCAATGTTATCAAAGCAGAGAAATAGTTATACAGTATCATCAAAAGCAACTTGTGTCTGCTGAATCACTCAATGTAAGATGTGACCAAATTTGAAGACTTAAAAATGTCTGCAATCAGGCTTTTGAAATATTCATGAGATACCACATTCATTAGAAATTGAAAACTGTTCATTTGCTGTCTGTGTATCCACCAAGTGAGATATCAAGCCAACAAGGCTTTACAATTTAACTTAAGACTATCAGTGAAATCATTCACAAGAATCCTGTTGATCGATCGTATGGATACTGCTGAATACAATGTCATCAGTAAACACAATGTTTAAAGGGACAGTTGCAATTTATTTTTGAAAATTTAATATCTTCACTTCTTCATTGATAATTAAAAATATTACTTTGATAGTGTCAAAAATCTCCTTACACAGTTTTTAAACAATCATCAATAGTCAGAGAAAAAGTTATAAAGATTTACATAAAGTTCATTGGCAGACATTTTTGTTTGAACATCTTTAATTTATTTTGAGTAAGAACAAGCAAACTATTCTATGAGATTTACTGAGAAGAAATTCATTTATAGCTCATCTGGCCTGTAAGGCCGGATGGGCTTATGGCATGGCATGGCGTCTGGCGTCTGTCCGTCCGTAAACTTAATGGAATTTTGTCTTCTCCAAAACCACAAGCCCTAGAAAGTCCTTGGCCAGTGAGGATTATAAATTATAGCTTTGGTGGCCCTGACAGGGCTGTGCAACATAAGGGCCACACCCTTAAAACCTATTTCCATCTCCTTTACCAGAACCATAAGGCCTAGAAAGCTGAAACCTTGTGTACAGACTCCTTGACTAGTGAGGATTATAAATCATATTCACCCTTGGGACAACTCGAAGGGAAAGTTGTGACAGGAAGTAGCCTGATTATTTAGCTATGGTGTAGGCCAATCAAAAGCGAGGATATGTTTCAATTGAGCACACAAAACTGTAATAAAACGATGCGATTTCTAAATAGAAACTGAGAGATACAGCCTTATTCTATGCAGTATTTTGGTGACCTATATTCACGCATCGTTTTTATGACTGTTGTCACAATGTCACTAAGGGATTAATTAGAAATTAAATTTCGCTTCGAGTTAGAGATGGACTGACGCAAGGGACGTAACTCTGTTTGTCCTACAGGGGGCGCTGATAGAGTCACAACTTTCCCGTCGAGTTGTCGCAAGGGTGAATATGAATTTCTTGTAAATGCATATCTTGCCCGATGCATGCGGAAGATGTAAAAACCTATTTTCATCTTCTTCGCCAGAACCATAAGGTCTAGGAAGCTGAAACTTTGTGTACAAATGGCTATAATAATCAAAAGAAGTTAAAACCCCCAAAATGCACATCTACACAAAATGATTGATCCATATACCAAGTTTGGTTGAGTCTTACAGTTTTTGAGCTTTGCTCCTGAAACAAAATTCTGAGATATGTTTCCATGGAAACTGCTAAAAATAATAATCCCAAAAAATTGAAACCCCCAAAAGGCACATCTGCACATAATGATTTATCCATGTACCAAGTTTCATTGAGCTAGGTCTTACAGTTTTAAAGATTTGTCTTTTAAGCTTTCTAAACCCTTTGATTCTGTTATAGAAGATGAAGATAGGTTTTAGGATGTGGCCCCTTGAGCCATAGGATTCCAAATCTCTTTTGAAATCTAAATTATTGCTGTTATTGTAAGTCTTATATAGTTTCTATATTACTTGTGTTTTCAATATATCAAGTCAGGATTATTTTTTTCTTCATTCATTTTTTAAAAAAAACTTGGAATATATGTTTGTCACGACATATAAAACTATATAAGTCGTTTTATATGTCGTGACATATTCCAAGGTTTTTTTTAAAAATGAATGAAGAAAAAAATAATCTTGACTTGATATATTGAAAACACAAGTAATATAGACACTATATAAGACACTTTCGTCACTAAAATCTGATCGAAAAAAGTCAACTTTTCACAATGCACTGAAATTGTATACATTCTTTTATCTTTCTTTTAAATTTGATCACAGTATTAAAGTAAGTGTATCAAAAACAACATTTTTATTCACTAAAGTGTAATAGTGTTTGAGAAAACATTGAGCTTCAAATGTGTTATTGGCTCCAACTACTATTGCATAATCAGGGACAATAACTCTGTCCAAAATAACATTCGGATGGTTTTCAAACTCATTTAAAAGTATCATATGGGGGTATCCAAAACCAAACTTTTATTCACCTAGGTGTCATGGCGTCGAGTAAACTTGTCCCACCTTGACTCAAGGTCCTATTTTAAAATCAAGAGTAATAATTCTATCAAAAATAATATCCTGGAAATAGATTTATTATCAGGTGTACCCATTACCAATATTTTATTCACATACCGGTAATCACTCCAAGTCAAACTTCACAATCAATTGGCATAACATGGCTTTCCACTTTGAAGGAGCGTATTATCAAGTGTATCCTAGTCCGAAACTTTCTCTCATCTAGGTATATTGATTTTTGTTCAAAAAGTGATGTTCATTGAAACAACAAGAAAACTTATTTCCAGAAAATTCAAAATTGTTCTCTACTCAAGACAAAGTTATTGTCAACTTGTGTACAAAAGTTTGGTCGATCTAAAGTAAGAGTTAACTGTTTTTGAGATAATTGACGGAACGGAAGGACAGAGTGCCCACACTTACTTCGAAGTGAGGTTATAAAATATGTATGAAGAAGTTGTCAACCAAAAAACTCATCAGGCTTCATCATCAACTATGATGTAGAGTGTGGCCAATGTGATTCCCCATTTGTAGAGGCCACAGGGTCACCAATCATAAAATTTAGTATATAGCAGTGTATAAAATAGATTGGAAATCTAGCCTGTCCTGAAAATTCATTGGTCAATTCCTTTCGGAAATTTAAGAAAAAAATTTAAAAGTTACCAGTCCTGACCAAAAAGTAACCGGTCCTGGCAAAAAGTAGCCAGTTCAAGGACTGGCTGACGGGCAATATTTTAAACACTGTATATTATAGGCGACAAGTTTCAGTTTTCAAGGCCTTATACTTCAGGAGAAGACGAAAATAGATTTGAAGGACGTTCCTGATGCCTTTATTATTTTTATAAAGCTACAATTCATCATCCTCACTAGTCAAGGAGTCTGTACACAAAGTTTCAGCTTCTAGCCCTTTTGCTTCTGGAGAAGAAAATAGTATAAGCAGTATGATTAGGTTTAGGGATATAGTCATCACATTTGTAAGGGACCTGAATGGCTGATGTATGGATTTGTCAGTCGCATGGTTGACCTTTTCACTGTCACATTTTAAGCATGTAAGGATTCATAGGCCCACCAAAGTGTATGTATATTACTTTTTATTATATAAGGATAATATTTTAACTGTTATTAACGTGTTAACTTATTTTGCAATGTACGCTCATTGTGTTCTTCACGTGAAGACTATTTCATCATACTGGTGTAGGCACTTGAAAGTGATTGAAGCTGCTGTAAAATATCATTTTTCCTCAATGCTGCAGTGTAAACATCTCCTTGTTAGAAATTTTCTAGGGAAGCACTCATAAAATATCTCCTAAAACTGTTTCTTTCTGCTGGTTCTTTGGTCTTTGAATTGATTATGCTATTTGAAGTGTAATATTAACCTTATTTCAGAAATTTTCTTTACTTTGCAGTCATTTACCCTCTAAGGAGCCATTGTATGGCCGGGGTTATCTGTTTTCGACAGAACAAAGATGAAAACAGGTTTTAAGGGCGTGGCCCTTTGTGATTGTTATTAGGGGCCACAAAAGCTATAAATTATAATCCCAACTTGTCAATGAGTCTGTAAATAAAGCCTTTAAAGTTTAAGCTTTTTAGGCCTTATGCTTCTGGAGAAAATGAAAATAGGTTTAAGGGCATGGCCCCTGTGACCCTTATTAGGGGCCACAAAAGCTACAAATTATAACCCCGTCTGTACACATAGTTTTAGTTTCAAGGTATGGAGAAGAAGATGAAAATATATTTTAAGGGCGTGGCCCCTGTGATCCGTGTTAGGGGCCACAAAAGCTATAAATTATAATACCCCCTACCTAAAGAGTCTGTACACAAAGTTTCAGCTTTCTAGGCCTTATGCTTCTGGAGAAGAAGTCGAAAATGTGCAAAATTTACGGACGGACGCCGGACACCATGCCATGCCATGCCATAAGCCCATCGGGCCTCACAGGCCAGATGAGCTAAAAAATTACTAATTTTTTTTCGAAATATGGCAGGGGAACAAAAGCATTTAGAACCACGGAACCATGTGCAGAGCCGAAAGCATTGTCATGTCAGCGAAACAATATCCTGCAAAATCTCTATTAAAAAAAAAAGTCTATGAATTGAATGGATTTATGTATAAGAAGATTTCTCAATGACTAGATGGTAATGACCAAATAAATATTTGCATTATTCAAATGTGATATGTTAACACTATACACTATATAACTTCCTGTAAAATAATTTGTTAAGCAATGTTCTTCTGACAGTTTAGGTAGAAATTGTTTATACATCAATGGATATTTTCAGAAATGTGTTTTGATGCGTATAACACTGTTTATACCAATATAACAAGGCAAAAGTGAGCACAGCTCACATACCCCCGCCTGTAGTTTGACCGTCTTTCCTTGACGAAAATAGTGAAAAGTCATATGTTCTGATAAGTCCTAGGATTGTTACCGTATTTAAAATTTAATTTGTCTGAATAGGTGTGAACTTGTATAACTATGATAATAAATGTTTTTCAACAAACTCTCACCTTCCATTCAGTTCCACGTAGGTCAATTTATATTCCAATATATGTAATCTTTGCAGTGGTATCAACATTCCAATATATATATTCTTTGCAGTGGTAAAAATTTCAAATATAATTTGAACTTTGGAATTAAAACCTCTAAAAGGCACAACAGCATCATATAGGTTGCTGCCATACCAAGTTTGAAAATTCCACGTGGTATAGTTTTTAAATTATGATCCGGAAACGACACTAAGTCCGAATATCTGACAGTTTTTGGTCAAAATTTCAAAAATTATTTGAACGTTAGAGTTGAAACTCCTAAAAGGCACAACAGTATCATATAGGCTACTGCCATACCAAATTTGAATTTTCCAAGTGGTATAGTTTTTTAATTATGCTCCGGAAACGAGACAAAGTCCAGAAATTGGACGGTTTTTGGTCAAAATTTCAAAAATTATTTGAACCATTGAGATGAAACCCCTAAAAGGCACAACAGCATCATATAGGCTACTGTCATACCAAATTTGAAGTTTCCAAGAGGTATAGTTTTTTAATTATGCTCCGGAAACAAGACAAAGTCCAGAAATCGGACATTTTTTGGTCAAAATTTCAAAAATTATTTGAACCATTGAGATGAAACCCCTAAAAGGCACAACAGCATCATATAGGCTACTGCCATACCAAATTTGAAGTTTGTAAGTGGTATAGTTTTAAAGTAATGCTCCGGAAACTATTTCGGACGGCCGCACACACGGACAGACGGACACGCGGAGAGCTATATACCCCCGACTACGTCGTAGCGTAAATAATAATATTGCACATTCTTAAAGTTATCAGAAAACAGTGTATATCATAGGTGAAGTGATTTGGAGTTTAGCCTGCTTTTAAGAGTATTCGAGTATTGGTGGTACAGCACTTAAATTCAGTGTAGCATTGCACTCAAATCTTACTTATTGTAGAATAGTTCTCTACTGCAGACAAAGTTGCTGAGCCCCTGGCAGGATTTGATTCAATTGAACCCCAGACCTCTTGATCCAAAGCCGAACACACTAACCACAGCACTATGCGGGATAATCCCGTCTCTGCCATCACCAAGAGCTATTTGGCATTGAACTTACCAAGAAGTGTTACCCAGATTTTGAGAGTTGTATGTTTGGGTATGTAGTAGAGCAGCATGCTGTCACAAGTTTCTGCTCACTTGATGATAGCATATGAACATCCTTCAGTTGTTGTTGTGTTTAGATGCCCTGGCTTGACAACATGCCTCTAATGCTGAAAATTATCAAAAACATTCTAATCTATTTATACATATTTATTTAAGGATTGACAAGTTCAAAGAGGAGATGTAATGCATTCTTCATAACAATGACAGATTGTTATCTCCATTAACTAATCAATTATCTATGGAATGCAATGACCATATAATGGAGACAATATATTTTTTAATTAGGCCTTTATGTGACATTCTTAAACTCATGCAAGTGAGATATTCTTGGCATCTAACATGTCAGATACTGTGAACAAAACTTCCAAGTGGTTGTTCCATGGTGATGTCCTAAGGTCAATTTAACCAGACTATTTTTTTGTCATTCATGAAATTCCATTCTTGACATTCACAAGCTGAAAGTTTCTTAACATTACGCTGAAAATAATCATGTCTTGTTCAAAAGTCAGCCTGTTGGTGTTGACAGAAATGTTACGCATAATATTATGGATTAATCAGCTGATTTATTTGGATTTGCGAATCATTCAGCATTCCTCCTACCAAATTGATGCAGATATGAAGTCACTACAATGTACAGAGAATCAAAAGTAACAGCAATATTAAATTTTCAAAGAATCGTCATGGTCCCAGCAATAGATTTACACAGGAACTGCGAGTGATCTCCCTGCCAATGTCAACGGTAAGTCATGTCAGGCAGCTGTCACTATTTTTGTGTGCAGTGCAATTTCTGTACTCCGCTATCAAGGAACCATCGAAGTTACCTTTCGTGGTCCTAAAGCTGCGATTTGCTCCACGCCTGCTACACTTACAGCAGTAGTCTACAGATTCTCACATGTATGAATGCAATCAACATTATGACATATTCCTTGTTTCTTATCTTATAATAAATTTGAAAAAAAGGTTGAACAAAATTAAAATGCAAATTATACACTCATTTATAAAAGTAGTGCAAGGAGTAAAAAGGTCCACTCCATCTATGAGTCTAACCACATTTTAGGTCTAATCAAATTATACTGAAAGATTTTGAGATGGAAGCCAGGGAACTTTTTTACCACCCTAATACTATACCAAACTATTTCAGCATTCTATGCCTAGTGATTTTGGGTAAGACAATGAAAAAGAGGCAGAAAGTTTCAGTAGCAGCAACAGGGTCACCAATTCTAAAATAAAGTTACTTATGTAGCTCATCCGGCTTCATATCAATTTTGCTTTAGGGTGTGGCAAATGTTGATCCCTGAGACTTTATAAGGATCACAGGGTCACCAAATGTATCTATTAAATTACTATTAGAATCCAAATTACCTCAAATTTCTGTATACAAGGTTTCAGCTTTCTAGACCCTATGAAGATGAAAATAGGTTTAAGGACATGCCCTGTGGCCCTTATTTGGGGTCACAGGGTCAAAATAGCAATGAATCATAATCCTCACTAGTCAAGAAGTATGTACACAAGTTTTCAGCTTTCTGGACTCTATGCTTCTGAAGAAGAAAATGAAAATAGATTTAAGGGTGTAGCCCCTGATGTCCTTTAACAGAGGACACAGGGTCACTAATTCCCACTAGTCAAGGAGTACGTAGACAAGGTTCAGCTTTCTAGGCCTTATGCTTCTGGAGAAGAAGATGAAAATAGGTTTTAACAGAGTGGCCCCTTATTAAGCAATCTAGGGTCACAAAAGTTATAAATTACAATCCCCACTAACTAGTCAAGGAGGCTGTTCAAAATGTTTTAGCTTTCTAGGCTTTGTGCAACTGGAGAAGAAGATGAAAATAGGATTTTAGGGCGTGGCATATGTGGCCCTTATTAGGGGTCACAGGGCCACCACAGCTACAATTTATAATCTTCACTAGTCAAGGAGTCTGTACACAAAGTTTCAGCTTTCTAGGCAAGATGAAAATAGGTTTTTAGGGCGTGGCATATGTGGCCCTTATTAGCAAAAAAATCATGGACAGGTGTCATACACTCTTCAAAAAATAGAGCCATGGGCTCTGTAGCTCATCAGACTTTTGATGGAAAAGGTTGTGACCCCTGTGACCCTATTTGGGGTCATTGGGTCACGAAATCTACAAGTTTGAATCCCCATTGGCCAAGGAGTCTACACACAACTTTTTAGCTCTCTAGACCATTTGGAACTGGAGGAGAAGATGAAAATATGTTTTGAAGGTTGTGACCCCTGTGACCCCATTTGGGGTCATGGGGTCACCAAACCTAAAATTTAGAATTCCCATTTGCCCAGGAGTCTCAAACAACTTTTCAGCTCTCTAGCTAGACCTTTTGAAACTGGAGAAGAAGGAGTAAAATATGTTTTTAAGGCTTTGACCCCTTTGACCCCAATTGGGGTCAAGGGGTAACCATACCTAAAATTTAGAATCCTCATTGGCCAAGGAGTCTACACACAACTTTTTAGCTCTCTAGAACTTTTGGAACTGGAGAAGATGGAGTAAAATAGGTTTTTAAGGTTTTGACCCCTGTGACCCCAATTGAGGTCAAGGGGTGACCAAACCTAAAATTTAGAATCCTCATTGGCCAAGGACTGGCAAGGAGTCTACATACAACTTTTTTATATCTCAACCTTTTGGATCTTGAGAAGAAGATGAAAATAGGTTTTTAAGGTTTTGACCCCTGTGACCCCAATTGGGGTCATGAGGTCATGAAATCTACAATTTAGAATCCCCATTGGCCAAGGAGTCTACACACAACTTTTTAGCTCTCTAGACCTTTTGGAACTGGAGAAGAAGATGAAAATAGGTTTTTAAGGTTTTGACCCCTGTGACCCCAATTGGGGTGATGAGGTCATGAAATCTACAATTTAGAATCCTCATTGGCCAAGGAGTCTACACACAACTTTTCAGCTCTCTAGACAATTTGGAACTGGAGAAGAAGATGAAAATAGGTTTTTAAAGTTTTGACCCCTGTGACCCCAATTGGGGTCATGAGGTCATGAAATCTACAATTTAGAATCCCCAATTGCCAAGGAGTCTCCACATCAAATTTGACCTCTCTAGAGTCATTGGTTCTGGAGAAGAAGTCGAAAATGTGAAAAGTTTACGGATGGATGGACGGACGGATGGACGGACGGACGGACGCCATGCCATGCCATAAGCCCATCGGGTCTTTCAGACCTGATGAGCTAAAAAGCATTTATAGATAAGTGCTAACATTTAAGTCATTTATTATTGTCATCAATATCACATACTAAATATATTACTATTTTCATGTGTTTTACCTTCAAGGCCTTGTCATTTCACTTTGCATTCTGCCAATAACTGAGTGGCAAGTATTTGAATTGATGAATTCATAGTCCATGTTGAATCTGTGGATAATAAAATGGCCTTAAACAATTAGATATATAGAGGATACATACCAGTAATGTTACTTTCCATTATACCAGGTTTATTTCATCCAGTGTCATCATGGCAAATTTGACATTTCACAAGTCCTCTAGCATTATCAACTGTACCAATGTCACAAGATGAAATAAACCTGGTATTTGGAAGTACTATTCTTTTCATTATATGATTTTCAATGAAAAATGTAATTTAAATGACTTTAACACTGGAAAGTTACCCCCATTTGTTCACATTAGTAACCTAGCTGAAAGCAGTTCTGACACCTGACCAGTGACAATACAATTTAATGAATTTATCCTCACTGGTCAGAGAGAAATATAATATAGCTTTGAGCTTTGGTGTTGCCTAGTTTACTTCACTGATAAAACTCAAGTGTTTAATCGCTGATCATGTAATAAATTTGTATTTGATTAATGATCCTAGCTGAATGTTAGACATTATAAACCAGGTTAAAAGTTATGACATGGACATGCTGGAAAAGGTCCAGCCTTAATGAGTGAAATGTAAGTTATCACAATGAAACATTAAATATCAAGTTCAGAAATTCATTGAAATCAGAAAACAAAGATTGATAACTTACATTGTTGTAAGACTGCAAACATAATGTACCCAAAGAAGCTGAATTTCAGGTTGAATATCTGTTGATGATGCCAGCATTAAATCTGTCCATCACAAGATCACTCTATTCAGTCAACAGTGAACACTGGAATGATCAATCAAAGAAGTGAAGCATGTGAAACAAGTAAAGGTTGCAAAATAGAAACTTCAATCACGTTAGAAAATTAGCAAAACTAATCTTAATTTCTTTAATCTATTATCTGATTTTTTTAAAATGACAGTCGTTATGATGTAAGAGAAGTAATATAACAGAAATGTTATTTTTCTTTACAGGGAATGTAAGCAATGAAAATGACACATATTGTTAACAAATATAACAAGGAGAAACTCTTGGTCAGTTTTAATATGATGCATTTATTAATTTAAAGTGAAATATGAAACTCTGCAGATGAAACAAGTCTGTACCAAACAAATAAAAAAATAGAAGTTATATCTTTATTTGGAATTGTCAAAAAAAGGTTTGGTAAGAACCTCAAAACAATTGGACTAACAAAAGAGTCTCACATGATGATGTTCAGATTTACAAAAATGCCCTCTCTAGTGTTGTACCAAGAGCAGGTCCTGATTGGTCACATAGTGTCCCTTAAAATTTGGAGAAATAGGATACTTCTACTATTGCAAGGGGACCAATCCGGAAAAAAAGGTCAAAATGACCCCCTTACCTTACCTCCTAGAAACACTGCTTCTCAACTGACAAACAATTCATCGCGGCATATTGGTGTATAAGTAAAAAGTAAAGTGGAGTGTAATGATTCACATTTCACTTTTGTCAACACGTCATTAAAGGAGCAGTAAGCATGTTTTTAGGGGGAATATAAGGTGATGTCATAAAAATGAAATTTAATGGTTCCAATTGAAAGAAAATGTATTTAAACTAAATGGAGCAGTAATAATTCAAATATAATGTAAAGTTTAGCCATGCAATTAATTTTTCTTACACAAAATGAATTAAAGGTGTTCACACAAAATGGCCGCCAATGGATATTTTCAAGTTAAGTGTAAAGTTATAACAATGTAACATTAAATAATTATCAAGTTCAGAAATTCATTGAAATCAGAAAACAAAGATTGATAACTTACATTGTTGTTTACAAGACTGCAAGTATAATGTACCCAAAGAAGCTGAATTTCAGGTTGAGTATCGGTTGATGATGCCAGCATATTCAGCTCAAATCTGTCCAACACAAGATCACTCTATTCAGTCAACAGTGAACACTGGAATGATCGATCAAAGAAATTAAGCATGTGAAACAAGTAAAGGTTGCAAAATAGAAACTTCAATCATAATCATGTTAGCAAATAAGCAAATCAAATCTTAATTTCTTAATCTTTTATCAGATTTTTTTAAATGACAGTCGGTATGATTAAAGAGAAGTAAGACTGACAAAAGAGTCTCACTTGATGACGTTCAGATTTACAACAAATTGCCTTCTCTGGTGTTGTACATTGTACCTAGAGCAGGTCCTGATTGGTGTACCTTAAAATTTGGAGCAATAGGATACTTTTACTTTTGCCAGGGGACCAATCGCCTAAAAAAAAGAGGTCAAAATGACCCCCCTTACCTGACCCCCTAGAAACAACACTGCTTCTCAACTGACAAACAATTCATCGCTGCATATTGGTGCATGAGTAAAAAGTAAAGTGGAGTGTTAAGATTCCCTTTTCTCAACATTAATAGTAGATTTATTAATTGTGCAAAATCTAGTTGATATACAGTCCTCAAATTCATTGAGTATAATAAACCTAAATAATAAAATTCGATATTTGTAAGCGTTCTGACAATACAGTCAATGTCCCGATTCGATAGGTATAGCAATGATATTAAAGAAAGATTATGATTCGACACTGTTATGTCACAGCACACTCTTTTCAGGGTATGTAATAGAAAAAACAAGAGCCATCAGAAGAGATGGCTTATCCCCCCGGCCCCACCGAAGTTGATCACTTTAAGCATATATTTTGATATACTGATGGTGTGAATAATGTTGTATTCATACATGCAGCTAGTTTTGTTCGACTTTTAATAACCAACAAAAGACTATGATAAACCACAGATAAATCTTCTTAATAAGTTAAATTGCTTATGTTATGCCATTGTCAACTTCCTCATGTGAATGGAACCCAGAAAAATAAAAAATTCCAGAAAGTTGAAAACCCCAAAAGGCACAACTACATGCTATGATGAGTCAATATACCAAGTTTCAATATTGTACTCTACTGTGCATCGGGATTTGCATCACATCAGCACATCTCATTCCTTCAGTATGGTTCGTAACACCTCTTTAAGTAAATTAAGTTATACAATTAGAAGTGGAGCAACCTTCCAAAAACTAACTAGGCTTGAATTTCTCTAATAAGTTTTCAACGATCATACTCACTCTGTTTTAGGGCAATTTGTTTGCCTTGTCTGGACATATTCGAGGGGATTTTTTCCCAAACAAAACTTTACATTTTGCTAGCCTGAGAATTGTGACTCTCTCACAGGAGAGTTCTAAAAATGTCAAATTCAATTAAAGCATTCATAAAATCTCTTCTTGAGAACAGGTATTGTAACAGGTATTGTAACTAATAGGTAGATTAACTGGATGCATAATTTCGAATATAAAACTTATTTCAGATGTTTTCTTGATTTTTCCATAAAATCAAGCATTTTAGAGATATTATGCATACCGTATTCGCCGTTATAAGCGCCCAGGGCGCTTAAAAAATTGATTTGGGTGGGCGCTTATTAAAATGATGTGAGTGACGAACGAAAAATATAGACTACTCACGTGGAACTGTGTTTAGGTTGTCTTTGATGATTGATACAGGCGTTCAAAACATACTTACACATTATCGAGTTCAAATCACATTGCCTATGGCGGCGAGAGACCCCAACCAAGAACATCATTGTGCGAGTTGCATTGAAAATTTACATCGACACTTTTGACTATATTGTTAAAGTCTTCTTAAATATCAAGTGACACTTTTCCAGACGTATATTATTGAAAAGAATGATAAAAGAAATTGCAAATGCTAACTTACATTGTTTGTTGTTTGTCTTAGTCAGATTACATAATATTATTCTCATGAAAAACGAACGTGAATAATCAGTCGACAGCTTTTGCTGCATGTATTTACGGGAGAGAGATCTTTGTTACAAGCCTTTTAATTGGTCCAGAAATGTAGGTCAACCAATAAGCAAGTCGATTTGAAAACAATGTATGAAACTGAAACGTGGTTGTAATAAATTCATGACAACAAATTGTCGATACATTATTAAATGTCTACATATTCAAATATTTGTTAAACATTTTCGATATATTACATTTTCCAAAACAACATGTAGTTAATTGAAATATTTACTTATATAAAATTCGAAGAAAAACATGCAAAAATTATGATCATGAGCACGAAAGAATATTAATAATATTATTTGTCATCAAGAAATTACGATAGAGATTCCAAGTGCAGTAAAACAACGTGCTTTCGCGAAAGTATATTTGACAAAAATATCTTTGAAATTTGATTAAATACGATAAATAAGTTTGGAAATGGACATATTAAACATATAGAATGGATAACAAGCCTTATAAAGCGATAGTTCTTGATAACATTTAGGAAATCAAATAATTCAATTCCCGATCGATGATGCAAGTGAAACCACATCCATCTTGATTTCTGCTGAATTTAACAGTATGTTTATAATGCCTGAATATTTAAAAACATTATATTAATTTATTTTTATTATTTTACAATGCATATAGTCATTAAAAACAACAACTGGACAATGTATTTTTATTTTTTAAGAAATGACATCGATGTAAACTTGTGCATTTTTTATTCCGGTGTAAACATCGCTAACTCGATCGTCTGACATCGATTGTGTCACACTTCCCAGAATTGCGTGGTGACAGATGATAAATATATAGACACTCGACAGGAGCAGGGCGGAAATTCCTTGTCAAGGGCTCTTAGCGACTAGTTTCTCGTCTAAAGGGGTTGTTGGATTGAAGTTAGGTAAGTTGAATTTATTATTTAGTACCGCTGGTACATGGGCGGTTATTAGAGTTAATTGCAAAAACCTTTGGGGGGCGCTTATTGGAGCAGGGCGCTTATTACGGCGAATACGATGTAACGGAGGGATGGTACCCATTTTAATACCCCTTGTTCCTAAATTTCTATTCAACTTATGTCAACATATCATTGCATGAATTAAACCTAGTCTTTCTGAGAAGCTGAGATTTGTTTAATTATCTTTGGTCACGGGGCCCTCAATCGGTCATTTTAGGGTTTAACTATATTTAGTAGGGACCAAAGATAAATATTAAGTTATATGATCAACTTTCCTGGTATTAAACTGAGATGAAATGATAATTACAAATACATACTGCATAATGCATTATTGGTTATTCTGATGACTTATCCAGTGATCAATCTACAGATATGACCCTCTGAGTCAAGGGACCATAAAGTCTTATGAGTCCAAGTTGATTTAAATGAGTCCTTTAAAAAGTAAGCACATAGTATCACACACACAAAATATGCATCCCAGGACTCGCAGCTTAAATATCTATGAGTCCTTTCTAAATTTTATGAGTATTTGAAGCAGGACTCGCAGATAAATATATTCCTGCTTATCTCACAAATGTTACATTTAAAATAACTACCTGAATTCTCCTTCACATTAGAAATTACCATATGCACGCATACATTTTTCAGCATCATTCTTTAAAAAAATCTTATGTTTTTTCGACATGTTCACAAAATTGATGGGCCATTGAAAAAAGAGGGAATGACTCAAGTCCACTGTAAATCCGAAGCTCTAAACTTTTAATTATCAATATTTGTGACAATTGTCACTCATAACTAGTGTCATCAAGTTGGCCAGTAAGCCGTCAACATTATCATGTCATTACAAAAAAAAACTCATTATGCAATCAGATGATTCTTTCTTGAAAATAAGACTAGGAATTGGGAAAGACATCTTTGACAATGGGCCATTTTCATGCATTATTTTGGTAATTTTCTTAAATTTAAATGGGCCACTACCATAAGGCCTATAATGTCAATAGACAAGTTCAGATTAAAAGTCAAGCACATTGGAAAAGACCATGTACAAGTCACTTCTCGATTTACTTGATAAATTGAAGGTTAAACTGACAGTAAATGAGTACAGATTTATTAATAAAGATAAGAAGTCTACCTCTCATTACATACCTTCTTTGCCGTTGCCGTTTGAAACACTTTCTGCTGTGCTGCATCCTCTGCATTCAAAGATCATCTACTAGACTAGGCATGATAACATGTGCAACTGGATGGGGAGATTACATTGGCATATTGCTGAAAGGGAAACGAGTTGAAGTTAGATCAAAGTCATCTGTCACAAGTTTTAAACGACACTTTCAAATATAAGAAAACATCTAGATTATTCTTAACAGAAATTTAATCTATGTGGATTTATTTTATCAATGAATTTTAATGGAAAATAAGGAAAATTCAAGGGAAGCATTGAACAAGCTAGAAAACACAAATACCTGAACAAACACGTGGTCCAGTCTTTCGATCCCAGTTTTCAAACACAACGGTCAAATTTGGTCGTGATGTTTCAATAGTCGTCTTTCTGCTCTCCAAACAATGCATAGCTTAACTATATTCGAAATTTGTACCAGCCAAACTAATGTAGGCCTTATATATGAATTTACGTCTTGTAACTCGATAACGCCGCGGGAACACGTCATACCACATGGCGTTAGATGCGGCTGACGTCACTTCCCCTTAGACTTGCAGAACGTCATGACTTTCAAGTGCGCATTCCCACCGAGTCCTACTCTACGATCCAAGTAGCCCTGAGACTCCTATGAGGATTAATATTTTCCCATACTTCATGTAAGTCTAGGGAGCCCCGAAACTCAGGTTTCTGGGTTTCGAGGCCGTTTAGTTGCTAGGGAGGATACTCTATATCGCGAACTATATTTCTTGAGATACGTCTTAATTGATGTTGAGTTTTTCCTAAATAAAAGACAGGGTTATAGTTGTATGGTAATATATCTCACACATTTCCGGAGGATTTTGCCAGTTTATGTTGTCCTGACAAGAGTCGAAAAGAACAGAAAACTTCTTGGAATATGAAAACAATAATTTAACACATACAGTAACTTGGCAACCTAGCTGTTACCATATGAAAATATAAAAGATCTAAATTTGTACATTGTTAGATTCTTTATTTATGATGCAAATGATATGGTTTTTTTTGTCAAGTTCGGTTAAAATATGTTTTTATATATTTTTGAATTTGTAACGTGGTTTAAATCAATAACTAGAATCACCAACTGCATGTCTAAAATATATATATAAACTGATTGTTTTTTTCATCTCTTGATATAAATGTGATTCATCTCAAATATCAAACTCATTCTGAAGCATCAATAGTGACCTAGTTAGCTCAAATATGGTGCATTTACATTCTTATTTTAAAACATTGTTGCTTTTTCTTATTTCACCACATTGCCCTTATCTTCAATATGGCGTTGCAACAAAGTTGTACTTATTTGCTAGCTGGTATCTATCGTAACCCTCGCTAGTTTTTAAGATGATACCAGCTTTGTCATAGATCTAGATGAATGATTCTGAATGTTGAAACATTATCAGATTATCGCCAGATTGCATTTGGTTTAAATTCATTCATTTTAAGTTGATACTTTTCTTTTGTTCTTAGATTTAGTTATTAATGTTTTGCAATTATTTAAGATTAAGACTGTACCATTTGACGACATAATTTATTATATGCGCACACGAGTAAATACACTCACATTAGTTAATGAAAATTTACATAAAGTTTACATGAAGCTTCGCAGGGCAAAACTATAAGTATACAAAATCACGTGATAATTATGAATAAAAACACTGAATCAATCTGAATATAACAAATACGGAACGTTACTGTCGATCTAAATATATTTAAAAAAACTTTGGGATGACAAAATCGTTCACCATACGGCTTTGAAGTAATAGAAAATGCATGATAGGGAGTGGATTCGTGAAAATAATTATCGAGTCCCGGGGTGGCGAGTTGATTCATTTCACGAATCCACGACACAATGTCTATTCTCCATCTTCAACCATTATCCAAACGCCATAATCCTGTACTTTTCTACGTTCGAAATAAAACTGACGACATATCGTTCAACGTGTCCATACTACAATCCATCGTTTTCGGAGAATAATCAAATATCTTAGCGATAAAGTATAAAAAATGTCTCTACGTGAAAGAGCATATATATCCCAAACTGTATTGCGCATACATGAGATATCGCTTGTTGATGATAAAGTGATTTATTATTCGCCCGTGTAAGATACCGTAGTGTAATATTTATACGGTTTTATTACCCATATACCTGGCTGAAAACAAGTAGTGACATATTTTCACATCATTATGAGCACAACTGACCTGTGACGTGATATTTCTTAAAAGTGAATGAAAATTGAGAATGAAATATTGGTTTGAAGCGGTAATAAAGAAATGATGACCCTCTAAAATGTGTCATATGACTTTTACGAAGCTCGTGCAAGTGTATGTATAACCCTCGCTCTCGCTCGGGTAAGCCCTAATACAAAAATTCACACTCGTTTCGTAAATAGAGGATATTATATGAGTGTTCATGACATACTATGTTTACGAAACGAGTGGCTAAATTTTAGTATTTACACCAATATGATATTCTGTTGATTACCGTAGTCGCAAAATTTAATACTCAAAACCTACTTCTCAGCAAAGGCGGACTTGTCGCCGCCGACCCGTATAGATTGTGACGTCATAGGTTAAACCGTGACGTCAAAGCATTGTTTACAACGTGACGTCACAAGGAAAAAGTGATAAATTGCCCTTGGGCAACATATGAAAAATACGAACCTCAATATAACTGCCCTCGTAGGTAATTAAAGTCATATACTTCATCGGGTTATAATCTCTATAATATGAAAGTAGTGTAGTATCACAATGCAAGTATGACGTAACAAAAGTGAGTGGTTGTAACGCCACAGTGTAAGCGCGCCGTCACAATGGCTGCCGAGTCGCGGCAATTTTTGTTTCAGCAAGCTGTCGGTAATTTTTGTTGATTTTTATTTTGAGGGTAAATGCTATAAAGAATACTAATCTTCTTACCATATAAAACTATTTTTCTGCAACTCGTGAATAATTTGGTATCAAACTCGCTTTCGCTTGCTTAATGCAAAGTCATTAACTCGAGTAATAAAAATGTCGTCGTTTACGATCTGCATAGATAATGAAATCAATGTATCTGAGATGCATTCGTAACACTTAAGAAATAGATTCATTTCAATATCAATCTAAAGACGCTTTGTATACACCTCGATCTGATGTCAGTTTTGTTCAACTTTTTATCCGTCACCATATCAATAAACGAAATAGAATGATTAAGAAATACTTAAAATGTATGATTGTCCTGATTGTGTTAACATTTAAATACACAACGTTTACATGTTATAGGCATATTGTTTGCATCACAAACAGTTTTCTTTCTCGCCAACGACTTGGCGCCTTATCTTTATCTGAGTTTCTTATACAGGACCCTTCACAACTGTATACTTTATCAGAAATAGGTTGATATAGGTTGTGGAAGTGAAATCAAACCAGGGGCGGGTACAGGATTTCCATATTTGGGAGCAAACGGTGCGATATATCGGTTTTACAAATACGATTACGAAAAGTAATGATGACTTTTGATCAAAGAATATGTGTCCACAGGAAAACTAGGCTGTTTGCAGAATTAAAGTCCCCCGTCTTACACTGTTTTTATATCAATTTATATAGTATAGGAAACTCCTAAAATCTATTATATTTGGAACTCCATGGGGAGGGGTGCGAACCCTCGTATCCCCCGATTCAACAATGATAATCTTTTACATGCAATCGTGACATTTTTACGGGATAGCTCAATCGGCAAGAGCGCCGGTCTCACGTTCTTGAGGTCCGAGGTTCGGGTCCAATCCAAGCCAAGGTGTAAAAACCTAGAGTTATCCTCTGTTAGAACTCTGTAAGTGTCACCCTGGAGCCCACGAATTCATGTCAGTGGCGGAATGGTGGATACATGAACACGTGCATACGTCGAGCTGTCGGATATCAGCGTTCAGCAGTGTTGGACAAACTGCTGTGACTATGTGTCTCAGTTCACCCAGCTGGGTACCCTGTGAGGCATGGAACGGTCCCTAACCTGAGCGCCACATATATGTGGAATCCGGTTGAATACTCCCCAGGGAGTTGCATTGGAAAAATGATCGGGCGGTGAAAGAATACCATTGACCAGGGGAAACAATGTACCTTGAGCAACCACGAGTGGGTGGATATGCGCGCTACAAAAATATTCAGATAATATATTAATATTCTATTTCCAGTAAATGCCCCCAGATAAGAAAGATTTTACCACTGCTATTACGTCTGAAAACTAAGGACGACACAGTGCTCTGACGATTTTCGGTTAGTGTGGTTAACTATAACTGATACACTTTTTGGAACGAATTTGACATGCAAATTCTTGTGTATCATGGAAACAAGCAATAAGTATAGCAACACTCGCCGATTGTAATAGCCTTTGTCTTACCTTTTGTCAACTCGAAACCCTGTTTATAAACTTTGCGTACACAGCTGAACACATTACAACAGGCCATATCACATATCCACAATGATTGATGTTGCAAATCTCTTCAACAAATTCGATAATTGATTTCAAATTAAATCCCTCTGCTATATCATAAAAAAGTTGCCTCATCACAAATTTTTCGTTCGATTTTTCTCAGCAATATTGAAAACAAAATTGCGTTCAAAAGGGAAAGAATTGGTCGCACTTTTAACACTAGTTTTGCGTCAAGTAGGACAATAATGCATGTATATTTGCGGTCGCACACACAAGACACAGTAACGTGGCGGGTTTTCAACTCTGTTGTTTTAACATTAGCCTTAACCATATGAAATATTTCCAAGTGCATGTGTTATGCAGGTAGGCTACTTTACTTTTACTTTACTATCAAATACTAAGATCCATTATAAATAATCTGTAATATAATCTTCATATGTAAGAATTCTATTTGCAGAT
Organism: Steromphala cineraria; assembly: GCA_916613615.1. NCBI lineage: Eukaryota > Metazoa > Mollusca > Gastropoda > Trochida > Trochidae > Steromphala > Steromphala cineraria. Next base: position 56,017,471 of record OU744725.1, on the reverse strand, counting down.
TTTTCCTCGGCGTTTAACACCATGCAACCGCATCTTATATAGTTAAGGAATTGTTCAATATGGGAGTAAACAGTAACGTCATTAAATGGGTTGAAGCTTTTCTAATTAATCGTCCCCAACGTTTTCGAGTTAATCCTACGCTCTCTGAAGTGAATCTCCTGAGTACTTGTGCTCCTCAAGGCTGCGTCATGTCGCCTGTACATGTCCTCTTTACTCTCTATATACAAATGACTGTGTATCTCTATTTTCCTCCTGTTTGAATTTCAAGTTTTCAGATGATGCCGCTTTGGTTGGGTTCATTCATCAATCAGAATTAGACTATAGAGAAAATATTGATTCATTTAACCAATGGTGTAAAGACAATTTTCTATCCCTGAACATAAGTAAAACAAAGGAAATGATAATTGACTTCCGCAGAAAAAAGGAAAACCTGGAGCCAGTTACTATTGACGGACAGGAAGTTGAAGTAGTAGACGAGTATAAATACCTGGGAACCATTATTGATGATAAACTCTCATGGAAATCTCATACACACCGTGTCCATGCTAAAGCTCAACAACGACTGTTCTTCCTGCGAAAATTAAGATCTTTTAATGTTGACACATGTATTCTAAAATTGTTCTATCATCAAAACCATTCAGCTGACTTTCAGTTTTCATGCATGGTATGGGCAATCTTCCCCTATCACTGAAAATTAAAATCGACAAAATTGTAAATATAGCCAGCATCAATCGGCATCAATCTTGAACACCTTTCCTTTCAGTTTGATTCAAAAGTTCAAAATAAAGCTCTAGCCATTCAATTTGACCCATCCCACTTTGTAAATGAATGTTATGAATTTTTACCTTCTGGGGTTCAAAATTTGGCATTTCAAAACTAATAGAAGTACAAAATCATTTGTTCCATACAGTATCAAGATTTTAAATTTACATACAAAATTGTAAATCTGACTAACCGTCGCACTGTAATCATAAATGTATTGTTCAAATATCGGCATTCAGTCGACTCATTACACGTCTTTTCAAAATAATATTAATTGATAAATATTTGTTATTATAATGTTTGACTGTGACTTTTAGAACATAACATATACAAACCTATATTGCGTGTACATGTGTAGGATTCAATTTATGTTTAGATTAAAACCAACCGGACTTTGGATCCTAACGAATGCGTATATATAGTTGTTACTCTAACTGAAATTAAATACTGCTGTAAATTCGTTTATCTGAAGGCGGCTGTAAAATTATAAAGGCGCAACATATAACCTCTATGTTCTGTTTATAAGCATCTCTTCAGTTTGTATGTGGAAGATATGCAACAGCGATAAATGAGCACAGTTTAAATGTTTTATAACAATTTGCAATATTATTTAACTTTACTTTCATCAATCGTGTTAAATGCCAATGTTTACCCCCAATAACATGTCTCATCACGACGATTCTTATGGTACTATACATAATATGTAGCCCGCACTGACACGCATGATAGGTTAGTGTAAAGAAAGCATTAGTATAAGGAATAGAGGTCGAAGCAACGCTACAAATAAGGGGCGATAACTTGGACATTTTAATACGCTTCACAGATTAATCAGTTATGGCCAATATGACATCCTCGGGTGTATTAAATAATTATATACTGACCCCTGCACCATCATACTTAACATCTTCTGTCCTTACACACAATTTCAAATGAACATTTATTATATGCTCAGCTTATCAGCTGGTAATATTTTTGTTTTTGCGCACACCAAATAACTTATGCAAGATAGGATGTGGATGATTGACTTTGAAAGGGAAATATCAACTTACACATTAATTTTTTATTTTTTTTTTCCTTTTTATTTCCCACATTTTCAAGTTGCTTACAATTCATGTCATACATAGGTAAAGGCTCCACAATTCCCATGAAGTATCTTCAGTTCATTATTAACAGTTATTATAAACAGGGTGAGGAAAACAATTGTATAATATATTTGTATCAATTATTCACATTTTCAATTCAAAAAACTTACACATTAATGCTCTATCTGGTTTAAGTTCCTTTGTGGAACAATGATTTTTTAGATATTAAAAGCTTCCAAGTTTAGGCAACACCATAACTTCAATACTCGAATTGAGATCAGGTCTCAAATACACGCTGGGTCAGAGGCTGGAATTGACGCCGGGGACGCATTTTTTGTTTAGGTGGGGGCTGAATATTCACCCAAAACAAATAATTAGTCATTATTTCATATCTTAATTTTCGTATGGTTGTGGCTCAATATTGATTATGATATTGGTGGTTTAAAAATAATAGACCTCGGGAGTCTTCTCAGACCCACGCTCATTGAAAGAATTTTGCAATGTTTGAAAGTATTGTCTTTGAACAATTAACGCAACTCGATACATTTGAAAGAGTCTAGACAATATTAACTATTTTCTGTTATATGTTTTCATATTCAAGATACACCTTTCATTTATTAGCGGCCACATTTTCAACGATGTCATGTCTTTTAACATCACGAGTCAGGCGCACTGTATTTCCTTTATGTTTTAGTCGAATGTATGATGTTGTGGATCTTTACACCTTCTAATGTTCGTTCGGTTGTGGTTCTTTTATAAGGCAATACAAGATTTCATGCGAAAAACATATTGGTTATTTTTTTGTTTCAAAATATTTGTATCGGTAATATATCATATGCCCTAATATGTAATTTGTACTGGTTGAAAACGATATCTATATTTCAATTTCTGTTCTTAATAAGGGTGGATATATCTAAAATCTCTAACATACGTTTTCTGATATGAGAAAATACAGTGAGTGAATGAGTTATTGTTTACTCCGCTTGGGCAATATTTCAGCCATTAGCGGCTTGAAAAAATAGAAACACAGGTTGATAAAAGTTTTATCAACGTTCAAGTGACTGTTTCATCGTTGTTCCAATCAAAAAATTAGTCGTCTAAATACAACTGTCTTTCAACATTGGTTTTTAAAAATCACCAATTCATAATGTTGAAGTGACGTTCTTTTCAACGTTCTTTGGACGTAACAATTGGTCGTTTGAGTACAACGTCCTTTTAATGTTGATATTTAACCTAACCAAACACAACGTAGTAGTGATGTCCTGTTTCAACGTTGTTTAGAAGTAATAAAACAGATGTTGAAATACAACATCCTCTCAACGTTGGTTTTGAACCTAACCAATTCACAATGTTGAACCAACGTCCTGTTTCAACGTTGTTTGGACGTAAGAATAAAACGTTAGAATACAACGTCCTTTTAATGTTGGCTTCTAACCTAACCACTTCACAACATTGAAGTGACGTCATATTTCAACGTTGTTTGAACGTTAGAATAAGACGTTGGAAAACAACGTCCTTTCAACGTTGGTTTTGAACCTAACCAATTCACAATGTTGAACCAACGTCCTGTTTCAACGTTTTATTGACGTTAGAATAAGACGTTGGAATACAACGTCCTTTCAATGTTGGTTTCTAACCTAACCAATTCTCAACATTGAAGTGACGTCATATTTCAACGTTGTTTGAACGTTTGAATAAGACGTTGGAAATACAACGTCCTCCCAATGTTAGTTTTTGACCTAACGTATTCACAATGTTGAAGGGACGTTTTCTTTCAACGTTATTTTGACGTTGAATTAAGACGTTGGAATACAATGTCATTTTAACGTTGAGTGAACGTTGGTTTTAAACCTAACCAAATGACAATGTTATATTTACGTTCTTTTATAACGTTTTCTTAATGTTAAGGACTGGCGTGAAAGTGTGACGTTGTGTTGACGTCATTACAACGTCGGGAAAAAAACGTAACCAAACCACAACGTTGCTACAACGTTGGCTAACGTTGTCTGTTTGCTGGGACGTAACATTAATTTGAAAATTTATGATTATGACTTAGAACACAATGATCTTGCAACCCTAAAAACTATTTCACTTCAAAACATCCCCGGTCATGTAGTTTTTGAATAAAATTCTGGGAACCCTGGAATTACCCCTAAAGGGCACAACAGCACTATACAGTCGAACCTTGTTTTTGTTACAGGTGAAAATCGTCCGGATAGCAAATCGTCCGGTTAACTGGGTCATTTTTCTTAAGAAATATAGACACATTGTTTGAAAAATCTTTGTCCGTAAGGTGAGATTTATGGATATACGGAGTCTGGGTTGAAGTGTGCAAGTCATTTGGTATTTATATATGCTCCGGAAACAAGACAAAGTAAAATATTTTGACCGTTTTTGGTCAAAATTTCAAAAATTATTTGGACCATTGAGTTGAAACCCCTAAAAGGCACAACAGCACCATATAGGCTACTGCCATACCAAATTTGAAGTTTCTAAGTGGTATAGTTTTTCAGTTATGCTCCGGAAACGAGACAAAGTCCAAAAAGCGACCGTTTTTGGTCAAAATTTCAAAAATTATTTGGACCATTGAGTTGAAACCCCTAAAAGGCACCACAGCACCATATAGGCTACTTCCATGCCAAATTTGAAGTTTCTAAGTGGTATAGTTTTTCAGTTATGCTCCGGAAACGAGACAAAGTCCAAAAAGCGACCGTTTTTGGTCAAAATTTCAAAAAGTATTTGGACCATTGAGCTGAAACCCCTAAAAGGCACAGCAGCACCATAAAGGCTACTTCCATACTACATTTGAAGTTTCTAAGTGGTATAGTTTTTCAGTTATGCTCCTGAAACGAGACAAAGTCCAAAAATCGGACCGTTTTTGGTCAAAATTTCAAAAAGTATTTGGACCATTGAGCTGAAACCCCTAAAAGGCACAACAGCACCATATAGGCTACTTCCATACCAAACTTGAAGTTTCTAAGTGGTATAGTTTTTCAGTTATGCTCCGGAAACGATACAAAGTCCAAAAATCTGACCGTTTTTGGTCAAAATTTCAAAAATTATTTGGACCATTGAGCTGAAACCCCTAAAAGGCACCACAGCACCATATAGGCTACTTCCATACCAAATTTTAAGTTTCTAAGTGGAATAGTTTTTGAGTAATGCTCCGGAAACGATTTCGGACGGACGCACGGACGGACGCACGGACGGACACGCGGAGCGCTATATACCCCCGACTACGTCGTAGCGGGGGTATAATAATCATATATTGCCTATTAAACTATAATGCTTAATTGATAATGCAAAAAAATGAAGCAATAATAGCATAGAGGTTTTTCATTCATTCCAGTGAATCACACTAAAATTGAAATGACTTGTTATGGAATTATTATTATCAAAAGCGTGCCACAGTTTCACCTGCATGATTAAAATGAATGTTGTTTCGGCGTGGTTTTCATCAATGAGCATTTATCTGAACAGCTGTCCTGAACTCACCTGGAACGAAAACATATGCAAGTAAAATATGAATATTTCACATACATACAGTTGCCATTATGACTTTCGTTAAATGCTTCACTTATTATTCACCTACCGTTGGTTCCATCTATGTTCCAAATAATGGTTCGAATGAATCAGAGAGAATAACAAGTCTTGTATGTCATCATACAGATCTAGATCAACAAGTTCAACCCTATTAATGCACAGCAGGGTTTTTCTGGTAAGGTGATTTGCAAAACAAAGCTTGAGAACTTTTTAAATTTCAGAATGTATGTTCAAATTAAAATGACACTCTTTATATAAATCCACTGATGACTGATACGATTTAAACATATTTTTATCATTTCTCAAGAAGTCAACTTACTTATGTGTAACAGTTTGAAACCCTAACTTTTTATGTTTACGAGAAACACGCTTTTAAAAAAAATCATCGATTTGGAATCTTCTTTACAAAACGAGATAGAAGACATTGAGAAATTGAGCACATTGGCTTGTTTTAAACTTTCTAGAGCAATGACGCGTCAACGAATTCATGTCTAATGAAGTGATTTATATCGATGACATTGTTTTCTTACCTTAATTCGATACTTCAATTTAAAATGAAATGTCGAACATTCTGTGCAAATAAAATAATTTTGAAATTGCGATTTATGCATCCCATGTGCGTTTGAAGAGTTTATAACTTGTTTGCAGATGTAGTTATACTTTTGATTATTTTCTTAACCATGTTTTCAATACAGATTTTACACTGATCAGTTCATTGGATGTGTACATCATACACTCAGGGGCAAAAGAAACGATACCAACTTTTCAAAAGAGTACAAAACAAAATCCTGTTGTAAATGAAATGCGACTATGAGCCCTTGTGATAGGCACATCAGTTGTGAAGAATTACTCACAATTTCAAACATCAAAGTATAATACTTATAATTGTATGACTGTTCAAATACACGAGGGGTCAAACAGCTTTTTCGATGTTATTTTTGGTCATAATCTTTGGAATTGGAATAAAATAATTATGAAATTTAAAAATCTATAAAATCTCAGATGTTATCAATATAAATAATCCTTGTAGAAGTTAATTTGTTAACGCATTTTGCCTGTATTTTGGTTTAAAAACAAGAAAAAGGGCCATTTTCACTTTCCTATCTTGTCTAGTTAAGGAGATTTTTAACAGCGTTTTTTGAAAGGCTTGTATTTCAAAAGCGTTAACAGATATAGCTCTGAAATTGAAATCTTAGTTCAGTTAGCTCTTGAATACATGAATAAACCCTGTTTCAGCCGTGTCTATCAATCGTAGATTAACCTATCATGCATTTCATATGGTATCGTTTCTTTTGCCCCTGAGTGTATAGTGCAGTAACATTTACTGCTATTTGTCAAAATCTGTATCAAAGCAGTAATACGTCGTTCACATATACGTGTCGTTAGGCCGAGATCGCTCATTCAGTTACTTTGCAGCTGTAAAGTAACACTGCTTCTAGCATTGTATTAATGACATCTGACAAAATAGATTAGCAGGAAATTAAAGGAAATACAATCAGGGTTGAACGTAACCCTACGGTGGTCAACTTCACTCAAAAACAAAAGCAATGTGGCATACAAGGCACGAGATTTTTCAATGAGCGATAACAAATGAGCCAACTTAATTTTGTTGTTTTTAAAGGGGCACATTTTATATTTAAAATGTTTCACTGATAATTGTACGTTCATGCTAAATGTATTATTTTTATAGTGTCAAATATCACATTATACAAATCATGACACATTATCCATAGTTAAGAGAAGAATTTATTAGGTTTCACATAAAGTCCATTGGCTGCCAATTATGTCTGAACACCTTTAATTCATTTCGTGTAAGAAAAGTGAATCGCATGGTTAAACTTCACATTATATATTTAAATTATTACTTCTTCATTTACTTTTAATACATTGTCTTTCAATTGGAACCATTGATTTTCATATTCCTGACATCAACTTATATTCTTCTCTTGAAAACGTGCTACTGCCCCTTTAACGTTTCTGTCCAACACGCCTTGTCAGAAATAGTTGTTTGGATAGATTGTAGAGTCAAAAATGTGATTATTGTTTTCTGGGCTCCTGCTCTATTTAATGAATTCACAAGAAGGTGATTTATGTTTAAAACATATTTCGTGAATTCAATTTATTTATTTCATAATGTTTAAATGACAATTTCCAACATTCTTCCTCGTAAACATTTTGGAGGATTTTTTCAGTGTATTTGGACGTTAGAATAAATGTATCATATTTAATTTTACAACTTAAAAACAGTTATTCCAATGACATGAATTAAAATTCGCCTTTACAATCTGACAGCAGGAGTTTCCCACTGTTAGCTAGGAAAAAAATTTATTTGAAAATGCATAAAGAAATCTGATTTCTTGACCCGATTAAACTTTGAAATTATAATTCAGGTGAAGCTACAAAAATGTCCAAGTTGTTTTAAAGTCCATAATAAATAAATATAATAATAGTTTGAACATCTTCAACATATTACTCAAGAGTTATTTTTCAAAGAATAATAGAAGATAGGGGTACTCACTGTTAACAAATATGTCATAATACATTAAAACTTAGTGGTACATTCTGATTGTCGGTCATTCATCGGCGCTTTTGGCTGCAATACTGCCCAAGCGGCGCTAAGCAACTCACCCGGTCATACAAATGTTACTCGTTTCCTGTGAAACAGACTGCCGTATTCCAATTACCGTGAATGTTACAATTTGAACCTTCAGATCCTGCTTTCACAGAGAAAAGATGATAACTCCAAAGCATTTTACAATTTCTTCTTTTCTGATTGTGATTGTTTTTTAAGATCTGTTTCGGAAATGGTTTTGGTCAAAATACAGCAATATACGTTATTCGATATTACAATTTGTACCAGTTCATTAATCGCCCTTTTTATCAGATATGAACCTTGTACGTTTAACTTTCTGAATCACCACTCCAATTTCAATAACATGTTTTTCAACATTTATATCTAGGTATAGTTAATTCACATTGGAATGGGTATAAGTCTTTTGTTGTCTACATCTCACGTTGATATATCTTATACTACATTAAAGGGGCAGTAGCACGTTGTTAGGGGGAATATAAGGTGATGTCAGGAAAATGAAAATGATTCCAGTTGAAATACAATATTAATGTATGAACTAAATGAAGCAGTAATAATTCATTTATATAATTTAAAGTTTAGTCACGCGTTTCCTTTTTCTTACACAAAATGAATTAAAGGTGTTCACACAAAATGGCCGCCAATAGATTTTATGTGAATCTTCATACTTTGTCCTCTTAATGTGACTGATTGGCTTGAGTAATGACATTTTTTGACACTATCAAAATAATACATTTAGCATTAACGTACAATTAACAGTGAAAATACTAGGATATAAAATTATCAAAAAACGTACTACTGCCCCTTTAAAGTAATGTTTTCATCTCCTCCAATGGTTTTCCCAAGTGCGTGTATTCAACAACATAATGATAAATAGTTCGGAACAAAATATGGAAAAATCTTCTTTGCAAGTAATTCGATTACAAAGAATACGATAGGATTACAATGTACTGTTACAGATATTTAATTAGTGTATGTAATGGTATACCTTTAAAGACCCGATGTTGGATACATTTCATGCAACAGAAACTAAATAATAAGAGTTCAATTCGGGACAAATTGCCATTGCCATTAACACAACAAATATACTAAGGTAGGAGTAGAATTGTGCGGACAAATGTATCAATATCTTATGAGAATGTTAGATTTTTCCTCTTTAGTCACTTATAGAACATCGATTTAGGACACACTTCTGTATTAATATCTATATATGTGCTCGAACCCCAAAAACACGAAACGTTTGATTTATACAAAACAAACTTCCCAAGCCATCCTATTATACTATAATTATCATTTATGAAACATTCATATCATATGCAACAATTCCGTACACCTATGGTGAACTGTGCCATAGTTAGAATAGCTTTGGTTGGATAATCATTTTTGTAGTTAAACCCTCCAATTCAAGCCTTCCTTTCTGTGTGTGGGTCCTATGAATGAAAAACGAATCTGGATGATGGCTTTTCTACATTTCTGTACCAATTCATGCATACATATTTGATAACACAGGAAGTAATCAAAAGTATTTTGGCCTGAGAAAAAAGGATAAAGCTTTACAATTTTATAAGCTTATTGGTTGATGCCCAAAGGCATCAAGCTTATATTACTGTTGATATTTTCAAAGAGAAGTCGCGCCAATCACATGTGCTGTATCCAAATCAAATGACCAATGAACAGAGTTGTAGCAAAAAATGCATTACGTCACCATGTGGGTAATACAAAATATTTTGCACATTAAACTGTGGAAAATGATTTCACTTAACATTTATCAGCGTCTTGAATATGAAATATTATTACTCTTTTAATATAACATTTAAACAGAGTCAATCAAAAACAACTTCATATGCAGAAGAGTTTACATTTGTTCTAGATAAGAGCATTATTTTGCATTCAATAATCGCAAAATCCACTTTTGTTATACCCCACGAGGTTTAATTTCGCTAATTTGGCTCGCCTGGCGAATTAAATGGAATGTTTCTGTAAGTACGCTGGTGACATTGAAATAAGACTTATGTTTACTAATAGGTGGAGCATTTATTACCACGTTACAAGTTATAATTAACGATGTCACTAAATCGTTACGTCGAAAACATTTATCACCAGAGCTACTGAAAATGACGCTTGCTATATTTACATGTAGAATATGACATACATCGTTGGTTCCAAACTATAGCTATCAGGCCTGCTTATTCAGTGGATAACGCTTTCGACTTCGGATCATAAGGATCCGGGATCGAATCTGGTCAGATGATCGGAGAGTATTTTGTTTTCTAGTATCTGTAATACTCCTGTTATAATTAACCATCATGGCTTCTGAGAGATCAAGCGAGGGCGCCTAGGATATATCGTTTTGGCAGTACATTTTGCACAATATCTTGTCATTGTCAACGCTGTCCCAAACTAGTATAGTTGTGTTCAGAGATGTAATTTTTTTCTCTGAGATGTGAAAAAGAGTGACTTTGGATGATAAATAGAAAATCACCCTCGTGTCTTTTGATATAAAATAAACCAACACTCGTTGATAAAAGTAAAACAAAACTTTCATAAACTCATGTTGTTAAAAATTAATTTTTCTGAAATTAACTTTGATTGATTGATCAATACTCGTGCTAATATTAGTGCTGGTACCCAGTGTTTTTACTGTTCACTTATCACCCAAATTGGTCGACTAATCACAACCTTCATCTGTGGCATCAACCATGCCTTTTTTTAAGGCTTTTCTTGTTTGGTAGTGAGTCCAAACTTTTGTCGAGTAGTATACTTTCAGCCAAGATAATATTTCAGCTATCAGTGTCAAGATTTTCCACATAAATATTGTCCTTCAAGCTCGAATCTTTCGCACGAAATGTTATGATCATTAAACTGAAAAGAACAAGATGAGCTATTGTCACGATACATTCAGCTTTCATAACGAATCAATATTCCATTTATAAGTTGAATAATTATCTTGTCTTATGACAATGTAAGCGATAAAGCAGATATTTCTGATTTGGGCGAGTTGAAGATTATTGACCTTTAGAATTTATGAGACGAAATTTCACAACCATTAACATATAAAAAAAAGACTCATATTTGCCTACCCAACTTGATCATTTCTTTAGTATATTATTATTTTACCTTTTAGATTGAATCATTATGGCATTCCCGGTTATCAAGGGCCTTATGTTCACACTGTCACCCACAGGATAAGCTGTACTTGGATTACCCGCCCCATTCTATCCCCACAGATCCAGATCAAGTCATCTTGATTTAGCCTCTGTAACATTACGCCGAGTTTGTGGGATAGAATGGGAGATGCCTGATTGGAAGCAATCAACGTTAGTTGTGCAATCAGCGACGCTGTTCTTAAATCATCATTTTGGCTACTTAATGATGGCAAAGGCATTGTGATATGAACCACCCTTTCCATGCGAGAAGCGTTGTCATTTGATAAAGAAATTCAAATGGATTGCCATGCGGGTTTTGTTCCGACAGGGGAAACTGCCGGAACCGACGGATTTCGGCGTAATAGAACAGAGGCTAAATCAACATGACTTGATCTGCCTCTGGGGAGAGAATGTACCCGCCCTTGAGTTTTGTTAAAAAGCCACTCCGCGAGTTGGTGTTCGTATGAGAGAAATTTGCCTTCAAACATTTAAAATGTTCATCACTCGACAGAAAAACCTTTCCTCTATACGCTGATACTATCTAATATATATTGACAACATGGGAAGTATATTTAATTAGTGTCCCAAGACACCTGGGGTCTCATGTTCTTGTCAAGAAACGCGCGCTTCGAAAATATTGAGCAGCTGGGTTTTCCTCAAAGTTGCGTTTGCGTGAACAAACACGGGTCGAGCTGACGCACGAATAACACCGCAGACGACTCCGGTGTTGACCAAACCATATTCTTAGCACCATCATAATTGACAGAAACTGTAATAATAAGGTCTTCAAGACAAAATCTGGAAGACCTATTCTTTTTATCCGATTTCTTCAAGTTCTTATTATTATTATTTGTACAATTTTGTGAACGAGCTACAGCCCAAACGGCTTCTCCAAATTCACCCAAACTTGGCACCCTTACCCTGGAATCGACATGCGAAGCTTTTGGGCAAAATCGACTCGTACATTAAAGGTCCAGTTCGAATCCAAAATCGAAAATTTAACATTGATTTTTTTTTTCAAAATGCACGTAGAGACTTGAAATTTTTTTTTAAAAGATGCGCAATAAAAAAAATTAACAAAAGTAAATCATGACGAATTCGTAGGTCACGTGGTTTGGCCGCCATCCTGATTTAAAGCACTTTTCAAGGACTTTTTAACAACTGTCTGACCACATCCGCTTATGAGGAATCACCAATCGGCAACTACTGATACCAGAAAGTTGAAACTTACACATAATGTAGCTGAGACATTAGCCTATAACAAGTTTAGGTTGAAATTAAAAATTACGAAATACTTTTTTGTTTTTTATTTTTCCAATTTTTCTCAAAATTGCAATATTCAAGGGCAGATAACTCAAAAACCAGACCATAGAACTTAATGATTTTTGCATGAGAGTTAGACATTAGCAAGGTCTTCAAGATAAAGGTATAAAATCACTCGCGAACAGTGACTTCCGGTCACGAGGAAGGGTCAAAGTTTGCATTTTGGAAAACGGGTGTTTTGGTGGGTTTGTTTGAATACTCATCTCTAAGCAACGACACATGATAATTGATTGTTCTATATATCATTAGAAAGCCAAAAGAACTACAATCTTTGATAAACCTCATTAAAATTAGATTAACATTAACATTGAAATTCGGAGCATTTAAATGTGGTCAATAATACTTTCTTTTTGAATGATTATGATACATTTATGATTGAAAAACTGTAATTCATTGGCAATAAAACACTAGGCAATGTTTTATCTATCATCAGGCAGCAACACGACTGTATAACCTGAGATGATCCATGTTTGCAGCCATGTTGAATTTTCTGTAAAGGCTTAAACATTAAATATCAAGTGAAATATGGTAATTAGATGATGTATTAGTTACTGTTTACCTCTTAGACAAAAAGCCATGTGAAGGTCAAACAGTGTGTGAAGGTCAAACAGGAAGTCTTAAAGACCTAAGTACTGCCGCGGCAGTCCTAGTTAGAAGTTACATTTTTCATCTACAATTCAATAAATGAATTTTAACGCATATAATAATGACATAATATCCTTTAAATTACTAAAATTCTAGAAAATCGTTTGTTTTAAATGATTAATTTTGGCTCGAACGAATCTTAAAACTCTTATCTGCAAAAGGATCCTTGGATATGGAAGGAAATTAGTAGGATTTAGTAGAAGCCTTCTGTTATTTGCATAAAAGCATTCGTTGCAACCCACATAACTTATCACTCAATTTAGAAATATTAAACATGGTATTTGCAAAAGTAATATATGTGACACATACGTAAATAATTGGCAATGAGTTTATTTCGGATAGTGAATGGTACAGCAGGCAATAACTATAAACACATTAGAGCTAACACCATTTTCACAAATAAAGTCAAAATCAAACGGGCTATTTATCAATTTTTGTGAGATTTAATATGTTTTTAATTATATAGGCCCTCAGATAAGCTTTTGCCCTTGAGGGTTTGAGCCAAATAGTTTTGACACAAAGTTGATCTATACACAGACGAAATGTTAACCTTTATAAACAATGTACATTCGCTAAGTAAAAGAAACCTTATTAGTCACTTGATAAACTCAGAATGTAATTCTAATTTTTCAAATGGTTTGATAACTCACGCAGTGTATCTTTAAGAAACAATAACCAATGAGTGAGTGAGTGAGTTGGTGTTTAACGTGTTTTGAACAATATTTCAGTTATTAAACACGTGGATGTTGCCATCCAAAAGAGAGTAGATAGATCAGGGAGAAAGGGATTGAAAGGATGAGAGAAAAGACGGAAAGAAAGGCATAGTGAGAGATAGAAAAGCAGCTTTTAGAAGGACTCAAATTTGGTCTGGCTTCTACCCGTCGACCTGTCCAGCTTGGGTGACCCTACCAGGAGCATGTAAGCTCCAGCTGGCATAGCTCTCGGGGTTGTCGAAGCACACAAACCACCACACCACGGTAAGGTAATGAGTCCAGTGGTGAAACAATAACCAAATGAAAGATGTTGACGTAAGATGATGGAATAACGTTCTCGAGGTTCTTGGTGAATGCCAAGAAACTTGAATTTAAATGTCAAATAAAAACCTTTTTATTTATAACCGAAGAACTTTTAATAGTGAGCTAAGAGCTCAAATTTCTAAACAGACGAAAGCTTTCGTGGCATTCAGATTTTATGACATTAATGAAATTTATTACGATAAGTTATAAGAACTTACGTTTCATTTTTGTTTCCTTCAAATTCAGTTGCTATCGAAATGGATGCATCTCTTAGTAGGTTTATAAACTTTAATCATTGTGTATCAAGTGTAGTTTTATTATTATTATTATTATATATCAATTCTGAATTTAAGTTACGGATTAGGATGTTCTCCATTTTCTCCCTACAGAGGCAGATCAAGTCATGAAATGTTGATACAGCCTATGTTATATTACGCAGAAATCCGTAGGCAGTTTCCCCTAGCGGACAAAATTTGCACCACAATCCATTTGAATTTCTTAAGCAAATGACAACGCTTTTCACAATGCCTATGCCATAATTATGTAGCCAAAATGATTATTTAAGAACAGTGTTGCTGATTGCACAACTAACTTTGCTTGCCTCCAATCAGGCGTCTTCCATTCTATCCCACAAACTCGGCGTAATATAACAGAGGCTGTATCAACATTCCTTGACTTGATCTGTCTCTGTGGGGAGAGAATGGATGTTCTCTCACAGCGATAGATAGATTAATATTGCAAATGTTGATCAAACATCTGTTTGAGTAAGACCAGATCCTAGGACTCCGACATCTTCCCATAGCAGAACAATATTTCACCACAAACCATTTAAAAAATCAGCCTTTGAAATACTTCTAGCACGGAAAGTGTGGTTCTTATCACAAAACTATGATTTAGTAGCCAAAATTAGCGTTTTGTGAACAGCCGATTCCACAAAAACACAGCATACACAGAAACGAATTTTACAACTTAGCTTTGTATCATATCTTATTCACATACAATATAAGCAAGTGTTTGCCAATGTCCCCTGATGCTGAAATTGTAAATTGTCTTTTTTAAGTCATTGGTAGTCTGAATGGCCTCCATGATATACCAAATCAGTCATGTTTATACATAATCAACCAAAATAAACCAAACTTGGTGTATCGATAGAACATTAATTTGAATAGTTTGGAAATGAATAGAATTTACTTATTTAATTTTACTTACAAGATTAAGGAAAAAGAACAAGAAAACTGCACAAGCCAAAAAAAATAACTTTTAGAAATAAAGTTAAAAAAACAGTTTGTTATTGTGTCATGTTTTTTACATTAATCTTTACTCATCCTTTATTACATCCGAATTGTTGAAAATTATTTATCCAAAATGTTTGGCCTTTCTTTTTAGTTTGGATCAGTCTATCTATTCAGGAAACAGCACATCTGATTCGGATTTCTTTTTATCTAACCATATATTTAGTCGTAAAACCGATGATTACAAACACAATCTTAGCTCACTATTTTATTGAGCCAGCCAATGAATGCGGGAGATTGCATGAGGAAGTCATTCTGATGGAGACTGTATGTCCGTTCTTTTATTTAATGTGACGTAATTACGTTGTTATAAAAATTCAATGGATAAATCAAATTGTAGCTGAGTAATTATTGTATCGCATGAATTTTTTGCAGGCATGTTCGCTTTGCAATAATACGTTTTTGTATATTCCTAAAATTTTCCCTCTTTACAAAGTCAACATTTGACGTCTGTAAATTACTGTCTTTAGATTTGTTATATTTTTTCTTCTGAAGTAGATGTTTTTGTGCAGTAAGAGGCAACGATACGAAAAAACGTATAGGCACCCCCTTGTTATGACCCCGATTTCTGACCAACTGGGCCTGCATGAAAAGTTGTCCTGGTTAACTCCTCTGGCTGGTTATCGCTACATATACGTAATGGTAAATAAACAGAGTTTTGTTGATCATGAATTGCCTGTAATGACACATTGAGTATGTAGTACCAAAACTGTGTAGTCACTTTAATGTGGTGAACCTGAAACTATAGTCAAGGTCACAATGATCAAGTTGTGTCCATGAGCATTTCCCAAAATTTAGGCTGATACAATATATAAAGACTTTGAGTGCAACAGTTTAAGAGAAATTGTGGTAACAGGAGTTCCAAAATGCCTAGTACCTACATACACCATTAATGTGGAGACAGTTCACAAGAAGCCCTGAAGAAGAAGTACAGTTTCAAAAGCAGTAAAGATTCTGTAGTGACCTTGCAAATAAGGTCAAGGTCACTATATTTGATTGGTGTCTGCATATTACCCAAAGAAGGGCGACACGAAATTTGAAGACTTTTGTGCAACACATATCGTGTTTACAAGAGTTTCGATGTGCAGAAGCGACAAAATAGTGTCATGGTTACCATGATCAGCTTGTGTCATCACATTTGAAGACTGTAATTGCAATAATTAATGATATATTGCGCTGACAAGACTTTCAGAAGCGGTCCAAGTTGGGTAGTGACCTTGAAATAAAGCCATAAAGATTGAGAAGATTGAGAACTGAAGCCAACCTTGAAATAAAGCCAAGGTCACCATAATCGACTGCTTGAGTGAAATGTTTCATTAGATTGCGTTAACTCATTCTCGGTAATCCAGAGTTTACGTTCCGATAATATTATCGGAACGTAAACTCTGGATTATCGAGAATGGCGTTAACTTTAATCCGGACGTACTTAGGGGGGACAAAAACAATGTTCTAGAGGTACGAAAGTTGATATGTTTATTACACTTGCCTTTAAAGCAACTACCAACAATTAATGTTGATGATGACGACTACGACTATATGTTTTTCTCTCATCCTTGAAACAGATAAGTTAGTTATCGTGCTGCTTAATGCTGCTCGGGAGTAAATTATAGTAAAGGCATACGTACACTCATGACTGTGATGATGACGCTTTACGGTACTTTAGAACCTAGCGAAACCGA
This sequence comes from Steromphala cineraria, assembly GCA_916613615.1. Classification (NCBI taxonomy): domain Eukaryota; kingdom Metazoa; phylum Mollusca; class Gastropoda; order Trochida; family Trochidae; genus Steromphala; species Steromphala cineraria. The sequence goes on along the minus strand of OU744725.1, from coordinate 56,000,393 downwards.
TTACATGAAAATGCTAGTAATTCATTTGGGACAAATAAAATACCTTTCCCCGTGAACGCTTTTGAGATATCTTGTATGTAACCATCTAGTCAAGTATTCTGAGTGGTAAAATAATTCCCATAGATTAAGTTAACAGTACCATAGAATAAAGTAATGTTACAGAAGAAATTGTTTTTTTGCAAAAAAAAGACAATACATCGATGATGATTAACGTCTCAGGGTACGAACATTTCATTAAATCATTTTTCTCGTTGAAGTTTTATCGAGAAGGTGGCGAGAAAATGATTTGATTGGCTATATCCCAAGTCGGGCTGCGCAAGCGATTCTAGCTTCTGAACCCAGGATACAGATAAGTGGAGTTACCGTAACGTTCGTACCCTGAGACAGGATGATGATGATTAAATGTCTCCCGTAACCAATTGCAAGATTATCTGAGAATCATGTAACGTCAGGTTTACATGAAGAACACATTAGGTTTATAATTCTATGAATGAATGGCATGAAAACTGTTTAATCAAACAAAAGCTTCATAGCTTCGTCCGTGTTTCTATTTCGCTTTCTCATGTCAATCAGAAATTAAAAGAACATGTCATGACAGGTCTTGTGTCCATTAACCGGGCTTTATCAAGCATTATTGATTAGTCCCGTCTCATCCTAGCCTATGTCAATAAATGTTTTTCAGACAAGTTCTACGTAAACATGTTTATTGAAATTCATAGTAGTACATCAAACTGTTTATATCGCTTACCTACTAATTCCAATAGTTGTATTAACATTTACAAAATATGCGTAGAAGATTTTAATGATACCAGATACTGAAATTAAGAACAACAACAGAATTAAGATATCAAGATTAAAATTCTGAAGACCAATTTTCTTCGTAGTACTTGTTTTGATAAACATTTACCTACAGAAGGTAGAGGTTAACAACTGGCGTTGGGTTTTCTTTTATATAACTCTTAATATTCCCATTTAAAATTTCAAAATAAAAGGCTTGTTTGGACATAACAAAATATTTAGAACATTATTCGAGCAATTCTATACCAAACAATGCAAACTAATAATTCTAAGAAATGTAAAGACTGTTGAGGTAAGCTTAGTTTTGAAGCTCTGAACGAACTTGATCATTATTTAGAAGCTACCTTCATATTAATATCACTGCCGCAATACAGCCTAACGTCCGCATCGGTCAAAATGAGAAAAGAACTAGATTAGCGTTTGCGGGATACCGCAAAAGCAGAGCAGCCCCGGAACTTGGGGTTTCGCCTTACCCTGTTCCGCCTTTTACAGGCCTCACCAAATTGGGAATTTTCTCGTGACCTTGACCTTTGATACTCAAGGTCACACAATCAATGAACACATTTCATTGAGTAGAACATTATTGTAATGAAATAAAGTGTTAAAAATTAAATTAATCCATTTTCTCCATATATGTTGACCTTGCTGTGACCTTGACCTTCGACAGTTCGTACCCAAAACTTTTTGAAAATGTTGTACTTCTCAAGAGATAATATATACAAAATCTAAACTTCATAGCACAAAAACTTTTCAAGTTATTGTATTTACAAGGTATTGCAATAACTCATATCTCATGACCTTGACCTTTGACCTTCAAGGTCACACAATAATTGAACACTTTTTATTGAGTATAACAATCATGTATTCATTAAAAGTCATCATAGGTAAAATTAAACATTTTCGCTAAACCATGCTTAAGTCATGACCTTGCTGTGACCTTGACTTTTGACAGATTGTAGCCGAAACCTTTTCAAAATTTTTTACTTTTCCAAGGATGATATATACCAAGTTAAAGCTTCATAGCACAAAAACTTTTCAAGTTATCGCGTTTACAAGGAATTTTGCGGTGATTTTATAACTCGTGACCTTGACCTTTGAACTTGAAAGTGAACATGTCATAATGATTCCCTGGAAGTATTCCCTGGAAGTATTAACATTTAGACATGTTCATGAGTTCTGAAAAGCTAAATGGGATAAAGTTATACCCAAATTTAGTGCATTTTGTAATAACTCATATCTCATGACCTTGACCTTTGACCTTCAAGGTCACACAATAATTGAACACTTTTTATTGAGTATAACAATCATGTATTGATTAAAAGTGTTCATAGTGAAAATAAAGCATTTTCGCTAAAACATGCTTACGTCATGACCTTGCTGTGACCTTGACCTTTGACGGATTGTAGCCAAAACCTTTTCAAAATTTTTTACTTTTCCAAGGATGATATATACCAAGTAAGAGCTTCATAGCACAAAAACTTTTCAAGTTATCGCGTTTACAAGGAATTCTTAGAGTGAATACATATCTCGTGACCTTGACCTTTGACCTTGAAAGTGAACGTGTCAAAATCGTTCCCCCGAGGTATGAGTAATAAGGTATGAATAAGAGTTCTGGAAAGCTAAGTGGAAAAAAGTTATAGCTAGTAGTATGAGTGCGGCGGCGGCGGCGATGGAAACTTCACAAAAACTGATAGCAGCCCCGTCCTTAGACGGGGCTGCTAAATAGGCGATAATGGAAAGCAGCAAATTGACTGTACTCGTATGTTACGAACTACACGGAGTGCACGTGGTTTTGAAATAGTTCCATTCTGTCCCCAACAGAGGCTAATTAAATCATGTAATGTCAACGTTTTTCGAATGAAAAGGGTAGCTTCACAATTTCGCAATGCCTTTGCAATCATTTAGTAGCCAAAATGATTATTTAAGAACAGCGTCGCTGATTGCACAACTAACTTTGATTGTCTCCAATCACTCGTCTCCCATTCTATCCCACAAACTCGGCGTAATATAACAGAGGCTGTATCAACAGTTCATGACTTGATCTGCCTCTGTGGGGAGAGAAAGCAAAAAACGCTGAGCGTTCTTAAGTTTTACTTGTTATTGAAAAAAGACTTTATGTATTGATAGAATATCCACACATTTCCAACGAGTAATGATCGGACTTAACAAAATGCCTTGTAATACCGTAGCAAGACTTTTCACACCTTTTTCCTAATTTCCTAATTGAAAAAAAGGCATTTCCATTGCAAATCGAAGGTAATTAACAAAAGATGGACATCACATTATGTTAGTCAGAAACAAATCATTTCTCATGAAAGGTTTGGTGTTAAATGACAGCTACCAATTAATTTTTATCATTTTTTTGTCTCGTCAAAAAATTGTTTACCAGACAAGTTTATATCACTTACTTTCAACGGTTGTTTTTACCTTTGAATACTTGTGTAAACAATCTCTTTGTTATACGATATACTGAAATTAAGAATAAACACGAGTATCAAGATATCACATGTCACTCCAATAAAGTTCTTAAAACCAATTATTTGGTGGCTGTTCGTCGTTTTGACAAATATTATCTACATTAAGTGGAGGACAGACTAAGCTATGTTTGGTCTTCGGTCATTTGTCTGAATACAATCGACGATACGATACATAACGTTTATACTTTTAAGTTCCATGGCAACTTGCAACTGAACGAAATAGAATTATAATTTTCAAGTTAACTTTCTTGTTTCCCGGTGATTACTTTTTGTTTGCCTTATCTTTCAAGCTTTTTAGAAGTATATTTTCTTCGGAAGATAAGGCTTAAAATATTTTTCAAATGTTTCTGGTCTTTGCATACTGGCAAAAATGATGCGATGACGCGATTTTTTTTTCTAAATATTTTTTTTATTATTGAATATGAAAAATAGTCAACGAAATTTGAAAAAATAAATGAATATAAACTTTGGATCACTTCATAACAGTGTATTTGAAGGCCTACACGAACAGAACGAGTTAAATCATAAAAGTTCAAGTTTCAATGTTTTTTCTTGACCTTGGTATACATTTCCATAATATTAATCCTCCTTGTCAACATCTGGAAAAAAAAGCTTCATGCGGGCGGAAACCAGAAACAATATTTAAACTATTTTTTTCTAGGCCTAAATTGACAATATAAAATGCTTCAGCCAATTTGATGAATCCGGGAAATGAGTGTAAATCACAGTTTTATTCAGGAAGGCAGGAATTGTTTTGTATAAGGGATAGGTTGTTCAAGCGACTTTACACAAAACGAATCAAGCGGTGTCGGCAATTTAATTGTATTGTATTTGAATAAGGAGAGGTAATAAGCATTTTGAACATATTATTGATATACTTATAGTCAATAAGTTGTCTTTTCTGAGGAAACGTAAACATTGCTGTTTCTGCTTGAAAACAACATTTTAAGTTTTTCGGCTTCTCTATGATAGGTGTTCTCTGAAAACAACTTTTTTTTTAAGATTATGTATTATACGTTTTAAAGGAGCAGTGTTAAACATAAGCTTATCAGCTTTTTCACCAATCCTAATTAGTTTTCATGAACAAGGTATGTTTAAATCATGACAAAACAACAATTTCGGAGAATCAACATTAGATAAACAACTCATAATTAACAGAGTTGGAGTTTTACTGATCGAGTTGCTATTTGGATATAGGTTTAATTAGTAAAACACCCGATTCGAACATCAAAAGGAAACGAAAGTTGCATATGAGATGAAAAGGAAATGGAAAGCTTGTTAATTGTTACATCGAGTCACGTTTGGGAGATTACGTTTCAGCTTATTGCATAATTCAGATCATGATTTTGATATGATACTTGAGAGTTAATGCAAACAAGAGGATTTTACAAATGATATTCTTCCATAGCATTTGTGATTACGGGAAATATTGCTACTTTCCCTCTGAAGATACCATGCCACTGATTTCTCTGATATCTCTGATGGATCTAGTGGTGCCGGCCTGTCACGCCAAAGACCCGGGTTCGAATCAAGGTGGAGACACCAAAGAATTTTGACCTTGTCTTTACACTGTGTTGTGTCCTTTAGCAAGGTACTTTATCCACATTGCACTCAGTCTACCCAGCTGTACAATTGGGTACCTGATAACGGGAAGTACGGACCTATGTGGTCGCGCGAAGCGCTTAGTAGCGGCTTTGAAAGTACAATTCCTTCAGGGTAATAATGTACAGCCAATGAGCAGTGGATATTAGGCTTAAAATCCTTAAAGGATTTTGTATAATTGCGACGGTTTGACCGTGGATTGCATATGTTTTCAACTCTCTTGAAGTCAAAGTGAAAAGCTATTATTATAATAATGCATGTCTACAGATGGTGTAAATACAAAGCATTAACGATTAGAAACTTACATGGTCAATGCTGTTGAGTGCCAGGCCATTGTTATGTTCTCTTGTAAGCGTATTTCTGTATCTAGTGACTTAGTTTTAATTTCGTTTGGATGACTATACCATTACTTCAACCGTCATCCTTTTGCCATGTGCAAAGAACAGATAACATCCGTAAAATTATGTCCTTATATTTGAGGTGCAAAATTTCTAATTTGGTAAGATTTAATAAACAAAAACCGTCAGAATTTCGCATTCGTTTCCTGTCGTATGAGAGTTTCGTGATAGACTGAACAAATCCCAGTTACACCAAAAATGTAGTACAAAGAATATTCACAATTCTTGATCAAGTTCGAAATACAAAGTTGTCATAATAAAAACATTATATCAGTTAGTTTCTTTTATCCTGAATTCAATTACATGTTGATATCAGATTTCATTTATAGTGATTTTGTTTGTCTTTTCCTGCTGGCGTAAACATGATTCAATTATCAAGGTCGTATCTTGGAAAAAACAGACAAGAATTATTCGATAATATTAATTTCATTTGTACTGTTCATTTTCTTCATTGTAAATCGATGCTCAAAAGCCATCAGTTTATTTTTCTATTCCTTCAATCAAAACATCATATTATGTTAACATAAAACCGAAAAAATATGTCAAGAAACATGACTCTTCAAAGAGGCAGTAGCACGTGTTTTGATAATTTTATGATTTAAATGTTTTACTGATATTTGTAAGTAAATGTTAAATGTATTATTTTGACAGTGTCATAAATCTCATTACACAAGCCAATCATCCATAGTAAGAGGACAAAGTATGAAGATTCATAAAAATCCATTGACGGCCATTTGGTGTGAACACCTTTAATTCATTTTGTGTAAGGAAAAGGAATCGCATGGATAAACTTAACGTTATATATTTGAATTACTACTGCTCCATTTAGTTCAAAAACATTGTCTTTCAATTGGAAAACAATTTTTATTTTCCTGACACCACCTTATATTCCCCCTAAAACGTGATACTGCCCCTTTAACATCATCAGGTAAATACTATTGATTGATACAACTTCGAATTGTTGATGGAGGGATCCATTCTCTCCCCACAGAGGCAGATCAAGTCAAGAAATGTTGACACAGCCTCTGTTATGTTACGCCGAGTTAGAGGGATAGAATGGGAGATGCCTGATTGGAGACAATCAAAGTTCGTTGTGCAATCAGCGACGCTGTTCTTAAATCATCATTCATCTACTAAATGATGGCAAAGTCAATGTGATATGAACCACCCTTTCCATGCAAAAAGCGTTGTCATTTGATAACAAAATTCAAATGGATTATGGTGCAATCATTTTCCGCCAGGGGAAATTGCCGGAACCCATGGATTTCGGCGTAATATAACAGAGGCTGTATCAACATTTATTGACTTGATCTGCCTCTGTGGGGGAGAGAATGGGAGGGATCAGGCCTTTACATGTTCTTATTATGTCTTCCAGACTACGTCTTGAAGACCTATTGTTATTAGGTCTTCAAGACTACGTCTGGAAGACCTATTGTTATTATCCGGATTATTATTATTCTTCTTATTATTTGTACCGATTTTCTGTCAGAGCTACAGCACAAACGGATGGTCCGAATTTCATGAAATTTTCAGGGATTGTACCTTTAGTCCTAAATTATAGAATAACGCGGGCGATTTTTGAATTTCAATTTCGTTTTTGAGTTATCTCCCCTTAAAGGAAAAAACTTCAAACCTCGTTAGGTCTTCAAGACTACGTCTGGAAGACCTATTGTTATTATCCGGATTATTATTATTCTTCTTATTATTTGTACCGATTTTCTGTCAGAGCTACAGCACAAACGGATGGTCCGAATTTCATGAAATTTTCAGGGATTGTACCTTTAGTCCTAAATTATAGAATAACGCGGGCGATTTTTGAATTTCAATTTCGTTTTTGAGTTATCTCCCCTTAAAGGAAAAAACTTCAAACCTCGATTTCTCAGTAACTATGGGAGAAAATTGCATAAAACTTTCACCAAAATGTGGACAACAACATTCTTCATCGATTAAGCCCATACCGGTGTTCGGCCGTATAAATAGTTTTTTTGCTATTTTCGAAAAACTGAAAATTTTCTGAAATTTCGCGGTTCAGACGGTACGCGTCTTTGAAAATCTTCTTCTCACTAACGGCAATATATACAGACTAGTGTGATAGCTCGTTGGAAAGCCTAATCAGTGTGTACGAACGTGTATTTGCCGAAACTTTAAATTTCGAACTGTGACTCGCGTTATCTGCCCTTGAAATTCGACATTTTTTTAAAGGGTCATTTTTCGTGTTACGTTCAAAGGCACATTACTCAGTAAGGAAATGTCAAAAATGAAATCTGTTTGATGCATTCTGTTCTACAATGATAGATGAACAAGTTCACTACAGGTCATTATCATATAAAAGTTGATATTAAAGGAAATATGTGGACATAAACAGATTTTTTACATTTTTCGGCGATTTTAACATTTTTCGAGGGTTATTTTACTTTGAGAATTTTAGTTTCAAAACTGTTACAGATATAAATTTTATCATTGATGTTTTGTGAAGCAGATGTAATGAGTAGACGGAAAAAAATATCAACAAGTGATGATAATTTTTTTCCTCTCCATGACCAGTCCTTGAATATTGTGATTTTTGGAAAATCCTCATTTTTAGCACATTTCAAGGTTCCACAGTTTCTTTATTAAGAAAATATCTTTTAATTGATTGTATTTCCACATGCGCTTTTCCAAACACAACTTTTGCTATGTTGTACTCTATCATAAAAATGTTGATAGTTAAGGAGCTAGAAGGACCAACATGGAGTAGGGGTCTAAAAATCTTCAAATTTCAGTGTTTTCAATATAGTTCCATAATTCAGTAATCCATTACTATTTGAGTTATCAAAACAAAACATACATCTTTGTATGTGGATAAACAAGACCTCTTAGACAAAAAGTCATGTGAAGGTCAAACACTGTGTGAAGGTCAAAGAGGAATCTTGAAGACCTAAGTATTGACGCGTCAATCCTAGTTATCCGGATTATTATTATTATTTGGACGTTTTTTCTGTCGTCATTTCTGACCTTATTGACAAGCCGATTTTCATGAAACTTTTAGGGATTGTAGAGTATGACTTAATTTGTGGAATGACGTGGGCGATTTTTGAATTTCGAATTTGTTTTTGAGTTATCTCCCTTTAAAGTCAAAACTTCAAACCTCAATTTCTCGGTAACTATGGGAGATAATTGCATAAAACTTTCACCAAAATGTGGGCAACAACATTCCCCATCGATCATGCCCATAGCGGTTTTCGGCCGTATAAATAGATTTTTGGCTATTTTCGAAAAACTGATTTTTTTGTGAAATTTCGCGGTTCTGACGGTACGCGTCTTTGAAAATCTTCTCCTCACTAACGGTAGTACATACAGACGCATGCTATATCTCATTTGAAAGCTTAGAAATTGCTGCATATAAATTGGTCATATCAAATATCATTTGTTAGCAGTTTTTGAGCTACAGTAGTTTCAAAACGGATTTTTAAGAGTCACGTTCAAAGGGACAGAACTCTGACAGGAAATGTCAAAAATGAAATCTGTTTAATGCATTCTGTTCTACAATGATCGATGAACAAGTTCACTACAGATCATTATCATATAAAAGTTTGTATTAAAGGAAATATGTGGACATAAAGAGAATTTTTAAATTTTTCGTCGATTTTAACATTTTTGAGGGTTATTTTACTTTGAGAATATTAGTTTCAAGACTGTTACAGATAGAAATTTTATTGTTGATGTTTTGTGAAGCAGATGTAATGGGTAGACAGAAAAAAATATCAAGAAATCATGATAAATTATGTTCTGTCCATGACCGGTCCTTGAATATTGCGATTTTTGGAAAATCCTCATTTTTGGCACATTTCAAAGTTCCACAGTTTCTTTATTAAGAAAGACATTTTTAAATTTATTATACATTTACATGCGCTATTCCAAGCACAACTTCTTCTGTGTTACACTTTATCACAAAAATGTTGATAGTTAAGGAGCTAGAAGGACCAAAATGGAGTAGGGGTCTAAAAATCTTCAAATTTCAGTGTTTTCAATAACGTTCAAAAATTCATTACTCCATTACTACTTAAGTTATCAAAACAAAACATGCATCTTTGTATGTGGATAAACAAGACCAACATTGTTTCTGATATACCTTATCAGTAAAATACCAATATTTAAAGTGTTAGGTTTCATTACATTATACAGGGGTCTGAAACAGTCAACTTTACATTACAGCGTTATATCACATGTATCTCGAAAACGGGGACAGATAATTCAACAAAAATTTTGTTCTGCTTCTAGAAATAGTATTCTCTGAAAAATGATGTCATAGCTGACATTGGCCACCTTGATTAATTTTTAAAAAAAGTCTCTAATACTGAATATCAGGTGGAATTTGGTCATTTTGATAATGTATTAGTTACTGTTTACCTCTAAGACAAAAAGTCATGCGAAGGTCAAACACTGTGTGAAGGTCAAACAGGAATCTTGAAGACCTAAGTATTGACGCATCAATCCTAGTTGTTTTTGTGTTTTGTTGAACACATTTCAGTGCTACTGTGTTCAACTCGATCACTGCTTTAATATTGTTAATGTCAAAATGAGAAAATACAGAGGTAAAAAGGTACTTTGATGTAATTTTGGAAAGCATGTTCCTTGACAGAGGTCGCGATCTAGCTGCTTTATATTTTTAACGTTATACTGCTTTCGGGAAACTTTTAATGACAACCGGTAACATATAATTAGAAGGAAATTGAAAGGAAATATGATAATGACCTTCGTCAGTTTGTATTTGTCAACTAGTTCGTTGCGTTCGTTGCATTTACACTGACTGCTTTCACTGACTGGTGGTGACCTTCTAGCGACAAATATGTCAGCTTGGGTTAGACCAGGGTAATAATGTCGGTGAGTGAGTGAGTGAGTGAGGTGGTGTTTAACGTGTTTTGAACAATATTTCAGTTATTAAACACGTGGATGTTGCCATCCAAAAGAGAGTAGATAGATAAGGGAGAAAGGGATCGAAAGGATGAGGGAAAAGACGGAAAGAAAGGCATAGTAAGAGATAGAAAGCAGGTTTTAGAAGGACTCAAATTTGGTCTGGCTTCTACCCGTCGACCTGTCCAGCTTGGGTGACCCTACCAGGAGCATGTAAGCTCCAGCTGGCATAGCTCTCGGGGTCGTCGAAGCACACAAACCACCACACCACGATAAGGTAATGAGTCCAGTGGTGGAATAATGTCGGTAGCGCCTTGAGCATGCACAGGTGGATGGAAATATGCGAATAATAAATACCCATTATTATTATTATTATATTAAAGGCAATTAAAATTGACAAGTGCATGACAAGACAATAGAACCACCTTTGTCCTACATTGACACTTTAATGTGATTTCGGTAAAAGAACACATATATTCATTGTAAACAATTTATTAATAAGAATTTGTTTATATTTTATCCGATGAGTATTGATAAGTAAATATATGTAAAATATATTTCGTATTCGTATCTTGTAATTAATGTCAAGTGAGACAGATAAGCAATGTCTTGTACAGACAAACAAGGCTAGTCCCTTCTCGGCACGACATGGCCATTAAGGAATAAATTAATCAATCAATTATCAAAATGTCATGATCAACTTTTTTTGCACACACAATTACCATCAAGGAAAAAAAAATATGTCTCATTAGGAATTTTATAAGGTTAAGGTTGATTATCAGGACATAAGCATCAACAGAAGCCTCCAGCTGCGTATCTTAAGCTTGTTCAAGCCCTGCGATTTTAGTGAAAATATCATGTAATTTGGAATGTCTTTGGGGCATCCTAGCAATGCCAAAACGAAACTGATAATGTAATTTTAGTACATAAGTTAACATTCTGTTTGCGTTAACATATTTGTATGTCATACCTTAAAGATAACCGTAACTAATTTGGCAGGGCATTGAAATGACCAGGGGTCAAAATTTCGAAAACAGTATTTTGTATTTTTCGCTACAAACTATTCAATAGTGATCAATAGCGTTAGACCTAAGTCCTTTACATTAATGCAATGTAATTGTACTTATTTCTTTTTTACAATCTTTATATGGAATATTTAAATCGAAATTGAAGAAAATCTGAATTTTACAAATATGACCCCACCATCTGTCTTTTTAATCATGCCAAATATCTATCCCGAAATATGGTTTTGGAATGATTATTTTACTAATGGATAATTGGTTGTTCCTTGTACGCGCTTCTGGAGTTATTTTATGGACGTCAAAATGAAACCCAATTTACATGATTTTTGGACTGAGAGACACATGCAAGTGAACAAACGTAAGATAGGCGGCTGTAAGGTCTACAATTAGCTACCTGACGAAGGATTCAGTTTAATGTCCGGCCAAAACTGTAACAGTTACCTGTAAGGTATGATATACGAATATGTTACCAGAAATGACCCTTAAATTCTGAACTGAAATGTCAAAATTATCCGATTCGTTTTCAAAATTCTTTTACATCCCAAAATAATTATAATTGCACTAGGATACGCAGATAAGTTAACAAACTTAAGATTCGCAGCTCTATAGACGATATTTGATATTTATCGTTGACTGAAGTGGATTCTCAGTCACGATTGATAATGTATAATTTTAATTTTACAAAAGAGGTATAATTAAATTAGACGAGAAATATTAAATTATTCTTTAAATGATGTTTTTCCGAAACGAAATGTCGTAATTGAGGGCAATTGAATGAGTTAAGCAGTTAAAAAGCTTGCTATCATGGCCCTATATTGACGTAACGGATGACGTCATACGTTTGTAGAGCTTTTTAACTGAGTAGAATCGCAAACCCCAATCAGTGAAAATAGCGTATTTCACTAATATGATACAAAACCAATAATTTATTAATTTATTCGATGTTGAATAAGATTGCCATGAGATTACTGACTTCTTAACTTTAAATGATTATTTTAATAATTTATTAATTTATTCGATGTGGAATAAGATTGGCATTAGGTCACATTCGTACCAGAGGCTGAGCGCTGCTCCATACTATTAGTACCAATGATTAGGAATCTGTCAAAATGAATCACAGATGTACGAGTATATGCTTAAATTCAATGTTTAAAAATGACAAAACTAAAAAACTACATTGACAAGGGTATTGACGTCAACATATGATTTAAGTACCGCTAGCGATTAGCACGGTGAGGAACCTGTTGGCACATACGGAAGTAATCTCTGAAATTACATTAAGGAATGGAAGCCAAATCCACTTGGAATACTTCGTGATTTTGATAATCAGTTTAAGATCACTACGAACTTTTTAACCACAATTATTGACCAAGGTCATCCGGTATCGTTTAGTAAAGTAAAGGCGAAATAGAAATAAATATATAATAAATGCTTTTAGTAAATTGTTCGTGTTTTTGAACTTTTTAAAATGTAATTGCTTCATACGCATTACCATGTTTGTTCCAAACTTTTGTTTTTAAACGTTTATGTAAAATCCTGAAAAAAGTTTTTCAAGTTCAACGAGAGCAAATCGTCTCGTATTGAAATAATTTTAAAATGTAATAACTTGAGAGTGAGAGATAAATGTTTTATTCAGTTAAGAGTAATAAGTGGACACCTTATTCCATCTTCATTGTTCTTTGCGTGTGGTTTTACGTTAAAGGGTTGAAGAATCAAGAAGTTTTCGTTAAATTCAGTTCTCTGTTAAAATTAGGTTTTCCGCAATTCCCATTTACAATCAACCTGAAGATGTGGTTACGTGAGATTTTCTGCCAAGCTGAGACCAAAGGCGAAAATGTTCAATTTGCAATCGAAATATTGAAATATCGAAAAATAGTATATATTCCTTAACTCAATTAATCATTTGCAACAACTTTAAATGTTTACAGCTCAAAGACAACTTATTGTTTGAAATTTTGGAAATACAGATATACAAACTAACCATGAGGTTACTGACTTTTAAACTTTAAAGATTTTTTCTTATTTGATCACTGTCTCCTGTTTCATATTCCTGGCTCAAACAAACTGCCCACTCTATTTTAACTGATAATGGTAAACAAACGTGGAGGTCTCAGGTGGAAAACTCGAAAAAAGCTTTATATTGTGTTCTGAAACTGCAACTTGAACTTGAAACATACTTAATGTCCCTTCCCCAAAATTAAGATATCCCATTACTACTGTTGTGAACCTCTTGCCACCTTTTACCAATTAAAATGGAAGATGGAATAAGATATCTAAGTCGGAAAGAAAATGTCAATCGTGTCGTATGAATGATGTTGGAAATGAATTCCATTATATTTTTAGATGTGAATATTTTACTTTAGAAAGAACCTTGTACATACTTTTATATTTTTCAAAGAGACCCAATATGTTTAAACTCAAAAACTATTGATGTGTTAAAAGGTGTCAATATTAAAAAAGACTTAGCATTTTTTTAAAATCATAATGCAAAATGTCAAATCTTCCGGCTAATCGATTATGCGCTTCTATGATGCATTTACTGTCGTGTTGTACCTCATATGCCGAGGATATCGGCCTGAGCGTAATAAAGTTCTACTCTGTTCTGTTCTGATAAATTTTTCATCATATTTTTTACGGAAATGACAACCTATTCTCTAAGAGGGAGTTAACTTCTAAAGTAATACGATAACCGAAAACAAAAATGCAAATTAAATTGTTATAAACCTGAAGCACCAGACTTTTATCTTTTTTGTTTCTGAGATCAGATTTTAAAACAGATATCCATTCTTTTCAGAATGTGATCTCAATATTTCAGTAAGATAGTGTAGGTTTCTTTTAAAACACATTTTAACCACGCGTTAAAAACAAATGGTATTTAGGGACCACATACACATGTTCCCATAATTGTTTTAATTTGTATATTACACACTAGTAACAAATTGAAAGGAATCACTTCTTCTGAGTATGATTAATTCCAACATTATTTCATGAGATAATTAAGAGACTAATAAATGATTATTTAGTTTAATTGGTCTTTATCTCATTGCAAATGCAACATAAGTTTTCATACCCTTGATGATACAAATCCAAATTTCATCTGGGCATGAAACATGATGTTTGATGTACGATGTTCATTGGTCCCATATGTGTCAGTAACGGGTGTGACTTCCAGGAATCACTTCAACTATCCATACTGTGCTGTCAATAAGAGCCAGGATGTCCCCTACTGGAACGTTGTTCCTTTCTTACACAAAGAGGTCTAGATGATTATGACCGGCGACATGTAGCATGTGCCAAAGATGTTCAATGGGGTTAATGTCCATCCATAGGAACAATTGTTTCTGTTCCAGAAAGTTTTAAATCACCCTTTTCATCCATCAAAATGAAATAAGGATCCAAAGCACCTTCATACGGTCTAACATTAACACAATTGGGTTCATCCATGTAACGCATCCCTGTCAGTGTACCCCTCTAAATGGTGTGCAGATCAGTTCGACCGTCCCTACTGATTCTTATCACGACAATTATATAAAATATCACCGTGGTATCATTAAAACGTTTCTCGTTCTCTTTGCCATACCCCCTGGTCTCTGTCTGTAAGCTCAAAAGAGTGCCGAATCTCAGCTGTGAACATAATTACTAACCAGTCATTGTGTGTCAGTATCACATGCTTTAGAGCCAACTTCAAACCATCTTCACAACGTCACGGGCGAAACGAAGCTTTCCGTTCCTCGATACGTTTTGACCTTGCCGTGGGAAGATGACTTCAAACGTTCCCGTCTGTGAAGCAAGGTTAAGGGTGATGCAAACACGTGCTCTCCTTGAATTGAAGGCAGCATTATGAAGACGGTTTCTTATCGTTTGTGTGGAAAATTTATCCAAAAGGCGTTACGAATCACATTTCGCAGCTGTCCAGAATGAGTGACGTCATGCCTGAAGGATGATAGAATGATTTTGTTTTGTTGTTGACCGATGACGACCACCAACATGACGATGTGCTGCTGTACAAAATGGTTGATGCGGTTCAAAGCTTGTATGCTTAAGCTCAAGTTAAATGCTTGTGCAACATGACTTTGTGACAGACCAGTTTCAATGATTCCAATTAATCTTCAACATTGCTCGAACGTTAAACGCCATTGTCTTTGAAGAAGCATTGTTTGTGTTTGATATAACGTCTTTTTTCTTCACATTTCTGGTAAAGAAATCAATAACATAGGATAACCTTAATTCTACCATAAATGTGCAAAATACTCGTTTCTGATTGGCTCCTTTGAAAAATCAGAGGGCGTATAATTTGGTTATACGGTGCTCTGTTTAATTCAACTAATGCGCAATGAACAAGTAGTTTTAAAATATTGCTGTTGTGTCGAAAATGTTCACAAAATATGCAATTATAGCGTTGTTTGTACATTATTTATAGAATTTATTCAAACTTTCCACAAGCTTAACGCTTGCAGTCTGTCAAAACCGTTAGATAAAAACGAACTCGACAAAGTTTAACCGGCCAGAATATAAATCGAAATGCGGCATACACTTACCTTGAATTTATTTACAACACCAATGCAATTATACCGACGTCAAGTTTGTGAATATATGCAGAACTTAACATAACGCTAACAACCGTCACGAAATGATAAAACGTCCATTGCATAGAGTGAGCTCCCTTTGCAGCATTCGGATATTTGTCGGTAATCTCCGAGGCCTTCTATTTGTAACGTCATTCGAGATAACCAAATCCGTCAACACTGTGAATGTCGCTCCGTGGAAATCGTGCACGGGCATCATGACACAGCACACCTGAGTCAATGCGAAAGAATATAGTTCAATTTTAAATCGCTATTATGGCAGAATGGAGATAAACATACTGTGTTTCTATACATTTAAAGCCTCACGCTACGCGTTCGACTTTAAATTGAATTTAGAGCTATAATAATTCCGTTATATGCAGCTGATTTACAAACACAGTATGTTTATCTATTCTATTCCTAACAAATAAGGCAATATGAGCCTGCACGAGCATGTGTGTTAAAGTCATTGCCTACATGTCAATTCAAATATGAATGAAATGGCATAAATAGTTGATAATTTTTTGCAAAATATAATGTTTATTCCTAGTGCTGCATATATTTATTATCCCAAAAGTCTAACCTCAACAGCATATTAAACTGCATTAAGTGTAATTCCACATGTGAACCCATCTTTTTTTACGATTGTGGCGTCCGTTTTTTCTTTCAGTTACACCACAGTCAAACATTGAGAAGAAAGTCAAGCATATTGATTCATCTTTTTCCATTTTATTCCCCTATAAAACCAATTATTTTGGTGGGTGGTTGTTGTTTTGACAAATGTCAATCTTCAGTAAGTAGAATTTGACACGTCGTTTTGGGTTTCAAAACATCTAACTGAAAATATTCCTTTTTTTTACCATCAATCAATTTGTTGCTGCCCGAATTTACTTCAAAGCTATAAAAAATTTACTTTTGCTTTTCTTCCAATGAATGTTTTTTTTTATATAAAAACACATTTCAGAAAAGTTCATCCTTAAGTAGAAACCTTGGACTAAAGTGCATTTTATCTACTTCCAGTTACCATAAGCATCAAAGTGTTTTTTTTTCTTTTTAAGTTTTATTGGTGATATCTTATTTTGCAGACAACTTAACAAATGCTATAGATACAGAATATCAGGTTGAATTACATTGTACATATATGCCATCCCCTGATTGTCCTTTCTCGTCGTTTAACTATATACGTGTGCCTATAATCCTTCTGTATTGGTTAAGTTATATAAGAGTGGGGCTTGCAAAAGGCCAAGGTAAGTGATGTTTTTGTTCGCTAACTACGTTTTGTAAAAAGGCCATAGTAATTTAATGTTTATTTGGGTTATGTATTTCCATTCCTTTAATGTAGTTTTGGTACCGAAGGGTGTAGAATTGTTTATCAGATTTTATTTCATCTTAAGTCATGGTTACTATGCTTCTCCACTCAAACTTTCGTTCCTTCAAAACCCGAAGACATGTTAGGAGGTGCGTGTTTTATCTTTCTGACAACAAAATCCCAAAAATTTCTCGACTTTGAAATATTGAAATCATTCAAAAGTAACATACAGAAAATACTAAACGACGTTCCGTTTAATATCATTTTTATGACACAAGTTTGGTATATAAGGAGCGAAAACGGGTTGAATACTGATACCATTCACGAGTTTTTAAAAAAATGTTATCAAAAGGGGACAAGTTTAGTGTTTTATTTATTACTGGCTTAATGACATCGTCAAAAACTTAAAGATCACCCCCTCGCATTGTTACGCCATACTTAACGATTATGACGAAATCATTACGCCATGTCATTCGGTCTGCGCGCGTTGTTAATACACAATGTTTAATATAGATCTATTAAACAGCGACATTCAACCGGCGAGTAATAAATACAAATAATGAAGGTGAGTCAAGAATTAACCGTTGGAATCGGTGATGACACATGTTTTTCATTAATTATTCCCGATCCCATTATTGAATGTGAGTGAAGCTAAAGATGCCTTCAGTACAGATCTGATTAACACCTGATTTGAAGACACAAATGGAAATGAAGATTGCATATCAAATGAGAAGGAAATGGTTTCTTATTAGGATCTTTCTGTACAGCTCATAACAGGACTTTAATCATGATAAGGATTGATAGTCAACAGTTCTTGTTGGTGTAGACAATGATATATTTTTGTTGATGTATACGTAATGTCAATTTGAATAACATTTATATAGTCCGCTTGAATAACACACATATGTTTCTATATGAGATTGACGAAGTGAAAACCTATAAATCTTATTTAGTAATTAAATCAAGCACTCTCTCTTAATGTTCTACATCTGACAATTATTTGTTCTTTTAATTGACATTTTTTTATGTTTTAAATGTTTGGACATGTTTTGTTTACTAAAATTTGATCATAAACTGTCGTAGTTAGTTTTCAGTAATCTTTAGAACCAATAACAATTTTTTTAAAGTTTCTGCATCTGTCGCCACTGAAATTTCCATTTAACACACGAAGCTAGACTTTACCGTTAAAGTGAATTCCAGGCAATACATAAAGCGACCCCCCTGGGCAATGTTTTAAATTTCTCTCACCTTTTAACTGTCGCACACGTATTCTACATTGTGAAATGAGACAAATGTTTGCTCTACCAAACAAGAATTCTTTCCAGAGGTTTCAAATATGACTTTGAAATAGTGACCTTGTTCCTATGCTATTGTGTAAACGCAAACATCGACAAATCCTCTATTTCTATGACCCAGATTCTAAAGAGACGAAACACGAAGCAGGAATCGGCTAATCGAACACTGCGACTACCCTAACACAGGAAGAAATGTTTTCATCGTGTTTTCTATTTGAAGTTCCACTTAAATCATGACATACATAAAAGAAGACCATCTGATGTGACCTTCATGAAATTGCATTTAGGATTCTTTAGATGTAAGCAATCGTCCAGTCAAATCATTAGTAGCATCTTATGATGGATGAACAAATTGATAACATGTCGTAGTTATGAGATATTGATCCTTGGTAGCATATAAAATACTTTCGAATATAGCACAATGTAGGTGCAATTATGAAGGTAGTAATATTATGAAGTCTTTGGATCCTCAATTATAGCTTTTTGGTTTAAGGTTTGAGCTGTAGGACTTTTAAAGGAGCAGTAGCACGTTTTTTGACAATTTTATATATAACATTTTCACTGATAATAGTACGTTGTATTATTTTGAAAGTGTCAAAAATCGCATTACACAAACCAATCATCCATAGTCAGAGGACAAACTATGAAGATTCACATAAAATCCATTGGCGGCCATTTTGTGAACACCTTTAAATATTTTGAGTAAGAAAAAGGAATCGCATTGCTAAACTTTACAATATATATTTGAATAATTACTGCTCCATTTTGTTTAAATACATTGTCTTTCAATTTGAACCATTAATTTTCATGTTCATTACATCACCTTATATTTC
Source organism: Steromphala cineraria (assembly GCA_916613615.1). Lineage (NCBI taxonomy): Eukaryota > Metazoa > Mollusca > Gastropoda > Trochida > Trochidae > Steromphala > Steromphala cineraria. Next base: position 55,981,201 of record OU744725.1, on the reverse strand, counting down.
CCCTTAAACCGTGCTACTGCCCCTTTAATATCTTAATCCCATGATTTATACGCTGTGATGAATGCAGTGGATTTCAAAATTTCCAGAGTTAAAATATGATAAGTAAATGCAGTATATCAGATATGAAAGTCTTGTATCAGACATTATTAAATAACTATCAATGATATGGCACTTATACAATTTATACGGCCTGCACTATACGAATCCACAACTGGGCCAATACAGGAAAACTGGGCCAATACGAGCAAAACAGGTCCAATACGAGCAGACTGGGCCAATACAAGTCTGAGCATGCTCATACACACTTTAAATGGCGAGAGTCCGAAGCCATCGCTTCAAAACTTTCAACATATATGACAGTTCATCAATCTCATTGATAATTTTGATTTCGGTAAAAATTAACTCTCTAATGTTGTGCAAATAAATTACAAAGAAGTTAATTGATAAAAACGTCATTAATCAAGTTCGCCTCGGGCCAATACAGCAGACCTTGGACCTGTATCTGGACCAATACGGAAACACTTGATTAATAACATTATAGTAAAAGTAATGTTATTTTAGGGTTGCCTGAATTATATAACAAGTTTGCTGCGTTAACTGCATCCAACAGGTGTATATGTATTCTGAATGGTTTTCCCAGAAGCGAAACATGAACATGATATTTTACACTAAATTTTAACATTTCTGTTTCTTGAATATTTCAGGGAATGTTCGTAACGTTTTCAAAATTATGTAGTCAACTTCACCAATAGATGTTTTACATTTTAGTGAAATGTCCTTGATGTGATAAGTTGATTAGATTAGATCAGGCTGAAAAGATGATCAAAGACAACTTAAAGCTATTATGAGTTCACATCTATGATATATGACATATGTCTTGCGACGTGCATGAAAATAAAAAATTTGCTGATAAGAAGACATGATCAAAGAGAACGCAGGTAGCCTTTCAATTTATCCTTTGACAAAGTTTTTGAAATTGTTTTAGAAAGTCCGATTGAACCAGATCACTAAGAAAGTTTTATCCTCTCCAATTGATAATTTAATTTCTCAAGCTATCAGTCATATCTTTTTACATCAAAATGTTCAGGTTATAGGCGTAATCTCCGATGAAGACTTTCTTTGATTTCTCCCTCAAAAATGTGAACAGTTTATCCTAGAAGAATAGGTTAAAATATGTTCAATCATATGTTCTGATCATCTTCCATTCTCATTTATCGAAATGTTACCTTATTTCCTTTATTTTCAGTCATAAGCTTCCAATAAAAGATTGTGTACAGTTTATTTGAATTGTCACATTAGGGGAAACTGCTGAAACCCACGGATTTCGGCGTAACATACCAGAGGCTAGATCAAATTTTCTGGACTTGATCTGCCTCTGTGGGTAGAGAATGCGTTCATTGATGTAAAGCAGATAATTGCATGGCATTTTGAGCTACATTTAACTGTCATCATATAGGCTTTCCACGTGCGATATGTGGCTGGTTTGATTCGTTTGAACAGTCCGATGTCAACATTTGGTTGTATGACTGTTATTCCAGGTTTTTTTCAAATCTTATTTTAAAAATAAATACATGACAAGTGTTGCTCTTAGCTCAAGTGTTACATTTATCATACATTTAGATAAGTTAAAGAATTAAATTAACAGGGTAATATGCATTAAACAAACTTGCAAAAATCTTTATTCTTTATTGATACCTCAGAAAAACACAAACTTGTATATGAACAATATAAGCATAATTGTTACCTTTTGATCGTCGTTATAATGTGTTTTCAAATGTAACTTAAGTGTAGGAAGGTTGAAATACATCCGTAGTGTTTAAGTCTTTTAAGTTTAGAGGGGTTGAAAATACTTTCTCGTCAGTTGATAATGCTTAGTTTTGCCACTGCATCAAAAACCCCTTACATGCCATAGCTTTAAGTATCACAATGTAAAAGAGGTCGGTAACTTTTATCCAAAATAAGATAATAAACTTTTTTAACTCTATGTTCTTCAACTTTTGAATATCCTCGATGTTATAAGATACGAAAACTTTCAATGGATTTGGTTATTGACGCTTTGCCTCGGGTAAACTTGACTTGACTAGACGTATATGTTCAGAAGAAGTTCCAATGATAACATGCACTGTACACGATGAGGGATTTGGTTGGATAGATATCATGATATGGATGGAGCTACGTGGAAACAAACACTCTAATAAAGGTGGATGCCTTTAAGTTGATATCATCGTGTGTTGTAGACTCTTGGTTGTGACAAGACGTTTAAAGAGACTGTACACAGGCTCCAATGGTTGTACACCTGGTAACAGACTGATTGCACACGCATTGACACATTTTTATCCCCCGTCACGAAGTGGAAGAGGGGTATAGGTTTGGGCTTCGTCCGTCCGAGTCAAATGGACAATTGTTTTCAGAAATTATTTAAGATACGTTCACCGAACTTGTTGTGAGTCTTCAATGTATCAATACCTTGATGGAGTTCACAAATCAGAGCCGCAAAATCATTTTTACGCAGTTATTGCCCTTGTTTTGTGTTTTTGGATTCTGTTCGAGGGAGTCGTCAAAGTGTACAGTTTTTCTCAGAAACTATTTAAGATAGGTTCACCAAACTTGCTGTGTGTCTTCATTGTATCAATACCTTGATGGAGTTCAATAATGAAGTAAATGCAATTACTTATTACCATCCTGTCTCAGGGAACGAACGTTACGCTAACTTCACTAATCTGTACCCTGGGCTCAGAAGCTAGATTCGCTCGCGCGGCGCGACTTAGAATGTAGCCAATCAAACTATTCAATCCACCTGTGGGATGAATATAAGTAAACACAATTATACAATTTATTTTTAAGCTTGAACAGGGAAATAAATTTCATATTTGTTTACTTATATTCATCCCTGTTCAAGTTTGACAATAAATTTCAGAATTCATTTACTTCATCCCATAGTGTCATTTGATGTAAACGTCACCAATCCTTTGTGCATGAACGATTCGAGAATAATGACATTGGATTCAAACTTCATGATAACTCTTTCTTAGCTGCCGATTAATTTACCTTCATGATGAATCTCAATATCAAACCCTTTTGTGGTAATGCCCGTTGACCAAGTATACATTTCAGATTCGGGGAGCGTTACATACATGTAATATACCGGTAAACATTAGAAAGAGACAACTTTCAAATTTGATTTTAAACTAACAGTGATTATCTAAGAATCTCTAAAAATAGTTATCATGAGAAGGTATAATTTATAAAGATAGTGTATGCGTGATTCATCAGCCCAAGAGGAAATGAGAAGGAAATGGAATAATGAAGCAATCATCTAACGACATATTATGGAACATTTCACACTAATCACGATTCCACTAAAGGGTTAAGAAATTTTCTAAGATTATATGAAACACGTGAAAGATGAAGTAGATGTTTTTGAATGGCCTTCAGAAATTTTAAAGATAACCGATTTATCAATGGTCTTTCACCAATGAGAGAGCACACCTTACTACATACATGTAGAGGAGATTACACTCTTAAGGCAAGAGAGAATGTTTCAAACATTTATCATGACATTAGATCATGACTTGTCTCGTCTGTCTGATTGTGATTGCTAAAAAATCAGGTCCTTCACGATTAATCCTTGGGGCATTTAAGGATCATTTTACACAACATTTTCTTTTCATCGCCTACACGCCACAAGTCATTCTCTCCCCACAGAGGCAGATCTAGTCAGGAAATGTTGATACAGCCGCTGTTTTATTAAGCCGAAATCCGTGGGTTCCGGAGGAAGTTTCCCCTAGCGGACAAAATTTGCACCACCATCCATTTGAATATCTGAATCAAATGACAACGCTTTTCGCATAAAAAGGGAGGTTCGTTTCACAATGCCTTTGCCATCATCTAGTAGCCAAAATGATTATTTAAGAACATCATTGCTTATTGCACAACTAACTTTGATTGCCTCCAATCAGGTATTTACCATTCTACCCCACAAACTCAGCGTATTAGAACATTCATGACTTGAGAGAGAATTGGGTTAGTGAGTTATTGCCTAACAGCTTTTAGTGGAGTGATATGTGGGCTTGATTCATATTTACTACAATAAATTCTTTGAAATCACTTGAATATGATCACATCATTATGTCCTGTATTTTTTAATGTTTTCTTTTATGATGGTACTGAAACTCGAGACTATATATACATTTCTTACTTGGTTGATTCCATAACATATCAGGTGAACATTGAATGACCGATATTGTTTCCTCACAATAGCACATTGTTACGTATATCGGAAAAGATAAAATGGCAACATTAATGTAGTCAAGGATTTATAGAATTATGGAAACGTTATCCCTGGTGTTTGATTGTCCAACTTGATTCATGTTTAGTGATGTAGGTATTCAATAGTTTGTATTGTTTCCACAAAATCAAGAAACAAAAGGCAGTGCTTCGATTCTTAACAAGTTACACTAGTTATTTATCTTAAATAAAACTACATTTGAAACATAACAATGATAATAATAATCGTTAAAACGCTCCGTACTTGTACATTGGAAATTCGGTGTATGCCTGTGGCACCAAGTAGCAACACTTCACATGCATGATAGTTTAAATGGGGCAGTAGGCTGTAGCACGTTTTTTTAAACTTATATTTCCAATTTTCCCCTGATAATTGTATCTTAATGCTAAATGTTTTGTTTTGATAGTGTCAAAACTCTCATTACTTAAACCAATGATCCATACTCAGAGAACAAATTATAACGATTCACATAAAGCCCATTGGCGACCAGTTTGTGTGAACACCTTTAATTTATTTTGAGTAAGAAAAAGGAATTGCATGGCTGAACTTTATATTATTCTTTGATTTATTACTGCTTCATTTAGCTTGAATACATTGTCTTTCAATTGGAACCATCTCTTTTCATTTTCCTGACATCAGCTTTTATTCCCCCTAAAACGTGCTATTGTCTTTTACCTGATGTATAACGATATTGATTCATTTTAAGAAAATATACATACCTGTATGTGTGCAAAACATGGTAACCCTTTCATTTAAATTTTCATCTCGTGTCTCCAAGGGCAAACTGAACTAAGTTTTTAATTTCAAAGCTATATCTGTTTACGCTAATTATGAAAAACAAGCATTTCAAAAAACGTCGTTTAAAATCGCATTAACTAGACGAGACAGGATTGTGAAATTAGTCCCTTTGCTTGTTTTTTAAACTCACTTACAGACAAAAAGCGTGCACAAATAATTTCTGTCAAGGTTATTTACACTCAGGGGCAAAAGAAACGATACCATATAAAATGCATCATAGGTTAAGCTACGAGTGATATTTACGGCTGAAACAGGGTAAATTCTTGTCTTCAAGAGCTAACTGAACGTTTTTAATTTCAAAGCTATATCTTTTAACCTTTTGAAATACACGCCTTTCAAAGAACGCCGTTTAAAAATCTCCTTAACAAGACGAGATAGGGTAGTGAAAATGGCCCTTTTCCTTGTTTTTAAACCAACATACAGGCAAAATGCGTGACAAACTTACTTCTACCAGGGTTATTTATATTTATAACATCTCAAATTTATTAGATTTTCACATTTCATAATTTTTACGTTCCAATTCCAAAGATTATGACCAAAAATAACATTGAAAGAGCTGTTTTAGGTCCCCTCGTCTATTTGAACAGTCATACAATTAAAAGTATCATTTTTTTATGTTTGATATCGTGAATGTTTTTTAGAACTAATGTGCCTATTACAAGGATTCGTAGTCGCATTTCATTTACAATAGGATTTTGTTTTGCACTCTTTTGAAAAGTTGGTATTATTTCTTTTGTCCCTGAGTGTATATTGATAACATCTTAAATTTATTAAATTTATACAATTCTTAATTTTTGTATTCCAATTCGAAAGATTATGTCTACAAGTAACACTGAAAATGTTATAGGACCCTACGTGTATTTGAACAGACATACAATTACAAGTACCATATACTCTGATATCTAAAATTGTGACTAAATCTTCACAACTGATGTGCCTATCACAAGGGTTCGTAGTCGCATTTCATTCACGACAGGTTTCTGCTTTGTAGTCTTTTGAAAAGTTGGTATCCTTCATTTGCATTGTATTAATGTAACAAATTTATACCTAACAGAAACATACTTTTTCCGGTGATATTTGAAAAAGTATGAAACAAGATATTGAGAGATAAAAAACAATTATTCTTAATCTTATACTATCCAGCATTATTTTCATTTTGCATGTAAATGGACAATTTTCCCAATGAAATATTAGTAAGATGCGATATTCTGTATATTTATGCAAAGACAATGTCCTTTCTAATTCGATTTATAGCTACAAGAGGCATGTTTGTTGTTCTTAACCTTCGATGGGCCTGCACAGGAACGATTACTCTTGCAATGTTTCCTGTTCGAGAATTTATTACTTTACTTGACAGTATATTACAGGACATGTGCACCTATAAGTTTAAAGCAGATCATTTTAAATCCGACCAGGAGGACACTTTCAAATACACACATTCACCGTGAATATTAATTATCTCAAAAGATGATTCCTGCTTTGAGAAACATACAATTAACAAATTAATTACATACATAACGGTTATAACCTATTTGAAATTTAGAAGTTAAACTTGTATAACTTGCGCAGTCAGCAATACAAAGGTTTAACTAACGAGTTTCAAACAGGTTATAACTTTGTGGTCCAACACTTTATGAAAAGCATTTATTAAAATTTTGACTCTGATCTTTGATGAAAGTTTAAGTTTCAAACACAACTTGAAAATGGAATGCAAAATCGATTGACAGCAACACATCTGTTTTGACTCTATGCAACAGCTCCTAAGTTCCGCTCACATTACTTTCGCCTCCCTGAAATAAGGTCACTGACAAAAAATAGTTCTTTAAAAAGATTATGAAATAGATACATGTTTTTCTTTTGAAACATTGAAGTCAATTATTATACACAAGAATGAGTGTAAAGTTTTATCTATACACTTTAAAGGGGCAGTATGACGTTTTTAGGGGGAATAAAAGGTGATGTCAGGAAAAGGAAAAGTAATGGTCTCAATTGAAAGATAATGTATTTAAACTTAATGGAGCAGTAATAATTCAAATATATAACTTAAAGTATAGCCATGCGATTGCTTTTTCTTACACAAAATGAATTAAAGGTGTTCACACAAAATGGCCGCCAATGGATTTTATGTGAATCTTCATACTTTGTCCTCTGACTATGAATGATTGGCTTCTGTAATGAGATTTATGACACTGTCAAAATAATACTTTTAGCATTAACTTAAGATTATCAGTGAAAATTTTAAAATATAACATTATCAAAATTTTTTTGTGAAAACAGTGTGTTAAGTTGGTTTCAACACTGTGCAATTCTACATTGTCTTAATAGTTCTAATGGTCACATGACCTTGTTTCGTCCAATCAGCAGGCACGATTCGTATAACGGTTGTTTTTATCATCATTCATTAAAATGTATACCGGTCACATGACCTTGTCTGATCCAATCAGAGGGAAGCATAACACCCAGAATTTCATAGTCTGAATTATTCATAAACTCCTCTCAAATATTTCTCAATTATGGTCAACAGTATAACATCATGAACACTTTGCACACACAAACCACTTAAGAATTTTTTTCCGAGATCTAATCTCGGTTACATTCCTTGATTGTCGGTCTTTATTGTGATTGCAATCGTCCTTCGCCCTTTTTGTACATACACTTGATTCACGTTAGGCTAAGTGTCAAATTTTGCACCCTATTCGTATATATTTTTTTTTGACTGAGTGCACTTCCGCCCTGCTGATTGAACTAGACGTCCGAGTGCTGTTGGATCCGAAAAAAACGTAAGAATGTTTCTCAAACTTACTTAGCTGACATCAGCTGTAGGGATACTCATTCGGCCAGATTGAAACGTAATTCTGCACTGCTAATTTCTCAAATTCCCCTACTTTGAGATCGGTTGTAATGCTTTTACCCGTGGTGAAAAGTGATAAATGGGATGTCTCCATATAGGTACCCACACAAATTATATATTTATGTTAAAACGTCTCTTGGTGTCATTTTTGGCAAAAGAGCATGAAATTCTGACTTCTCTTTACGTTTCGACCCATTTTTAGCGAGCATTTTGTAATCTCGAGAGCCGGTTGTGAAGCCTCAATACAAATGATGATCTTACATGAGCATTGGAATGGCTGATGACATTCCATCTTGACATTCAGTAACTTATATGGTCAGGGTCACACATTCTGGCTTCCGTTGGTATCAAAATGTGTTGGTTAAAGAGACACAGAGTATGTTGATAGGATCACATATGTCAAATTTTGAAATCGATGTTATTACATCGGGAACCACCAACTGTTACTGAAAATAACAAGATAAAGGTCAATCAGTACATTAGAGCGAAAATGCGGCCATTCAAAGTCGAGATTTTGATCGAAAACCGGACAATGTGGTTTGAGTGGCGTGCGCAAATTCGTCAAACGTAATTTTGAAACCTTGTCATAAGCTGACAGGAAGATGTATTCGATTCGATCGTGTTTATTAGGTATTGTAACTATTAGGTAGATTAATTGGATGCATAATTTCGAATATTAAACGTAATTGAGATGTTTTCCTGATTGTTCAATAAAATCAAGCATTTTAGATATATTATGCATAAATGGATATATTTGCAAGTCCAGTGATGAGATATGAGCTTCAATCAGCAAATTAGATATTTTGTAGCTTATCAAAACCAAATAACATTTTAAGAAAGATACTCTGTGTCACTTTAAGGTACTTGTATTGGACACGCAGATCACGCTGTACATCCCAAGGTGATTTTGGTCAAGGTCTTTTGAAACTGTAAGACATAATTTCTCTTTTGAATTAAATTCAATAACGTTATTGATATCAATTGTTATATTCTAATTTATATTTCAATTTTTCAGCACAAACACTTGGCATGTATATTGCATCTGTCTTAAAAGGTTTCATTTCCTTTTCACAGGGATATGCATTGCTTTAAAACAGGGTTGGACGGGTATATATACTCATAGACCCTAAGCTATTACTATATAAAAGAAAATGGTAGGGTCTATGAGTATATATGTCATTAAAGGGGCAGTAGCACGTTTTTTGAATATCGCATATTCTCAATTTTCCAGTGGTAATTGTACGTTAATGCTAAATGTATTATTTTGATAGTGTAAAAAATCTCATTACATAAACCAATCATCCATAGTCAGAGGACACATTCTTAAGATTCACATAAAGTCCATTGGCGGTCATTTGTGTGTGAACCCTTTAATTCTTTTGTGTAAGAAAAGGGAATCGCATGGCTAAACTTTACATTATATATTTGATTTATTACTGCTTTATTTAGTTTAAATACATTGTCTTTCAAATGAAACCATTTATTTTCATTTTCCTGACCTAACCTTATATCCCCCCATTAAAACGTGATACTGTCCCTTTTAAACGCTGTGTTAAGCGATACATGTCCCTGTACCTTTAAGCTCTAAGTTAAAAATTAATTAACAACTGAAAGTACAACTTTCTGTAGGCGATGGACACCCTGTGTGAATTATTCGGAAATTTTACGAGTATATCTCGAAATAGATAATTAAAAGTATAAACAATGTACCTTATTATGTTTTTCAGTTTCATGTGTCAAATTAATCTCCTACTAGTTGGCTCCAAGCAGGTGTACAAACATTTGCGAAAATACTATTAAGAACTTACAACCTAAACTTGTATTACTTACTCACCTTGTGTAGCCATTCATACAAACGTATAACTATAACAGGTTATAACCGTGTGGACTAACCCAATGTTAAAAAATGTCCTTATCCTTATGTCCTTATTATTTGGTTTTGAAATAGGGAAAGTTTCAGATTTAATTGAAATTATATAATTAAAAGCAACATCAAATAAAATTGAAGCAAGTCTTTAACTTAGTCCTCAACGCAGCTATTAGTGCAGCTTCCCTGTTGGTGGTCCACTGACAAAACGTGTTTTCAATCAAATCGATTGTGTATTCTAGCTTACCCATGCATTTTATAAAACATATTTGTGAAGAATATGTTATGATGGCTTCAAGAGCAATGCAACATTGTTAAAATGGGCCTTATGTTCACATGACTCTATTTCGTCTAATCATAACACAACATTTAGTGTAAACGCCAAAATGCTATATTGATTTCTATAACCTCCAGTTAAGTGTTTATTTGAATGCGGACTTGTAACATGACCATGTTAAATCCAATCTTAAGGGAGCATATCACTTTGATATCAAAATCTTAATTTATATATAAATGAATACCATCATTCCTAATAATTGCTAATGTGCACTTGCATACTGAACGTTTATCTTTTGATATTTTCTCTTAACTTTTGAAATATTGAGGAGATCATAAATGTTCATCTTAGTTAAACTTCTAGTGTCTATGCTAACACCGTTATCAAGCAACTTGCAACATTAAATAAAGAAGTTGTAAATCCATAGAAGTTGTTCACTATTTCATCTTATCAACTTCTTAATGCCCCTCGAAGGTGTTGTTTCCCAAGGTGTCTTTAATACATTCATGAAACACCTCATTGATTTAAAAGCACTCATATACACGCAACACAAACATTAGCCTAAATATCATTTGTTAATGGGCTTTGTGGCTTTGAGGAACTGTAGAGTTGTTTGACATCATACATAATGTACTTACATTTCTGAGTCTACAAATAGCATCAAGTCTCAATAAAACCTGTTCTTGCAGGAAGTAAGACTACTAGATATAATGTTGTCTCCATATGAAAATAGAATATACATTAACTATGTAAACATGTATTACTCTCAGCACTAAAAAAACAAACTCCCATTATTATCCCCCGTCACGAAGTGGAAGGGGGATATTGGTTTGAGTTCCGTCCGTGCGTACGTGCGCCCGTCCGTCCGAGTTAAAGGGGACAGCTTTTTTCAGAAACTATACTCCCTAAACAAAAAAACGCACGGAGGTAAAATTAGGTACAATATTTCTTTATTTCAAATGACAATTACTGACTGCACACACATGGTACGTAGTCCAAACTTTGCAAGGTGAGAGTCAACTGTTATCTGCAAGACGTGAATGTACTTTTCTGTCACCACAACGTCAATGTTACACGTGATGCCGGCTGTAACGTCAATACCTATTGTGACCCCGTTTGCTTGGAGCACTGCTTGACATCTCCTCGGCATGGACTGAATAAGTCTACGAATTGTCGCCTGTGGTATTCTCGCCTGTTTATCCTGCAAAGCGTCACGTAGATGTTGAAGTGTTTGGGGTCGTGGATGTCGCCGTCGGAGTCGTTTATCGAGAACATCCCAAAAATGTTCGATCGGGTTTAAATCAGGAGATTTAGCGGGCCAAGGAAGCACTGTGATGTTCTTATTGGCGAAGAAGTCCTTCGGGATGCGGTCTGGCATTATCTTCTTGAAAAATTTGTCTTTGTGGATTGAGAACTGGAAGGAGGTGATGTTGCAGAATTTCATCTCTGTAGCGAGTGGGATATTTTCTTTGTATGCTCATAGAATGCAGCCGACTTTTTTATATTTCAATGAACAAAACGCTATTAAGTTTATCAAACATGTTCATCATGTTCTATCACTAAAATCTATGAAAGAATCGACTAGCATCACAACCGTTGTTAGAGCTGTGTTGCACCAAGGATGTTCATTGCTATGGACGTCCTTGGTTGCATTACCTGATATATTCTTTCATTAAATGAAAAGGGATATTTATTCAGATTTTGAGTTGGCACTGGGTTGACGTCTTATTCCATTCTTAGATATAGACACAAATCAAGGTTAACGTATGGTTAATTTTATTTGACACTTTTGAACCTCTTGATGCTCAGATTGTCTCTCTTACATGTTGACATAGAAGTTTCAAAATAAGTTTTGTGTTAACTGTACTGCAGTATTAATGACTTGGTAACTGTCTGTTCAGCAGAAAAGCAATGGGTATTTTACATCAAACACCATTTGCGGATCAACAGGTGGTGGCGGAGTTCCAAATAAAGTAAATTTTGAGAGTCGTATTTTTCTCTTAGTTGTTAATATTCGTTTAACTTCTCAATCCATTCAATAAGATAATTTTTTCTGAGTACACTTCAAAAGTTGTAATGTTGGCTGTTGGAGCTCACCATCAATACGAAAATTTTGTATCCGCCCTTTACAAATTTTAGTAAAGAATTAATCTAAATTGCAAATATATAAAACCAGTAATGTTTTAGCAACTAAGTTATACATCTGGGAACACTAAGGCTAAGGAAGCGAATCATTTCAAGCTTATATTACAATGCAAACATAATTAAAGACCTCCCACTGTTACCAATTACCACCATTTAAGCTGATACTTGTGATCAGCGAAGCATGTCACAGAATTCCTCAGTTTTTCGCTATTTTCAAACGTTGCAGGAACAATGGGTAATTGTGTTACAGTAATTTTGAATATTTTTCTATAAAGAAGAGAATTTCGTCTCTTTATCGCGAACCTTGAATTTTGGAACACATAAGTAGAACTATTTTATTTTGCCTATGAAAGATACCCTGTTCAGCAAGATCTGATCATGATATACATGTCTGTAAGGGGAGAAACGTATTTAGAAATGCAATCTGTAAAAACGACCAGGAACAAACACATATTAATTTAAATTAAAATGAAAAACATCATCGTAAAGAGCATATATTTATCTTTATACTTTGAACCTTGAATTTTGGATAGATGCAAGGGTTATTTAGTGACATGAGTCTAAAGACCAACTCCTTCAATAATCATCTACAAACTTATTTCTCTATCCGGAGAGATTATCGCGCATGCTGAATATAATAGCTGGTAATGAGTCTTGCACGTAATCCACTGGCTCTAAGTCGATTTCTTATAGTCTGTGCTGAGATGTTACGTAGTACTGGGATATTCCATGCGGTTTCCGTTACTGCCACTGTCCTATTACGTAGATGGATCAACCGGATGTGACGATCCTGGGCTGCAGTTGTAACCCTTGGCCTACCACTTCTTGGGCGGTCCCGGGCGGATCCAAGTTGTTGGTAGCGATTTCTAAGACGTGAAATCGTACTGTGGTGGACATGGAAGTAACGGGCAACAGATGCAACCGACTCTCCAGCCTCTAGACGTCCAATTGCAACATTACGATCTTCAGCTCCCAGTCGAGGCATTTTGATTGACGCCGTGTTAACACAATATTGCGACTAGAAATTTTGCAGTGCGATTTCTGTATATACCCAAGGGTAGAGCACAAGTTCACCAAGTTGCACGTGCATCACTCTTTTCTACATAGAAATTTCATGCATTTCGGAAAATCACATGTTTAAGGTCCATATTGTAACACAGTGATGTGTTTTGGCGATGGTGTACGAGTTTGAACCTGCATTCAACATGTTTGGCTATCAAAACTAGATATTTTCAGTTTGACATGAAAAAAATACCTATAACAACATATAATTTATCCGTGCGTTTCTTTTTTCAGAGAGTGTATTTAAGATAGGATTACCAAATTTGCTCTGTGTCTTCAGGTTATCAATACCTTGATGAAGTTTGACAATCAGAACCGCAAAAATATTTTTACAGAGTTTTTGCCCTTTTTCCGTGTTTTTGGACTCTCTTCGAGGGTGTCGTCAGCGGGGGATGTTGATTACCATGTCTTCTAGTTTGAATAATTCGAGACTTAGGTTCCTGTGATGTATTTACAAACGACTGATGAGTTTGAGCCACATAAATATTATATGTTTCTAAACTACAGGTTAGATTTTGAGCTGTTATATTTCTTTAAAAACCTAAGGTCATTTTGTTTTATCAGTTTTGATGAAATGATAAGGATGTACACTTTGGGTCTTCACGAAAAAAATAGTATATATACTCGCCAAGAAGAGAAACGCATATGTCATTTACCAGAGAATTGTTTTATTCGAGATTAGAGCAATCATAACATAAAATTTCAATAGTGAAAAGATTAGAATTTCAATGGTGAAAAGATAAAAACACTCATGACTCTAGGTAAAAATTAAGCCAACATGAAAACATTATCCAACACTAAAAATACCTATTTCAGTTATGTTTTCGATTTATTTAGTCCATAAGTAGGCGTCAAAGTCAGTATATGTTTCGTCGCTGCCATTTAAAGTAAATAATGCCTGGTGTCCCTTTCAGTGGAAGAAAAAGTTCATGTAATTCGATGACAAGTCGTTAGAGTATCTAAAGTGTATAATGACGTAACGTAAACGTTGCTTTAGCGTATACCGTAGCTGTTTTATTGGTTTTAAAATCTATTGTCTGAGGAGGCGATTTGTGTACTTTGGAACGTGCAAGGTAGTGAGAAATGCGATGTTCAGTAAGTGGATCAACGTTTTCGTGCATGAAAACGCCCTCTGTCAGCGACGTCTGTTGACGTTGTTGAACTTCTGTATTGAGTGAGTGAGATGGTGTTTAACGTGTTTTGAACAACATTTCAGTTATTAAACACGTGGATGTTGCCATCCTCAATAGAGTAGACAGATCAGGGAGAAAGGGATCGAAAGGATGAGGGAAAAGACGGAAAGAAAGACATAGTAAGAGATAGAACGCAGGTTTTAGAAGGACTCAAATTTGGTCTGGCTTCTACCCGTCGACCTGTACAGCTTGGGTGACCCTACCAGGAGCATGTAAGCTCCAGCTGGCATAGCTCTCGGGGTCGTCGAAGCACACAAACCACCACACCACGATAAGGTAATGAGTCTAGTAGTGGACTTCTGTATTGCTTTTCAAATTCTTCTGAACCATCATTCAGGACATCTTTGTGTGCTGGATATTGCACTTCAAGCTATAACAACGTCTCAACCGAATGTATTGAACCATTACAAAATACCAGACGCAGATATTTTCAAACGCTAAACAATACTTAAACATATTGCTGTTATGCAATCAGTAATCAATTCCTGAACCAGACTTTCCTAAAGTTTGTAACGTTCAGGTTTTGTAGTTTGCAATGCAAATGTGTGTCGTCTCCAATAACAGTGCGATAACTGGCCTTCATATCCACTTCATGCAAACGATTCATTGAGCGACGACCTTTTCTTTTTTCGACATACATTCCATGTAAAAATGAGTAACAAAATTTGAAACAATATTTGACTTTAATTGCTTATCGGTACCTCATGAACGTGCACTTAATCTCATACTGCGTTAGATGTTTTCAATATGACGTAAACAAATTCGTAAAATGCCTCTTAAGCAAATTTGGCCTTGTGACCTGCGGCTGCAAAAATCATACAACAAGAGAAAAGATTAATTTGTATGTTTCGTTTTTTTAACACGAGATGAAAATGCTTAAAATCATTTTTTTTACGGAGAGTGTATATGTTTTATCCTTAAATACAAAACTGTGTTAGATTTAGATTAATGCTATTTCTTTCGAATCTGAATATCATCATAAGAGTCTTTAAAATATATCATTGCTAAAGGCATTAGATAGTAAAATAACCTTTATCTATCAAGTTGTGCATATTGTCTTTACTCAATGCTACCATCAGAGAGGAAACTAGGAGCCCGCACGCGATACCTCTTTGATGTTGATACCTTAAGTGACATATATGTAAGACATATATCTTATGGTTTGCAATGAATTTCAAATTAAGTAATCTAAATTACTTCCTCAATTCCTAGTTATATTAACAAGATCAACTTAAATGAGATTATTAATCAAGATCTATGTTTCGTTGCATGTCAGATACATGACTCATGTCTTAATATGTAACTTACGCTGATGGAAAGATGTGTTTAAATGTCGACTTTGCTAATGGAAAAACGCGAGTTAACAAGGAGCAGATCGACTTTCAAGTTAACTGTATGATCAATGTTATGCAATACTTATTTCAAGTGACCTCTCTCTCTGTCTCTGTCTCTCACCCTCTCTCTCTCTCTCATACTTATTTCAAGTGACCTCTCTCTCTCTCTCATACTTATTTCAAGTGACCTCTCTCTCTGTCTCTCACCCTATCTCTCTGTCTCTCACCCTCTCTCTGTCTCTCACCCTCTCTCTGTCTCTCTCTCTCATACTTATTTCAAGTGACCTCTCTCTCTCTCTCTGTCTCTCACCCTCTCTCTCTGTCTCTCACCCTCTCTCTCTGTCTCTCTCTCTCTCTATCTGTCTCTCTCCTTATCTCTCTCATACTTATTTCAAGTGACCTCTCTCTCTGTCTCTCACCCTAACTCTCTGTCTCTCACCCTCTCTCTGTCTTTCTCTCTCATACTTATTTCAAGTGACCTCTCTCTCTCTCTGTGTCTCTCACCCTCTCTCTGTGTCTCTCACCCTCTCTCTCTGTCTCTCTCTCTCTATCTGTCTCTCTCTCTCTGTCTCTCTCTTCATCTCTCTCTCTCTGTCTCTCTCTCTCATACTTATTTCAAGTGACCTCTCTCTCTCTCTCTGTCTCTCACCCTCTCTCTGTCTCTATCTCTATCTCTCTCCTCTCTCTCTCTCACTCTATCTCTCTCTCATACTTATTTCAGGTGACCTCTCTCTCTCTCTCTATCTGTCTCTCACCCTATCTCTCTGTCTCTCACCCTCTCTCTCTCTCTCTCGTACTTATTTCAAGTGACCCCTCTCTCTCTCTGTCTCTCACCCTCTCTCTCTGTCTCTCTCTCTCAAATGTTCGTGGATTGGATGATGATGAAGGTAGCAGAAGTTTAAGGACAGTGCTATAATTAGTATGTAGTCAAGCTTATATTTCTATTATCTGTGTGTAAGATATCAGTATTCTGCAGTCTAATATTTCAAAACGCTAAGGTGACAAAGCCCAGTTTTAAACAATTTTATTCAATTCTAGTTTTTAACAATATTGTAAAAGTAATGAACAGCATGGTTTTCTGAATAACAACTTTCTTTTTTTGAAATTCACGACGTTTCGGAAAAAATATTATCATTCTATCTTGCTTTTCTAATGTATACCACATTAGGTGCCCTTCAGTGAATTGGTCAAACTGAATATAATTATAAGAAACTGCAACTCAACTTAACTGTTTTGGAAACAACACACCAGGCTGTTGTTGAGTTTCTTTATCGTTCTTAAAAAAACATCAACTGCTTTTCGTTATTTGTTCGAGTCTGTTGTGATTTATATTCAACAGTATAAGAATTTATTCTGAACATCAAGTTTGAAAATGAAAATACTGAAAATCAAGTTTCTCTTGATCAGAACATTACACTGTTTTGCATACACATTTCCAACAAGTGTCTTTCAACACTTAAACATTTGTTAATAAAACTGTAAACTTTGCGAAATATTTCTAGATGTAATCCATGAGAACTATATGTAAATAAATAACGCAACAATGGCATGGATAAATAAGCATTCCAAAACCGCTATCGCAACGCTCAAAATCGTATATCATAAGTAATTTAGTTTTCGGTGTTAACAACTTTCAATGTTTTTTTTATTTTACTGTTAAATGTTTACAGTAACTGCCAACTATTTAGAACAATGACTCATCTAATGATAAGTTTAATACCATAATATGAGATAAAATATCGATATATCTAGCCAGGCAGGTGAATATTGAGACTTAATTGGATGTAATGTACTCAAATCAATGGAAATGCTGTTTATTTTACAAATATACGTCTGTGAATGCTGTCGATAACATTAAATGTTAGACAATTTTAATCTGTAACACGACAACTATGACTTACTGACTTACTTCTTTTCAATCGCCATATATATTTCTGCATATTTTGTTACAATACCATTTTAGATCATCACGTTTTTGAAAGATTATACGTTCATCTACTCATGATGATATATGTGAAGATCAAATGTTTTTTGGTTCTATTTTTTCAAATAAGACGTTGTAGAAATCCACCTAACATTTTTATATCTTAAATGTAATTTAATATGATATATTTCTAAAGTGTATAAGATAAAGACTAGGCTTTATAACATGAATGCTTAACCGAGATACATTTTAACTAACTTGATATTAAAGACAATTTCAGCACAGAAGTATTTAATGCTCTATTTGCATTTACGAAATCTATAAAAGTTAAATTCTATCGAAAATCTTTTCTTCCGTGACGTACTATCACTTGATGTAGTCAGAGTTTTCTTTTTCGAACCTTTATCATATTTCATAGCTTTCAAATCATTGAAAACATGTTTCCTCCACCATGTTTCATCTTCATCCTCAGGGAGGTTTACAGTGCAGTGATGATGACGTCACATTTCTGTGACGTTACAGAAGTTCACTGATTATATATCATAAACAGTTAAAAAAATTTCAGCTCTCAGGTCGTACATTGTATGTAGAAAAAAACAATGTGTAGAAGAAACGTTGATGACTTTATTAACAAGCGCTCTCAACCTTTCGGTATCTTCAGGTGAATGACGAAGAGTCAGTTGTAATGACGTCATCAAATACAATTATGACGCCACAATGCAACATAGTTACAGGTGTACATGTACATATATATCTCCGTAGAAACATTAGGCACATGCACATTGCAACTGAAGTTGAGCTTTACTGTGTATATTATTTGTTTATATATATGAATGAAAATATTTACTTCTTTTGTTCAGGGTGCTTTCTGATATCTTATGCCGGCCAATTAAGCAAAGAGAATAATACATTTCAAATAAATACGTCCTTTTGAAACTTTCATAGGAATTTCAATTTCAGTACACTGCCCTCATATTTCACTTTTCAAAACAAAATGGCGAGGGTTTTAGTTCATCTTTCAGTTACTTCCATCAGCAGAAGCTTAATCTGTAACTACCAATTTTGCTATTGGGCGTAAAGTACCACGTTAAATATCGGTCATGTTCCTGTCACAGTGTCTGGTCCCAATATCTGAAATATACATTGAGGGCATAACACGTTAAGGAATACGTGACTTAGGCAATATTTTCTCTTCATTAAGCACATTTACAAGACGAAACGGCCAGTGAGAAGGAAGAATCGTTTGATGTTGGCTTTTGAGGTTTTATATAATTCTATATATAAAGCAGAGGCTCACAAATAGACAGTTTGTTTGTGTGACCGATATTTTATAAAGATCTTTAAAGGGGAAGTAGCACGTTTTTAGGGAGAAAATAAGGTGATGTCAGGAAAATGAAAATTGATGGTTCCAATTGAAAGACAATGTATTTAAACTAAATGGAGCAGTAATATTTCAAATATATAACGTAAAGTCTAGCCATGCAATTACTTTTTCTTACAGAAAATGAATTAAAGGTGTTAACACAAAATGGCCGCCAATGGATGTAAGTGAATCTTCATACTTTCTCCTCTGACTATGAATGATTGGCTTGTGTTAACAGATTTTTGACACTGTGAAAATAGTCCTTTTAGCATTAACTTACAATTATCAGTGAAAATCTTAAAATAAAAAATTATCAAAAAACGTGCTACTGCCCCTTTAAAGGGACAGTGCCACATTTTTGAAAATTTTATATTTTTAATTTTTCACTGATAAATGTACGTTAATGCTAAATGTATTCCCGTTATGGGAGTGTATAAATAGATTGGAAAGCTAGTTTGTCCTGACAATTAATTGATCAATATCTTAGGGGAACATGCGTACAGGAAAAAAAGTTGCCAATCCTGACAAAAAAGTAGCCAGTAAAGGGGCTATATTTTAAATACTGGTGATGGTGTCAGAAATCTCATTACACAAACCAAAATATCAATAGTCAGATAACAAATTATAAAGATAAGCATAAAGTCCATTGGCAGCCATTTTTGTGTGAACACCTTAATTCATTTTGTGCAAGAAACAGCAATCGCATGGCTGAACTTTACATTATATATTTGATTTATTACTGCTTCATTTAGTTTCAAAACATTGTCTTTCAACTTGAACAATTCATTTTCATTTTCCTGACTCTACCTTATATTCCCCTTTAAAATGTGCCACTGTCCCTTTAACCACAGATCGAAGGAAGATCTATACTCTGATCAATCACCCAATCTTAATTCATGAACGAAGGGAGGCCAGAGTCCTATTTTACATTTGATTTTAAACATACAAAAGCATAATTGCTTGATGAAACTGCAAAATTTGGAAAGACATTTTTATCTAAGCCATTAAGTAATGAAGGAAATTTATGAACTGTTTAACGAACAAAATATTTATGAATTTTAAAGTTGAACATTCAGGGGATAGGTTGTAGCATTAGCGGATACATATACGCTGATGTAGCAGGATGTTAGACAGATTGACTCCCATGGTTTTACGTAAACATCTGCCAAAGATATAATGATTAGGTTAAATAATTGGGATGAATTATATTACTTATGTTCAATGTTCTACTGATAAATATGTCAAACAATAATTACATATATCCCTTTCATCAGTAAATTACTTGATGTATTTGTGTTACTGTTTGTATTAAGAGCATATTTGATTTTCCCTTTGATGCAATTTTCAATTTGTTACTTTAACTATACATCATCCACCACTGACCTAGGTTTTCATTGGATTAAATCCCACAATTACCTAATCTCATAAGTTCTCATTCGCTTCAGATCCTCTGTTTCACACACTAATGCAAAACTGCAGGCATTGCTTGATTATTCTTTGATGTTTGCCTAAGGTGCATTATCTTCAAGTAGCAAAAGATTTGCTGACACTCTTGTACAGACACGTTAATTCAGGTTGGACAAGTTTTACTTTGTTAGAAGATTTCACAAAATAGACTGACAAACGAGATTATTTAATTCACATTTTATAACCAAATACGATATTTTAAAGGGGAAAGGTGAAATAATAGGTGACAATATGTTTCGATGAAATATGAGAAGACTTTCTTTGATTTTTCATGTCTTGTTATACAATGATGTTAGTATATTCAAAAACATGTTGTGTGATTTTCGTTTTGATGTGTCAGTCGTTTGCCAATATTGATAACCGGTTTGGCTTCGAAAGGGACGTACACCAATATAGACTTATAAGACATATCAAATGTAAATAGAAGCAGCTATAAGCAGATATACGTATTAAAGGGTCAGTAGCATGTTTTTTAAACATTTTATATTTTATATTTTTCACTGATAATTGTATGTTAATGCTAAATGTATTATTTTGATAGTGTCTAAAAATCTCATAACACAGACCAATTATCCATAGTCAGAGGACAAAGTATGAAGATTCACCTAAAATCCATAGGCAGAAATTGTGTGAACACCTTTTACTCATTTTGGATAAGAAAAAGGGATCGCATGGCTAAACTTTACATCATATATTTGATTTTTTACTGCTTCACATAGTATAAATGCATTGTCTTTCAATTGGAACCAGTGCTTGGGCAACATTTCAGCCATTGGTATTGATTTGTAGGATTAGATAATTACCATCAACAAATTCTTCTTCTATTTTATTTCATTTTTTAACAACATCTTTACCTTTTGTAACTATGAAAAAAGACAAACGCGAAACAAACCCAACCGCAACCTTCCCTCTTGGTGTATCTCACATTTGGGGAAATGCTCTATTTTAAAGGGGCAGTAGCAGGTTTTTAGGGGGAACATAAGGTGATGTCAGGAAAATGAATTATTTTTTTCTAATCGAAAAACAGTGTATTTAAACTAAATGCAACAGTAATAAATCAAATATATAAAGTACCGTTCAGCCATGCGATCCCTTTTTCCTACACAAAAGAATTAAAGGTGTTCAAACAAAAATGGCTGCCAATGGACGTTATGTAAATCTTTATAATTTTCTCACTGGCAATGGATGATTGGTTTGTGTAATGAGAATGTAATGAGTGTGAATACACTTGTTGGAACAACAAATCAGACCCCCATTTACTTAGGACTTTAGTAAAGATTAAATGGTCGCTTCAAGCAACTTCCTGGTATAGAATCAGAGATTTACCGAGTTGTTTCCATGTGAAAATATACTTAAAAGCTTTAACACTGATACAGATTTAATGACCAAATGACCACTGATCGTCTGTAAGTAAAGTAGGTTACCTACGTTGTCAAGGATAGTATTGGTAGTGGTAAAGAATGTTATGTTATTCTGAATCTCACATACTGTAAGTCCAAACTACCAATAATTTGGACAATTTGGAAGAAGTTCGTTTAATAAGTTTAGCGTTTTATCAATAATATAAATCGTAATGATTATAAAACACTTTGTTTTTTCTTGTAAACTACTCTTAAAAAATACTTGTATGTTTGTTAGATTTTCATATACGGTGGAACAATATTTTTATTATGAGAGTGAATAAGAGTAAGGATGTCGGGTAGTTTTTTTTTTTTTTTAAATGTTTTTATTCACTTCATTTGGATACAAATTGTAGGGATTGATTTGGATTTTGACATACATAAGAAGTGTTGTACATGTACATACATTCGGCATATTTGACAATCAAGCATGAGGGACTAACACAATATAGAAAAAGTAACATGGAGATCTTGTATAAGCATTATATCAGGAGCTAGTGTTCAATTCATTGCTAATAATCTTCCATTTTTTGTCAAAACAAAACGTATTCAGATTTTTCCTCGCGATAAAGTTTTCAATTTGAGCGACATCTTTTAAAATGTCTTTATAGATCTTGATATTTGGTTTGGACCCTTTGATGTTCATGACATAGATATGACGTTTTGCCAACAATATCATATGATTCAACAAGATGTTATTGGTGGCGCAGAATAATATATCGTGAGTTGAAAGTTCTGCAGTTGGGTTGAGGACTCTTTTGATAAGTTCAGTGAGTTCGGTCCAGAAGATTCTAACAGTTGGACATTCAACGTATACATGATAAATATTCTCACTTGAACCACAAGATGGACAAATATCATTAACCCATAATTTCATTTTTAACAATTCCTTTTTAGTGTAGATTGCTCTATGAATAAATTTGAATTGGAATTCTAATAACTTTGTGTCTTTAGTTGATTGTCGATATTCTAAAAACATTGTTCTCCAATTGATATGGTCGTTAAGTTCGTTATCCCATTTGAGACACGCTTTTGGAAGATTGCATGCAGCATCAGTTAACTTATCGTAAAATAACCTTGAACCTTTAGAAGGTTTAACAATATCATTCCAAGGGGATTCTATTGAGATAAGTCTAACGGTGGATGGATCAACTGTTTGAATAACATGTCTCCATTTTTTTGGGATACTGAAGATGACTTGGTTCAGATCAAGTACTGTACCTTTAACATTATATTTTGTTTTTAGTTCCGCAAATGAACAAAAATCATTACCTTTGCAAATATCTTTAATATGAATTATTCCTTGTTTGAACCAATTGTTGATTATGAAATCTGGATTGGATAATTGGTGATTTAGCCAGAGAGGTTGCATATGTATTTCATCTATGCTGTCTTCATTCATATGATAGCACTTTACATATCTATGCCAGGCGTCCAGTGAATCTTTCCAAAATGGGTTCTCAACTTTATATCTGTGATTGATATTCGCTCCTAACGTGAGAACGTGTTTTATTGGAAAACCAGCTAAGGAACATCTTCCTACGCAGAGCCTAAAAGGCCAGTTTCCAAACTGTCATTTTATGCCTTGCTGCAGAGACTTTACTTTTCTGTGCTGCTATAGTGCCCCTACAGAGTAGAGAGCAAGCACAGAAAGCTCAAGGCTATGCAGCAAGGCATAAAATGACAGTTTGGAAACTGGCCTTTTAGGCTCTGCGTAGGAAGATGGCTAAGGAATAGCCACGTGGTTTAGAAACATATCTCTTTAAACAAGAAATCTTTAATGATTCAATAAACGTTTTGAGATCAACCATCCTGAGACCGCCATCTTCATATTTTCGCATTAAATGAATACGTTTTATTTTGTCCCTCTTTTCATTCCATATAAAATTAAAGAATATTTTATTCAAATTTGTAACAAAATCTTTCGGGGGGTTTGGAAGAGAAGTAAGAATATGAACTATAGTAGATAAAGCCAAAGTTTTAATGACCGTTATCTTCCCTATCAAAGTTAAATTTCGTTTCTTCCAGTTCGTCAGAATTCTTTTTATATTTTCCAGTCTTTTTTTGGTATTGATTACCCAGAGATTTTTCAAATCTGCATTAAGTTTTATCCCCAGTACATCGAAATCATCGTTATGCCAATCCAGTTTAAAGTCATTCGATAAATTCAGGTCACTGCCGGCCATTGCACCAAGCCAAACTGCTTTTGTTTTGTCCACATTTATCTTCAAACCAGACATCTTATAAAATGTCACAAGACTTTTCATAGCTTCATTGAGAGAGGCTTCCGAGCCATCAAGAAATAATTCCGTATCGTCTGCATATTGACCAATGATATGCTCAATTTCATTCAGAACAATGCCTCTTATTTTTTTGTTATCTCTTATCATTATTCCTAATATCTCAGCAGCGAATAAAAACAGATATGGAGAGATTGGATCACCTTGCCTACAGCCCCTTTCATTATGAAAGAATGTTGATAAATGCCCGTTTTGAATAATACATGATGAAGCAATTGATATAAGTATGTTAACCCATTTTAGAATATTTTTCCCAAAGCCGAACTTTTCCAGAACCATCATGAGGAATTCCTTAGAAACCGTATCGAATGCCTTCTCGAAATCAATGAGGATTAATAAACCTTTTTTATTTTTCAGTTTAGTTTCGAAGACAATGTCATATAAAAGTCGAATATTTTCTGTAATGCAGCGGCCTGGGATGAAACCAGTTTGGTTTTCATGAATAAGGGTATCAAGGGTCGTTTTAAGTCTGTTTGTAATACATGAGCTTATGATCTTATATAATACATTAAGGAGAGAGATAGGACGCCAGTTTTTTAAAAGTCTTCTGTCTTTGTCTGTTTTAGGAATACAAGTGATCACTCCTCTATTCATTGTCGTTGTCATATTGTTCTTGGTAAACGTTTCTTTAACATAGCGATGAACCCAGATTTTAATATCTTTCCAAAAAAATTTGAAAAATTCGACGGGGAATCCATCTAGCCCTGGACTTTTATTATTTTTCATTGATTTGACCACTTGTGAAATTTCTACAATACTAATCTCTCGTTCTAGTTGATCTGACTGATCCTTGTTTAAGCAAGGAGTTGTTATCTTTTCTAAAATAGCCCTACTCTCATTATCCATGCAGTCATTTGATTTATATAAGCGTTCGTAGAACCTCTTCTGCTCAGTAATGATTTCGTTCCCGTCGGTTATTTCGTTACCATCATCAGTAATTAGGGAATTGATTAGCTTATTTGTATAATTTCTATTTTCCAAATGACAAAAATAGTTTGTTGGTTTCTCGCCTTCCTCATACCATTGTATTCTATTACGTATTTGTATTCCTTTGATTTCTTCCTCTTTTATGTTCTCAAGTTCAAGTTTCTTTTTAGAAAGGTTAGAAAGAAGGGATTCGTCAACATTTTGAAAATCGTTTCTCAAATCATCCTCCAAAGCATTTATGTCTTCTTCCAATTCTTTACACTTTTCGTTTTTATTTTTCTTCAGGTATGAGGAATACGAGATAGATTTGCCTCTCACTTTCATCAGAAAGGTTTCTAAAAATAATGTATCATTGATAGTCAATTGTAAGTCTTCGTCTTTTGTATCTTTAATTTCGTTTTCTGTATATTTCGGATCTGCATATTCAAGCTTAGTATCAGTAAGTAAGTTAGTAACTAATGTTATATACTCCTCTCGTCTTAATAGTGACGTGCTAAACTTCCAGTAGCCACGGCCCTTTTCTTTATTTTTTTGTGTCGACAGAGATAACGTTATAGCAGAGTGGTCAGTTTTATATCCAGGAATAATTGTAACATCAGAACTGATATTAAAAAGGTCATCGGTGACTAAGAAAAAGTCAAGTCTAGCTTGTTGGCGAGGGTTTTTTTTCCACCAAGTAAATTGTCTGGAATTGGGATTTATCTCTCTCCATGCATCTATCAAGTTTAGACTTTCTGCTTTGTCGAGTACGACTCCACGAGCCTGGGGGTTATTAATATTTTTATAATTTTCTAAATCAATTGACGGGTCCATGACTAGATTCCAATCTCCACATATTGCTATTGAATCATTGCCTACATTTACAATTTTTGCAAACAAATCAGAGTAGAAAAGGGCGTTGTCAATGTTTGGTCCATATAAATTGGTCAAGGTGAATCTTATACCATCAACAGTTATATCTAGAATAATATAATTTCCCTTCTCATCTTTAAGTACCTTATGTATTTCATGTTCAAAATTATTGTTAAGGAGGATGGCCACTCCTCTCGAGTTTGATTTAAAAGGAGAGATCACACAGTCTAATCCCCATTCATTTTTCATAGTATTTTCTTGTTCAACGGAAATATGGACATCTTGCAGACATATAATGGAGAATTTCTTTTTTCTGTATAAATGCATAACCTCCTTACGTTTCTTTTTATCTGCTAAGCCTCGGCAGTTAGCTGACACTATTTTGATTTTGCTATCTTTACCCATAAGTACATTGCAGAAACATAAGTTGGACTAAACGTAAAAAGAGATGTATCCAAAGTGAAGGTTTTTTGTTTAGATATAACAATAGAAAAGAAAGATAAAAACAAAGAAATATCCGTATCACCATGGATTCGATTTACAGTGGGTAAATGCCCCGCTATCCCCCATGAAGAAAGCAAAACAAACAGAAACATATTGTTGGATAAAAGAAGACACATCAAGTCTATGCAGTAATCATTGCAAGAAAGATAAAAAAACAGCCTACCGTTTGTTACACGCGAATGAAAACAATTTTTGTTTTATGGATCAAGAAAGAAGGAAAAGGAATATTACTTACAGTTCAGGAATCCTTTTAAACACATATAAATCCGAGTCCTTCGAATAACACAGTATCACACGTGTTTCTAACCCTTCCAAGAAGAACGTGTTTCACGTGCGCGCGTTAGCGCGACGCACTCAATGCACCGGAAGATGTTGAAGCTAATAATAGAACACAGGGCATAGAGTGCAACTACTTATTTGTGTGATAGTGAATGATAATAAAGATAGGCTTAAAAAAATGGAAACGGTTGAGTAAAGAAACAAAAAATAGGAACAGTGGTTTCCTGATACTTCATATAAGTTATGAGTTAATCTTTATAACTGTCACGAAATCAAAATAGTTTCAACTTTGACAGTCATTCCTGTGTGTAGGAGGAAAGCATCATTGAAGATGTAAACAACAACATTGTTACTGGTTATCTTGTCTGACCCAGGGAGATCCAGGATTCTTGGGGTCGCGTGTTTCCAGGAGTACCTCAGTTGAGAGAACCCTGACCCGTGTCCAAACCCCGGTGGTCTGTCTTAAAGTGGCAGCCTGACGACTTAAAATCGCTCGTCTCTTCTTCAGGAGGGGAGGGAGATCCGTCTGGATGCTCATACCTGAGTTTCTCAGTAGTTTCCTGGCGTCGTATACAGCCTCTCGGTCAGCCATGTGTGAGAAACAGGCTATGATACTTCTGACGGCCTTGGGATTATTCTTCTTCTGGTACTCGGATACCGGGAGCCTGTGGACGATCTTAAAGAAGGTGTCATATGCCTGTTGCTCCGAAAACATAAGTTTGTTGATAAAAAACTCACGGAGTGTTCTTTCTGTATTTTCCTTAGGGTGTTCCGGAATGCCGTAGAATAACAGGTTTGGTTTCCTGTCGTGAATATCCTTAAGGATGAATTGTCGCTCCAGCAGGACACGTTTCTCGCGTTCGTCGGAGAGTTCACTCCTCAGTCTAGTTATCTCAGAGTCGTGATTTGCAATGCTGATTTCTATGGATCCCACTTTATTTGTTAAGTCCTGAAAGTCACCTTTCAACGAGTCAATTGAATTTTGTAACTCAAATTTAGATGAGTTTATTAGGATGTCGGGTAGTTGATTTGCACCATACATACGTTTCGTAATAAATGTTTTTCTCACATAACTTTTATAGAAATATATTGTTGAAATTTAGACAATCTGTTGATTTATTTGCAATAATCATGTTCTTTACACATACGATTGTTTAGATTTTATTTCGTGTTCTTTCCTAATTCATGTCACACAAAGATTTAAAGAGTTTCACTGCATAGTAAATAATATACTGATTTCAAAGGGTAATTTTCTGGAAGCTATACCCAAACTAAACAGTTTATTTCTCTATTAACAACAAACAATGTCCAGGTGTTGTACAAACTATCGTTATGTTTATACCATATTGATCGTTACTGATCAGATTGATGACATTTTTAAATTTCTGCTGTTATTGAGATACCATTAGAGTATGAAAATCATTCAACGGAATTTGATAAAATAAATAAAAGTAAACTTTTCATCACTTTATAACTGTGTCTTAAAAGTTCTACACGAAGAGAGACGAATTAAATTATATACATGTAAGTTCAAGTTTCAATGTTTCTTCTGGGCCTAGGGACAACATTTCCATTTCCTTATCAACATCTGGAAAAAAGGTTTGATGCGGGGGGTCTGAAACTGATGCGGACGGAAACCAGAAACAAACTCCATTTTTTAGGCCTTAGTACTGCATAAAAATCCATTAACATTGTACTAATGGTCTCCGGGTCTGTCTGTCTGCGATACTTCAAACGAGGTAGTGGGTATGTTATTTAAGAATGTATTAATAACCAATAGCTCGTTAGCGATTAGAGAATCCATAAGCCTTATGTAATTTTACATTCTAACCGTTATACTTCCTGTTTCCTTAATCGGTATTATGCTATAAAAAGTTTGTGTCTGAAATTGCCTGTCTAAATATTATTGTCAAAGGCTCATATACAAAATCAAAGATCTTAATAAGAAAACTTCAAAATAGAACGGGCGCCAAGAAAACTATCCACGCTAATCCAAGACGAAAAACAGCTCTTTTAATATTCTTTCGATATTTCTTTTAACGAAACGTGAAACATGTAGTAAATCTAGCAGTAATCAATATCTAAATGTATTTTTTCACTCACTTCAATGCTTGAAAGCCGATGCGGATTTCATAATCCTGCTGTTACTTTGATTTGTATAGATTTAGTAAGGAGGGAGAGTATAACAAATATTCAATTAAAAAGGTATATATATCTTACATTTTGTACAATAACAACCGATGTAGTAATATATACTATCTATTAGAAATGAGCCGGCAACTGATACGATATGTGTAAAAGTGAAACTTAAAAAAACACTTATCACTAGTTTTTTTAGATAATTCTGATTATGCAATAACATGGGGCTATATCTGTTAACAAAGATACATATAATTGCAAATGATAATGCAGATGTAACAATGAAACTGAAAAAATAGAGCAATTGACTCTGTAACTCATCAGGCTTCACATTATATTTTACTTTAGGATGTGGTCAATGTGGTTCCCCACTTAATAGGGGCCACAGGATGTCCAAATAGAATCACCATTACCTAATGAGTCTTTACAAAACATTTTAGCATTCTATGCTTTGTGCTCCTTGAGAAGACGATGAAATAAGGACACAATTGTTTTAGTAGGGGCCACAAGGTCTCACCAATTCTAAAATTAAGTATGTAGACGATGTGATTTCAGAACCGGTTATCAATGTAGAAAAGGAAATTGCTCAAAGAACATGTCAAAGTTAATCCCTGATTGAGTAAGAAGGGTGCAATATCTGCAGTTGATAATTTAGGTTATATGATCCAATGGTTCACCAAGCTTGTTATGAGTCATATGGTCACCAAAACTGTACATTTTAATCCTCACTAGTCGAAGATTTATCATCCAAAACTGTGTTCCACAGGAGATGTCGCTTGTGGAAGATCAAGCGATATCTCCTAGGAGATATCGCTTTGACAGTAGATTTTGAACAATGCCCTGTCAACAAAAGGGACATGACATCACAAACGTTTTGCATCATCAGAAATGACGTCAGAATGCTATGACGTCATGAACACCATGACGTCACAGTGCTATGACATCACTGGTATAGGAGTTTTAGAGCTTTGCAGTGTTCAAAGATGTACATTTTTCAAGCAAATGTGATGACAAATGATTTTGGATGATAAATAGAATCTCACCCTCGTGTATTCTGATATCAAATATATCAACACTCGTTGATAAAAGTAAAATATCCTCGGCAAGCCTCGGATATTTGTTATTTTTATCAACTTGTGTTGATATATTTGATATCAGAAGACACTTGGGTGAGATTCTCTATCTATATATAGCAATGTTTAAAATATAGCCATTTTTGGACTGGTTACTTTTTGGTCAGAACAACTTTTCAACTTTCCCCTAAGAAATTGACCAACAAATCTTTCTGAAGTAAATGGCATCATTTGGTCATTTTTTAGTTTCAGTCGATCTTATTGATATAACCGTTTAGTTAGTTTACCATTTAGTCATTGGAAGCGTTAGCCTACATGTGTTAAACTTGTAAATCCATATTGGCTTTTCTTTTTTCAAATCACAATGCGATCATTAGATTCTTTTCCAAACTGAAAACAATTAAAACATCTTCAGCACAAATTATGGGACAAGGTTGCAATAGCAAAAACCTTCCTTCTTACGATTTGATTGTTTAAAGTGCTCTGATCGTAAACAAGCTCTGAAACCACTCCTTACAGTTTATGAGGTCAATAGAAACTGGCGCCAAAGGACCCATGAACGATATCGGGGAAACTGTCCTTTTGTCCTCTATAAAGATCATTTTCCGCTAAATGCCGGCTATACTTCCTTAATTCCTAATTCAAATACATAAAGATGTCACAATGTAGAACGCACAAATCACCTATAGTTCATTAAAAGAAAGAAACGAATGCTAACTTCACGTGCCTAGAAGACAGCGACGCTGTGGTACACACTATAATTTGCTTCTTCTATTTATCCTGTGAATCTTTCTACTACCAATTTCGATCTGTTCACTTCATCGTTTTATGCATTTTAGGGAAGGTTAAACCGATCTTGAGAGAGCCTTGGAAGTCTGAGACCATTTTAATATATACTGATTGATGTTAACCATTTATCAAGATAATTGCACTTCAATGGTTACTGAGAGATTTAATTATACTGAAATGATCCTGATCTCATCACAGCATTTAAACTGATTCAAATTTGATAGAATGTCTTATGCATTCAGTGGTAAGTGCAAACTTACCTGTTTGAAGAGGACATGATGTGTTATGGATATTTATTACGTAAGTATGTGTTACTTTAATTTGTGCCAAACATGGACGTAAGGAACCCTGAAAGCGAAGGAGAAAGGAAAGGGAAAAGGGGGAATAGAAGGCGGGAGAGAGAAAGATGGAGAAAGGAGAGAGCAATCGATCAGGAAAAAGAGTATTGCAACCATCGGTGATGTTGAAATGCATCGTCAACATGATGCAGCAATAAACATTCCATGTACAAACATATATACCACAGCCTACTATGTTCAAACTTAGATTTGTTCACAACACACCATTCTCTCCCCACGGAGGCAGATCAATTCAAGATCAATGTTGATTTAGCCTCTGTTATAATACGCCGACTATGCGGGATAGAATGGGAGATGCCTCATTGGAGGCAATCAAAGTTAGTTGTGCAATCAGCGGCGCTGTTCTAAAATCATCGTATTGGCTACTAACTCAAGGCAAAAGCATTCTGATATAAATAACCTTTCCATGCGAGAAGCGTTGTCATTTGCTCAAGAAATTCAAATGGATTGTGATGCAGTTTTTTCCGCCAGGGGAAACTGCCGGAACCCACGGATTTCGGCGTATTAGAACAGAGGCTAAATCAACATGACTTTATCTGCCTCTGTGGGGAGAGAATGACAGCACACGAGATTCACTGACTTATCATGGCTGTCTACAAAAACACTATGGCGGGTCATTAAGATGTATTATATCTTCTTGTCACACATGCTGTTTTCGTATAAATCAAATATCGAGTTGTCTTGATGTTATAATCTTCAGGACCCGCTTGCATAAGGGTCATCACTATATATATATATATTGTTGTGTTGCCTACTTACTTCATGGTCATATATTTATTTAAGGAAGATGTTTTTTTCTTTCCAAATGAGTGTACAATATACCTAAGGACGAAAGACGAAACGTGACCAGGTATGATAATTTGATTTATACCACAGGGGTTCGAATGTCATCATCCCTACAAGAATATACAATTTCCGCACTTTTATAGCGTTTATATATGTCGGGATAAACCTTTATTTCAATGTGAACACAATGGGGCAAGTAATAAAGACTAAAGGATAATTATTGATTTGGCGTAAAGGTATGATAAATGAGCTCTAGGTTACTTCGGTTGCTAAAACTTGATCGAAAACCGCCGACTTAGTTTGGAAAAGATGACCAGGTATTCACCTATATGTCAATGTAAACAAAATTGGGCAAGTAATAAAGACTAAAGGATAATTATTGATCTGTTATAAAGTTAATATAAGGAAGGTCACTTCGGTTGCTAAAACCTGGTCGAAAACCAGACACGCCGACTTTGTTCAAACTACACCCACAACAAATGCATTGTAATCGAAGTTAATTTATTTTAATCTTCTGACTCCCTTGCCCAATTTTTCGAACAACTTCTCACTTTTGAACCTTGCAGCATCCTTCTCAATCGAATGCCTGACCCATGCTCCCGGCAGCACTATATTCTATTTGAGTCCCATTAGACAATCGAACATTGTGTATTATACTAGATGTGTCTGATGCAGGGTAGTAAAACGCGAGCCTATTTTGAAGTCACACAGGCCAAAAGTATGCAAGTCGACGCCTGATGAGCTTCCGGTAATCGAATAAGGGGACAGAGCTCTTGGTCAAATATAACATACTCTGCTACAGTACTATTGTGAATTTGGCCTGCGGTAAAATCCTTTAGTGATGAACTTCGGAGTCAGTACTGAATTCGAAATTTCACTCCTAGTAGAAAGATTAGGTCCTTGTTATCAAAACACATTTTGTTGGACGCGCGGCGTCAACACGCTGTGAGCTGACGTCGCACATGCAACATAAAGAACAAAAACATTGTTGTGGGTTAATGGTCATGGGCGTGGCGGTTCTTGGAGGGCCCTAACCTATAGAATAAGTAAAATAGGGTACTACTGTACAGAGTAGACACCAGCAGCAGCAGATTTAAATGTAGCAAACGAAGTTGCAGCAGCAGCAGAGAAAATGAAAGGTGATATAGATAGATATGCTCCCGCTGATAAGCAGGAAATTATTTATATGCCAAAATAGTCCCAATCACTGAGAAGTGGGGGACAAAATAAGATCCCAACTGAAAAGTAGGACCCCTAAATTTAGAATATTGTTAAAAGATGATAAATCCTCCAAGAATCCCGCCAAAGCACAGAGTGCCAAGCCCACACACATGACCAATAACTCACCATACGATTTCCACCCTAGCTTGCTTCATAAAGTACCTACTCAGTGAAGTGCACGCAGAATATTACTAAGAAAATGTTCCATTCCCCGTGGGGAGAGGTGCACCCCATCCCAAGAATACATTGCTGAATCTGATGATTGGATCTGCTGATGTTGTACGCACGAGCCCCCCAACTCCCTCACTCTGTTGCCCACCCTCCTGTTGAGGGTCTTGCGGGCCCTCTCGATAGCACTGTAGGAGTTGGCGCCACTCCAATGGCGGCGAGGCAGGATGTCAGACCAGACAATTCTGGTCCCCGGCAGGAGCAGCTGTATTCTGAGCAGCGCCTCGTATATCTCCAGGTAGAGCAGGCTGGTCTTCGTCGCCACCATGTCGTTCGACCCCAGGTGGATGACCAGCGTCTCCGGGTGACACCTTTCCGCCGCCTCTCTCTCAACGATCGGGAGCAGCTCCCTCCACCTCATGCCCCCTCGCACGAACCACTTGGCGTCGTTAAGGGAACCGGCCGATCTCTGAGCTCTCGCCAGATATGAGGACCCGATCAGCCAAACTGAAAATATAAGATACGGGGTAGAAGCAAACCAAAATATTGACTTGTGTTGCTAAAAGAGAGGTAAGCGAATATAGGATTTGTAAGCATCAGAGCCCCATCTACCGTATTTCTTAATAGTATGCTGGCTTACGCCGATAGCTGCGGCTGTAGTTGCAGCACCAATACGAAAAGAATGGGAGGAAAATGGGGTGGTGTCTACGTCACTGTGCGCTAATGCCTTTTTAAGTACAGCCTGAAACTGATATCTTGTAAGGGGGGAGTGGTCAAAATGGACAAAGGCCTGTATTGGCCCATTGGGGCGAAATTTTAGATAAGAATGTAGGGCAGCGACGGGACACAAGGGGTTGGAAGGGAGTGAAGGAACGGAAACAATCACGCCTTTATTTAGCCTATCTGATTTGGAGTGTCTCAATATAAATTGTACTCGCCCGGCAGATGTGTCTAGCTTCACGTCATTGACCGCGATGCCAGGCTGGTTAACCGAGGTCTGTATAAGCTCCCCCACTCTGAAAAATCCAAAAAATGCGGCACAAAAAACAGCTGCAAACAGATTTTGTTCATACACGTTTGTACATACAGCTGGTAGATTACGGATAATGAGTTTTAATAAATCGACAGTGATTGGTTTACGTGTGTCACGTCGGGACTGATCCCGAGACATGCCAGCAAGTAGCTTAGAAATCAAGAAGTGACCGGTGCAATCTGGCCACCCATTTAACTTATGAAAAGATGATAGAGCAGAGATATAAGTTTTTGCTGTACTGCTTGAGTAATGGTTAACTGAAAGATACGAAATGAAATGTACAACCTGATCTATCGTGGCGGGCCATACAGGAGGCAGCTCGTGCTTTCGTCTGAAGGAGTGGAACGTCTGTAAGCTGGTGTTATATGTTGACCAGGTATTCTTCGACAGGGATGCGCGTAATAAACGCTGGGCCTCCATATCTAGAAATTCCAAAGATCGTCCGGAAGGGGGGTTGGCGTCAGGTCGGCTGCTGGTGCCAATTTGCGGAACTTGTTTATCTGAAATCTCGAAATAGAGTCAGCAATAACATTGTCATGAGTGTTGATATATACAGCTTTGAATGTAATGTTATATTGTAAGCAGGACAGAACAAGGCGTCTGAGAAGGGCCATTGTACGAGGCACGCGGCAAGATTGCTTGTTGATGATGTGTACGACAGCTTGATTGTCGCAATGAAACAATATTCTCTTGTTGGATAAGGACTTACCCCAAAGCTGCACAGATAATACAATTGGGAACAACTCCAACAACGTCATGTCCCTTGTTACGCCCTCTCGCACCCACTGCTGTGGCCACCGTCCACATGCCCACTTGCCATGGTTATAAGCACCAAAACCTGCACTGCCAGCCGCGTCTGTGAAAAGCTGCAGTACTGTGTTTGATGTCCAGGATAAACTCTGAAAAACTGAAATGCCATTAAAACTATCCAGAAATTGCAACCACAAATCAAGTCATCCCTGATACCCTTTGTCAGTCGGCATCTATGAAATGGAGACTGTAACTTACACATCTCGTCGATGAGTCGCCGGCAAAACGCCCGTCCCATGGGAATAGCCCGACACATGAAATTGAGTTTACCCACAAGAGATTGGAGCTCTCGCTTGGTAACTTTCTTGCGATCCTCACACAGCCACTTTCTGATTTGTGCAGTCGTCTCGAGGATCTTATCATTTGGGATTCGAACGTGTCCTGCAACTGTGTCGATCTCCAAGCCCAGGAAGGTGAGCTGTGTCGTAGGTTGAACCGTTTTCTCAGGCGCCACTGGAACATTAAAATGACTAAGTACCTGCATGTAAACCTGTAAATTGTAATGACAGTCATTGGTGCCGGCCACGCCCCCTGTGAGGAAATCATCAAGATAATGCATTAAGTGCTTATTCGGGAGATTGCGAAGAATGCACCATTGCAAAAATGTGCTGAACCTTTCAAATATAGCACAAGAAATAGAGCATCCAAAAGGTAAACATTTGTCAAAATAGTACTTGCCGTTAAAGTGAATGCCGAGAAGCTCGAAGTCATGGGGATGGACTGGGATGATGCGGAACGCCGATTTGATATCAAACTTTGCCAGGAGTGCGCCTGTTCCCAGCCTTTGAACCATCTCCACAGCTTCGTCGAAGCATGAATATGAAACAGAACAGTCTTGATGATTAATGTTATCATTTATAGAGAAGCCCTGTGGATATGATAAATGGTGGATTAAACGAAAATTGTCAGAGAACTTACCGACTGCGTCCCGTTCAACTCTCTTCGGAACAAGGCCTACTGGCGATACCTGTAAATCGGGCAAAGGTGGATTCTGAAAGGGGCCAGCCATTCTTCCAAGATTGACCTCTTTATTCAGTTTTTCCCTAACAACCTCCGCACCATTCAAATCTGTCGCCGATGACAGATTTTTAGACATCCTGCTTACCCTGGTACCCTGGAACTTAAGCTTAAAACCATGGAGAAAACCATCATGAAGTGCATGCGCGTCAAAGGGGTTAACAAGTGAATAGGAGTGAAGGGAGTCCAACATTTTACTTACGCTGACCGGCGTTGGGGCCAGAGACATTGGGTCTGTACTGCTGGGGTGCCCGGGACTGGTAACTGGTGCCGGTAGCAGTTGGTGCTCTGATTGACCCGTTGGGACGAAAACAGCTCTGCACGTTGTGGCCAGTCTCCCCACAATTACCGCACTTGTGTGGGTACTTACATGACTGTCGTTGACAGTTACCTTTGTTAAAATCCCAACATATATTAAGTGGCAAGTCGCGAGAAGTATTCCTTGTGGCACTTACCCCGGCACCGGCGCGCGGTTTATTCTGTTGCGGTGTCAACATATGTTGCAACCAGAGTTCCCCATCAACGCGTCCCCACTGACGAGTAGGGTCCCTTGCCATTCTGTGACGGAATTGTTGATCATACACCTTCCACCCATCTCCCCCGAAGCGCCAGGCAGCATTTCGTATGGATTCGGCGTAGGATAACATTCCCTGTAACACACTGGGTGAGCTATGCTTAGTCAAATAAATGGACATGAAAATGTGAAATGCAGATGTCCATGCACCAAGAGAGATTGGCTTACCGTTCGTTTGCTGCCGAGAGACGAGGGAGACACTTCCATTGTTATCCGCGACGAGCTCCATCTTTGCCTGGTTATCAACGCCCGTATTTACATTTGGAAGTAACAGGGAAAGATCAACGTACTCACCGTTAAATATCCTGTCACGGGTTTGCTGCTTCACATGTGCCCCGATTTCCTGCGCTTCAAACGTCAAAGGGCCGAAGCAGCGATTGAGAAATCCGGTGCAACGGGAAGAGAAACGGGCGGGGGATTGCTTGCATTATTTGATAAGAGAGCAAGAATGGCCTGAAGCTGCCCCGAAATTGTAGGGGTTGAAGTGGAAGAGGATGCGACATTGGGAGAGGGAGTAGTGAAATCGGCAATGTCAATAGGTACAGATGGGGGTGATGAAGTAATATCAACAGACTCACCTTTATTTTCCCTCGCAACACTTGCAACACTCCGCTTTTGCCCTTTCGACCGTACAAGGCGGTGATTAAGAGCGGCTTTCCTTTTACCAGGCATGTTGGACTTGAAATAGCTTGCAATGAAAAAGGATGTTGTTGCGGCGGCAGAAAGTGAGCGAATGAAGCGGGAAGCCGTTGGATGAATAAATGTGACGTCATAGGTAACTAAGTGACGTAGCATGAGGTAGATAGCAGACTGGTTCCCCGGGTCGATTGCGCTGCGCAGTGCAGCGCAACAAAGCAAGGGTACCAGAATTTGAAAATAGAAATGAAGTAAGTGAAATAGTGTAATGGCCTTGATAAATACATTTAGTGCAAATCACTAAATGAAATTAAATCTGATCGTGTTTTATACAACGTTTCACCAATTTCATTGTCAGTGATTTCGCAGGGTTCTGTATTTGTACCTAACACGAAATCACGGCTCTGTATTTGTACCGTACACGAAATCACGGCTCTGTATTTGTACCGTACACGAAGGCCAGGAAACCAGGTTGTTCTCACTACCAGCGGACATGCAAGGTGGAGATTGTTTTTGGTTTTGTTGTGGAGTTCGAGACAAGGATGGGTATCGTTCCTCATTTCTGTATTGCAAATATTACGATACAGAACGGCGTATTGCACTTTCTTAATACTTTTAAAAACATAGATTTTGCATACTATAGGCTATTGTTCAAATATGAGCGTAAAGAATGATAATTATTGTTCAGTTGTCGGATCTTCATTACTCAGCTGTCTGACGGAAAACTTTCAATCACTGACCTGTATACATATTTGAGCTATTTTCACAACAAAACTCCACAAAAACGTTCCGTTATAACATGTTCGATTTGGTTGTGTTTTATCCAATTTTAGATTAATTTTGTTTATTTCAAAACCTTTGGTATAATGAAAATTGTCAGGTGTTTACCGACTCGTATTGTGTTGTTGTTGTATTGCAACATACCGATATATCGATAATACCGCGCTTCCTTAGTTTGAGACGTTGTTAAATCGCACTTCCAAAATGTCAGGGAACTGTTTAGGATGTCCTTTACGAACATTTTGATTTCAAAATCCTCAGAGATGTCGACCTTAATGTCAACCAATTAGCAATCCCCTGATGACGGAACGTGTTTAGTCATTGTCCATATTGTCCATGTAGGACATATTATTATGTTAAGATTCCGCGAAATATAGATTTAACCTTCAAAGACCAATTTATTCATATAAATAATAATAAAAAGAAAAAATTTAAAGTTGTCACCTAACAGTACACATGCTCTCCCCACAGAGGCAGATCAAGTCATTAAATGTTGATACAGCCTCTGTTCTAATTAGCCTGTTTGTGGTCTACAATTGGAGAGTTAGTTGTGCAATATAGGACCATAAGTTTTTTTGCAACTGAATCATGTCAAAAACATTGTGATATAAACCATCCGTTCAATGCGAGAAGCGTTGTCATTTGCTAAAGAAATTCAAATGGATTGTGGTGCAATTATTTTTCCGCCAGGGGAAGCTGCCGGAAACCACGGATTTGGTCTTATTAGAACAGAGATAGTATCAACATTTGATGACTTGATCTACTTCTGTGGGGAGAGAATTAACAGTACAGTCAATAAGAATTAATTTTATCAACATTTGACAATCTGCAAAAAAAATTTTTTTTCGAACATGTAATCATCTTACCCGTAGCAATGAGCCATCTCAAATCTACGGTAAGCTATCATTGTTGATGGTACGTACTTCATCTTGCTTAAATTAGATTTTATGAATGCGTCCATTTTGAAATGATTGTTTTAGAATGTTAATATCATAGTTTTCAGTTTAAAACTTATAAAAAACATCTGTGTGTGTTTTCCCATAAGCAATATGCTTTAGATGATGCCCGCTGGTCTTTAACCTCTACATTGTACTTGCACAGAGAGTTTTAATGACTTGGTACAGCAGATATTGTTCAGGTTCAGACAGTTTAATTGCTAAATAGCTTAATTTGTTTTTAGTTCAACTTCACTTGAAAAATAATGTTACAAAACTGTTTTGGATATTTCGAAATTGAGAGCAGTAAATGAGGACTCGAAGCCATTAAACGTGAAGATTCAATAACGGTAATGAGATGTCTTCAATCGATGGTACTGATTGATGTCAGCCAGTGCTTCCCAAGTGATCACTGATCAATGCTAAAAGCTTTGACATCATAGACATTGTAATAAAGGAGATAAAGGAATGGGCACGTTTCTACTTTGGTCTGGATTTAAAGATTCTGTATAACTGATCGTTAGGGAACGAGATTAAGCTAATGTCGATTTGTACTCGATTAGATATCAGATCTAAAGGTCCCCCAGGTGATCTGATGTATTAGCATAGCATTTCGTGAAAATACCACTTTGATAGAAATTTATTGTATCCTATATCATGTTCAGTTATAATAGTGTTGAATCTTTCATAATGATTATTCTAATCTTAGTAAAAATACTGAAGACACCTTATATGTTAATACCGATAATTTTTGTTAAAATGCTAATTTCTGTAATGATGGCAAGTTAAAGTGAACAATTTTGAATGTTCGAGAAATCCATTTTCTTCGGCACATGCATGATTGTGTTTTTAGATTTTCATTGAAAACTTATAATTGTATCATATTTGGCATTTTGGTGTTTTAGTATGCAAACAAATCAAAATTGAAATGAAAGTAATTAAGTGTATCTTTAAAGGGTCAGTAGCACGTTTTTTGGAGGCATATAAGGTGATGTCAGGATAAAGAAAACATATGGTTCCAATTGAAATAAAATGTATTTAAATTAAACGAATCAGTAATAAATCAAATATTTAATGTAAACTTTACCCATGCAGTTCCCTTTCCTACATAAAATTAATTAAAGGTGTTCACATAAAATTGGCCGCCAATGGACTTTACAATTCTATGGCCTTTAATATTATAATGATTTGAAATAACATCCACACCATATCAAATCCAATTCATATGCGGTCGAAACTGATTTTTTTTTAGGACGCACATGGGTAATCATAATTTGACATATCGACGATTCGTCACTGGCAATCCCCGGTTGATGTTATCTAACTTGTTCCGAAAAATTAAATTTATATATAAGTTTCTCCGGGATATAAATTCATTATACCCCTGCATACTTGAGTTTCTCGTTTTATTTTTGACACTTGTAGCTTAATATCAGAAATCCATACTTAATGTCTCTAATGCTATCAAAGACACTTGTGTTGGAAAAACAGTATGACCTTAACACCTACATTGTATACTCACCCAAAAAAGAAACGCACGAGTTTTTACTTTGAAGCATGATCTCTTTATTTCAATTAAGAGTCTGAAAAAGGAGCGCACCTGTCACATTCCACATGCTGAGAGTACATGCTTAACTTCACCTTATGACCTAATAACCTTAGCACGACTTGTATACATACGACAGTGACGTCATTTGCGTTAGTGCATTTTCTGGGTACTATCATTCCCTCCCGACAGAGGCATATCAAGTCAAGAACTGTTGATACAGCCTCTGTTCTAGTACGCCAAAATCCGTGGGTTCCGACAGTTTCCCCTAGCGGACAAAATTTGCACCACCATCAATTTGAATTTCTGAAGCAAACGACAACGCTTCTCGCATCAAAAGGGTAGTTCATATCACAATGCCTTTCCCTCGATTCAGTAGCCAAAACGATGATTTAAGATCAGCATCGTTGATTGCACAACTAACTTTGATTGCCTCCAATCAGGCATCTCCCATTCTATCCCACAAGTTCGACGTAATATAACAGAGGCTGTATCAACATTTCTTGACTTGATCTGCCTCTGTAGGGAGAGAATGGGGGTACTTAACATTCGTGACTATTTCACATTCTGCAAATATGACATTAAACCTTGATTGTAAACAAATACGTTCAAACTTCTTTTTTGAATATTTTATGACGTTGTGAAAGGCATCACCAACATAATTACAAATCAACATAGTACAGCGTTTTGATATCTTGACTGTCCAGTACATTAATAACGACAGATTGGGTATGAGGTCTCTCATTTCCTTCTAAAAGCTATCGTTATAACGAGCATTAACTGTCAGACTGTGACTTATGTAGTTTTACTATTATTGTGATTGGTGGTTTAATTGCACCGCTAGACGATATTGTTGTCATACAAAATGGTCATGATCATTAATACACTTATCGTTAACAATCGTACTGTTTCATCCCTATCGGTATTGGTATATTGCGTTTTGCTGTGGACTGATTGTATTGTAAGGAGTCTTCAATATGAGAGCGTATAGAACTGACCTAAAATGTGATTTAGCTGTTCAAATCTATTCGATGGGCATTGTACTATTAACAAAGAAGTATAAAATGACTATCTTATTTGTATTAGCTTCTCTCAACATATCCTCTTTGTGCACACAATTCATAATCAAATGTTGAACCTTTGTGGTTCGTGTGCTTGAAACCATTGTCGTTATTCACCCGTGCGTTTCTTTCCTTGTGTGGGAAGGATGTTTATGATATGCATATAAATTGTCTGATTATTTACTAGAAAGACTGGTAAAATGTCGACTACCTCATGATAACATGTACACATCATATCGTGAAGACGAACATTCAAAGTACACATCTACCATAAGCGAAAGTTGCTATTATATCAAATGTTCGAAACCAATTCATCAAACCCTTGATATATTGCCTAGGTGACAACTCAATAAAAGAAATGCTATCAGTTCGGTCGATGGTGATATGACTTGTTAACAGACCAATCATGAAGCTGTGCCCAAACAAATTTATTAGCATACACAAGTGACCGAAAGTGGCAATACGATAAGAGATTGATAATGTTTCTACGTTGACCAACATTTTCAGTTCCTTCCAACTTATCTGGTTAAAGTGACACAGAGTATCTTTCTTAAAATTTTATTTGGTATTGATAAGCTACAAAATATCTAATATGCTGATTGAAGTTCATATCTCATCACTGGACTTGCAAATATATCCATTTATGCATAATATCTCTAAAATGCTTGATTTTATGGAACAATCAAGAAAACATCTCATATACGTTTAATATTCGAAATTATGCATCCAATTAATCTACCTATTAGTTACAACACCTAATAAACACTATCGAATCGAATATATCTTGCTGTCAGCTTATGACAAGGTTTCAAAATTACGTTTGGAGAATTTGCGCGCGCCACTCGAGCCACATTGTCCAGTTTTCGATCATAATCCCGACTTTGAATGGCCGTATTTTCGCTCTAATGTACTGATTGACCTTTAACTAGTTATTTTCAGTAACAGTTTGAGACAGACTGAGAGACAGAGACGCACAGAGACAAATGGGACTAGCAAAGAGAGAAAGACAGAAAGCGACAGACACACAAACAGACAGACATACACATTACAGACAGACACAGACAAAAACAAAAAGACTATCACAGAGACATAGTGAGAGAAGACCGAGAGATTCGCAATCAAGATTTATAAGGAACAAATGCTACTTGCAATGACCTACAAAGACAAGGCCTATTATAACCTCTTAATTAGTTTGAGGGTTTTGTTACGGTAAGATGTTCTACGAGCCTTTGAAATGTTACTTCAGGGCAGGTTCAGTTTCACCTGTTGCTTGAG
The DNA here is from genome assembly GCA_916613615.1 of Steromphala cineraria. NCBI lineage: Eukaryota > Metazoa > Mollusca > Gastropoda > Trochida > Trochidae > Steromphala > Steromphala cineraria. Next base: position 55,938,168 of record OU744725.1, on the reverse strand, counting down.
TGTCTGGACCAGTGCAATGTACTCAATCGCCTATATTTCCTGTTTCCATAGTAACAACTCTTGGTGACGAATCAGGATCTTTTATTCTGAACCCGAAGGATCAAGCTAAGAGGATAGCTGTTGAATGAGGAAAGCCAACTTTGACTAGATAACTATTTTATTTATGCTTCATCTCTCCTCGAACTTGGAGATATTTTATGTGCGCTTTGTAAACACATTAGCTTTTAAAGTATGTTTTTGGGTTTTTTTCCTCCAAAATTCCACGAATAAATATTGCCCTCAGAAGGTCAATTATATAGAGAATCTCCCCAAAGTGTTGATATATTAGATATCAGTAGACACGAGGGTGAGATTCTATTTATCATCCAAAATCATTTTCATCACATCAGCATGAACAATCTACATCTTTGAACACTGCAGAGCCCTAAAACTACTAAAACAGTGATGTCATGATAGCATCCCATCATCGTGTTAATGACGTCATAGCATTATGACGTCGTTGTGTATATGACGTCTTAGCATTGTGACGTCATTACTGATGATGTAAAATGTTTGTGATGTCATGTATTTTCTGATTACAGGGCATTGTTAAAAATCTACTGGCAAAGCGATTACAAGCGATATCTCCTGTGGGACACAGTTTTGGATGATAAATCATAATTCAACCGGGCGAAAACCTGGATGATCTGAATTTGTAGAAATTATCAGATAACATGAATACATTGCTTGTAGCTTTTCTGTATGAGCAACTTTTACTCATTCGAGCTAGAGAAAGGGATTCGGGTATTTGAGTGACACATTCGTCTATATTGCTCTTTTGGGGAGAGACAAAAGAGATTTTTCAATTGATAACATTATTTTCTTTTCTTTTTGGTGAGATCAATCTATTTACCTAACAACAATGTTATTACCCCTTACACAAAAATATTCAATTTTACTTTTTTGTTTAACACCTTATGTCTCTCATGTCCAATGAAAGACGAAAAGAGAGTTCGTCAGTTCCATCCTGGTTTTATATATCAAAAGGTGCTTGTCTAAGTATGTTAACGCCCTGGGAAATGTATAATTAATCAGGGTTCGTTTGGCTTCAAGGCTTGTCACTAATTTAATGACTGGCTGAATAGTGTACATGTATGTTGTCTTTTACTTTACGCATGAAAGTTCAAATTAGCAATTTAGAAATATATGATTCATTTCAAAAGATGATAATCCCTACAGCCAATCAAAACCTTGTTTTTGAGGGGTTTGTCTTAAAAGGTTTCGTAAAGACTATTCTGAAACTAGATATGTAGAACATTATTATATTCTGCTACTGATCAACATTTTGTAAAAGGTCAGTATAAGTGTATATGTATTTGGCTTTCATTTTCAGTAAGGATTGAAGATCGGGATTGTCAATGTGAAAAAATCTAGCTAATCGGACTGTATTTCCAAAATCAATCAATCGATATCAATATACAAATTTTACGAAACAGCTTCAGCCTAAAGAATCTTAAACACAATCATCTTATCGGTAATACGTAAAGTTGAAATTGCCTGTTAGGTTGATTTCGATAGCGGCGAGTTTTACGATTAACAGCAAGGTTTTGATCAACTTTCAAATTATAGAAATCAAGGTCTAGGCCACAAAGTATCAACCTCACCTGAAGTGTTCTGTGACATGATATCAAACCTTTATAATAGCGTTGGGAACGTACAACTGATGACATACTATTCTCGTACGACACATGTCATTTAGGGTCAACTTGAAACAGAACTTCTTTCGAATTAATGATGATCATGTTATGTTTACATTTTCATACATCTTAGCTAAACACAAGTCGATGACGATTTCTTTCATGTTGACATATCGATTCCCGTCCGATCATGCCGATTAGCTCAGAATCATTCTCCCCCCACAGAGGCAATTTAAGTCATGAAATGGTGATACAGCCTCTGTTATATTACGCCGAGTTTGTGGTCTAGAATGTGAGATGCCTGATTGGAGGCAATTAAAGTAAAGTTGTGCATTCAGCGACGCTGTTCTTAAACCATCATTTTGGCTACTGAATCATGGTAAAAGCATTGTGATATGAACAACCCCTTTCATGCGAGAAGCGTTGTCATTTGCTAAAGAAATTCAAATGGATTGTGATGCAATTTTTTTGCGCCAGGGGAAACCGCCGGAACCCACTAATTTCGGCGTAATAGAACAGAGGCTGTATATTTCATGACTTGATCTGCCTCTGTGGGGAGAGAATGGCTCAGAATCAGAAAACTTGGAAACGTTGTAAGATTTCTGTTTGGTAACAACGAGGGACTTCCGACACACTACCAATGAGTTCGTAATCCGTTTCCAAGTGAGCCCACGAGGGCGCTAGCATAGACTGTCATCCAGACCCTAAATCCAAAATATTCAGTTGACGATCAACCAAGTCTATTAAAGTATAGCAAATCGAGATCACTCAGCTTTAGGAGTAAAAACATCTTTTGTGTTCAATTTTGTTGTAATACATGAATCGTTTAAAATATTGTCAATTTAAAAAAAAAACTTCTGAGACTAGCACGTGCGCTAGCACGGCAACACCGGTAGACTCATTCTGTTTCAGGGTACGAACGTTACGCTTACTCCACTAATATGTATCACTGTGTATAACCGTACACCGGAACTAGCGAGGTGTACGGCGGAGAAATGTTGCTAGCGAGGAGCCGAAATCGAAAGTTAGGTAATATTTTACTTCATAACTTTCAAATAATCAACATCATGTGGTAATTTTAGCACACATTCTTAGTAAAATGTATGTGCGTGTCATTCTGTATCCAAGGGATAGTAACAATGACAGTTGCGAGTAATGCTGTTGTTAGTAACATATATGCTATCTCTGACTATGAACAGGATATGCCATTAAATAGTTATGTCTCGGAAAGCTATTGACATGATAATAACATAGAAAAAGTTGATGAAACGGCGATGATTGCTTTTTAAGTGATCCCGTTTGCCATCTTGCTCCTCGCTAGCAACATTTCTCCGCCGTGCACCTCGCTAGTTTCGGTGTACGGTTATACACAGTGTGTACCCTGGGCTCAGAAGCTAGATTTGCTCGCTCGGCCATATGGTTATTCCAGCGGTAGACTACACGTCAGCATGTTCAACATAGCGAGCCGACCGAGACGAAAGTGTTGAAAGATTCGACTATTATTGTAAATGTTTGCGTTCCGATCTTACTCTGTCAATTTTTATTTGATCGTAAATCAAAACTCACTTTCAATTAATTGTAGCTTTCTACAATTCATTTAAGTATATTTAATCGAATCTCGTTTTTTCGTCGGAGGTACAACTCATCTACTGTGCAAAAGAGTTTTGGTCACATCACGAACCTCGATTATTCAGCATTCGGTAATTGATACCAGTAACGGTTTTCGGATTTCTTTTCTTTATGCCATGCAGTAAAATAGGAAAATTAAACGAATCTGTCTAATGTATAAATATGTAACAAAAGAAATACCCCACTCAGTCTCATTAGAACCGAATCATACGAAACTCGTGACCTTTCTTTCGCTGGGTCAGATACCGGAAGGACACTCGTTTGATATAAGTATCTGATGAAACGTGGTGTAGTGTTCTCTACACAGCTGTATCAATATCAAAATTTAGCAAAAGTTTAAGTTAACAGACATTGAGTCCTACGCCAAGGTCATGGTCGCTAGGTAAAATCAAACCATCATCTATCACCAACGATACCAATTATCTTTTACTTACCTGAAAGGTAATGACCAAAATTACATATAATATCAAATCAAATATCAGAATTGTTTCACGCTGTAGAAATATCGGTGGATTGTTGAAAACTAACATTTTGAAGACTGAAATTAATGGACCTGTCACATCCTGTCTCAGGGTACGAACGTTCCGCTAACTCCACCAATCTGTACTCTGGGCTCAGAAGCGAGATTCGCTCGCGCGGCCCGACTTGGAATATAGCCAATCAAATCATTTTCTCGCCACCTTCTCGATAAAATTTAAACGAGAAAATGATTTGATTGGCTATATATATTATTGGACCTGACACAAATAACAATCTAAGTCTAAGATTGGTTGTGAAAGTTTTGAATAAACCCTAATAGCTTAACTCAAAGCAAAACTATAAAGGCAGTATTCCTTATAAAGGTAAATCTGTAAGTTCACCGATTTCTTATACGCACAATTAGCATTTCATTCAATTAATCATAGCGGGAAGTTTTTAAGGGCATTTGATATTGGTATAAAAAAAACCAAGATATTCTGCATAATGACTTTTTGATGGCCGCAGTTTTTCGGGGTTTTTATTTTCAGATTGTATGCAATACTTCAATACTGTTATTGATTCGGACTAAATGCAACGTTGGCTAAATTCGTCATGTCTTCTTAAACGAAGTTACTGTATACTTAGATCTTTTTATATAAATGTTACATTACCTTAGATATAACGGAACACACATTATCTTACGGTAATGTTAGTGTACGTCAGTTTCATATCTGGATTTAGATCCTTTTGAAATTGCCTTTAGCCACAGAGCCACTGACTGTATACACGTCGACGTTATTAAATGTTACTAAAAGCCATTAATCTTGAAGTTCGTTTTCAATCAAGAAGAACTGACAATACTTCACTCTCTATTGCATATTGACGTCAATTTGATGACGGCTGTCAACTAAGAAGTTCAGGTAATCCGACCTTATGGTAAAGCTAAAATGTACAACCAATGATTTATCCATTTCTGTCGATTATATGATATGTTGCCATTTATTACTTTTGGATATAAGCTGGCGATAGTTCATAACGTGGTCAGCAAACCTGAGAGGTGTGTATGTTTGATCCGATAAGTCACAGTTAATGAAGCTTTATGGATTTATTCATTTCTCGCTGTTAGGGCTGTCACTGGTACTATAGCATTCTCTCCCCACAGAGGCAGACCAAGTCATGTTGATTTAGCCTCTGTTCTATTACGCCGAAATCAGTGGGCTCCGGCAGTTTCCCCTGGCGGAAAAAACTTTCATCACAATAAATTTGAACTTCTTTATCCACTGACAACGCTTCTAGCATGGAAAGGGTGGTTCATAATACAATGCCTTTGCCTTGTTTCAGTAGCCAAAATGATGATTTAAAAACAGCTCCCATTCTATCCCACAAACGCGGCGTAATATAACAGAGGCTAAATCAACATGACTTGATCTGCCTCTGTGGGGAGAGAATGGTACTATAGCTCTTACTCGGACGTTTTGAAAACCTTCTAATCGCATTAAAGGCTTGAGTACTTGAAATATTATTTAATACATTCAAATTGATTCATATTTTTATCTGTCTTTCAGTTATTTTAGACCGGCCATATGTTTCTTCGATATCACCTTACCTACGTATAACTTCGGTCCGACATAAATTTGAATTATTGTGACTGTCACGAGTCTGCTTAATAACCTTTATCAAGAAGCATTCTGATACTGTGAGGGAAACAAGTAAATCATCTCGGGTACTCCACCTATCTTAGCATGTATGTATAACGACGAAAATAAATGCATTTTCACGCCTAAAAGCTGGCTTTAATCAACCAATCATCATGAGAGGTTTAGATATACTTAACATTGTAGGGTTTTATCAATCTAAGGTTAATGTCACCTGGAATTATTAATTCATATTCAAATTCTTATTTTTCTCCAAGTCGCCACCAATGGGGGTATATAAGCATTTGAATGTACAAGAAAGATAAAACTCGGTTTCCAAGATGGACAAAGGACACAATTCGGATAGGTCTGATGATTAACATAGTCAACAGTCATAGTTATTGTACATAGTGTATAGATGATTTTGATAACTGTTGATAGTTTTTTTTTTAATTTCTTGGTATCCTCAGTGGATGTGAGTTGTTTGGATTGATATACAGTCATAGTTATTGTACACAATTTAAAGATGATGTTGATTAATGTCGATAATTTTTCTTAAAATTTCTTGGTATCCTTAGTTGATGTAAGTATATTGGATTGAAACGATGTGCTGACTTAAAATAATAATAGTCAATAAACTGTACCCGATGGTGAAAGAGAAACTCAGTGATCAGTTAAACTCATCACCAACAGCGGGTGAGTTACAAATGCAAATTCATTTATTCCCAAAAACGCAACAAACGGTTGTACATGAGCATAAAACTATATAACAAGGAAAAATCCATACTTTCCAAAATCCAAAATTTTCATTTAGCGAATAACAGACATACATACACGTTCTGTTCCGTATTAAAACTGAAAACTGTATTTCTTTCAGTCTGGGAGTTTGTTCTCTCTATTTTCCGTCTAACAATTATACAACAGGTTTATCTTAATTTGAATATGTGATGATTTATGCATGCTATGTATGTTCCACTTAATCGTTTAGTTCACGGAAGACCTGACCTTTAAACGACTCCCTCTGTAGGTTTCACAAAATTTGAATATTTACTGATGGACGCACTGTGCATACATACATACCAATGATTCGTGTATTGTTTAAAGACAAGGAGTTAGTGATACTCACTTCAAACTATGTTATTATGAACATGCAATTATCTAAGCATGTCTAATTTCTGTCAAACCTATCAGATACACTACACGAGTTTCATTGATATCAATCTTCTTTGTTCACAAACCATTGGTAGAGATAATCAATTAGCGATGAATGAGTAACCTGGTATCTCTAATTGATCTATTTATCTCATCATCAGACTTAATTAATACATACTCTGTGTTTACGGATGTGAAAATTCCATGTACATCACATTTTGATAACTGTTTTTGTTAACTGGTTTTCTCATTTTTTGTGTAAATGAAAACAGACCTTTATATCTTGCTATACAATTGCTATACACCCCACCAGTCCATATGCCTGAAACGTTTAAAAGGTCTATACTAAAACGTCGCTACTCTATGAAGAAGTTGGATTCAGTGGAATAATTTGTACTTCAACTCCCATGCAACTTTCTAGAATGCTAATCAAAAAAGTTAAAGTCTGATTAAATCCCCTTCTGTAGGGCACTATCACTAACAAAAAAATATTCAATGTTTTATGCTTGTATTTATGACGCTGAATCTTAATTACTTTTAAATATTCAACGTTTCATGCTAGTATATATATGACGCTGAATCTTTGCTACTTTCAAATATTCAACCTTTTATGCTAGTATATATGACGCTAAATCTTTGCTACTTTCAGATATTCAATGTTTCATGCTAGTATATATGACGCTGAATCTTCATTATTTTCAAATATTCAACGTTTTATGCCAGTTTATATGACGCTGAATCTTTACTACTTTCAAATATTCAATGTTTCATGCTAGCATATATGACGCTGAATCTTTATCACTTTCAAATATTCAATATTTTTTATGCTAGTATATATATGACGCTGAATCTTTACTACTTTCAGATAATCAATGTTTCATGCTAATATATATGACGCTGTATTTTTATTACTTTCAAATATTCACCGTTTCATGCTAGTATATATGACGCTGAATCTTTATTACTTTCAAATATTCAATGTTTCATGCCAGTATAAATGACGCTGAATCTTTATTACTTTCAAATATTCAATGTTTCATGGTAGTATAAATGACGCTGAATCTTTACTACTTTCAAATATTCAATGTTTCATGGTAGTATAAATGACGCTGATTCTTTATTACTGTCAAATATTCAACGTTTTATTCTTGTATGATGCTGAATCTTTACTACTTTCAAACATTCAACGTGTTATGCTAGTATATATGACGCTGAACTTTTGCTACTTTCAAATATTCAACGTGCTATGCTAGTATATATGACGCTGAAGCTTTGCTACTTTCAGATAACAGCTGCCGATCGTCCCCTGCCGGTCGAGTCAACGGTTGCCACGGCGTCACTCTGCGTATCAACTACTCGCTGTCCCAGTAGACGATGAATGGATCAAGCGAGACCCAGTCTGTCTGCCGTCGGAAGGCCTACCGCTTCTTCTTCCCTGAGACGAAAATAATGTTTTCTAATAACAGCACGGAGGCAAATCGTCTGCCTCTTGATATGCCGCCTCTGGAGCAAGTCGTTCGATGCATGCAGGTATTCCTTGTGCCCTTATTAAGCTGTTGCGGCATTGCAGCAGCTATCGTGTCTTGTGCAGTGCTTTTAAGGACTCAACTAAGGAAGAAGTTCTTTTCTCACTTTCTCGTGTGTATAAGCGCATCAAGTGGGGGATTCCTCGCCACTGTCCTGACCACGTGGCTAAATGGACAAGGCATTGACGTCTACAGCGCACCAGGACTATGCCAAGTGGTCGTCTTTTCCAGCCACTTCTTTCCATTTTTGACATTTTGGTGTGCTTTAATCGGAGCTTATCTGATACTGTGGGATTCCTTAAAGCCCAAAAGCCTAGTATGGATGAACAGTGCAAGTGCTGCAAAGTCTATTGTTATTGTTATGGCGATTTCTGGATTTACCATCTATTCCTATAAAACCTGGACCAACGGAACAATATTTGTGCAAGGGTACCGGGTGTGTTCTGTTCTACCTGAAACCGAAGAGGTTGTTGCTGTACTGAACTTCATTGACATCCTGTTCCTACTAATTGTTCCATCAGTGTTTTTTCTGGTCCTGGATATCTTGTTGATGATTACAAAGGTAACTGGAAGATGCAATACCAATTCGGAGTGTTCAAAACGGCACAGGGAGGTAATGAGAATTGTTCTGGCACATGCCGTCAGTTTCCACTGTCTTGTAACTCCCAGAGGGCTTTCCATGATAGTGTTCATCACCAACCGATGGATGAAGGGAGTGTTTCCAACTTTTAATGAAATTCTTACTCAGCAGGTTTTTCAATTCCTTTTCTATGCTTATTTTACACTCATGCCATTTTTGCCTTTAATGACTTCTAAAAAGTTTCGGTACTATTTCATGATTTTGCTTGGCATTAAATCTGTACGCCGGCGGCAAGTACTTTCACGCTTGAGACGTCAGCCTTCATACCTGTAAAAATATATTCTATATTGTTTACGTATACAAATAAATCTACGTATGTGCTTGTTATCCTTTGTTTTTCTATGTCTATGATAAAGTACTTAGCGGTGGATAATATGTTTCATTGGTTATTTATATATGTCATCAAAAATCACCAAATTCATGATGTAAGTAGAATTTATATGATATAAATTTATGATGCGTGTTTCTCCAATGCTGATATGCATCAAAATTTAACATATTGAGGAAAGGTTAACAGAGTCGATGATATGATAACATTTGTAAATGATATTCATATCAGGAAAATCATTTTGACATTACAAATCATCAAAGCCAAAAATGTCATTTTTACATGTCAAAACGTTTGATACACATGTTCCCAATCAATACTTTGGACATTAAGGAGATATCATAGGTTCATAGTTATCAATGATTAATCTTAGCGAAGTGTGTTTACCATATATATATCTATATACCATATACCATATATACATATGACTAGGGGTCTCATTGAGATATCTGAAATTAAAAATCGTTTGGAGCGAGTGAATGACAACGAGGTATGTTCCATTTCTCTAACGACATTGATCTTTCAAGAATAGCCCGCGCATTCCAAATTTGCTAGGAATACAGTATTATTGCAACTTTCTTTAGATTGGTATTATACTCAAGTAATTGTTTATATCAGTCTCGTTTTCTGTGGTTAACTTTGATTTAAGTTTTGATTAATGTTAATAAATTTGGCTTAAGAAGACAAGATGAAGTAATAAGTTATATATTAAACACCTAATATGTTTGACTTGTGTTTACCGCTGTAGAAACAATAGTACATCGGCTTCAATAGCAGATTCCAATAACAAATGGAGTCATTCTGTGAATAACCTGTACATATTAATCATTTCTAGAACCCAATCATTGGAATCAACCTAATCATCAGTAGAAGATAAATGGCAGTGTATTTATTATTAGTGTGAGTTTCTATTAAATCGCCGTTGACAATGTATATTGCTGAGGATAACTAATTCTGCAGCATTCACGTTATAACCTACACGTGGTAAAGCAATGCAATTATTGAGATCACGTAGAAACACCTTAAAGGGACAGTAGCACGTTTTTAGAGGGAATATGGGGTGATATCAGGAAAATGAAAATTAATGGTTCCAATTGAAAGACAATGTGTTTAAACTAAATGGAACAGTAATAAATCAAATACATAATGTAAAATTTGGCCATGCAATTCCCTTTTCTTACACAAAATGAATTAAAGTGTTCACACAAAATGGCCGCCAATAGATTTTATGTGAATCTTCATACTTTGTCCCCTGAGTATGGATGATTGACTTTTTAATGAGATTTTTAACACTATCAAAATGATACATGTAGCATTAATGTACAATTATAAGTGACAATTTTAAATACAAAACTATCAAAAAAACGTGCTACTGCCCCTTTAAAAACCTGTTATGGGAACTACTCAATACCAAGAGGCATTTTCAAAATAAACTATATTTACGAGTAAGCAAAAGCCCTTATAAAGACCCTGACAGTCTATATTTTTAATTAACAGTCAGCCCTATTAATTTTCTATATTAACTCAAACCTAAATACGGTTGATCACTATACATGTATAAGCATTATTGATATAGCATTATCATCACTATCTTTGCTATTATAGATCCTCAATAATTGGATCAAAATGGTACAAAGCAGAGGTTAATTAAAACACCATAGGAAATGATGTTGCTTTAACGCCTCTCGATCCAATCAATTCGGGCTAATTATACCACCCTGTATTATTACATTCTCTCCCCACAGAGGCAGCTCAGTCACACCCGAGTTAGCCTCTGTTCTATTACGGCTAATACATGAGATAGAAAGGTAGAAATCTGATTGGAGGCAATCGAAGTTAGTTGTGCAATGAGCGACGCCGTTTCATAAGTGGTCATTCGCAAAATATCGGCAATTTCCATGTCGTTCGACAAAGCTTTCGTTTAACATCCTGGGGAGATAATTCTTCCTTCTACAAAACATCGCTTTTTACCTTCTCATTAGTATTTATTTGGTAAATTAGTAAAATAAAATATATCATAAAACAAATTATAATTTACACAATTATAAAACAGTATCTTTCTAATGAAAAACCTTATCCATATCTGATTTTCAAATATGTTCCCTCTCACACTGTTAAGGAAAAAAAATAAAGGCATGATACTTTCAATGTCACTATACGACCGTTAAGAATTCCTTAAGTCGTGGTTATCCAAAAGGTGTTTTCATTGGCTGCAAATAAGGGAGATATCTTAAGTTACAACTTTTTGTCGCTAGGGCAATCTGCCGGAACCCCAGGATCTTGGCGTAATACAACAGAGGCTAACTCGGGTATGACTGAGCTGCTTCTGTGGAGAGAGAATGGTATTATTGCAGATGTGTTAATATCACCTGTCATATTTAGATAGCCCCGTCTCCGAGTTGAATGAGATATCATTATATCGGAGGAATAAATATATAAAATTATCAACTGTGAAGCGCAATGGTGTTATATGGGTTACGGACTCTGCAGATTAGCCTTGCCGCAGAGTTTTGAACCTTTTGCAGTCTATATAGTTATAAGTTCTTGACAAATGTTGCCCAAAAGACTTCAACAATGGTCCAGCCGCGACAAAACCAGAGCTCGAACAAGGTGATGGGTAGCATCGTAAGTGAGCATGTCACGAATCGAGGCAATGTTTCTTATCTGGAAGTAAGAAGACCCACATATATAGTTCCATTACACTTTTGAATAAGCTTTTGGAATGTGTGATATCAAAGTTACTTCCTGCACTCTCGTACGTTCTTCCAGCCGATGCTCGCATGTTTCACCGCAATGCATAGCCACAATAGTGTTGCGGGCTTTCTCCCTGCAATAATACTAGCAGCCACGATATAAGTGAAATACTCTTGAAAAGCGGCGATAAACCCCACATAACCTCACCTCACCTCGTACGTTCAGTATCGACCATGTCACGACTAATTCATTAACATGTTATCTTAAAGCTTGTAAATATATCCGGAACAAAGGTAATGGAGAGGCATTGTACTCAATACTTATAGAGACATGTTGCCTTCTTTTAAGATAAACACAGGAAGAGAACACTAATGGCTCGGCATGGTGTCACCCGTCAGTCCTTCATTACAATACAATGCCAGCAAAACAAACAAACTCATGAATGAAAGTTCAAGGCTAGATGTATAACATATTGTAAGATATTACTTTCACTACTCATTATAATAGAATTTCTAGTATATTCTAAATGGATATAATCTTACCTCCTCCATAATACAATATGCATGTACATGAATATTATTCAAATGAAATGTCGAAAGGTCAACAGAGACAGAAGCCACATAACGTTAAGGGTCTTTATTGAACGAGGACGCGCACGATGTTGGTTTCATATCAGTTTTCTTTGGCTTACCATGCATGATTGTCCTGGATGTGACTTGTAAATAGCTGCCTGTGGATAGAATATACGCATAAAGAGGCATATTCGATTACATCCATAATTCCACCACAGGGAACAATTTAGCCAGCAGCGCCACATAACATGGCTTATAATTGACAATAGTTGATCCATAAACATTAATATGACAGTACCCTAAGTTTGGAGTCAAAGTATCACAAAAGGCCATCACGTCTATAACATGTATGAAAGGACGACAAAAATGATTATATGTAACGTTTAAAAAACTGTAAAATTATGAGTAACCATAAATGAACAAAAGAAGGTGGACGAAATTGGATAAGCATGTTGACTGCCTAGATGTGTTTTAATCACTTTAACCCTAATTTATATATATATATATATATATATATATATATATATATATATATATATATATATATATATATATATATATATATGTCTACATTTGTCATGTTTGTTTGTAAAAAAGAAGACGTATTAGGTTTACTGTGACATCCTGAAAAGATAAACGAAACAGATTACAGCGTGTTTGCTTTATTAGAAAATAACATGTCTGAGGGGTTGATATGATTCGTGTCAAGGACACAAAGTAGTTTACCAAAATCTGTTACATTGGGAGAAGAAAAAATGAAGTAATGTTATATTCGCATCTTAAAATGATTCTCATACAAGGAGAACTCTGACATGTAAGGGATATCATAAGGGTAACGGAATATAATGATTTAGTCCCAAAAGTTGGTTGAAAATATGTTCAATAAATGCAGTAAACAAGCAAAATGACGTGTCTCATTGGTGCATGCAAGATTCGTTCCTTGCTTGTCATATACATAGAGAATCTCACCCAAGTGTCTTCTGATATGAAATATATCAACACAAGTTGATAAAAGTAACAAATATCCGAAGCTTGCCGAGGATATTTTACTTTTATCAACGAGTGTTGATGTATTTGATATCAGAAGACACGAGGGTGAGATTCTATTTATCATCCAAAATCATTTTTCATCACATTAGCATGAAAAATTTACATCTTTGAACACTACATAGCCCTCCAACTCCTAAACCATTGATGTCATAGCATTGCGACGTTATCGTGTTAATGATGTCATGATAGCATTGTGATGTCGTTGTGTTTATGACGTCATAGCATTGTGACGTCATTTCTGATGATGCAAAACGTTTGTGATGTCATGTCCCTGCTGAGGACAAGGCATTGTTCAAAATCTACTGTCAAAGCGATATCTCCTAGGAGATATCGCTTGATCTTCCACAAGCGATATCTCCTGTGGAACACAGTTTTGGATGATAAACCTTTATACATGATATGTATGTATGATACAAAATACAAATGGACCTAGTTGTTTTAATATAAACTATTTTGTTTGGAAATGGTGATCATTACACAGAACTTTTTACAGAGTCTAACCATTTTTGCTGCAGCTTTACACTGACGCTTCATCGAATAAATAACAATTTTGTCTATCAAATTCCTTGATTCTATTTATTAAAGACATTCGGTTTTTTTGGAGGACCATGAATGAGAACAATATAGTTTGTCACTCATTTAGATTTGAAATATTTGAGTATTAAATCATTGACCTTTTAGATCATGTGAAGAATTATTAGTTATAAGTTGTACAACATAAGTTACAGAAATTATGTGAGGAAATTATAAATAACCTTCATCGACAAAGTAGTAGCAAACAAAGAGGTTTCAGATTAAGGGGTTTTAGATTATTAAAATTACCATATAAATTTCATATACAAAATACAAATACAAATATGTAATTTGATATAGCGCGCTTTAGGATTAAAATCATCAAAAGCGCTTTACAATAATCAGGCTTGGGAATTTAGTACTTTTCAAACAAATATGTTTTTAATTGGCGTTTAAACGCATTGTCACTTACTGATTGTTTGATAGTGTTCGGCAGTTCGTTCCACATGACTGGTCCTTGTACACTGAAGGAACGACTGGCAAACGTTTCCTTTCGAATTACTGGTACCTCCAGCTTCTTGTACATGCTGTGGGATCTGAGAGTCCGAGGGGGGTTGCTTACAGTCAGCATGGATCTTATATATGCTGGGGCTGTGTTGTGTAGTGATTTGAACACCAGAACTAGAACTATGTATGAATTCGAAAGATTGAATGTATATAAAATAATTTGTGCTTGAATCTTACGGTTTAAATCTGCTATTTACAACAAAGCAGGCTACAATCATTTCATTTTATGTGACACAAAACTCTTAAAAGAGCAATTGCCTTACATTCAATAAGTTTAAAGACCAGGTGTATGAAGAAAAGTTGATTTGATAGGAATATTCGATTGATTTGAATTCAGAAATTGATATTCGGAAATCATACCGATATATTCATAAGGGAGCTCCCGTGCAGCATGATAATTGTTCAGTTTGACAATTTTCAGCATTGACATTCTTAAAATCTTACAGCTTCACTTTATTTTTAAAACTTGACAAAATCAAAGCCAAGTGATTTCAAAATTAAATCATCGTGTTGCAGATATTACTTTCAAAAGGATTGTTACAATTAGATGGTGGTACCAGTGACAGTGATGATTTTGATAATGCTCAAAAGATGTCATACAAAAAACATCAACTACAGATTTCATTGCCTGTGTCACATGAATCTTTATTATTATGATAGTCTATTGTAGAATGTGTGGATTTAAAAACATATCTGAGCACAAACATCATGTTTTAGTAGATTATAAATTGATCATTTATAATGCTATATTTGTGACTGCACGAAGGGTTGACTTCACTACGTATATATTTAGCCTTAGCATTTAAAATATTTTATATTCGCAACCAATTACGACTTTTGATGATGTATCAGAATTGACTAAATATCAAATAGTGTGGTCGTACAGTACTTAGACGTCCAACTTTGCAATTTGTCAAGGTTCGTGCCACTAAAAACAACCAGTGAAAACTGATAGAATGTCGGTAGATTATGTTTGTAATTGTAAGTATCCAACGTTAAAGATATCATGATTTATACTGCCTCAGAGAAAGACATCTATTATTGGAGGTAAGTAAAAGTCAAATGAATATAACTGTTGCATGACAGTTACAGCTACAGTCTGTATTTTGACACCGTTATTGATTGCCGGGCAATCTGTTATTGGTTGCCGGGCAATCTCTTTGTTTCGTGATTACTAATGAGGAAAGTCCTCAATGAGTGCAACATGAACAGTTCAAGTAACTTTCCAACTCATTATGTCTCAACAAATACAAAAATAGAGTAAGCTTTTGGAGCCTTCATTAACAGACACGATAAAGTTGAATAAGAACATACATTTTTTATATAAATAACACAATGCGTTTGTCAAATATACATATATCTATGTTCTCCCAATACAATGCACCATTTGAACTCATTTTAAACTTTTCTCCCTTTGATAGAAAATAGACAACAAAGTCACTTATATAAATTACTGTTTGAAAAGTTTCATGATTTCATTTATATGCTTTAAAATAGATTACAATATCATGTTTCATAGAATCTAGATTATACATGTATGTTTTAATTTGAGCAATAAAATTGTGAATAATAAAACCAATTGAAGTGTTGATTAAACAACTATCTTTAAACGTGCTCTAGTGCGTTTGCTTGAAATTTTATCTCTTAAAAATGTTCCTTATAAGATATCAACTTATGTAAAATGTATCATCTTCTTAGTGTCAAAAGTTCATTACTTACTACGACTATCACTTTCTGAGAAGAAATAATCACACATCAAGCAAATACTTAAGAATGGTATGTCTGTGATTATCATCTTCTCAGTGTCACACGTCTCATTACTAACTACGACTATCACTTTCAGAGAAGAAATAATCACATATATGAAAATACTTAACAATTTGTATGTCTGTGAAAGGACTGCTTTAATTGATTTATTTTAATTTAATTTAAATATGCTGGGTGAATTTAAACCAAATTTTAAAGCATCAGATATCTGACATACATGTATGTGAAGTTAACCAGGCACAATGGAAGTATCCTCGGCTGCTTGACAATTGAAGGCAAATGATAAGCAGAATAAAATCATACCTTCCAGGTAATGCCATTTCCTTTAATCATGGTTATTATTAAGTAATAACCTATTTAGAATTATTGCCCCCAACATTCAAATGTTTGTATATAATTATAAGTTGCAAAAAGTGTTTATACGTTGTGTTGTCATGTTCGACTACAATATTTGTATATGTTTGTTTTTAATGAAACTATGAAATGAAGATCTGAACACTGTGAACACATTTTCATATGTTTTATTTTGATGTAAATTGACCGGTGTGTAAGTGAACAAGGGAGATGAGCCTACACAAACATCCATTCAAACATGACTTCAAAAGTTTGATAAAAAAATGCAGAAACTCATGATTTAATTTGCCATTATGCATTATTTACTGCATATTTTATTCAGTTAACAAGATTAATTCAAAGAAATCGATACTATAATGTCATTAATCAGAAAACTCTGCATTAATAAATAAACAATAGCATAATCATTGAGAATATTCAACGCCAATTGAAGTGTACATGTATATGAAGATCTGATCATCCTCATTTAGTTTAAACATTATGAATAATAAGGTTAGATATCTCATTTCATCGAGATCATATGAATATCAATATTAACTGGAACCCAGTTAACAAGAAGCTTTGCTACTCAATGCAACATAGTACACATGTACTTGCAATGTTCAATCAATGTCAGATGTTCTTTGAAACAACCGTTTTATAAATGTGTTCTCTATAATGCAACATACAAACCTCGATCGGTAGAGAAAACCGATTTCTTTTTGAGTGTTTTATATGACAAAGCAGCTTTACTTAATGCGTTTTACTTTTCTGTGTGAACCTTTCCTATAAATCAAGACACTGCCGCATTTTGATGCTTAAGTTGAAAATAGTTGTGAACATAGTAGAGAAAACAGTGTTATGGAATATAGAAGTATGTACAAATCGTCCTTGACCCTTGTGAAGGTTTCAGAACACCGACGTTATACAGTTTAAAAACAATAATTCTCTCCCCACAAGGGCAGATCAAGTCATGAAATGTTGATACAGCCTCTGTTCTATTACGCCAAAATCCGTGGGTTCCGGCAGTTTCCCCTAGCGGACAAAGTTTGCACCACCATCGATTTGAATTTCTTAAGCAAATGACAGCGCTTATCACATGAAAATGGTGGTTCGTTTCACAATGCCTTTGCCATCATTCAGTAGCCAAAATGGTGATTTAAGATCAGCGTCGCTGATTGCACAACTAACTTTGATTGCCGCCAATCAGGCGTCTCCGATTATATCCCACAAACTCGGCGTAAGAGAACAGAGGCTGTATCAACATTTCTTGACTTGATCTGCCTCTGTGGGGAGAGAATGAAAAACAATATAAACAAATTACAGATTTAGACAGCTGCACACAGCAATACTAATAATACACAACACACAAGTAGTGTTTAAACACTGAATTAAAGAGGCGTAAACAAATCTTTGACAATGTACTCTGAGGGTAAACATCACCTTAGAGAATAGAATGTAATTCTCTTAGTTTAGTAGTTTATTTCAAATTTGTGTTTTTGATGAATAATGATACACGATAATGTAATTCTTGATAAAATATAGCGACTAATGTGTCAATCTCATTAAAATAAGATCATAATTTGCTTCACTGGGTTACGTATATTTTAATAAGATTGCTAATGTGTTTAATATATTGAATTCAACTTTAGTGTTTTAGGTAATATAAATAAAAAACAAGTAAAGTTTACCATTGTATTTCGTATTTATTTTTGTTTTTCATTTATGTGTGACAGTTTGGAAGAGAGTATGATGTGACAAAACCGGCAAGAGGTATAAACATTAATTATGACTAATTACTCATAACGTTATTGAAAACGAGACAGGTACCACCAGAATGAGTTTATCAAGAACAAAATGGCAAAACAATATATGTGTTTTCGATGCAACAGTGTCACAAGTTCCAAATTTTGTTTTTAAGAGAAAATTATCTCACGGATCAGACCCTTTCTCATAATGAAATAATCATTCTACACCAACAACTAGATTCATCCAATGATATATGCTCTATATGTATTACATTTTAAATAGCAAACACAACTAGTTTCAATAAAATAATAAAAAATATTCTACGTCAATTGGTCCACAGCTTAAATATGAATGAGTCATTTTAACACTTAAGCCTTTTATCACCTCTTCGAGTTACATGGTAGACTTAATATTTTCCAATTTGACACGAATCATTATTTTCCCTGACATGCTTCTTGTCTTATTTGTGCCAAGAGAGTCCAAAAAATACCAATGAATGGTGTATGTCTATTCTCAAAATGATAGTTTGCCTCATGATGTATTTCGTTATTATGCATATATTCCTATTGGTCCTCAGTTTACATGTGGCCCATGAATTAAATATATCGAAGAGGTTTTGGTTAAATTGCTACCAGGAAAAGTAGACCAATCCCACAATCTTGGACTCGGATTTCGAGAAGAAAACCAAGATAAATGAGTGAGTGAGTGAACAGATGTTAGTTTTACATTCAATAATTCAAGACTATATGTCAAAAATGAATTGAAGGTTTTATAGTTTATTTATCGATTTTGCGAAGCACGATGTTCTTCTAAATCAATTAAAATAATATGGTTTTAAAATTCTGAAAATATTGTATTCATATATAGACATGTAACATGTAAAGCAAATTATCATCTTGTATAAGTTCTGGAACAAATGTATCGAAATATTTAATGTGTAACATTGAAACTCGACAAGACTTTATACTTATCCCGAAATAATTTATCATATTTATCAATTAACTAACTAATATGCTTAAAGGATACGATGGTCAGGGTACGTTCAACTGAAATTCCAAATGTTCATGCTCTCAAATTCGCCGACGACGTATCAACAATAACATATTTATCTCTCCAACTACAACTAAAATTCAAGTTCCAAAAGATTTGTGTTATAAAACAGGTATGCAACGTTACTCAGATAAAACCAAAAAATGAGTTTTTGGTAAAGAATGCCTGCAACGCAACTATGAAAATGGCGTTTCATAGGGAAAGAAATGAAAAATTAGATTAAAAACCATTTCCGATACATGTTGCAATCTCTTCAAAACTTTCATTGACTGAAGCACTGAACTGCTTTGCATCTCTGGCATATTTAACTATTGTGACATTATCATATTACGATGTACGGTGTACGGTGTACGCTGTACGCTGTACAAAAGTATAGTTGTTCCTATTCAGTGTTATGGAACTACATGTAAGATACATCTTACAAAATATCATAGAAACAGTTCACATTAAATTCTGCAAGATAACCTGAAAGTTCATTGAGAATGTGGTTAAACTTATTTTCAGCTATCAACAGAATCTATCAAATTTTGGTGCAGACTCAATCATCTGGAACCACCAAGACTTCAATATCACGCCTACTGTATGATTAAGGATATCCCGAATATAGGAAGGCATACATAGGCCACTGAGGAAAGAAATGTCCTTTACAAACTGGGATTTGGAAACGTGTGGATTCAACATCAAGTGGGAAATACCTATTTGATTGAAAATGCAACACAACGTTAATTCACTCAACTCCCGCAATCCAATAGCTGTGTTCCTGTACAAACGTTGTGAAACTCATGAACTTTTCATGTTAAACATTTGATTTCAAAATATATTATCAATCGATTAAATCTACTGTATTTTTGGACCAACGCCTCATACTGTAATCAATTCCTGTGTATCATTAATTTGCCATCATTCACCTTGCTAATGAGATGTTTGCGATTAAATAATGTTAAAGGATAGTGAAACCATTTAGATAGTTATGCAATAGCCTTCTTTATATATATAATTATATGGTTAGCCATGGAATGATGGCATGAATGATTCCTTTGCCTTGTTACTCAACAGTCGGCTGTTGTAAAACAGAGCTCAATAAAACAACAACAAAATTTAAGAAACATAATCAAGGAAACACGATACTTGTTCCAGTCAATCTATAAGATGTCTAACGTTGATATTCTCTTACCACTTGCCCATACAATATGCTTGTGAATGAGTATTGTTCCAATCGACAGCTCGAAATACAGCTCAATACAGATGTTATTCCTTACTGAAGCAAAATAATGATTAATTCATATGCATATCGTGCAATATAGGCAAAGGAACGCAGCTTAAGGATAAGCATACCCTCAATTTCCCTATAAATATGCCTTGCTGTCTAACATGTAAACCATGGGAAGATTAAATTAATGGCTCCGTGTCATCCACCTGTCAGTCAAGACATTAACTTAACGTTATTGCCTTCTATAATGTTAAACATTACATAGCATAACGTTATTGCCTTCTATAATGTTAAACATTACATAGCATAACGTTATTGCCTTCTATAATGTTAAACATTACATAGTATAACGTTATTGCCTTCTATAATGTTAAACATTACATAGCATAACGTTATTGCCTTCTATAATGTTAAACATAACATAGCATAACGTTATTGGCTTCTATAATGTTAAACATTACATAGCATAACGTTATTGCCTTCTATAATGTTTAACATTACATAGCATAACGTTATTGCCTTCTATAATGTTAAACATTACATAGCATAACGTTATTGCCTTCTATAATGTTAAACATTACATAGCATAACGTTATTGCCTTCTATAATGTTAAACATTACATAGTATAACGTTATTGCCTTCTATAATGTTAAATATTACATAGCATACCGTTATTGCCTTCTATAATGTTAAACATAACATAGCATAACGTTATTGGCTTCTATAATGTTAAACATTACATAGCATAACGTTATTGTCTTCTATAATGTTAAACATTACATAGCATAACGCTATTGCCTTCTATAATGTTAAACATTACATAGCATAACGTTATTGCCGTCTATAATGTTAAACATAACATAGCATAACGTTATTGGCTTCTATAATGTTAAACATAACATAGCATAACGTTATTGCCTTCTAAAATGTTCAAGTAAGGAAGATAACACTAATGGCTCGACGTGGTGTCACCCACAAGTCAGGTAGTACCATACAATGCCAGCAAAACTAACTCTTGAATGGAAATTCAAGGATAAATGTATAAGATATCACTTACACTACCCATGCTAATAGAATTCATAGGATAACTTAAGTGGATATAATCTTACCACATTCCATTACAATATGCATGTACATGAATATGATTGAAATAAAAGGTCGGAAAGTCAGTAGAAATACTCTTTCTTACAGAAGCCAAATAACGATAATGGTCATCTTTGAACGACTACTTGTATGGTGTTGCTCTCATTTCCTAAGGTTTACCATGCATGATTGTCCTGGATGTGACTTATACATTAGCGGGCTATGGATAGAATAGCTGCATCATGTGGCATATTCGATTTCATCGTGAATCCAACCACAGGGAACAATTTAGCCACCAGCGCCACATTACATGGCTTGTAATAGACATTAGCTGATCCGTAAACGTCAATATGACAGTATCCTTAATTTGGAGTCAAAATATCAAAAAGGCCATCACGTTTATGATACGGATTAAAGGACGACAATTACAAGATTTTGTGTTGTAAACATTTTATGTTGTAAAAAATTGAAATTCATAATTTGTATCTAAACAGAAATGATCAAAAGATGATGAACAAAACCATGACTCTTAAAGCAATTTTGGTTTGAAATCAAGTACATGCTGTTCACAACAACCTATTATGTTATGATTTATAAAACATGAGGAAAATTAATGTCCATTTTGACGTCCAATTTGCGTTGATGAGTTTCTAGAAGTACTACTTTTTGAATTCTCCAGTTTTGGACAATGTTTAAACATTATGACGAACAGTCATCTGTGTGAATAGAAAACCTGATGATATGCTCTTCTCTATCAAGTAAAGTAGCTTGAGTGTACATCTCATTTAAGAAATAGGGTGATGCTATATTATGGCTTTGAAATCTACTAAGCATTCCTTTCGATACAAAAGCTTGAGCCGCAGGGTACGGAACAACTTTTGATGAAGATACAAGATTGATGTCTTTGTCTCGTTTTTTCCTGATTAACTACTGCTATCTACTGTAGTTTTTTTTCCACTTTGATGGTTGACCATTTACATCACGAAACCCTAAAGATAAACAAACGAAAACGAAAACGATGATATTGTGAATAAGGACATCGAGGCTTGTATTCTGACAAAATATCAAATGTGTAACCTGTAATGTGTGTCATGTCTATGGTGTCATACATATATGATGTGGGTCTTTTTGGTTAATTTTACACAATTAATCTCTCACTGTACATCATTTACCCCAACCAATCAAAATTGCTCAATCTCATATCAACCATTGAACATCAACCCAGTTTATTGTAAAAACATTGTGTGTATATATTTGCTCTGTCACACCACCACTGTATCACTTGCTTGACAACGACATTAGGATCTATGTCGAAACATTGCTTTCAAAGAATAAAGAAGTTGATTAACCATAACATGATCTGCCTTATTGATCATCACATCAACTTCTAGAATGTCAATCAAAGAAGTTAAATTACACCCTTTTTAAATAAAGCTCACCTTTTTTTCCAACATCGAACATAAGCCTTACAAACAGAATTAATATACACATAAGCATAAACAATACTTTTGTTGATAGCCAAATAGAAATGACTATAAGCATATTATAACCACAACATAATATTACTATCAATATATTTTTAAATAACGAAACTATAATCTTTTTTAGAATTTTGTGGGTAAATGTTGTAGTTATTCTATGACAGTCGATGTCAAACATCATAATTCGAAGTGCATTTACGTATTCAAAAGTCAAATGTTAAGGTAAATGTTGTTTTGTATGACAACGGTCATGGAGTGGGAAATCTAAGGGATTGCAAACTGTCGGCAATATCATTACAGCGTACATGCACTGCATGTAAGTATGTTATCTATGTTACAACTATCTGCAGTTTCCATAAACAATACCCTATGAGTAAAGGACTAAGTTTAAAACACTGTTCCATACGAAATCAAGTACTCTTTGATTTTGATATTACAACAAAGTAGTTTGATACATTACACAAGATCGAACATATATGAAGTTACATTTTGCTATAAATATCAGGAGGAATATATTAGATATGTCATGTCAAATTCATAACAAAAGTTATTTCTACCATGCTGTATTCAATGATTTTGACAATAAACCAAAAGATGAAATTTGAAGATTGTACATGTGGCAGATGACAGCGCATATCAATCAGGGTAGCTTGTTTGACCGAAATGTTTACTCAGCAGTTTAAAAGAACATCAATTATGTTTAATTGACATCTTTGATCATTGGTAACACAATATCACTGGTCAACTGAACAATATCATCAGAACATATGCTGGACTAGGAAGTGTTGCTACACAATACCGGAAGATGTTGACAATATCCTGTTATTGATTGCTGTAAAGACACTGCTACCTAGTAACATGGCTACAATGTTTCCCAAATCCGCAAGATTCAACAAGAAAAAACTCTAGCTATCAGTGTTTGTTTATGATAAAGGGATATCTTAGATGAGACTTGAGGTGCAGATGGTATGTTCATTTTACGTTTTTGATATGTATGGAGACAATGAATTGATTAGTCAGCATATCTCATCTTCCTCTGATGTATGATAGTCGAGATATGGGCTTGAAGATAAAGTTGAAGATTTCAATGTACTGCCATTCTCTCCCCACAGAGGCAGGTCAAGTCATGAAAGGTTGCTACAGCCTCTATTATATTACACCAAAATCCCTGGGTTCCGGCAGTTTCCCTTGGCGGATATATTTTGCACCACAATCCATTTGAATTTCTTTAACAAATGACAACGCTTCTCGCATGGAAAGGGTGGTTCATATCACAATGCCGTTGCCATAATTTAATAGCCAAAATAATTAATTTAGAACAGCATCGCTGATTGCACAACTAACTGTGATTGCCTCCAATCAGGCGTCTCCCATTCTATCCCACAAACTCGGCGTAATATAACAGAGGCTGTATCAACAATTCTTGACTTGATCTGCCTCTGCGGGGAGAGAATCATGTAGATCAGAGTTAAACATTAATGATCACAAAACATACGCATACACAAACTGAAACAGTTACTTCAGTTGACATTTAAAGAGAAGGTCTTATTTGCTCCCAGGAGGTCCGCCATGTTGACTACTCCGTGTAAAACACTACTTTTATAGGTATATCTACTTAAATCGTTGTTCTTTGTCAAGAGCGTGTCCTCAACAACAATTATCCACCCTAATCCACCTCGTCAAAGACGAGAAAAATATCTCCCTGAATAAGATAGTTACCTTTTATGAAATGAGTTAAAACTTCAGAAAATTAAAAAGAATTTCAAATAACTGAAAACATTGATAAATGTGAATTCAAAAAAGTTTTCATCCAAACTTGTTAAACTTTAAAACCAAATAGCTTTTGAGGTTTTAAATAAACTTAATCTTTATTTTATTTGACATGGTTTGATTAAAATGAAACAGGTGAATAGTTTCATAGTTGAATAATCATTAGGCAGATGTTGTGAAATAGCACGGTATTGAAATATTTCTTTTTAGAAGACTTGCGTCAACTGTTTAAGCCAAAATAATTTTCATTCTGGAAGTGGATTTCGAAATTTAATGACAATGTCGAGTTGCACAATTTCATTCGGCAGTCTGCACCAACATTCAACCCTAAATAGGAATGACAGGTGTCATAATAATCAAGGAAAAAATGGCAAGATCATATAAAAATTCCTGCGTACTTTAATATTGTCTTTGAACATTATATTTGATTATTCTCATTTTACTGTGCATCTTTCCACATGCCCATATCTAGTAGCCATGATTTGCAGTCGAAATGTCACACAAAATCATGTTCATAAACTCAACGGTAAAAGAATAGTCATCAATTTGTTATCGGAGCCAAAATACCGCTGATTTGTTAGACCCCTTTCTGAGTTATGAGAAGCCACACTAAGGTTCTACAGGTTCACAGTCAAAGCTCCAATGACCATTTATAGATATGACACCTCGTTTCGAAGAGTTAAACATATTGATGTTTCGGAATTCCAATATAAGACTATTCCAAGCTGTCTCAGAAAATCTGTTTGAGAACGATAGCAATATTTGGTTGTTACATGATATTGGAAACATCCGAATATTAGAATGGTAATCTGAAATTGAATAGGTTATCAAATATCATTTTAGGATAGTTAGATAGATTTATTTGGGAGCGATATGATATTTCTTCTTCGGGTGGTTCTTGTTCTTAAACATCAACTAACCTCGACCTTACCACTTCTCGATTTTCGTTCAAAGATTTTTCAAAAAAATAAAAGCTGGACTTGATTTTTGTAAATTTGTCCAATAAACACCTTTTATTAGCCTTTCATTTAGACAGCGTAATTATCGGCTGTGAAAAGCCCACCTGGGTAAGGGGCCATAAATCTCGCGCGGGTGTGACGTAATAAACAGACTATACAGAGTAACGCATCATTATTTCAACTGAAATACCGCCTAAATAATTGTTTAATTACCATTGATGTGGATATCTTTTTTACACCAAATGCTTAGTAGTGTTACATCGTCAAATTATTTATCTAACTGAGTGGAAAACATTTTTTGAAAAGTGTTAATTATTAGTTTTTTTCCTGTGGTATTGTTTGATAGATGTATAGATAACGAGGCTGATTATGTTTATGACGTCACAAAATGGGGCGTGACCAGTCATGCATTCCCTTGTTTGTTGTCAGATAGGTCTAAGCGACCCATCAAAAGTGGCTTTCAAAAACGGCTTTCATTACTAAACTAAACATATTTGAGTAGCGACCTTTAATGCACTATACGATATTGTAATCAGACTTTCTATATTCCAAAGAAAATAGTGAAATATATATGTTTGTGCTTATGTGAACTTTAAAGTAACACAAACTCGACACATTGTGTTTTCTTTCAATAACATATCAATCTAATGGTTGAATATGTCATTCTCGTTATCTTTTTGCAATTTTACTACATGGAAAAAAAAACCAAATGGTTCATAGACCTAGAGACGGAAAGTAAAGATTTTCTTTAGTAATGTTAACGTTCAATGATGTTACATCTCTGTCACAGTTATAGAAGCATGACTTGTATTCCATATCAAACACATTATAATACATACACTGAAAATTCCTTTCAATACAGATAGCTTCCTCCTTGGGATACGGAACTCCTTTTGATGAAACAGAAGATTGATGCCGTCCATTGAGTGTCATCTAAGTACGCTGTATGAAGTTGATCGTATATAATGGATTCATTTTGCTGACAGAAATGAAAAACGGAGAACTCAAATGCAAACCGCAGTCAATTACTTGGTATATCAAATTAGGGAAAGCACTGATGTTTTCTTGATGATCAACTCATCCATTACCATAGGTTTGAATTAGTGTTGTCCTGCCCGATATTCAAATTCGCACATGTATCACAAATCAAAATAAAAAATCGTAAGAGATCACAAAACTGAAAGAAAGAAATCTTTGAAGGGCATATAGAAGTGGAATTTCTGAAGACAGCAATATTTTTTGGATTATTTCACGGTTTGTCATTATTTTAAATCCGCAAATATAAGGTTCATTTGACTATTAAAAAATGGCCGTTGAATTTCATTATCTTTTTATGAAACAAAGATATGATTACAACTTTCAATTTTCGAGAATTATGTCACTCGCGAACTGTCATTTCCGTGAGGGGCAAAAAAAAAAAAAAATTAAATGGATTTTTTAGCATGCTCGAAAGGCACTGTTTCAAACATCTTATGGCATGCGTTAGAATTAAGGACTATGGTAAATTTGAATGAATTCAGACATATTCCTTTACATTTAAATAGGGCTCTTTAAAAGTGGTTTCTTCTATTTTCGTTTTGGATTCATGTGATATCAGAAGATAAGTCCAATCTAAACGGGTCCGTACCATTGTTTAGATACTTTCCAAATGAACAGTTTTAGATAAATTATCGTATTTTAATGACATTAAGTAAAAGTGAAAGTGAAAGTAACCCACATTAAAATTCATGATTCATTCATCCATTTTATGAAAATGTGGAAAAAACGCAATACTCTGTCAGATGTTAATTATCCCAATTAGAAATGTATGTTATTAAAACAAATAATATATGAATTATTGACATTTGATATTTACATGCATTCAAATGGACTTGATTGTTGTGCTCAGTTTTCATGCGTTTCTTTATCCCATACTTGAAACGCTTTGCAATTACTGCAAATAATCTCACTTGAGCTATGGAATGGATCCGTTACATTTGTGATTGATTTAACCAAATAGCGCTAAATTAGCTTGCGACAAAACCTATGTTTAAACTTATATTTAAGAGGTAGCCGAACAATACCTTCTAAGGATTTCATACATCACGGAGTTCAACCGAAGTTGCAAGAATTTAACCACATATTTGACAACGAGAATATTTTGGAAATAAAGTTTTGGAAATTAGGTCTTAGTTTAAATTTGTTTAATTAACAATCTACTCTATAACTACGGTGTCAATTATGAAAATGGAATACCTGTGAATAAAGGCTGACAAAGAATGGGTAAAGACTTAAGAAAGCTGAAAAGAAGTTGAAACAAACAAAATATTTTGATTGATGGTTATTCAAAAATTGATTTTTAAAAACTTTCTTTTCCACTTATTTTCATCTGAGCAAATTCTAGGTTCAGCTTAAAGTCGTAAGCCATTAAGGTTTTAAAAGCTTCACTTTACAGGACAAGACTTCATTAAAATGAGAAAGGTGAAAATCCTGATTTATAGTGCATCTGTCATGTTGCAGATGTTATGAACTATTTTGTTATTTCTTTTGAAAAATATATTTGAATGCTTCCATCACTGGACGTGTGACATGTTTAAGATAGAATCAATTCCATTAGTGAATCTTGAATACAAAATCTGAACTCCAAAAAACACTTTCAGAAGGATTTGTGGTGATGTCAGCTGGCTTATTTTTGATCATTTTTTTAGGATAGTCTTAACAAAAATTCAATCATAAGTAGAAGAAATGATGTGTTAAATAGTCAACGAGCATTGTATAGCATCATGACATTTGTCATTTCAACTCATTATTTTTAAGGAAAAAAATAACACAAGTAGTAGTACATATCAATATACGCTTGTTTTTATGTCATTTGAATGATAAACACATGAATCATTGTTGTTTTAATGCCGGACATAAGTATTTGACCCTATCCCCACAACGAATACAAATCATCGGTAGATGAGTTGTAAAGATGTTGAACATTGCTTCATTGGAAAGAGTGAAATAATTTGGTTCCATTACATATAGTGTAAACAGATGTATACGTTTGACCTTTGATGGAATAATGACCTAAAACAATCTGTCCTTGATATTACTCAAAGATTTCGTCGGCACTGTACCCATTTAAAAATGTATAGAAGGCGGAAAGGTTGAAGATTATTGTAATGGTTTGTAGTGACCTTCGATGAAATAAAGATCAGAAACAAACTGTCTTTGCAATTACATAAAGATTGCGTCGGCGCTGATACATTTAAAATGTATATAGAAAAGGTTTCAATAGACAATAATAATGTCATCTCATCTCATTTAATGCAATACTATGTATCGTGAACAGTTATCCCTGAAACGCTTTCTTGCAAGAAAGCAATAAAACCTCAAATGTAAAATGAACCTTATGGAATGTTATTGATATGATCAATTCAATGTTATAAACAATAAGAACTTTGCAGAGTTGCAAATAAACATTACAACAGTGTCTTTGAACTTGAATATATTTAAAGAGTTGGAATCTCCGAATATGTTATTCCCAATGTACACTGTTCAATCTTATTAACGTATCTTTTAGATCTCTGCTAGGTTGAGGCCACAACTTGTACATTTCATTGTAATTGCACTGGTGCTGCTTTGTATAGTGGCTTCGACATACACCGGGCTTCCCTTTGAAAACAGATGCTTCCGCCTTGGGATAAGGAACTCCTTTTGATGAAATAGAAGATTGAGGCCATCCATTGAGTATCATCTAAGTACCCTGTATGAAGTTGGTCGTATACAATGGATTCATGTTGCTGACAGAAATGAAAAACGGAAAACTCTGTTTCAAACAACAGAAATCCAATACAAATTTATACAAATTAGGTCAACGACCATTATAATTTAAACTGCTGTCACTACAGAACGTCAGTTTGCTGGGAAAGCTGTCAGTATCGTAAACAATGTCTTTTCAAAGAAAATACATAATGTTCACTCAACACAAACAACCCATCACAGCTGTCAATATCGAAGAGTGAGAGTGTCATCTTAAAATCGAAGTTTTAGAAAAATTTAGAAATATTCGTATCATTAAATTTACTTTCCTTTGAAATTCTTGAAATTTCCTGTCGATACTTTCTACATCAATTATTTCTTAAGCAGCGAATTAATTAACGTCATAAACAAGGAACAAACGTATTTAAACAAATGTGTATTAACAGAAGTGTTCCACAAATTGTTTTTTCGCATTATCAATGTAATTTTGTTTTTGAGACAATATGATTTGACGACAGTGAGACATTTAAATTAAAACCGTCAATAAGTATGATACGTGAACCAATTATGTTCACAAATGTTATTTCATAATATGCAAATACGGTGATGAATTTCAAATATAGCATAAAATGGACATGAACAAAAACGATATATGTGAACCACCAAAGAGTAAAATGGCATAATTTTTAAAACATGGAAACATGCAAAATCTGCAAATATTTCATTTCTGAAAACGACAGAGTTTTGCATATGCTCGAGCTCTGAATGATGGATTGTTCAAAATATCTGGTTTTCTCCCGCTTTAGTTTGAAACCCCCGTATCAAGTCTTTTTTTCAAGATATTGGTAAGGAAAAAATATAAATTTAGATCCGTGGCCTCGAAAAAGATTGACAGGCGGTTTAAAATGTTACTTGTTTCTGTTCGTGAGTGCCTTCAAAGATGCACTCTTATAGTGATTCGAAGGTAATTTAAACTTCCTTTTTTCTTTATCAATAATAAAGCATCATTTTTGCCTTAAGGAGACACAGAGTATGTTGATAGGATCACATATGTCAAATTTTGAAATCGATCTTATTACACCGGGAACCACTAACTGTTAACTAATTTCGAATATTAAACGTATTTGAGATGTTATCTTGATTTGTCCATAAAATCAAGCATTTTAGAGATAGTATGCATAAATGGATATACTTGCAAGTCCAGTGATGAGATATGAACTTTAATCAGCATATTAGATATTTTGTAGCTTATCAAAACCAAATGAAATTTTAAGAAAGATACTCTGTGTCACCTTAATGTAAGCACCAGAAACATTTTATATTTTGGGGGGACCTTAAACCTACGTGTAGTCGGTCGATGATACTTATTTCAAGAGGAATGATCCAAGAATAAGTTCTGGTAAACATCAAAGCAAGGCTTCGACGAACGATATAAAAAATCTGCCTTCAAAAGTAGTGGAAAGTGGCAGTTCCTTCATAAAGCTGACAATACTGACATCTTCAAGCTACCTCCATTCATTTGCGTTATCTCTTGTTGTGTTCATAACACTGGACTAAAATATGTTTTTGCATATTAATGTTTGCGTATATTCAACAAGGTACGATCAACATCTAGCACTGAGTTGTCAAAACTTAAGTGAGAAGAAAGGATACAAAGTTCGACAGTTCTGTATTTGTTAATACATGTACTGTAGGGTGAATTAAAAATCTGTTAAACTAAATCTATTAAGATTGAAAACATATATTACTTTTTTAGATGCAACTGATACATGTACACATCCTCAAAAATCCAGGGTCAACGTTCCGATATAGAGGAGAATTATCGGAACGTTGACTCTGCATTGTCAAAGATGACTGATACGGTGCGGTTCCTGATTTTAACTATTTTTCAAATAAACGTATTAAAGTTCTTACCAAAATGAAAATGGTTTTGAATAATTCCTACTATGAATTGTGCCTTTAAAGGGTTAGTATAAATCTTGCGGTTTCCGTGGAAACATGACTGATTAATGACACTGTGATTATTTTATACAGGCTGTACTATGTATGATAGCGAAATTAACACCACCCTTGATACACATCAATAATCTCTTGATGTGCTTTTGTGGCCAAGACCTAAATCTTAATTTTAATTTTTGTGGTTTCCAAGCAAACCCGAAGAAACAGTGACTCTATGACATAACAAATTCTGTATGGAGCATATCTAGATTACTAAATATGGTAGGTAGGCCATATAGCTATTGACATATTTGTTGAAATTCTTTGACAAATGCATGAAGCGAGGTATAAGTGCCCCTCTCGCTTCTGAACTTGAAAGTTTATTGTGGAACCCGATTTCTCAATTGGTAAGTCAAACTGACTACAAACTATTGAAATATAACCTGACTTACATAGAATATCAAGCAATGTGAAGAACAATGACTAAGACAAAATTAATGTTTGCAAAATATCAACTAAGACATCTGCAAGATATCGGCGTACACAAATTACTTCTAAAAATCAATTCAAAACGACTTAGTGTCACAAACTAATTTAAGTCAAAAAAATTTATGATGTTTATACAAAATAAAATGTTGGCAAGAGAAACAATATAAGAAATACACTGGCAAGTAAAACTTCCTTCTGCATGGAAGTGACATTTTTAAAGTAATCAATAACAAAACACGTTCGTTTCACGTCAAAACGTTGGAGTTGTTTGTGCAAAATCTTCTTATTTGAAGTTGTTTGGTGAGTCTTGACGGCAATATTGATTGCTTTTGAAAACAGCTTTTTTTGGAAATGAAACGGTTTGAAGGAAGTTGGTCCTTATTATTACTTTTCTGTGAGAAATTTGAACGACAATTCTAAAATCACCGACACACCATAGTGTGTGTCGTGAATATAAAAAAACGTACAGATAGCGCATATTCCTCAACATGTCAGGAAATCTCAACTCTAGTAATCTACCATGTTAGTAATTTCAAAAATATGCACATATTCAGGTTATGAAGTTGTTAAAAAGTAATAAACGCAAAGAGGACATAAATGACTTAGGGTCTTGACTTGGTTGGCGATATTTCTTAAGCAGCTGCGTAGTGTAACGAGCCTGGTAGGTCTAAGCGCACGCCCATTCTGTACTCGGGTGACCCGTTGAACTCTGAATGTGTGTTTATGCTGTCGTCAGTACACAGTACCGTAGTTCCTTAAGTAAACCTTTTTCGGATATATATATCTTTAGAGAAAACATTTCTCAACCTTTTTAACCGAATGAATTAGTGTTTTCCTTTTTACATCTTTGAACCATCAACAATATACAACTTAATTAAATTGAAATAAAAAGGTTTTTTTTTTCAACATTCCTGCATGTTTTTAGTAAAATTAATTTTTTAATATATCATTTCAATGTAAATTCATGTTTGATTTTATTCTGTTATTCATGTATTGCTTCATTTATGAACATTTCATTGAAATGTCATGTTTTTTTCTTTCAGGGACGACATGGGGCTGTTCAATTGGTCACTTTTAAGAGGACTGTATTCATTAACTGCTTATTGGTCGGAAATATTAACATTTTGGAATCAAATTTATTTTTATATTGATAGATAATGACTTTTTTTTATTTGCGATACAGTTATTTTGAATATATAACAAAACAATATTATTATTTAATCATTACAGCAGGATAGAATTTAGGAACCAATATTTGTTTTTATATTCATGGATAGGCCTACATGTATATGACATAATGACGGTTTTATTTAAACGGTACAGTTATTTTTAGTGTATTTGAAAACAGTTATATTCTTTAATCATTACATCAGTTATTATCAAGATCATTCTCTTGAAATTCTGCTATAATCCATTTTTTTGGACATAAATTTATTCAATCCAAAGTTGCAGCCACCCCATTAGTAGGAAAAACAAGCAATATTTAGCAAACATTAAATAAATCTATTATTTTGTATTTACAAGGTAATATCTATACCTTTTCTAAAATATTATTTTCATCCTTTCTTGTGTTTGTGTGCAGTTTTATCAATAATGTATAGCACCGGAGTTCAAATAAAACTTAGGGATTATTCATTCGGTCATTTCGTCGGTTGCTTTAACCAATTTTAATAGTAGGCCTATGCTCTTAATTGCAGTCAGTAACCTCTAAGGTTTTATTTTTATTCCTATATTGATATTTATGTGGGTTCTTTTCAAATATGAAAGATTGTGTATACAAGAAACAAAATACAGGAAGTTCTTGGAGATATTTGTCATTACAGATTGTCAGCTGTTAAATCGTAAATACGACCGAGCCTGACCCTGGTTGACAGCTTGACTAATGTAAAACACGTGAAGCGGGGGAGGAAAGATAAAGATATAGCAACATGTTCCTGTGTCGACTTTCTATATTTAGTGATGGCATAAATAACACACCACTTTACGCTTTTTCTGAACGTTGATTAAAATTTCCTACTATATGTATCATGTGTAATAAATAAAATTGTATATGACTGAATTTCAATGTAGTTTAAGAAATCGGACAAATAGTATTTTTCACGTTGATTTAACCAAATATACCAACTAAATATAGTACAAAGAACTAAAACAATATATTTCTGTCGTTAGCGTAAAAAACAATTAACGTTATCATGTAAATTTTAAATTACTTTAAATTTTAACAATGCGATGATCCAAAAACATGCAAAACATTAAATGATTAATTAGATTTATATTTCCCCAAACTGCTTACGTTAAGGGTCTATCATATCATAACATTATTGCCCGTGCGATATTGTTCCGATGCGTTAAAAAAAAGGGCAGCACCTGTTTTGATGTCACGGATCGAACGGCATGCATTGACCCATCGGTTGTGTGGTTGTCTATCAAAATCGAACAGTGCGTTTTTAACGATGTGCAAGGAAAACAGATGTGTGTCCTCATCAACGATCGATGCTCAGTCATGGTATTTCTCTGATCGAATCGTTGTAGAGGGTCTTACCATTGCCCAAAGAAAATTGGTACAAATTATTGTATTTCCAAATTAAGAAAATAAAAATTGAAAAGAATTTAAACCCAATCTGTTTCATCAAGCCATCAATTCAAAAACTTTAACTACTGACGATCATTGGCATTTTACGATACTTAAAGAACAGATTGATAATAAACTTCATAGATTTTGTACGTAAGATTATCCTTTGTCAATGAAACTTATCATTTATGCCCAACAAACACCCAAATTACATGAAACAATATTGTACTTGTTTTAAAAAGGGATAAAGCAATCAAACTTTCGGGATGCAAGAAACGGTTGAGAAATATTTCATTAGTTTGCATACGTATAAGGAATGGGTTGAGATGTCTGTAGGTCCAGAATAGTATCTTTATAAAAGAGAATTGTAAAGACCCAAGAACTCCCCTTACATTTCCTTTCTAACCAAGTTCACAAAATCCATGAATAATAATGATTATCAATACTTAATTAACGTTAAGGAATAAGCGAATATTAAAATTTTTGACAATCAACTATCATTTATATTTTTTCTTATATTCTGGAGAAATCCATGAATGATATATAATGAACATTTTTTATATTGAATATGAATATATTCCGTCATTATCCACCTGATGAAGTATTACTCATACAAATTACAATTTATATATTTACAGTAGAGATAGGTAGATGAAGTGATATTAACTATAAGTATCGTTCTATTGAAAGTCTGTGACATAAAACTTATGACTCGTGTTGAAAACACCAATGGATGGTTTGCAATAACACCAATTACACTTATCAGCAAGCCAATCTTGAAATGTGTCATGATGACAAGTGTATGTATAAACCAGATGTAAGTTGGCGGACTACGTGCCGAGGGCATACAATGTGTCTTTTAGAACTGTCGAGTACGTTTATATCCTTGGTGAATTATTCAATAACTTTAAGCCTTCTAAGTTAGTTATTTTATCATTATTTTCAAAACTGCAGTCAAACTTATTCGACTTGTACTCTGAAACTGAAAGTTTGAAGTTAGTTGCAACAGGGTCCCTAAAA
The DNA here is from genome assembly GCA_916613615.1 of Steromphala cineraria. NCBI lineage: Eukaryota > Metazoa > Mollusca > Gastropoda > Trochida > Trochidae > Steromphala > Steromphala cineraria. Next base: position 55,902,580 of record OU744725.1, on the reverse strand, counting down.
CTTTGCAAAGATACAATATAAATAATATCATGTCACAAACATTGCCATAATAGAACACATCTTTCCGATGATTGAATTCCCACGTATCGATCTCTCCTTTGGTACTGTGATATAGGTTGCTACTTCTGTAAGTTCATTCTATATAACTGGCATACATTGCTCTGAGAGAAAAAACACTTTCTGTGCAAGCAAATATTGAAACGTTCTCGATATTTATTTCAACTTCAAACATAATCTTCTTCTAACGGCAATGAACAAAAAATTTATTGAAGAGATGGGAGAGTTTCTCTGCACCATCAAAGATAACTACAGTAGAACACGGATATAGCAAACTCGGATACAGCAAACTCGGATATAGCGAACAATCAGATATAGTAAACTAAATTCTTTGGTCTCTTGGAGTTCGTTATATCCGTGTTCCATACTGTATGAATGTATTTGGTTGCATCATAACTTGTGAAATGCAGTTAACGTTTTACGTCATTTTAGGAAACTTGCTGTAATCAGTGTCGTTTGTAATATATATTAACCAGCTGAAAGTCTGGTAGTTTTGTAAGGTTCGTGTCGTTGGGGGAATAGCTTCGGCAGAGCTGGCGACTCGCCCATCCCCAGGCTGTGAGACAAACGACCCAGGAGACACCTGTGTAGCGACCGGAATACAAAGTTTATTTTCAGAACATAATACACACACAATAAATATACAGGATAAAACAATAACCATACTACATAACTCATAACCATAACCATAACACAATGTCTAAACTACGATACGCATTTCTACACTATTACACTTTATCAAACTCAAGTACTGATCCCAGACACAAGACTCATTATTCATTATACATTCTAATATCAGTAAATTCATATATAAGAATGAAAGACACAGAATACTAAAAGAAGAGTATTTGACATACCTGTGTAGCGACCGGAATACAAAGTGCTGGTTCTAAAGTGACCCGGCCTTATATAGAAGCTACGACAGGCAGTACATGTGTAGTAATCCCTAAGCTATTAATTCGCGATTGAGTGATACATATCTGACCCTGACAGTAATGGGCAAATATGTATCGTTAAATGTCCAGTTATTAAATTCTCTGCACTCTTCACCCTCTATGAAGCATGTTACACCTGCACAAGCGGACAGGGCTTAAGATGAATCAGATTTTAAATATTATTTTGCTCCACATGGACAGGATAAATTCGTTTTTCTAAATCCGAATATAGCTAAATATTTGTTACGAGAATGTCATATATTTTCTTGAAATATACCATGTTAATAGCATCCCCCCACTCTGAAAAAATTTCGTCCCGAAATTTATATATTTATGAAGCCAAATTTAAAGTGGGATAAATATGAGGAGGTGTAAAGAGTGCGAGGTAAATCATGATACTGGCAAATATAAAATAACTTGTTTAGTTAAAAAGCAATTGATATAACACTTAAGTGGTGTACACATAATTCTGTCTTTGTTTTGAGTCTATAATATTATGATCCTAGATATAAAATTTATAAAATAACATTTCAATTGAGAATTAAATTCATAGTTGAACCATCAAAAGTGTTTACATTCAATCAGACTATGATAGATCTCTCATTCTTTCACATTAAAACAATATGATAAATCAAAACATATTTCTCATCGTTATCACCTCTCACGTCAGATATACAATTACATTTCTAGATAATCAAATAACATACACACGTTATTGAGTCTCCTGCCCAAGTTGAGATCATATTTATCTCCAAGTAAGGCAGGGAATCAATCATGTAATATATTGGCGGTCAGCAATGGAGCTAGTTACCTCTCCTGCCTCATGGACAAGTTGGCCATCATTGTGGCTATCAACTAGCATCTTGCCTGAGCCCAATTCTCACCACTGTTATCTACATCCACGTTCGACTCGTTCTACCTAACGGTCTTTCAGAACTGTGGCATGTGTAACATGGGGAAGTAGCTCTATAGGAAAGCTGCACATTTTATCAGCTAAATACACATTCATATATGATCTAGTCACCTGCCTAAATAGAGATCATTTCAATCTCCATTTAAGTAGGAATTATTATTAAACTAACCAGACCGTCAACAATGGAGCTGGTCACCTTTCTTGTTTACACAACAAGGCGGCCATCATTGTGTATATCAAGATAAATAAATGAAACCGAGCTATCTAATATACTAATAGACCATCTGTCATGACATAAGATTATTCACGGGATTTTACAAATAATTTCAAAACATATGTGAAGCGTGAAAGATGTGTCCAATACTTACAAATATACTATAAGCGTTATATCATGTAGACAACACAAAAAGTTTTGGGTGAAATTGCGTACGATCAATTTCTAGCACTATCAAACTGTGACGATCTACATGATGTGACACTTAGTTTATATATACATGTATATAGTGGACATATCATTCAGACTGGGTAGCTTGACGATTGGATCCTGGCAGCTCTTGATGGATCAACCAACAGCGTTTTACGTCAGCCATAGGTGTTCTGTTGTAGAAGTGCCCATGACATCTGCAATTGTAGTTACGATTTTGACATGTATGACTCTGTCTCGGTCCCAGTCTAGGAGTTGGTAGGTTAGCAAGCAGTCATGTACCCAGAGCCCAATTCTCTACCACTTTACTCTCTCTTACATCCAACAATTGACCTCCACAGTCTTTCCCAATTGTGGCATGTACCTCGTGGGGAAGTAGCTCTTCAAGGCAGGGATGACGTTCTTACATAATACCTCCCAACTCAGGACTTTTCGTCAGACTGGGGTCGGGGACGTCTTCGTCTTTGTGGTCCTTCGCGCAGGTCGTCTTGTCATCAGCTTCAGGATGGGGAGTCGCCACGTACCGGGGAACCTCTTCTGCACCATGTATTAACTAGCTGAAAGTCTATAGTTTGTAAGGTTCGTTTCGTTGGGGGAATAGCTTCGGCAGAGCTGGCGACTCGCCCATCCCCAGGCTGTGAGACAAACGACCCAGGAGACACCTGTGTAGCGACCGGAATACAAAGTTTATTTTCAGAACATAATACACACACAATAAATATACAGGATAAAACAATAACCATACTACATAACTCATAACCATAACCATAACACAATGTCTAAACTACGATACGCATTTCTACACTATTACACTTTATCAAACTCAAGTACTGATCCCAGACACAAGACTCATTATTCATTATACATTCTAATATCAGTAAATTCATATATAAGAATGAAAGACACAGAATACTAAAAGAAGAGTATTTGACATACCTGTGTAGCGACCGGAATACAAAGTGCTGGTTCTAAAGTGACCCGGCCTTATATAGAAGCTACGACAGGCAGTACATGTGTAGTAATCCCTAAGCTATTAATTCGCGATTGAGTGATACATATCTGACCCTGACAGTAATGGGCAAATATGTATCGTTAAATGTCCAGTTATTAAATTATCTGCACTCTTCACCCTCTATGAAGCATGTTACACCTGCACAAGCGGACAGGGCTTAAGATGAATCAGATTTTAAATATTATTTTGATCCATATCGACAGGATAAATTAGTTTTTCCAAATCTGAATATATCTATAAATTTGTTAAGACAATGTCCTATATTTTCTTAAAATATACCATGTTAATATATATATTATTGCTGATACAACTTTATGATTGACGTTCCATTCAATATTCCATACAAGGTTATTTCCTAACAAACAAGTTATATTGGTTTTTATAAAATTGTAATGTGATTGTTAATCAGGTTTGTAGTACGTTGCTCTTCCTGTTAAACAATTCGAATTCGAACTAAATAACACTCTTACACATATAATTAACATAATTCAAAACCCTGCTAAGATATCAACAACTGTTAATATCATAATTCATTTTTATCTAGACCAAAATGAAAACAATTACTAATTGAATTATTGTCCGGTGCACGTTCTATAAGTAAAGGGTGAGCTCAATATACAGTCTAAAACTACCCGACAGTGTGTCAGTGGTGAAAGAGAAAAATAAATCACCAGTTCAATATGTATTATCCCAAACTTCTTTCGGAAGTATTGAACCTATAATTTTTACAATTTGTTTAATTAGAAGGTCCCTCTGATAATGTATGTAACATAATAGGACAAGTAAATACATAAATAGTTTGCAAAAAGGATATCTCGCATTCCTTATAGTTGTTTGTTGTGATGGACACTGTTGTGAGGTATATATCTGACGGAGTTCTGTATAAGAAAGACTTAAAAATGCTGAATTACATAAAGGGCAGAACGGGGTTTCTATCGATAGAAATTTGTTTCCCTTAAATAACTATTAGTAACGAAGCAATAGGTATCTATCGAACATTACGTTTTATTGAACAATATATTATAAGGGTTCATTTTGACAGAATCGGTTGAATATGAGTATTAATAAGTTTATGATATTTAATTTAAAACATGTTTCTTAACTTACAGTGATCTGCTTAAACTTATATAAGAGGTGTTTTTTAATGATGGGCGCATTTATTCATCTTTGTGAAAACAAAATCAAAATTAAGAATAAGTATTGATATATTCAACTTAAAGGGTTGTAGGCATTTAAGGATCTTATCAACTGGCAATGTTAAAAACCAGGCTTCAGCTCAACTTTTTTTTTTTAGTGAAGCCCTCCAGGACAGGTCGTTTATTTTGTAGATCGATTATAGTGTCAGGAGGTAAAATTTAATATTTAAAATTTCATGTCAGATTAACATTAACATATCTCTGCTACAGATCATGTTATTTTGATGCAAGGCATTCCTCTTGAAGTGATACATAGGGAATATTATAAGCAATAAAGAATTATCTTCTTTTATCTTATATTTGTACAGTATTAATAAACTATAAACTATAATGTGATATATATAGATTTAGAACATCGACTGCATGGAGTTATCTACGTGAGGTAGGCCGGCACTATTATGATTTTAGTTTTACCTTTCACATTTCATTGATTCAATTAGATAGATTTTTTGCAATATTCTTTAATTTGTAACAAAGTAAAAAATGGTTCTTTAAAAGAATGCTCTGATTTTCAATGCGAGCTCGTGTATACGAGCCTCCTTTAATTGTTCACTGATTGAAATAATTTCACAGAATGGCAACTGTCATTCATCAACAGAACAGATTATCTGATAATTGCGAAGATCTGCCAATTTTCGACAACCGTTTAATTTTAAATGCTAATAACGACACAATATGTACCTGCAGAACCTTTTTCAATTATTTTCCATATTTCGTGATACATGTTTAAAAAACTTTAGGCACAAACGGCACATATGAACAAATCCATAAATCCACATTTGAAGACATTTGATGCTGATGAATGCGTTATTTTAGCAAAACAGGCCTTTTCAATGATTCTATTTTGCAACCATTTTAAATCTGTGCATCTGGAATATTTATTTGCAAAGACAGACAAAAATGTTTCAATCATTGTCAGCAAATTTCATTTGTAGGTTTCTTCCCATTTTAAAAAGCTTAGAGGACAAACGAATTTTGAGTCAATGAGAAAGGCATATAATCCTTTACCCTTAAGTATGGTGTTCATTTGTCATAAATATATGTATACTCAAAGGGTATATTGGACCAAACAGTTTTCTGTTAAATTGGATAATGTTTAGAAATCGGCTATATGTCAATATGGCTCTTTCACTGATTCATACGTCAGAAAATACGTCTTATTATAGCAGATAATTTACAAAAACAACACCTTCTTCATACCAATCAAAATTATTAAAATATTGTCATTGTGTCACAATGAGAGTATGTCGTATTCATTAGAAATCGCCATTTTGCTTATTGATATGAAGTGTGGCAATTGTAGGAGTATGTCCCTCCAAAATGAATTTAATAGAGAGGGAATAACTATATTATTCTGAATGAAGCCGCTATCTGTTATTAGGAGAGGAGTATTTATGTTTAAACAGTTTTGTCGATTTAAGGTCATTACCACTGATCCATTTTAGTTTTTGTGAGGAACTGATAATCTTTCTCATATTTGGATCTTGTATATCACATGTTCTGGGTTCAGCCGTATAGCAGCTCTTTCACTCTTATCTGGTTGATTTTTCTATATGAAGTTAAAACATTTCTTCTGTAGGCTTCCAATGACATTTTTTTCGGGTTCTGTAAGGACGAAAAGAGATGTTGAAGTTTTGGTAGTAGGAGCGATTTAAGCACAGTATATCTGCCATATAGGGTCAATGTTCAAGCTGACCAATTATTAATTTGCCTGTCAATATGCGAGAGCTTTTCGTTGTAGTTGATCTTTTGTTAGTCAATATCAAACTTATGCCTAAGAGAGAAATATGTTTGTGACCAGTCAATATTCTTTTCTTGACACATCTTGTATCGGTATCTTTTTTGAACCAATCTAAATAAGTTTTGTTTTATCAACGTTGACTTTCAGTCCTGCGAAGCGGGCGAAAAATTCTAATATATTTCAGTAAAGCTGCGTAGAGGATTTTTTTGATTGGGGGGATGATGGAGGTAAGGATGGTTGATGGAGGTGTGGATGGTTGATGGAGGTAAGGATGGTTGATGGAGGTAAGGATGGATGATGGAGGGATGGTTGGATGTTTACAGCTGCTGAACAAAAGTGTGTTATATCACATGCATTTTTTTAGCAAATGTCATATAATTTGGTATTCTCTTAGGTTCGACGTGAAGAACCACCTTACTGCCATAGTGAATCATGTGCGAGTACATGAAGGAAAAATCGTAATTCATTCACAAACAATAATATGAACTCATTTGCATATTAGAACGCATCGATTTATAAAACCCAGGGACGAAATGAAAACCCCATTTTCATTTAATTTTGTTTAAAATTTTAATTTCAGAATTATTAAACATATCATATATTACATTTTGATGCAGTAATTTGAAAATCTTATTCTAAAATGTTGACTCCCCATGCCTCTTTGGGGTATGGCATGGGTATGATCTTCATAATTCCACAGCTACGTACCGTGTAAATATGAACCCTTAACATGTTGATTCACAAGTACCCTCTGAAAAGTCAAAGTACCTTCTTCAATTCGTTTTATGAATGAATGACATATCATCACATGTTATGAAAACTGATTGGCAATATCAACTAAACCTAAAGAATAGTCGAAAAAGAGAAAGGCAACCTTGAATTCCTAACATCACACCCTATAATACGCTCGGTCGAGAACAATCTAAATAAATTTTGATCAACAGGTTTTATATTAGGCCACAAAAGTGTGACAAAATAAAAAATCTGTTGATCTAAATTTATTTAGATTGGGTCGAGAAATGAAGGGAAGGCACTACGGAGGGCTCACGTCCAAATTATGATGCCTATGACATATTAAAAGTAGATGCAATTCTAAATGTCTAACATTATCGATGATTGACATGTCAATTAACTAGTTTTTCAATCTTGTATCTCAACATCATATGACATATATCGGTATATCTTCAAAATTGGGATACGGCAAGTGCTGTACATGCATAACGATACATTCTTTTACCGATTTATGTCTTAAAACGGATCAACGCAGTAATAATATACCAATATCATTGGAAATGCAAACGTCATTTGTTATTAATTATATTAATTAAAAATCTGTACAATCACATTGTTAATCACATTTTCAAAACTTCTGCTCAATCACTAGGTGTAAGGTGTACGCAAGGTCGTTCGTTGTTACTGATCAGTCACTTGACTAGTGGAGCTGCTATCTTCAACATCCATGTCCCATTTCTTTCGGTTGCATACCTAGCTATTCGTCGAATTCCATTCGACGGATCGGTACTGTGATCTTAGTTGTTAATTGGCTTACATAAAATTTGAACTTTTCAAAATAAGGAAAAAGGGGTGTTTGGACTCTCGTTCATTTTATTTTGATCACTTGAAGTTAGCATTGTGCGAACATATCATCTTCATTTCGATGTTGTATTTAATGAGTAAATATATAATTTGTTTTTCTTGTTGGAACTAAATTAACAAAGACATTTTTTAAACCATTAACTTCACTTTTGCCGATCTTCAGATAAAGTACTCCTTGAAAAAAATATAGAATAATATTGTTGCGTTACATAAGTCTTATCGGCCATTTTGGATGATAACAATCATGAATAAGAATAAGATTTGACGTCACAGGCAGCTTTGATGTTTCGATGACATAATTGACTAGCTCTTTCACTTGTATCAATGACAGTGTGCAGCTAATCCTGCGATTGAATCATTAGCAAAATTCACATAGACTTTTATGTTAATTAACTGTTGCAAATTTTGTTTCCTTAATTGAGAAAAAATTATACTTTTATAACATACAAGCCCTCAGCTATGCTTATGTAATTATATGTCATCTTTATGTGGATTAGTTCTTGAGTGACAACTGATTGAGTGATACATACACAACTTTATATGGCCTGTTCCATTGACCGCCATGTTGAAAGTGGGAAGTTTGTTATATATTTTGCTGTTTATGTGTTGTTAAATAGCTGCAATATTCGTAGGTGAAATGATAACTTATTTTATAAATAACCTTCGGCTTCGTTTCGATTTCTCACTTTTGTCCAGGCACTGTACATTGAAACAATACATTCGTGTGTTTTGGCATAATTGCTCATCTTTAGCCTAGGTGATCAAAATACAGACCCGTACCAGTTATATTCGGACAGTGACGTTATTTCCATAGACTTGCATTTTAAATTGGTGTAGCATAAATAATTTTCACTCATTTAATTTCCGTCGGATTCTGTTCATTGTTTGCACATTTGTAACGAATCATCTCAGCTACAACATCATAATTTCTGTTTAATTTTCAGTCGATTATCTATTGAATGACAGTAATTCAATCAAATTATGTACATAATTGTGAACAAGTTTATATTGGCGATCTATGGGACAGGTGCCTTATTTTTGTACAAAAATCGGTAAATTTGTACTATTGCTTAAATAGTGATAAAACAGGAATACACAGTTTTATAAACATCTAATACATGCGTGGATGGCTAACTTTCTTTAAACGAAGACCCTTTATTCGTAAGTATCAATTTCTTATGAATTAAATTGCCTTGATGCCTCGACGGTTAGTATTCTGCCCCGTAAAATATCCATACGCAAGTGAATATTACTAAACTGCATAAAGTACTAAGGTAAAGATGTGCCTGGATTGTTTTAGAGTTTTTTAAACTCCAAATACCATATAAGGTAAAGTTTTTAGAGAAAACTCCAGGCAACAATATTTGTGTTACACATTCTAAAACATTGTCTTGCCATTTGAAACATTCAATTGAAACATAGACAAGCCCTACTTTCCTCTAAAGAGTATATACAAATAATAAATACAAATGTGACTTTCTCCGTCTGTTATTATTTTTAGTATCGTCAAGTCATCTGTTTTCAGTCATCATGTGTTTTCGGTCAGTCATTTTGACTCCCTTTTGTGTACATATCTAAAGGGATATTAAAGTACCTTGTGGATAATTTGAAGCAGAGGGTTCATATGTACATCTAGGAATAGTCTTTTAAAATATAATTTGCTTAAGAAATATTTATTATGGTAAAAACATAAAAAAAACATCACATTTTAAAGCAAATTTCCATAGGGAAAGAAAGTCTTTTTATTTTCAAACCTTGCTCTAATAACTGTCCACCTAATTTCCTTGTAATTCTTTACATAATGAGATGTCACTTGCCATTTTAAGAAAAAATATATTCATTGTTTTCAGTGTTATTTCTTATCAAATTTGTTTTCAAAACATTAAACGTTATCTCAGTGGTTTTGAATGAATTTCCTATAGTGCACAATATATTTTTTTTAAATATGGATAAACTCCAGGAGATGCCTTTATGAAAGCATCTTAAACTATCAGAAGTGATATTCCTGTCGGAGAAATAGTTAGGTCACCCCCAAAAACCAATGTTCCATGTTTTTCGACTTTTCATTATGAAATATGATGAATCAAAGTTATTTTTATTTAGAATAATATTTACTTTAAAAATATCAATTTAATAGATTTAGTCAGACTTATGTCAACTTTCTGTGTCATTATGGAACATAAACTTCGAAAAACCGTCCTGCATATTCTAAATAACAGAGGTTCAAGAAAGTGACTGAAAACACATGACACTACTTCCAAAGTCAGGATTTTTTCAAAGTTATGTTAACAGCATTCTATGTTGTACAAATGTTAAATATAATTGGTTTTAATAAATTTTCTATAAGATAATATGGCAATAAATGATTAAGAGTAATTTCTCATCAATATATGTGGTAATTTTTCAAATACAGGTCTTTATTCCTTATCTGACTGAAAACCCATTACACAAGGATACGTAATAGTTTCCTCACTCTTTCATCTTGTTTAGTAAATGATTAAATATCATTCACTATTAGTCATTAAAACCTGTGGTCACCCTCCTCAATTGTGTAGCCCATCCTGTGTTGTTTCATTTTATCAATAGGTAAGTGTAAATCTTGTCATGCGAACGCAATTGCAGACGTGAGTAATTTTACACAAGGAGTGAATCTATATCCAGTAAGGGGATGGTTGAAATGCAATACATTTTCAAATTTGCATTGTGCGTAAAAAAGACATGCGCACCACGTTGCAAAAGTACTTACATCTAATATATCAGTGTTTACCAAAATAAATATTTGTCAGTAAGGTAACGGATTTGTCTTTAAGAGAACTGTGGTTAATAAAAACTTAGATATCATTATGTGAATAATAATAGTTTTTGATGTACTTAATTCTTGAGGTGTGTAAAGCTGGACACTCACACTCGAGATGATATCGGTCTTCATTCACATTCAAACTGCACATTTTATGGATTGAAAGTGTTTTTTGATCCAATCTATATACCTATCCCTACTAGCAAGTCATGAGATTAAATTCTATATGTCCGAACATTGTTGTGTATACATTGCTGAAACAACGTCTGAAATAAAACATTTATTTGAATCGGACTGCTTAGTCTCCCAATCTCAACAACACCTTTACGTTATTATAACCGAGGCTTGCCGAAGTTGTATGGCTTCACACATCATGAAACACATTATCATCAGAAACAAATTAAGAACACAACACATCATAATAAAATATTAATGCAGTATATGGGACGCTCTATTATGATATGTGGGTTCGATTGTCTAATATCTAATGCCGTTAAAGGCGTCAATCATACATGAATATTATTGTTGTAATCGTTCAGCGTTTTGGAGTTTTTGTTTTTGTACAACCCATTGTCATCAATGTATAATACTTATATATATGTCTCGACATTTATTTTAGTTATGGAAACCGAATACCTATCCTAAACTAATTAAGTACATTATGTAATATTTCTCAGCAAAAAGCGACTGTGTGTCAACATATCTTCCATTGCGGCAGAAATTGAATGGGTGAATAACAAAATTAAAAGTATTATCATTTACCTTTCTATAAATGGATGTAATTTACCTCTTGGCCAAATATAACAATGACTTCCTGTATTGATAATTTTATAAGTATATCTATTTTGTGACTTTTAGCTATATTTTACGCATAGTCTTTTCAGATGGCCGTTTCTGGATATAACTTATTAACTTTTAGCCTCACGCGTGCACCCTTCTACATGCAGTTACTTAAAAACACATAATATATACTATGTATATATCATTTGATATTAAAGATAAAGCCACATCTGTTATTTCTCCTTGCAAACAATGATATATTAATGGGTATTTTTTCTTATTTAAAATCGTATATATAAGGTAAGAAGAGTCGCATCAACCATGGATGCCTCAGGGGGATATACGGGAATGTAACAGTGTTCTTATCTTATGTTGAACATGACTCGTGTGTCACTTCAGAAAACCAGATTTCCCACAATGATATCGAAATACTTTTGAGAAGACAGCTGTGTGAAAGAATAGTAGGGCAGAAAGTTTTCCTTTTACTACAAATTCTTATACAAAGGTTCAGTACGTAGGCTACCGCATTAAAAATACATTGATTTTTTTCTTCTACATACATAACAAAACCCTGACATTTTCAATTGGTCTTTAATATTTAGGAAAGTGTCTTGATATCAATCTTGAATAAATATTCTGAAAAGTAAATGTATATAGGCTATAGGCCTACTATGGGCCTATCTTTTAGGTCTTGTTAATGATTATTTGTGTCGACATACGGCGAATTCCTATACGCCTAAGAATGAAGAAGGAAATGCAGTGAGAAAAAAAGTGAGAAAAAGTGAGAAAAAAAACTCAAAAAGCCTGATACGTTGAAAATCTTACATAACTCATTACTCAATATGTACGCCTCAAACATTTTCGGTTGGCGAGCCGCATTGGACAGCATATAGATTTATATGTACTTTTAAAATACAGTTACATTCCGATCTGCGATCATGCCAGTGTAAATGAATTAATTGAACAGTTTAATGTGATCAATAAAGGAGATGTTTTACACCATATTAAACAATTTAATCTGTGTCATAAATGATTAATCAAATGAAGGAATGTCTCATGACCCTTTAATATAGTGGTAATGTTATCGGGGACACTCATGATCAATTACGTCACATATAATAGACGAATAAACATAATACTGAGGCATCTACAGGGGGATTTTTGTTTAAAATTTAGGCTTATACTTATATTTTCTCACATTTTTTGTGATTTGAAATGTTCAGTTTTGTTGGCATTTTATAACAGTTTTCTGTGTGTGCCTTAATTGTAAAACAACCTTTTGTGTATAAAAAATTGTCCGACTGTTTTTTTTAGAGTAGAGAGTTTGATAGAAAGCAATGAGAAAAGTGTAATGAAGCGTTACATTTGCTGCAAAAAAAGACAAAAAACTACAAAGTTGTAAGCTTCCTAATTTCCTGTTTATTATGATATAGGAATAGATAGCGAAAGTATATATATCTTCATTTTATTAGCAGAACTTATTTTAAAACAATGATCTCACAATTCGGAAGCAACATAACATAACTATTATGACATCTTTATTCGTCAACAATTTGCAAATTTATTAACACAGGCCTACTGTAAAAACTAGCAAGGAAAAATGGCTGTCCCGTAAAAGTGAGGCAAGGAAATTTTATCAAATAAAGTTTTGCAATCTATCGAGTGTTTAACATCAGCTCAGCTACCACCCTTATAATTTACCAAAATTAGCAAAGATATCCAGCTAATTCAACTTGTTGGACCATTTGTTTCATGTATTACGGTATCGCTCTTTCAAAACATTAACGCCTGTCAATCATCTAGCTAGTCATGAATATTCATGCCGGCCTAGCTCGTTACATGCCCTAGACCGGCCTAGCTGCTTACAATCTAACATCAGCCTCTTGACTTTCAACTGCTGCTAATCTTTTCCACATTTCGTTACTGATTGGACAAAGTGACAAAGCAATTTCCTTTCATCGCTTGAGGTGTCGATTTACATCAGAATATGGAATCGAATTCCATGTCTTTGCCTTATTGATTATCATAAAGCAGGATAATATCAGATAATTTCCTCATTCTAGAATATTTTACCATTAGGATGTGTAAAATCAAGAAAATATTTTACAGCTGAATGTGCAATATAAGCGCTAGGAAAAATATGAACCATACAAACGTGGCTACCATAGTAGATATCGCTTGTGTGATTTAACCTCTCATAAGAAAGTATTGCAACAGAAAGAACAGTATTTCGTCAAACATTGTATAAATTATGTACATATTTTAGATTATTTCGCAAAACATCTGAAGTTCGTTGTAAATTATCGATTGAACTAAATGAAATACATTCGCCTTGTCTTGATCATATCTTTTATCATTACATATTCTTTTATTTTACAGGTTTATTCATACAACGCCTTCGCGCACATATGTTTGCAAAGTGAATTCTCAATCTGTCATTCAGTCTTTGGGGATATCCCACCTGGAACCAGAGATTGCAAAAACAGTGTTGCAGAACCAATATATCAAGACAATCATTTGACTAGCGGTATTCTGTATCATTATGGTCGTGTTTTGCTTGTCCGGAAATGCCATTCGAACAAGGCAGAGAACAAAATGCCAGTGTGAAGTATATCTACTCAATCTGAAGAAGACGTATCAGTCCCACTTGTTATCCAATCTCATTAAAATGATATCATAATTTCTTCACTACGTTACGCAGAGTAGTGTAGCAGGTACCGGTAGATCATATTTTAATAATATTGACTTGTTATCATAATGCATGACTTTGTTGTGTGGAAACTTAATTTGCAGAGTTTTACTGTTTTTTTAAGACAATTCATGGTATTTGTCATGACGTTGTTAGTACCGCCATATGCTTACTTAGAGAACATTTAGCTGCATTATCACTTGTTATCGTAATGAATGATGAATGGCTACTTCAATTTTTGTCATTTATAAATTGTCATACGGTTTCCACAACGCCATGTGCTTACTCGATCATCTCGACAAGAACACAATGACTTATAATGCTTGTTGCGACTTTCTTATGAGATATCCACAGCAGCATAATTGGTTAATGGAAACTAATATGGAAGTATATCGGGTTTATCGGGACTATATATGTTTCTTATGTGCTAGTTTGTTTCTTCGAGCTCGTTACTACCATCGCCATGTGCTTGTTCGGAGAGGCGAGCATGCAAACCAGAATATAACTGAGTGCCAATGTGAACCGGTTCTACTTTATCAACAAAATTAGGTTAAATATCACTTAGAAATGGTATACAATTACCGAAGCTTTATAATAGAACGCATTGTACTTATGCGTAATTGAGAGGCATGCTAAACCTTAGTTAATGCCATGATACTCCATAAAACTGAAATAATTCATAGTGGGAGACTTAATGTGGGACATTAACAGTGCATTGGTTTTTAATGTTATTAGATATTGAAATCTTGGATGCCAAATGTAAACATCCCTTCTGCTTATGTTACCATTGTGAACATTGAACTGTTCGTACCGCAGTAATCTTATAAACGAGCCTGAATAATTTTATCCTTATTTTCTAGCTTTCTGAATCATGGGCTTTCGAAAGCATTTCATGTATTTGTAAAACACAGCCTTATGCATCCTCTCCCCACAGAGACAGATCAAGTCATTAAATATTGATACAGCCTCTGTTCTATTACGCCGAAATCTGTGGATTCCGGCAGTTTCCCCTGGCACCACAATCCATTTGAATTTCTTTATCAAATGACAACAATTCCTGCATGGAAAGGGTGTTTCATATCACAATGCCTTTGCCACCATTTAGTAGCCTAAATGATGATTTGAGAACAGCGTCGCTGATTGAAAACTAACTTTGATTGCCTCCAATCAGGCGTCTCCCATTCTATCCCACAAACTCGGCGTAAAATAACAGAGGCTGTATCAACATTTCATGACTTGATTTGCCTCTGTGGGGATGGAATGAGCCTGAGAAAGAGGTATTATCACAAGTATTTGAATGAAAATTATACTGACTCTATCTCGTATTTAATAGATAAAGCCTTGAATTGTGAACTTTGTATATAAAATAACGTATTCTATCTTGATTCCTTACTATACAATGGAGAAAATGAGTTTTTAGTAAATATATTTTTACGTAAGAGAACAGTTTCAAATTTTCGCAAATGTTACTTTTCTGTCAGAATTGTTAACCTTACGACACATGTCGCTGTTGTTGTAGTTGTTCATTTTCTGTAGAAGTAATGTCTTTACTGTATTTGAAAATATGGATCCATGCGTCAAGAAAGTTCTGAAACAGGTCCCTGCCTGTCCATCAATGCTCTATGATGGTTCCAAAAGTAAGATTAGCCAGCATTATGACCATTATTCTGAATTTTTGTTTCTGTCTGTCTTCAATTGTCAACTACATATTTTATTTAAATACATGTACTGATAAAAATTAGAGCAGAATGATGCATTCATTGTATTTTACCTTTATGTGCGATAAGAATGTTTATGCAGACATTGCGTTTGTGTAAGAAGCTACACCAAATTTAGTTAGTAAGTTAAATAAACACAAATCTAGTCATATTTTGAATGTAGGGCTTTTGAGTGAGCATCCTGGGATTCATCATAAATAAGATACAAAAAGGCTTTGACATTCCCATTGTTGTCTTTCTCAATACTTTCGTTTCGTGGTTTAAAATCCTCCAGATTTACACGCAGGTATTTGTGAAATGACAATAGTCATTGTTAAGTTTCTAACCACCAACAGTTGCCGTTGTCCTAAAAAAGCATCTGGCGTCTGTGTGTCGCATCTTTTGTAACAAATACTATAGCGACTTAATGATGACTACGCTGCTTTCAGGTTACTGTGTTTAGGAATGGAACTTATTACCTTGACAAACTGTACAGAAGAAAAACAAAGGTTTTGAGACCTCTGCTCGATTTCAACACCTTCATGTAACTATGAAGGTGTTGAAATCGAAGGTTTATTTAAAACCTTTATTTGCAGCGGGAACGTTTGAACTTACAATGGCACGGGGGCCTGTGCGTCTCAGATGTCATTTGATTTTTGTATGATATTATTCCAATCTAAATAAATTTAGATCAACAGATTTTTTATTTTGTCATACAACAGTATGACAAAATAAAAAATCTGTTGATCTAAATTTATTTAGATTGATATTATTCTTGACATGGTCTGTGATTTTTATGCCCCCGAATCGGAGATTCCGGGGGTATATTGTTTTTCACCTGTCCGTCTGTCCGTCTGTCTGTCTGTCCGTCTGTCTGTCCGTTTGTCCACAAAAACTTTAACCTTGGTCATAACTTTTGATTGGTCAGAGCTAGGTCTTTGATACTTGACATATGGATCCCTTGTGATGAGACCTTTCAGATGACACCATGATATTTGACCTTGTGACCTTGACCTTGACACAGCGAGCCTTTTCCGAAAACTTTAACCTTGGCTATAGTTTCTATACTGTCAGTGCTAGGTCTTTGATACTTGACATGTGTATCCCTTGCGATGAGACCTTTCAGATGACACCATGATATTTGACCTTTTCCGTCCGTCCGTCCGTCTGTCCGTTTGTCCACAAAAACTTTAACCTTGGTCATAACTTTTGATTGGTCAGAGCTAGCTCTTTGATACTTGACATATGGATCCCTTGTGATGAGACCTTTCAGATGACACCATGACATTTGACCTTGTGACCTTGACCTTGACACAGCGAGCAGGATGCATCCGGGGGCATTCGTGTTTCACAAACACATCTTGTTTTCTCTTTACATCAATTGGTCAACTCTTTAACCAGCACGTACTGTTATAAGGTACCTGATTAACAACAATGCATAATAGCCTAGGCATAGCTTGTTGCAAAACACTGCAAATAATGTACATTTGATTGAACATAAGAAGAAAATATAAGCCCTCATTAATGATATAGATAACCCAAAATAATTTTTTCATATTTTTATACCTTTTGCATTCATGGGTACGATATTACCTCTGGGGGTTAACGTTTGCATAATAACCGTTTATTGGTAACTTAGAGTATCGTAAAATGAGCCCTTAAAGATAAGATAAAATGCATTAGTATACATGTACGATTGGCGGCAACATACGGATATCTATCAATGAAAATAAAAGTGAGTTATCAGTCACTAGTGATCAACAATGACCTGACGTCATCGAACAACCTCATGTTGTTGCTCAGGCGATGGGCTCTCTTTGGAGCCGATTCGACGTAAATGTGCTTCAACATTGATTGAAATACAACGATTGAATCATAAAATAAATTAAAAAAATTCATTTATGGACAATATCATGTTTATCTCACCTCATGATGCGCCACTTGTGAAAATATAAACATTCTTCCTCGCTCCTCGATATTTAATATCCTCTAATTACGTTTAACTAATCAGATTTGCAATAAACGGTAAGATGGATATGCATATGTTTTTGCATTTAGTTTAATATTCATGATTATGTAGGACAAATGAAAGTAAACAATCTCATCATATTCTTGAAATTTTCGTCTGGAAAACTTCTTACACACTTGTCACCTCACTAACATTTAAATGGTCATATAGACTACAAAGTTTTAATTTAAAAAAACCCTGTAATATAGCTTATTATCATATACCTATCCATACGATACTTGTCACCGACTGCCGCCCATATTGCCCACCCGGGCCGCAAATCCATATCAGCCATATCAGCCCTAGGGCCAAAAATCCATATCAGCCGTATTGCCCGGCTAGTAGGCAAGTTATGCAATCAATTCTCCCATGCTCCCAAACACATCAAAATACAGAGCCCATAACATGTTTATGGCATTTTTGTCATTTTTTTTTGTCGTTTGATGACAATTATTATTGGGATAAGAGTACCAGAGAAAATGATTGTGTTTGCCGGGAATTTGATTTGAAAGAGGTTAAGAAAATAAGGTCATGGCGGGACCGTGGAAATGAAACGAATACAAAATAATTTGTAGGCATTTTTCATTTTTTCATCCTTTTTAAACAGTTACAGTTGTAGTATATGATAAAAATGTTGTGATATGACAGTTTTCCTTTCGCCGGTCACATCAACCCTCGACCGCCATATCAGCCCTCTGGCCTTCGGCCCTCGGGCTGATATGGCGGCCTCGGCTTGATATGACCGACGAAAGGAAAACTGTCATGTAATAACCTCTTATTACCGGTTAAAGGATAGAAATTTTGAGTTGAAGCCATATCGTGCGTCTACAGAGTAGGTCAGGCTTGTAAATGGTGTTGAAAAAAGCCAACTAAATATTTCTGTTGCGCAGAACTTTTAACCAAGAACGTTTCATAATGGGATGTCGGAAATTCACCAAAGGGGATGGTATAAGTGAAATGGAGGTTTAAAATCTATCCAGTATACATACATTGGAATTTTCGTCTGGGAAAGTGAACTGGATTATAAACTCAGGATAATTTATTATCAAATAGCCCCAATTATTTCAACACAATGGCTTGAATCGATATAGCGGGTAAAGACACTACCAACCAAACTGGTTTGAACTTATATCCAGAAGAGTTGTTTTTATTGTATATTCAGTTACTAAAGAAGCAATTCAAATGTCAATTGTCCTTTAAGAAACATAAAAAGAAAGATTTGTTGAAGCAAGAAAATGTACTAAGTCAATCGTATGTAATGTCTAACTAAAGAAAATGCGGTGTTTCTGTCTCCGAAACCTTCGACACTGTTGTGAGAACTACGAGGTTTTGTAAAGATGGCGCCCACGAGACGAAGGGAGAACCATTTTCTTCCTTTGAGATCGGTTTTTGAATACGTTAACTTTTGTGAAAGACGTGTCCCTTCCGAAAAATATCTCCATTTTAATAACTTACCTATTTTTGCAAGATTAGTCACGCTTTCATTAAATTTTACTGTCAACAAGCAAATGTCCACTATATTGATTACATTGATGG
The DNA here is from genome assembly GCA_916613615.1 of Steromphala cineraria. Lineage (NCBI taxonomy): Eukaryota > Metazoa > Mollusca > Gastropoda > Trochida > Trochidae > Steromphala > Steromphala cineraria. Next base: position 55,883,199 of record OU744725.1, on the reverse strand, counting down.
ATTTGGAAAAAGTGTCTGTTCCTGAAAATATTGACAATTTAATAAATAACTTACTGATTTTTGCAGGATTAGTTTCTCGTTTACATTAAATTTTGCTTTCAACAAGCAAATGTCCAACCACTGTATCATTACATTGATGTCAATGAATTAGATTTCGTCTGTAAAGAAGGTTTCTTGGGGCGCCTATAAATCACTAAGTGATTGGTTGTTTCCTTTTACTGTTCTGAAGTATATTTGTATCTAAGTACACTGAATTCCAAAAGAAACTTTGCAATTTTAAAACTGAAATTTCGAAAACGATCTGATATTTACATTTTCATTTAAGTTGGCAATAACATAGTTGAAACCCACACTTTCCAGCTCAAAACTTTTAATTGAGCAATAGTTATGCATTTTTGCAGAAATGGCAAAAATGTCATAATCACGTGACGTTTCCGCTGGAACTTGGAATGTTTGTCACTCCAATAGTGAAAAAAACATCTTAAAACCAGTAAACGGTATAGCAAAAATATCGCGAATCCCCTCTGAAAATTGACAAACTTGATCAAAAAGAGCCCGTTTTACAAGAATCGGTAGTATTCCTTCACTGATAATGGTAACTTGATCCAGCTATACAGAGAGGTTGTGAGAATTGCTGACAACCCAGAAACACAAAAAACACTTGTTTTTTCACTGCATGAGAGCAGATATCTGTGACGTTAGACCACCGCCAACGATGTCTCTAAGTGACGTCAGAGATAGCAAACATCAAAAGTCGGCATACTGTTATGTTCTCGTACACTTTATGAACTTGGACAGATCTAATCAGAGCTCATCGACTCCTAAGTTGATAGCTATTGGTCACTAAACATCGACGAATGGCAATTTCATTCGAAGTTATAACGTCATAATTGGCATGCAATAGCAAGATTTAATTGCGATTGTTTAGCTCTCAAGGTTGGTTACCATTTGTACGACTCAAAGATGTGTCAATATGACAAGTAAGACTTGTGTCCACACATTCCCATTGATGGAAAAACTTCGATGCAGACGAAATATGAAGTTGAACCTGCTGACAGAAGACGTAATTTAACGTTTGACCTTTTTTGTTACTCATGGCAGATTTGGAAGTTATAACACTCGGGCTGCTCAAACCTGGTACTAAAGTAGCACATTTTAGTACTTTCACGAAATTATTGCGAAAACATCATTTCAAGGAACGTCTGAACAACCAGAATTTTGACCCGTGCCCACTTCAGATCAATTAAGTGCAAAACTGGGTTTCCCATCTTTAATTTTGATTCGCTGGTTGCTTACACAAATGATTGATTAATAAGAGGTACTTTGTTTTAAATTTCTAGCGTTTTTGATTCTTCAATTAGAATAATTACAAAATGGTGCATAGTTTCTTTTGGTTGTCAGTGTATATTTGTTTTATGCATAAAATGCATGTACACAAGTGGGGCGTGAATAATTTGAATCACTATCAGTCTATTTTGTCTACTTTTTTTCTACTTAGTCCACAGATCGAAGGTCATATCTCCGAAACTAAAAACTTAAAATACAAGCAATTTTGACATTGTAAAATATATAATTGATAAAAGAGTAAAAGAGTTTTAAAACCAAGAAGGGGTCATCTCAACACATTATTCATAAACTCGACCGTGAAGAAATAATAATCAGAAGTCTCAGTTATTCTACTCGGGGCGTCATATGATGTATATATTAGCACCATCACGACGGGTGTACTGAATGCCGCCTGGGTCTATAACGTCCTTTATATGTATGAATATGATTGACAATGAAAAATGTATACATTACTGCGGTATTCACACTCGTGGTCCTTATATAAGAAGTCATGCTAAGATATCAAGTGAAGTATTGCGAAAATTACCAACATATAATGCAGGATGTCGGTTTGAGAATTATTTTCCGGAAATATCAATGTTTCATATAGAGGATACTAAACGACCTTACAATTGATACTATTTTAATAATGAGTTAATGATTTTGTATAAAACGAGCGAAAGCGAGTTTGATACCAAATCATTCACGAGTTTGATAAAAGTAATATTACACGGAAGGAAGTTTAGTAATCTTTTTTTATTACTTGCCCTTAAATTTAAACCAACTTGTCGACAGAGTGCTGAAACTAACATTTCCGCGACTCGGCAGCCATTATGACGGCACGCTTACATTATGACGTCACAGCCACAAACAATTGTGACCTCATACTTCGAGTGTGTTATTAAACTAGTTTAATATTGCCGTATAAATATTATATACTATCGATAACTTATACTGGCGAGTATTAATGTTTGTTATATATATTTTATGAAACATAAACCAGTTATTGACCTCTGTCACAATTTCCAATCTTGAACACATACATGTAGGTCACTCATCTAAGATCCAGTAGAGGTTCGCCTTGACACGGACTTCTACGGGATTCCGTCAGATCTTAGATGATTTACCAGTAACAACATAAAAGGTAGCAAATCAATGATTTGATTTCAATGAGATTGAAGAAACCCCATAACTATAATAACCTCTGATTTCTGCTTCAAATAATTGCAAAACTTTTAAAGGACTCATTAAAATTGTGTGTGTGTGTGTGTGTGTGTGATTTCACCCTTGTAAGTTGTGAAATGTCTTATGAAAACAATGACAGTTTCTTAAACAACTTTTTTATTCTGAGACCAAAAATTAAAGCAATAATATGCAGAGTTGGTGTGCTTATCCTAGAAACTTTTGCGTTGCATTCAGTCACTTAGAGCTATCTGTTTTAAAGTAAGAGCATAATTCATAGGAGAGATTTTGTCTAAAACGGACTGTAGATATATAATGTATTCAGATATACTTGATGGGAGAGGTTCTGTTTTATGTATGTTTGTAAAATATATATGCAGACAAATTTGTGATTGATAGAAATCAAAATGGGTAGTTGAAATAGGTTGTCCCGCCGCTAATGGCTGAAGTATTGCCCAAACCAAAAAAGCGAAAAAAACGCATCAAATGTGCTTCATGTCTTCGCTTTTTCGCATCACGTCTTCGCTAGTGCGCCTTGATTATACGCGAAACAGCGAAGACGCGAATGGCAGATAGCTACCATAGTACACCGCCACTTGTTTGATATGGTCGCGTGGATAGTCTCGTTGATATGAGTTGTTTAGTTGAAAGTATTGAATAATTCATTATTAGTAAATGATTTATTCACGACTCTCTCACTTATAACATACCGAATTATTACGGACACTAGTTAAAAGAACATTTCAAAAAGTAATGTGAGATGCTGTCTTGTTCTATTTAAACATATTTTATTCATGATATGTATATATACATGAATGGATTGGCCAACAAGCTCCGAAGAGCTTATATCAAGGCCCCTCCGATACAGTTACACACAGATAAATACAAACTGATACTAGCTAGTGCTGTCTTATTTATATGTACCACATAACCCTTGAAATGCTGTTTATATTTATGAACATGACAACTGTTGCACGAGAATCTAATGTGTTACCAGAGTTAAAAGTACAAACCTAGAATACATTTAAATAATATTCATGATGATTAAGATAATGACTCCAATGATCCATAGACAAGCGATAATGACATTATATGATTTAGTGTAAAGGGGTTGATTTCATTCCGTCACGAGAAGTTAAATCAGCAGAGAATTGACATTCACGTACAGTTAGCATAAGTAAATAGTACAATATCTCAATCGTAATTGTCTCTAATCTCTAATTGTCAACATAAACACTGATTAAGGCGATTAAGGATTCACGTTGTTTTTACTTTTGAGTAGAGGCATGAAGTCACTTGCTTAAGGTAACACAATGTCTCAGTAAGAATAAACCCTTCTATCTCTCAGTATATTCAGCACACTAACTAAAAGTGACTTGCTCCAATCTCATTTAAATCAAATCATTGATTTGCTCCTTTTTAATGATGTTGTTGTCACTGGTCACCCATCTTATATGACCGAATCCCGTATAGGTCCGTGTCCACCGGAAGTACGATTTCAACCGACCACTTTCATGCTTTCAAATATATGAAAGTAGATTAAAGGTTCAAACATCATCGCTTTTCAAACATCATCGGAGACAAGATAAGATATTTGTGTAAATCTTAGATATATAAAACACATGTTGTAAAATTAATAATCATATGATACATTTACAATCTAGATTATGATATAAAGGATTCGAGATTGAGAAAGTTTCACTAAAAACCAAAATGTTTTCGTTAAACTTTTAAGTAGAACCTTTATCTTTTACTGATAATGATATTGTTTTCTTAAAACACCTTAGTCACAAGTTTTGCGTAGAGAATTACTGCATACGAAGATTCGTTCAAAAGAATTAAAGAGTTAAAATTAAGTTCTTTAAAATACTCTTCAATTTCATGTCCATGAAAATGCATACATCTTTTATCCAATTCACTGTGAAATACTTATCATTATGGATTTGAATTCTATTCTATATATTTTTTCAAGAACCATATATTTTAATATCAACACTGACCTAAAATTATTATATAGGTTTGTAAACTGGGAATTCAGAAGCGTTTTGTCAGTGTCATTGACGTTATCCGCTTGTAAACACATCATATTACATGAACCTTTTATGGTTATTGCAAAACTCAGACGTACAGTAAGTTATCAAAACAATGGTTCTTGTCGGGTTTCAAATCAAGTAAGCCCCTTGAAATACGAACGCGCTCATGCAGCCCTCGGTAGCTTATTCCCATGAGAAGATACAGGGATTTACAATTGATAACCCGACACACCAAAGCGTTTGCACGTATAGTTTTGTGATATGAATTAATAAAGAGCATATACAATGTATAGCGGGGTTATTTATTGTATCGATGGGTCGAAATGACGGAAGAAGCTGGAATTAATCTGATTGGTCGCATCAGGATCCTACAAACTGATTGACTGTCATATTCGGGGTCATTTCCTGTTCAAAGTTCGCCTGGACACGAACTTCTACGGGATTCCGTCAGATCTTAAATGATTTACCAGTAACAACATAATATAAAATGGGAGCAAATCAATGATTTGATTTCAATGAGATTGAAGTAACCCCATAACTTTAATAACTCATATATCATTGTGGAGCAGGGAAAACTCTTAAAAGGCACTATAACATTGAGAAATTCAGAATCTAGAATTGCATTAAAAGTTTATGTTAGGCCAAAACATAATGGCTTGACTACCTCTCTTAAATACATTGCATGACGGTCTATTTAGACAAAAACTGTACACGAACTGATTGTATTAGATTTAGTGTCGATCAAACATTGCTTCTCAATGAGGTTCAAAATTAGCTCTAAATTATCCATTTAAAGCCTCACGCTACGCGTTCGACTTTAAATTAAATCTATAGCTATAATAATTCCGTTATATGCCGCTGATTTCCAAACACAGTATGTGTATCTCCTAAATATATCACATATTGACTCCCAAATATCAATTATATGATAAAAACTTGTTTTCAATGAAATTCTTAAAACAGTAATAAATATTCCAAAATAATGATAGTAAAATAAATTATCAAACATGATCAAATCGTAACTTTCATTCTGGCTGCTTTAGATAAGTTTCCAAAATTACGTTTGACTTATTGACGCGCGGCAATGTCCGGTTTTCGATCAAAATCTTGAATTCAAACCTTCCTGTGGTCACAATACGATAAGCTTAAAAGTGATACTTTCCTTCAAAAATCAATACTTCTCGATCTGATTACACTATTGGTACAGTTTGGCATACATATACAACTGACAACTCACGGAGCGCGGCTCTTTAACTTAACAGCACGATTCAAACGAATACGGTGTGATGAATGAAGCGGGCGTAAAATATCAATCATGATTCTGTTTTTCAGAATGTAAACTTTGCAAAGAAAATTCAAAGACATTTCAAACTAAAATGTTCGGTTTCAAGATCCATGACAAAAAGAGAGAAACGTGAAACCTCTTTTTCTTTTTACATGCGAAACTCAGTGAGTGAGATAGGAAACGTGGTTCTACTTCATGACTCTTGTACTTATCGAAACATATCTTCAAACCTGAGCAAAAGTCGAAATAGATAATAATGAACGTGTGTTAAAACACATTGTCTTATCTTAACTTATGTATTTGACTAGATCATTCACGAGAACTTAACCAATTTCCACATTTTAATTTTCGGTTTTGCAAGTTCCTGAATACCGTATTTCCTCTAATACAACCCGGGCCTCCATTACAACCCGGGCCTCGAATATAACCCGGGGGGTAAGGAGGTGCTGTCATTAATACAACCCGGGTCTCGAATAGAACCCGGGGTCTCGAATAGAACCCGGGTCTAACATAGATACTGGTATAATATGTCGATAGTATATACTTCACGGAAACCGTATATTGCAGTGATTGATACGGATTTTGATAAAAGAATGAATATCAACAGAAATGCCACGAGATATGTAGAACTAGATCAATAATTTTCCATGAAAACGCCATTCCTAGAAGATTTTGAAACGTCAATTCAGACCTGAAGAAATACGTATACAACCCGGCCTCCATTATAACCCGGCCCTCGAATAGGGGTACTGAACGAAATAGAACCCCGGGGTTGTATTCGAGGAAATACGGTACCTAGAACCATTCTCTCCCCACAGTGGGGAGAGAATGACAAACTAGGAACCAGGCAGAACTAAAATGAGTTTTAATCTTAGCCTCTTTAAGTATTTATGGTTGTGGTCAGTAGTTTATTTGCAATATCAATAATTTGTGACTTTTGTGCATTTTGACTGGAATAGAGGAGAATTCATAGCAAAAGGGTTTGGGATTCCATCTTATAAAGAAAACTTCAAGTAACTCTTGATAAGGTTGGGTGCAATACTACATTTGATTCCAATGGTTGCAGCCGATTTCGCAGGGTGACGGCATTGCATATCGATTTTAAAAAGTGCTGTGGTTTCCTCACAAGATGATAGACGACGTGCTAAATCATAGTAAGATTTGGAAATGGCATATTCAACCAAACTATCTAACCTCGCTGATGTAAACATATATTTGGCATTGAAATAAAAAAATTGAAAATTCTGATATGAACAGAAGGCATTTACGTTCATTACATCTTGAAAGTACATATTTCATTGCGAATTGAAAACTTTGCGGTCATTGCGGTTGAAGCGCCAATAAAATATAGAGTATTTCTCTCTTTTGAAGGAAGAGAACCATGAATGATTGTGGGGTTTTTTAAAGGCTGATTTATGTGTCCTAAAATTGGGTACTCTAAGTGTTACTTACGCGTTTAATATTTAATCAAATCGCATGCAGTAGAGCTTGGCCCCTGCTTGCAGAACGTTTTGCACGTGCAGCTTGATTTTTTCATGTCATGTCAATTTCACCGACCAAGAAGTTCCCGTAATCAATTCCTTTAATTTTAGGCTAGCTGACAAAAAATCGTTTTTGAAAGGTCAGTGTTTTGATACACAGCATGGTAATATACTTACTAGTTAAACGTTAAGATCTATGACTTCACACGAAATATTAATCATTTTAATTGTCCCGTGATAAGATACAATTCTTAAATCGTTTTTTAAATACAGGGAGCCAAATAAGGTTTAATATATCGTTTTAGTCGAACTATTTCAACATTATTATATGTGCAAAGAGGCATGCTAGAGAGAATCATGTTTTGTACACATCATGTACCTTTAAAGGGACAGTAGCACGTTTTATGGGAAAAAACAGGTGATGTCAGGAAAATGAAAATATAAGGTTGCAATTGAAAGACAATGTTTAAAACTAAATGAAGCAGTAATAAATCAAATATATAATGTAATGTTCAGCCATGCGGTTCCTTTTTCTTACACAAAATGAATCAAACGTGTTCACAAAAAATGGCCGCCAATGAGTTTTATGTGAATCCTCATACTTTGTCCTCTGACTATGGATGAATGGTCTGTGGAATGAGCTTTTTGACGCTATCAAAATAATACATTTAGCATAACGTACGATTATCAATGAAAAATTAACATTTTCAAAAAACGTGCTACTGCCCCTTTAAGTCTGGTAGAATTACCATAAATTTAATAGCGAAGCTCCGGTGGTGTAGAAACACCTGTACTGGTTCTAAATAGGATTAAACACATCCGAATAAGCAATATATAATCTTGTTACGATGTTATCTAGTAGTTAAACATCTGCGACTCAATACAGCTTTTACAAATTTCATTCTAAAAACGCAATTAGATTCTAGTTGGTTTATGTGTTGAATAACGGTTTTTCGAAACAAAAATTAGTTCAAGTGTCACGTTTTAAATGAAATAAGTTCTTATTCATCTGAGAAACACTTACTTAAAGGGGCAGTAGCACGTTTTTATGGGGAACATAAGGTGATGTCAGGAAAAACGAAAATATATTGTCAAATTGAAAGACAATGTAGGTAAACTAAATGACGCAAAACTAATTCAAACATGTAACGTAAAGTTTAGCCATGCGATTCTCTTTTCTTACACAAAATGAATTATAAAGGTGTGCACACAAAATTGCCGCCAATGGATTTTATGTTTATGTCCATACTTTGTCTTCTGGCTATTGATGATTGGCTTGTGTAATGTAATTCTTGACACTGTAAAATTAATACATTAAGCATTAAATTGCATTTATCAGTAAAATATTTGAAATATAAAATTATCAAAAAACGTGCTACTGCCCCTTTAATGAAAAAAAAGTGTATTAGTTGCCATAAGAACATCTTCGTTGTACTGAAGTTTACATATTTCGAATACAAACTGCCTCATCAACGATTTCATTATTTCTTCTAAACTTTATTCACGAAACTACATACATCATAAAGAGTGAAATGAGCTTACCTATAGGTAAGTATATACGATTTTATTGATATAAATAACTTTTATTTTACATTATACCAATGCTTGACAACTGCAGATATTTATAGAAAATAACACATTAAACGATTCACCTTTTTATCGAAAACGTTTAGTCACACCGTGAGTCCCATAACTTGATTTTATAAATGGTATGATCATATGATTTACCCACTGTTGCTGAAAACATTAATTATAGGTGATCAGTTAATACACCGACAGATATATAGAGGATATCTGTCTTTTCTTGACTAATACCATGTTTATCTCATTGAGTGAGGTAGAACCTTTATATTTTCACAAGTGGCGCAGCCACGAGTGAAAATATTTAACTTTTCTGCCTCACGATATGAGATCAAGATGGTATTTGTCAAGAATTGACAGATATTATATTTATTTTATGATGAAATCCTTCTAGTTACGTAAATTTAATGTTGATCGGACGCTTGGAAGAGCCCGTCACTGCGGTAACAGTGTGACGTCATATGAGTTTTCATGACGTCAGACCATTGTTACATGACGTCAAACTCTTGAACTTGACGTCACTCGAGTGGTGATAAAGTTTATCAAAAGTAGAGTGACGATAAAGGTTATCGCCACTGTAGCCAGATAGAGGCTTTATTTCACTGATAGAACAGAGTATCTCACCCTCAATCATATAATAAATGAAGATATGAAGTCGCGTCAATTTGTCAAACATGGTTAATATGTAAACGTATCTACAGTAGTCAGAAGGACAGTTTGAAGTTGATAGATTTGATATCTAAAATATGCGGCAAATATAGTATTGGTTGGGTTCGAAGAGTAATAAAGAAATCAAAACAAATATCAGTATAATGTCGGGTTTATACAAAATACTGGAGTCAGATCACCATTGAGGTACATTATGAAAGGCATACAAACAGCACATGATTAGTGAGCGCTTATTGAAAGTTACTATTTTTCAGCGATATTAAAATCAACATGCTTGATTTTCAAAGTTCTCAAACGTTACAGGAAGGGTTTAAGTAGCGTGCATGTCTACCTAGATTATGCTGACAGTGCCTCTCCTCATTCATGACGTCAGACGTCTGATGACGTTAGATGAATACTTTAGCCATCGAGATGATCCCACAATTGTTTCATTGGGTTTATGTCCGGGGAACAGGCATGGCAGGACGTGAACAATATGACGCCCATCGTTGTCTCTTCCGTCGATGTTTGGCGAGCAAGAACATTCCACTGACGGGAGGGTAAGGTCTGATACCTGTCGAACGAAGTCTCCATAGTACTGTGCGTACTGATGCGACGTCCTAGAGCTCTTGCCGTCATTGACGTCGCAGCAACGAAGGGGTTTGTGCAAGTGAATGGTTCGTTTACGTTGATCTTCCTGTGGTGTTTTGACGCATGGTTTTCCGGTTGTGGACCTGTCTGGGTTCTGCCTGGTTGCTTGTGTCGCTGAAGGAGTCCGGCCACTGTTAAAGCCTTGCACCCGAACCTTCTTGCAATCTGGACTTGTGTTGCCCCCATTCTCGCATACTAACAGATCGTTGTAGCTCGCCTCCTGGTAGTCTGTGCATTTCTTCATTGTGCTTTCATCAGCTATGTTCCCGACCTCTTGTATGTGCATATTTATACTCTACCTCAGTACATGCAGATCGGTGAGTCATGGCGCCATGAATACGGATCCGTCTAATCGCTGTGATTACTCCAGGATCCTACTCAGGCAATCTAAATAAATTTAGATCAACAGATTTTATATTTTGTCAACAGTATGACCTAATTTAAAACCTGTTGATCTAAATGTATTTAGATTGCTCCTTAGACAATGATTTTGTGAACATATTTGGATTTTTCAAACGTTTAATTTATTTTGACGCTTAGTTTATTATTAAAAAAATGAACGTTTGATCATAGCTTCTGTGCATACATAAGGATGTTTCTAAGTTTTCATGTAAGACAAGTAATTTTCATTTATATGTCGAATTGTGGACGAATAACATTTGAGATGTTTTGGATCTATATCACCACAAATGGCATTTAGTTTCGTATTTTAGGCCAAAGATATTTCAAAGATAATCACGTAGTGCCCAATCAGCAATTCCGATGGAAATATGCGTTTGGTGGTCGAGTACTCGAGTACTTATTCCAACCACATGACCTTAATCACGAAGTACGTGTTCGTGTATTGATGATAAATTGCCAGACAAAAGAAAACATTTACACAAAAGTGTTCTAAATGTCATCAAGTCAAGGTATTGAGTAGAACAATAAGTAAACTGTTCCCCCCTCTCTGAGAAAGACCTATATTTTAAATATTAAATTATCGACAATTTCTATTTTCATTTCTTAATCAACCTTATCAATTGTCTAATGCCAAAAATTTAGTTTGAAATGCTGTCTGCATTAGGCGTTTGAGTTATTATCATTTGATATACATATTTAAACTTTGTATCTTATTTTCTTAAGGGTCTCAGAGGGGATATCTTTCCTTTACAAATGCCATCATTATATCATCAATTTTTGACTTGAGATAGTTCAGGATGGGCGCAAAACCGTTCTACCTTAGAGATAAAATAATCTAGTATTTTTATAAATACATCTTTTCAATTATGTTGATATCAACAGTTTTAGAAAAACTTGTAGACGTCATAACATTGTCGTTACTCATTCGAGACCAAAATGAAAACAGTTAAGGTGATTTTCTTTTAGCCTTTTTGTCAAATCAAATTTTATGGCAATGTTAAAATTGTCGAGAGAGAAAGATGTCAAGAAAGGCCAAGAGAGTTTACGAGAAAGAGAGAGGTAAAAGAGAAGTCAAGAATGAAAGGTCAAGAGAGAGAAAGAGGTCAAGAGATGTCAAGAATGAGAGGTCAAGATAGAAAGGTCAAGAAAGAGAGAGGTCAAGAGAGAGAGAGAGAGGGAGAGAGAGAGGTCAAGAGAGAGAGAGAGGGAGAGAGGTCAAGAGGGAGAGAGCTTAATAGAAAGAGGTCAAGGGAGAGAGAGGTCAGAAGAGAAACAGATAACAAGAACGGCAATGCTATTCTTAACTTCTTAAGATAGATATTGACTATCAAACATGTAGAAGAAATGTACAGTGATGTGCAACCAGCTCTAAATCATTGTTAACGCTCATTGTTCACGAAGCTATAGACTTTCATATCTAGTTACCTTGCGTGTCAGTTTAATCAGTATTGTTGATTAAATATCTGACACTTCATTATTGATGCCATTAACAGGTACTGTGTGAGACAATTACTACAGTAATGTCTCCCAATCTCGTGCCTCGCCGACATCCGTTTTTCATTAGAATGGAAATGTGGATGGAATTAGCATTGTCGTGGTAAGATATTGTGGCAACCGATGCTTCTACGTCGTGGTATTGATGCCAAGCTTCTTCTTACATTGGTTTGTCTTGTAGCAAGTGATGTTTGGGTATTTAGATTCACCAATCAGATGGAAACAAATGATAAGAGCAGGGGTTCAAAAAATGCTTTAAGGGGCAGTAGCACGTTTTTTGATAATTTTATATTTTAAAATTATCACTACTAATTGTAAGTAAATGCTAAATGTATTATTTTGACAGTGTCAAACATTTCCTTGTATAAGCCAATAATCCAAAGTATGAAGATTCACATAAGATTCATTGGCGGCCATTTTGTGCGAACATCTTTAATTCATTTTTTTATTCGAAAAAGGAATCGCATGGCTAAACTTTAAGTTCTATATTTGAATTATTACTGCTTCATTTAGTTTTAATACATTGTTTTTTAATTACAACCATTAATTTTCATTTTCCTGACATCGCCTTTTATTCCCCCTAAAAACGTGCTACTGTCCCTTTAAAATGTAGATAAAGAAGACGAACAGTTTTTCTGAACATGTATGAGTCCTGCCCTCTATAAGATAAGATAAGATAGATATGGTCAGATAAGATAAGATCAGATCTTGTTATTTTTCCCAAAGGGAATTTTGTGTTCATAAGGATTTAAGAACATTTAAGAAAACAACATTTACAACAGGGACTACAGCAGTGACATATATTGCATAGTACACAATAACATCTATAAGACAGATAATCAATAATGGATATTCTAGAATAGAAGGGATTTAGAAATTAGGACTTGTTTAAAATGGATACGCTGACAGGTATAAAATTTAAACTATTTACATCTTTTAATTCTACATCTGGTAAAAGACATCTACGGCCTGATCATAAAAGTTTTACAAAAGGTAGAATTATATGCCGTCTGACGTTCTGGAAGAGAATACAAGTTATCGTGCTTGAAACACTCCCTTTGTCGATCAATAAAGTGATGTTGTTTAATTTGAGATTGAGATTAACAAGATCTTTGTGTATTGGATATTGCACCATACACTATCACACTATTGACTTGTGGCATTAAATATTGGCAAAATACAAAAAACAATTCTAGGTTCCGTTATTTTTTTAGTAAGGACAAATTGGGAATTATTAGCGAACTTAACTTTCCAAAGATTTTACAACGCCACTTAATACGATTGTGTTCTTAAAAGCCACTCAAAAGAGGGCCAATAACTGGCCTTCGTGATCGAATATACACGTCATGCAAACAGTTCCGTTCAGATTGGTCGACTTTTTTTCTCAAATTAGGTAATTTTTGATAAGCTGTACAGCTTTGGCAAGAGAATGACACAAGTTTGTGACCCGGATGTATAGGATTTGGGTTTTGGTGACATCTTTTGATGCACTAGTTCTCTTCATTGGCTCTGAAAATTGCCCGCAGGAACCAACCAAAATGGCACACTATGTGTGATAATGAACATTCTGATGTCAAGATTCAAGACTCTTTCTTTATTCTCTAAAACCCCACACGGGGGTACATGAGCAATTTTACATGTAAAGAATGAGGATTGCGCATGCATAACATAAAGAATAATATACAACAGCATATATACTATTACATATGTGAACAAATGCATTTGATGAAAAGAGATATGTCTGTCAGAATAGTGCGAATCGTGAATCTTCGGTTTCAATTTGAGATACAACATTTCATTATATTGTCGTTGCATAATGATAACCTTTTTTTTCATGTCAAATTAAATAACAATTGAAACAATGTGTGCCTTTTTTGGTCAAAGTTGATACATTATCTATGGCTTACTCTTACGCGAATTTTGATTTGAATGTTTTCTAAATGACGTTTTGACAAAAGCGTCTTCAAATGCTTCTCAAATAAACAAAAGATTTGAAAGAGATTTTGTGCTCCGGAGCTAAAAACCATCAAATACAGAAAATTGATTAAAAGAGAAAAGTCATATTTGTAACTATCCTTTTATGTGTTTTACACCATCCAAAAACTTTTGGGAGAGTATATATGTAGGATTTGCTTATACAACTCGAAAGCTATTAAATCTTAGATTCAGTGCGGCTAGTGTTTATTCATAACCTTCTGTCACGAGATATAAGGTGTGTAGGCTTAACTACTTGCTAGATTATGCTGTTAATGATTCAGCTCTGAATATATTGTTGCAATCTTTCAGAAACCTTAAAGGGGCAGGTGCACGTTTTTTGATAATTTCATATTTTAAATATTTCTCTGATATTTGTAAGTTAATGCTAAATGTATTATTTTGACACTGTCAAAAATGTCATTACACAAGACAATCATCCATAGTCAGAGGACAAATTATGAAGATTCACATAAAATCCATTGGCGGCCATTTTGTGTTAACACCTTGAATTCATTTTGTGTACGAAAAAGGAAATGCGTGGCTAAACTTTACGTTATATATTTGAATTATTTCTGCTTCATTTAGTTTAAATACATTGTCTTTCATTTGGAACCATTAATTTTCATTTTTCTGACATCACCTTAGATTCCCCCTAAAAAGTGCTACTGTCCCTTTAAATGTTTCACTCCAACCAGTAAAACTGTAAGAAATGGGCGATATTTTAATGTTATTTACTCAATGGAATAAAGATAGTTTACGCTACTGTAATAAACATGATTGGCACATAAAAACATAAGTCCAACTACAGAATTTCTTGAAACCTGATTATGTTCTGTTCCTTTTCAATGAATACATAGAATTTTTATATAACAATAATGAATAAATGTAACTTGAAAAACGCAAACGTAGCAATGATATATGTTTTAAGTAGACTCATGACATATCTTGTCTCAAGAAGCTTATTTCGGGATTTCTTAAATATTGAAACTTTTCTTAAACAACATGTTACCCCGAGGGGGTACACAATGCAGAAATGGATACAGAAAGATATCTTGAGATAACATCGATATTTTGTTTGTTCAAAAACATGCGCAAAATAGTAATTTAATGACTTTGAAAACAAACATCATATTTTCAGTCTGTAAAACTTCTCTCAGCCAATCATAACCTGCCACATCACATCGCCCTTTCTCGCCAAACTGGTCAGGCTATTGCTATTGTTTACAGTATTGAGTCAAGCGGTCACTTACTTACTTGGCGTATAATTACTATACAAACAAAGAAAACAACTTTCCAGTATGACGGTTAGTTAGTGAGACATATAATGAAGACATTTACTAATTTTGGTTGAATCTTTTTGACTGTTGATAGCTTAATCACGGCTTCTACAGAGGGGTCTAAAGTCAATGCATCAATGAGACTACATGGTATGTCATAGCCCTGTCATAGAACTATGTTTCGCATATTTATTTTAAAAAAAGAAACGGGGTATATGTTTATATTTATGCCGCTCCCTAACAAAATAGTGACGTAACGTAAACATGGACAGATCAGTACACATATCATATACAGTGACAGTATTGATACAACGATTTTCGAAAACATACAACAAAGCAATTAAATGCTAAGGTTATATCTTCATTAATGGTATAAACATAAGGGTATTTCATCAAGGCAAAATCTTAATATTCAATCGTGTTTTGAAAATCTCTTAGATATTACGGTATAGTTATGTTTTGAATTTAGTAGTTCTAAGTTTACATTTTGTGATGAGTGGCCAGATAAAATTGAAGACAAATTAAACAAGTTAGTGAAATGTTTTAAGGAACTTATGAATAATCCTGAAGTAATTTTATATAATCTGAATGAGGTTTTGCTTTATACACACTACGAAATATTCGGAAAGAGAGTGTCATTGAGGCATCATGTCATGAAATTGTATTAAGTTCGCAATACAATTTGATACACCTTTTGACACCATGTTTCATCATGTCTTGAGCGTTTCTCAATCAAATAAAGAAACAATGTTAGTTTACAAAGAGACAACTCATCAGCGTAAAATAAATACCATTCTATATCTTTGTTTGAGATAATGTTATTTTAAATTTTAAATATTTGTAAACTTCTAACGCAAACAACTGCCTGAAATAACAAATATGTATACATATAAGTTTGAATGCACAAAGATTAGTTTACAAATCATGTGACCAAAGCCTACCTTATTGAAGTCACTGTTAACGCAAAATACTCCATCTCATGTGACTGTACTGAATGTGTTCATCTCAAGACAGATGCAATGCATATGATAAATTCTAAATGTTTAATTTTTGATTGGATCTAGTTTGTCTTATTGTTGACCAATGGATGACTAGTGCTTTGACAACTGGGCGTGTCATAGATGAGCAGACATGCTTGATCTCTAAAACAACATCCCCTAATTCTTGTAACAACATTGTCAAAGAGTGTGAAATATCCCAAGCGCGACTCCCTAGAACTGTAATTACACAATCAGTTACGATGTGCCATAACTGTTTAATTACTACTCTGTTTTATTGCCGGACAGATGAAGCTTCTAAATCGTGCTAAGCATGTTTATTCTGTTTATTGACCGCCATTGTCTGTTATATTTACATTGATTAGGCCCATTTCCGTTCTGTATATGATGTAATAATACACAATCTGTAAAACTTCTCTCA
Source organism: Steromphala cineraria (assembly GCA_916613615.1). Lineage (NCBI taxonomy): Eukaryota > Metazoa > Mollusca > Gastropoda > Trochida > Trochidae > Steromphala > Steromphala cineraria. The sequence continues at coordinate 55,866,443 of OU744725.1, read as the reverse complement.
GCCAATCATAACCTGCCACATCACATCGCCCTTTCTCACATGCGCAGTAAAGGCAATATCGTTCATCCGGTAGAATCCCTTTTCAGACTGTCAAATTGAGAAGCCTAAAATTTGCACACTTTGAAGGGCGATATCTTTGTTATTAGAGGACCGATGAAAACGTTTTTTGGTGTTTTTTTGAAGTTGCCAATGTTTTCTGTACACATTTACCAATTAACATGGGACAAATAATGAGGTTTCTTGTTGTTTAATGTCTCTGAAAAACGCAAACGTTCTTAAATTTACTCAACCGGGCGAAACAAGAAAGTTTAATATGTAGTTTATGCATGTTGTATGATGTCCTACGTCAATGATGTGTCAAAGAAAGGGATTTTATTGGCAACATCTTTGGCTCCACCGATTTCAACAAAACCGCAAACTTTGTACTTAAATGTCAAATGTTGACAGGGAGATAATGTATAACCTTTTCACAAATAACATCGATCGCTTAACACACTTGCTTTCATCTATGTCCATCAGGTACTTGGTAAATTACCCCACTGTTTAAACTTTCCGAAGTTTTCGAAAATACATAAATCAGTTACATAAGTGATAAGATTGTTTTCTGCAATTAATAAATAAGACAGTTACATAAATGATGTAAAAATGAAAAGACTTTTAAGCAGCAAAATTATTTTTACTACATGTAAGCGCCTTGAGCAACCACGAGTGGATGGATATGCGCGCTATATAAATATTTATATAATATTCATATACATACATGACAAGAAAATCAATCTTTTTGACCGATGAGAGTATATTTGTATGCATCTTTTCTTGCAAGAACTGAACGGGATTCTTGTTAACATTATAAATGTAACAGATAACCACATTTCTCGTTTTCTAATATGGATATTCATTCATTGATTTATGGAACGATATAAGAGCTATCATGGTTGTTCATGAAAAATGTAAATATAATTATTTTTAAACAAATTATGTTTCCATGTTGGTTTTTATTATTCATATTGTACAGCTGCGTACCTTAAGTTTGTTCACTTACTTGCGTATTCAAGTGCAAATGCCATGTATTTTGTAATGTCCTTGTACAGTCCAGCAATGCAAAAACGAAATAGATCACGTTGAAATTTAATAACATAAGTAATACATCACAGTTAACCGCAACAAATTCTGCAAGTCATTGAAATGATCAGGGGTCAAAATTTCGAAAAAACTATTTTGTTTTTTTCTCTACAAAATCCTAAGTAATCGCTAGTTTTAGGGTTAAGACGTATTTGATCCTTTGCATTAAGACAATTTCATGGTGTTGATTTTTCTTTCAGGGAGTCTAAATGGAATATTTTTTATCGAAAATTAAGAAATTCGGAAATTCAAAAATATGACCCCAATCGGCAATCGAAATTCGGCACCAGTGAGAGACAATACAATAAAATGACTTGAGGATAGTTACTTTACATATGGACCATTGGGAATTTTTTGTAAGCGCTGCTAGAATTATATGATTTGCTTCAAAGTGAAACCTCAATAACATGAAATTTGCACTAAGATACACTAGTAAGTGAACAAACTTGTAGTACGCAGCTGTATATGATACAATTTCCTCACCATGTTCCTAAAGGGAAAACTGTCCTCACAGTTCTAAATTGATGATGGAGTATTGTGCTAATTCACGCCATCCTAATTGGAAGATAATGTCAGAGAGTGACACAGATAGAAAATGCTGACACGTATATTAGATTTTGTCCTAAGGGATTTTCTCTGTGTTTCAAATATGGGCAAAATTATGATTCTCAACATCTTGCTTTGCTTAATTTAAAATTATTTTTTTAAATATAGAATTAAGGTTAGTTTTTAGAGTGAGTAAATAGAGGATGTATTTTGTATTCAGTGTGATATCACTTATCTCTCAACGAGTGATTGGATAAGTTTTAGACATACCCACACTTCCCTTTGTGTATTGCTCAATAACCTCCTGTTTGAATCGTGGAACTGCGGTTAAAAACATAAACTAACTTCTTAATTTTACAAGTCCGTTTATTTGTCAACGTTGAAGATCTCTTCTCCTAAATAAGTGTAGATTAACAATAAAAAATGGGTGTATTAGAAAACTAGAGGTGTATCAGTGGATAACCTACAGTTACGACATAGAAAGGAGAGGTGTATCCGTCAATACACCTACAGTTAGAACCAAGGAAACCATAGCAACGAGGCCGGGAGTGGGGTATAAAGCCGGTTATTCTGTATAACATATGCCTTTGTCGTCGAACTGGGGTGATTTACGTCCAAACATCTTGACTCGAGAGCTTTCTTGCGACGTCATACCACTGTTGCATCGTAACTTATAAATAGCAACGGCGATAACGACGCGTTGGTTGTAGATGTGACGTCAAACCTTTGTACACATGACGTCATCCCTTCTGTGATATTTTCATGACATGGACAGGTGATATCACACGCAGTGGCGGGATCACTTTTGTAGAACTCAGAAACCTCTCGCCACTAAGCATATAATAAATAATTTCTTAAATTAGGGTTATCCATTCTCTCCCCACAGAGGCAGATCAAGTCATGTTGATTTAGCCTCTGTTCTATTACGCCGAAATCCGTGGGTTCCGGCAGTTTCCCTTGGCGGAAAAAACTTTATCACAATACATTTGATACTTTAGCAAATGACAACGCTTCTCGCATGGATAGGGTGGTTCATATCACAATGCTTTTGCCTTGATTCAGTAGCCAAAACGATGATTTAGGAACAGCGTCGCTGATTGCACATCTAACTGTGATTGCCTCCAATGAGGCATCTCCCATTCTATCCCACCAACTCGGCGTAATATAACAGAGGCTAAATCAACAAGAATTGATCTGCCTCTGTGGGGAGAGAATGAGGGTTATCATACCTGTTCATTTAAAATCATATATTCGAAACAAATATTGCTGGCTCGATGAAGAAATCAACAAACTAAAACTCTACATGTTTGTACATTGCTGTTATTGCTTCTCCATGTTCACGAAGAGACAACTGTCCTCGCATATACACTATTGATGATAGAGTGTTGTGTTTATTGGCGTCAGACTAACTAGAAGTGACTGTCGAGCGTGGTGATTTTGACCTGATTTTACCCTAGAGAGCGTTCCCTGTCTACCAAATATATGTAAATCAACATTTTCTATAGTGTTGGTGACGCAGTGTTGTTTGAGTTCAATTTAAAGGGGCAGTAGCACGTTTTAGGGGAAATATAAGGGGATGTCAAGGAAAATGAAAATTAATGGTTCCAATTGAAAGACAATGTATGTAAACTAAATGGAGCGGTAATAATTCAAATATATAACGTGAAGTTTAGCCATGCGTTTGCTTTTTCTTACACAAAATGAATAAAAGGTGTTCACACAAAATGGCCGCCAATGGATTTTAAGTGAATCTTCATACTTTGTTCTCTGACTATGCATGATTGGTTTGTGTAATGAGATTTTTGACACTGTCAAAATAATATATTTAGCATTAACTTACAATTAGCAATGATAATTTTCAAATATGAAATTATCAAAAAACGTGCTACTGCCCCTTTAAAGTAGGATAAATGTGTACGTTTTTAGCATTGGCACAATTTGGTTTTATAACATATTTTTATAAAAGAGATTTACGAAGTACCACGTGGCCGTGTTCTGTCTGTGGTTTAGCTGTTGCTTTTCAAATACCAAATCAGTTTATTTTAATTATGTCTGTTCTAAATAGTTTATGTTGAACAATTTGATATATATGTCCATATAACTAGAATACATGCATACACTTTCATTAAGACGTCACAATTAATCAAACTTCATGTCATGAGTTTAGTTTAGGCAAGACAATTAAAGTACCTTTTTTCTTATTTCTATAACTTCGTCCATTTAGATTATAACCAGCTTTTGATCATTTTTAGATTTTGGCACCAGAGGTATCGTACTTGTTCATGTAAACATTAATATCTTCAAAATCATGTTTCAAGGTCGATGTAGGTTTTATACCATTCTTTATTACCCATAGGGTTGAAAATAAGCAATGTCATATTTTCAATATGAGGACATGTGCACATATAACTTTTGCCTAGTAACGATTGTTGGAGCGCTAGTTCCCGTATTTTTACACCTGTGACGTCATTGTTTGTGACGACAATATTGCCAGCCGTCGCAAGAGGAGCTGTCCGTTTTCTGGATTTTTCTGAATGAATGAAGTGACATTCAATCGATAACAAAGAAATTATCACCCTCGGCAGTGTGTGACTTTTACGAAATTGGTGCAAATCGGTGCATGACCCTCACTCTCATTGGGCAATACAAAACAATGACACTTTCGTAAAGGTCATACATGTATGACACAATTACTCATGTAATAATCTCTATTAATTGTACACTGTAACAGTACATTGATGCAAACTCCTCGCCATTTCATTCCAAAGAAAGTTGACCTCACATTAATAAGGATGATACTACAGTGTTGTGCTTATTGACATCAGACTAGGGTTGGTGTTGTTGTGTTCTGAGAATATTTTGATTTTGATGATAGAATGGTAGGTAATGTTGAGGATGGATCCAAATTGACATAACACCCTTCTGAAATATCATGTTGTCTTGATCATTCTATAGCAGAAGATAATCCTTTAAAAGAATCTAACCAGCATACTAGAATAATTTTGCTCTGAATTGTTTTTGTTTGAGGAGATATGATTAAATATGTATGAAAGACAAAATGAACCCTGAACAGTTAATGGTAAACTGACGCATAAGTCCTTAGATCTGTGGTAGTACATTTGAATAAATTTCATCCTTTGAGTTCAGGTAAGTTCATACTTTATTGTCCCACAGAATAGCTCCATAAAGAAGAAGAACAAGTTATATGGATAGTCAACTACTATATTGCATGAAATGCGACGTTTCGGTGTAGATACTAACACCGTTATCAACACTGAAACGTCGCATTTCATGCAACAAAGAAGTTGACTATCCATATAACTTGTTCTTCTTAATCAACCAGCTTCTAAATGCCTTTCAAAGAAGCTCCATAAAGGTCAAAGTTCATCGTTAAACAATCAAATAATTTTGAGGTGTAATGCCACATATACGTCATAGCAAATTATTATGAAAACCTTTAATAAATATGGTAGAATAATATCGCTGACATAGAATTTAACAATAGATGGATTTCAACAAATAAAGGTTTATGTTGTTAAATTATCAACACTGACCATTTGCACAGGTCTTATCTCTTTTTGCAACTACTTACAGGGAAGTTTACTTAAATACCTCATTAATGAACCCTCTCAGATGTATTGGTCCATCATTCTCTCACCACAGAGGCAGATCAAGTCATGAAGTGTTGATCTAGCCTCTGTTCCAGTAAGCCGACTTTGTGTTCTAGAATAGGAGATGCCTGAATGGAGGCAATCAGAGTTAGTTGTGCAATCAGCGCCGCTATCGTAAAAGCATAAAAGTCATGACAAATGCATTGTGATGTAAACCAACCTTTCCATGCTAGAAATGTTGTCATTTGCTTATAAAATACAAATGGATTGTGGTGCAATTTGTACCCAAGGGGAAACCACGGATTCGGTCTGATTCGAACAGAGGTAGGGTCAACATTTTATGACTTGATCTACCTCTATGGGGAGTGGTTGAAGTCCATAAGCTCAGTGTCACAACAGATGTTATGATTTTAACCCCCTTTGCACTCATATAACTATCTATTTGTTTGATCCTGTAGGGTTGTCCTGCCTTAACAGATAATTCTGTCCATGGTTCACTTCACATCAATCGCCCTAGATTCCCCTAGGAGAAGATAATAATGATGCTATCATTAGTTACATAAACGTGTTCTTGAGCCATCTCTAGTCAGTCTATAAACTATGTCCCCTTTATGACAGATATTAATATGACCCACTCCTCATACTCATGGGTGAAAGTTCAAACAAGCTATCGGGTATAATTACAACATCAATATTTGCATAATATCCCAAGTTTTAATATGAAATGCCATTCAATAAATATACACTATACTAAATGAAGGAATCATGTTGATGCTTTTATCCACATCTGAGTGAAACATCACTATGTGATTAAAATGTCCGAATAATGTCCTGTCCTGTATTTTGAAAATTATTGAAAATGAATACGTGTTATTTGAACTCTAAAATCTCTGTCTTGTTCTTTTTTTTCACATGAGGCACCTTGTTATCATAATGGGGAATACATTTTGAAGAAAGGCTGAAGGTTTAAGAATTTAAGACGGCAGGAACATAACGTTTTTTGTTTAATACTGTACGCGTTATTACCAGTAGTCATTAAAGGGTCAGTAGCACGTTTTTAGGGGGATATAAGGTGTTGTCAGGACAATGAAAATTAATGGTTTCAATTGAAAGACAATATATTTAAACTAAATGGAGCAGTAATAATTCAAATATATAAGTAAAGTTTAGCCATGCGATTCCTTTTTCTTACACAAAATGAATAAAATGTGTTCACACAAAATGGCCGCCAATGGAGTTTATGTTAATCTTCATACTGTGTCCTCTAACTATGGATGATTGGTCTGTTTAATATGAGATTTTTGACAATATCAAAATAATACATTTTGCATTAACGTACAATTATCAGTGAACATTTGAAAAATGTTCAAAAAAAGTGCTACTGCCCCTTTAATGGGTGCAACCATTACACCGTACAAGAAGGTTTATGGTATCTGTCAAGTAGCGTTGGTGATCAAATGTTTCTTCATTGTGCAAGACCACCTTGTTTAATCAATTACATTTTGTAAGTTATGATTTCATTTTACTATCTTATTATCCATAATATTTCATGCTTATATAAATTCATACAACAAAATGTGCTAACTGCCTTCTCATAGTTTGTGTGTCAGAATAAAAGCATCTGTAATGGGACCATGATTTGCATTGCAAATGAATAGAGAATTATGAATGTTTGCACCAAACAAACGATGCACTCAGTAAACTTTAGCTTATTTCTGTTTATGATAATATGAGTAATGCACTTTAATTAATTAAAAGATAATGCATCAAAGAAGTGCAATTGAATTGGATTCACCTTTTTCTGTTTTCCTCCACTGAAAAGAATTTTGAATTTCCAATTATTTCTTTACAAATATAGTAATTGACTGTTAGTTACGTGATACTATGATGCTGTGGGCGATATGATAGCAATCAGAAAAGTGAAACTGGATCAATTCTCAATTATTTTTCAATATATTATTTCCCTTTGTACATGGGAACACAAATAAAGGCTAATACAAAAGCTTTTTAAATATGTACACACTCAATTCATTTCAAGAAACAAAGTCTATAAGAATAATTAATGCCATATTTGATTATCATTTGTGAAAGATTCAACAGGATTGTTACTTTAGATATATTTGGTTAACTCCATTATAAATGCAATTAACCAGAATGGAATAGAACAATTACTGCAGTAATACCACACGATCCCGTGACTTGTTGGCATCCGCGGTTCATTAAAATGGAAATGTGGTTCGAATGGGGATCTATGAAGGTTAAATTAACTCACAGCACATGACGAACTAGTGTTTAAAATTCATGAAAACAGGAGTAAAAATTGCACACAGTAAAACGTTTTGCAGGGTTTTTTTTAAAACTGGGAATTATGAACTGAAGCAATTTAACAATGAAAATTGACAGATGTATTTTTTCATAGGTTAAGTCTTTATTAGAAAAAGTAAGTTCATAGTAGGATTTTCATATGATTTAAAATGTGACTTTCATATTTCAAATGTTAGTTTAATATTTCAAATGTGAGTTTAAGTAATGGTTAATATTTCACACGTGCCATAATTTTCTTTTCACTTTATAGTTTATCAGTCTATGGTGTTCGGATATCTTTTGGGAACATTTACGCAGATTTCCAAAAAAAAATTTAAGGAAAAAAATTCTTCGTTTGCTGGGAAAATGCAATTTTTACAAATATTACATTTCTTAATTTTCAAGTTTAAATTTTCAAAATTTAAAGTGGTTTAAAAGAGGTTTGCAATCTTGATGCAATACCCTTGCCAGCCATAAGTCAGCTAGTTTTGTTTTGTTTTTAAATTCGGTAGTAAGGAACTTAATCATTCCGTGGTATGCAAATTGAGTTTTCAATAACGAGTCCCTTAAGATCCTCTGTGTATGCAGACGTCATATCTGAAATACATAACATACATTCTCTTTAAAGGTGATTGAGGCGAACAAAATGGAAGTGATGGTGATATCTCTTCTTGGCAATAAAACATGGAATATTTTTAGTTTTTTTAGTTTTTCTCAGATGAGAAACAGTATTCCATTCAACCAAATTGTTCTATTACTTAGTAGCACAAGTAATTTTAGAATTGATTATTTTGAAAATATAACTGTTCACGGCCACTATCTTAGTATCAGATGTAGACATATAGTAGAATATGAATAAGATTTTCTTTTACGGGCTTGATAATACAATAGGTATTTTAATGAATAATATTACGTATGTGCATGTTGTCTTCATTTTAATTTTAAAGGTTACTCGGTGAACTTACTTATCTTAACCGAAAGATGGACCAGTTGCTATCGAACGTCAAATAACAATTAACAGAAAGATGTCGCTTCAGAATGAAAGAAAAAGAACCCAATTAATAGCTACACATAGAACATCTGGGAACGTTAGATCCCTCGGTTATCAAAGTTAAAGGCATCCGATGGTCTGCACTATATGACACCTGGGGAATTTTCATCAGGAAAATGTGTAATGGAATTACCCGCCCTTGAGTTTTGTTATGAAACAATAGTCCAATGAAAGATCTTGATTTGAGAAGGTGGAAAAACATATCTTTATGAAACAATAGTCCATTGAAAGATCTTGATTTGAGATAATGGGAAAACATATCTTTATGAAACAATAGTCCAATGAAAGATCTTGATTTGAGAAAGTGGAGAAGCATATCTTTATGAAACAACAGTCCAATGAAAGATCTTGATTTGAGATAATGGAAACACATATCTTTATGAAACAATAATCCAATGAAAGATCTTAATTTCAGATAATGGGAAAAGATATCTTAGTCGTTGATGCAAGCAGAAACTTGAATTTTACGAAACCTTGTCCCCTGACAGGCTGAGAACATGTAAGTATTGGCGAAAAGCTGAACCTACTAGCATAATTCCTCGACAACAGACCAAAGCCTTTTGTCCTGAGAGGTTCGCAGGTCCAATCGGTGTAGAAGTTGCATTGGCTTAGTCACATCAAGGGTGGTTTGTTTCAGTACAGATTAGCCTGATCAAAAGTCCCATGGGTGATTCAGTGTACATGGTAAAGCATAGGAACATTCGGTACTGGGTTACTGTGGAACCTCAAATCAATCTAAATTGAATACATCGCTTACAGGGATACACAATCAGGTCGTTGTATGCCTTTATTTCAAGTTAAACACATCGGCATATATTAATGTCACAAAATAGCTCTGTTGATTTTAAGGTTATAATTTCCATGAAATGTTTTGTAAATAAATCATGAGGAATATTGTTTAACCAATGAAGTAAGAAAGATTTTGTTTTCTTAAAATTATGAGATATAAGAATATGTAAGAATTGTTATAAGATGTTTTTTAATTTGCCTGCCTATTGAATAGAGTACCAACTGCTGCGGGAATTATAGATATGAATCAAATAAAAAAATATTTCAACAATTCAGAAAACCAAGAAATTGATTCAGAACTCTACCAGTGATTGTAACTGAAATACGCGAGCAAAGTTTAAGGGTAAATTGTGTATTAACGAAATATTACCTAAATACATCTATTGTCATTTTAAAGGTAATTGTCAGCGATCATAAAATTATTGCTTTATACATTATGCATGAACCCAATAAGTGAACTTTATACATTGCCAGGCTTTTGTCCCTTGTCCAATATATATGCAAATATTAACTTTAAACTATGAAATATTTGAAAATGTTTTCCATATTGAGCATTTTGAATTTCAAGCATTACATATCATTTTGAACAAAACGATTAAAATACCGCATGTGTTATCCGAGATTTCGGAAGTGCTAAAAAAACATTTTCACAAACCAAGCCTGTTTCTGATCCGAATACCACGCACAAGTGTATCATCTTATCACTTATCACATTATAAGAACAAAAAAACTTCTATGTGATATTCAAAAAACAAGAGTTGCACTTTTTATTATATGCAAAGCGGTGAGAGACTGATTTCTCAGTTCTAGAAAAGTGTTCGCGCCACTGAGTGTGATATCACTTTTTCAAGTCAGTGAAAATATCACAGAGGGGATGACGTCATGTGTACAATGGTTTGACGTCACTTCTACAATCAACGCGACGTCATCGCCGTCGCTAAGTTACGATCAACAATGGTATGACGTCACCAGAAAACTCTCGAGTCAAAGCCTTTTGGACACGAATTACCACATTTTCGACCACAGGGGCATATAATAAACAGAATATCTTTTGATTTGAGTGTGATATAACTTATCTCTCATCTCGTGACGGGGTAAAGCCTATATTTTCACTCGTGGCTGCGCCACTCGTGAAAATACTGGCTCTACCCCGTCACTCGATGAGAGATAAGTGATATCACACTCAAAACAAAAGATATCCTCTATATAATTAACCATTGTAATTGTAAATTTAGTTAAATGTCCAATATAGCCATATTTAATAGTGCTGTGTTTCTACTAAAAAGACAGCTTATTCTGCATGCATTTGTATGGATTTCGACAAAATGATGTCTTTCAAGTCATTAAAGGTGTAACATTAGTACCAGATATTATCGACTCGGTTAGCATTATTTCCAACAATACCCTTCCGACAAATGTCAAACCTTCAATGACGTCAATTGACAGACTTAAGAGTGAAAGCTTGTTCATTAACAGTAAGGAGTTGTGGGAGTCGACCACGTCAATACGAGTTGTGCAATTTTGGTATTTAAGAAATCATTGTCTGACTTTAACTTAATGCATGTTAGGTACAGGTTTTTGTAAGGTTTTTACTTTATGCATGGCAGATACACGCTGGTCCTAATGTTAAATATATGCTTGTCCTAGGCTTTAACTTCATACATGACAGATAGACGCTTGTCCTAGGTTGAAACTTCATACATGACAGATAGACGCTTGTCCTAGGGTTTAATGTTATGCATGACAGATACAAGCTGGTCCTAATGTTAAATATATGCTTGTCCTAGGCTTAAACTTCATCAATATTAGATACACTCCTGTCCTAGGCTTTAACTTCATCCATGTTAGATACACGCTGGTCCTAGGCTTTAACTTTAGGCATGACAGATACACGCTGTTCCTAATGTTAAATATATGCTTGTCCTAGGTTTAAACTTCATACATGACAGATACACGCTTGTCCTAGGGTTTAATTTTATGCATGACAGATACACGCTGGTCCTAGGCTTTAACTTTATGCATGACAGATAAAAGCTTATCCTAGGCTTTAACTTTATGCATATAAGATATATGATAGTCCTAGGTTTTAACTTTATGCATGGCAGATACACGCTGGTCCTAATGTTAAATATATGCTTGTCCTAGGCTTTATCTTCATACATGACAGATTGACGCTTGTCCTAGGCTTTAACTTCATACATGACAGATAAACGCTTGTCCTAGGCTTTAACTTCATACATGACAGATAGACGCTTGTCCTAGGCTTTAACTTCATACATGACAGATAGACGCTTGTCCTAGGCTTTAACTTCATACATGACAGATAAACGCTTGTCCTAGGCTTTAACTTCATACATGACAGATAGACGCTTGTCCTAGGCTTTAACTTCATACATGACAGATAGACGCTTGTCCTAGGCTTTAACTTCATGCATGACAGATAGACGCTTGTTGTAGGCTTTAACTTCATACATGACAGATAGACGCTTGTCCTAGGCTTTAACTTCATGCATGTTAGACATACGCCCGTCCTAGGCTTTGAATTCATGCATTTGTGACACACGCCAGTCCTTTGCGTCCTCTCAAGAGACAACTTGTTGACCTTGCAAGTGTCAGGGTGATGATGGAGTGTTGTGCTTATTGACATCAAACTAATTAGACGTTAATGCCAGATCTTCGTGCTGTGACCTCAGAGTGAAATATTCCTCATACATCAACGACTTTTCCTCGGGGAGCTTTCTTTGTTTACCGAAGACCTGTTGTTAATAATCATTCCCTAAGGGTATGTAGCTTGAGAGACAAGAAGCCTTAGAATTGTGTTCATTAATTATGCTTTAGGGAAATATTTTCGCAAGCAATCTGAGGTACAATTCATGATCTCAAGAATTGGCTTTTGATGTGTGAAGTTAACAACACCAGAGGCCAAATCAAAATCCTTCATGACAAAAGAGTAGCATTTTTACAGAAGCACAAACTACCTTTTAAAAGGTTATTGATTAGTAGTAGGAAGTGAAAATTAGTATAAAATCTCTCTCATGTAATGACCATATCTTTTTAGATTTTATTGACATTTCGTAGACACAGTTTCATTTCCCCATGGCTAATGAAACTTCAGAATTCGGATTTTGTCCTTTAACTATAGCAGTGTTAATTCCCTCTATACTATGCTCAGGTGCTCATTTCTGTTAGGAGCGTGGCATCGCCTGCCAAATCCTGATAATTGGCTGATGAACATGTAGTCTTCACAATAACTTGGCGAATTATTTGAGCAATGTGTGGATAATGGCAAGGTTGTCTTAAAACTCTTCATATCTGATGAGAGTTTCTTGCAGCATTGTTTTATATCCCATAGTTGGCCTTACATTGTTTCACATATTCAGGTGTAAAAATCAATATCTGACAGTATCAATAATAAGGGCTACTTATTATGTTGATATATCATAGTTTTTGTCTTAAATGGTTGTCATTTACTTTAAATATTTGGAAAGTGGAAACTATCATTCACAAACTATTTTCTGTTGAATATATTGGATCAAAATTTATAAAGATTAAACAAACAAAATGCTTTGTGTTACGAAAATCAGTTACTTGCATATTACTATTTTAATACGATAGAAGAAAAATTGGATCATGAAATGCTGCCTTAATCTTATTTGCATCGACGGAAAAACAGTTTGGAGTTTTCATATTGAGCATTTTATAATTACTCTACCACTGGCATTTTAAGGTTTTAAACTTCTGTTAACTTTTGTGTTACATTAGCAGTTGTCATAATATACGTACAATGCTGTTACAGGAGGATTTGATAACTTACACAAGGTAGAAGGAGGACTATCCAAACGTCGAAAAGCACTCTTAATTTTATCCCTACCAAGGTCAATAGGATTCATATCTGGACTGTAGGTCAGTATGCTGTCTTACTCTTAGTGTCTACCATAGTCTATGGTCACAACGTAGGTTTGTTTGTCGAGCCAGCGACGTTTCTTCAAGGTCAGTGTTACTGTAACAGTGGCTTTCAGCCCTTGAACCGGAGCCACACCAATACCATTCAAGCCATCATTAAGTGCCAACAGTAGCAAATGCATTCTTATATGTACACGATAACCCTTCAGATATCTACATGTGTACCTGTGATTGACATTATATGTTTAGAAACTAGAATGTTAACAACAGCCAAATCCCCCTCCCCTATGTCCCCATAGAGTGGGGATAAACTTCGACGTCGACAAGGCATCGTCAGTTTAATGCGTGACTTAGAACACGACGAAATAGGATCAAAATCAGGCCTGAAAGGTTGAACGTTAATAGTCAACATATGTTGTTGACAATTTTTATGGAAGTAAATATGAATAAATATTTGTTCAATCACCAGTTTTGTAAAAGAAACACTGCCCAATGCATTTTTAAGTATTTTATCATCAGGAAATGCAACTAGAATTCGTTTGCACACTAAGCGATGTTCATGGGTTGACGACCATTATTTGCAAGCATTTTGGTGTATTAAAACAATGCAATCATACAACGATCGATGTAAAGGTGTACGTTTAACAGTTGTCATGACAAAAGGTGTAAGATTTCCCCATTCATCAATGCCAAATCCATCCTGGCAAGTGCACTCGTCAACTAATCAAAAGTTATCTAATTCTTTCAGAAGGAAAGTAGTTTTTGATAAGCTTTATAACAAGTTTATGTAGATAAGATGCTTGAAACGTTTTCTGCACATATAAATGACTCTTTGTAGATTTTCATTGAAAACTAGTTTGCATCATATATTTGTCATTTGTGGATGAATGTGTTAGATGTTATGTATTAATTTATAATAATAACTAATATCATATCTAATCACAATTGGGTGATGAGGAATCTAAAGAAGCGTGGTTAGGAATTAAATCCTCTGGCTATATATAATATTTGGAGAGAAGATATTCTGAAGCTTTGTATTCGTTTTGTCAGCTTTCATCATATTTTCATTTTGACTTTGAAGATTGTAATTATTGAATCCATTTTAAAGCAAACTTACAACTCTGCATCATAACTTCTTCACAAACAGAGTCATTCCCAACTGAAATATGAAGTAATTTCTTATGTTTTTACTTCTCCTTTACATCGTGGCCATCTTAACGTCATAGCTGTCCACTCTGTTAAAACTCCAATTATGAAAAATGAATATTTTACACAGGAAATTCAGCATCAAAGATCTAAGGATTCCCGTTTTGGACTGCATTAGTTAAAGCTAGACGGAATCCTGAATCACAAGCCTATTATTTATAGAGAATCTTTGAAACTATTTTTTTCAGACGAATCAGATTTATAAAATCCTCAATCAATTCAACTTAGACACAAACTTTTTTTTTAAAGATTATTTATGAATGTTCTTTAAACATACATCTACTTGATGTCCATTGACATTGTCGAATCCATACTCAAATTGGACAAAGATTAAGATAATATTCACTATTGAAAATCAGTATCGCGTTTTTAGGGTAAATATAAGGTGATGTGAGGAAAATGAAAATAAATGGTGAAAAACAATGTTTTTATCTTATCTACATATACTTGTTATAAAGCTTATCAACAACTACTTTCCTTCTGAATGAACTACATAACTTTTGACTTATTGACGAGTGCCGTTGCCCGGTTCTCAAAATCGCGAATAGATAGATATTCTTTATTTCCTCCATCAGTTGAAGATTACAGAGTTCAAAAAATGTTATAAACAGGATATTTCACATAATACAATTATTTTACAATAAATGTTTCCATCTGTTCACAGTAGAGCTAACAGTTAACATAACATTTTTCCAAATATCGTATTCCAATAAGTCTTCACAGAAGACCGGTATCTCGCCCAATAAAAAATATAAAAGAACATCTTCTTCATCATTCCATAAATAAACGGACATCTCAACATTTAATACATCAATTATATCATTAAAGAGAGCCTCTCTTTCATTAGAGTTGAGTGTACAGTACAACATAACATGTTTAACAATATCATGAGCTGTAGTGCCACAGAGACATTCTTTAGAGTGTAATGGCTGTGTACCGAAACGTATTAGAGTGGCAATATAAAAAAACTTGTTGACTAATTGACGAGTGCCATTGCCCGGTTCTCAGAATCGCGAATATATATATATATATTATTTGTGTTATCATTTTACTTTGTTTATGCAACAGTCTGTTGATAAAAGACACTATTGATATCGTTGTATTAGTATATGAAAATGAAAATAAATGGTTCCAATTGAAAAACAATGTTTTTAACTAAATGAAGTAGTAATTAATCGAATATATAATGTAAAGTTCAGCCATGCGATTCCTTTTTCTTACATTAAATGAATTAAAGGTTTTCATAAAACATGGCTGCCGATGAATTTTATGTGAATGTTTATTGTTTGTTCTCTATGGATGATTGGTTTGTGTAATGACATTTTTGACACTATCACCATAGTGCATTTAACATTAACGTACAATTATCAGTCAACAATTGAAAATAGAACATTTTCAAAACACGCGTTACTGCCCCTTACAAAAAGAAACAATTATTTAGGCTTTTAGTAAGTGTCAATTGTCTGGGAGGAAAATCATCTTGTTAAGCTCATGAGAGTCAATAAACATAAGACAAATTCTTAAATTAATGCATGGTAAATGTTGAATTTTAAACGCACATTAAACTTTTTTTATCATTTGTATATCGAAAAAAGGAAATATTTTCGAAGACTTTCCATATTTTAGAAAGCATTTTTTAAATTTAGTAAAGAATCTCAAATTCGTACTACATGCATATATTTTAACATAAGTTCAGTAGCATACACATATTTAATTAATAATGATTGAATATCAATAGGAAACCTTCACAAAACCTTAATTACATTTTTCAAGTATATACATTCTCTCCCCACAGAGGCAGATCAAGTCATGTTTATTTAGCCTCTGTTCTATTACGACGAGTTTGTGGGATAGAATGGGAGGTGCCTGATTGGAGGCAATCAAAATTAGTTGTGCAATCAGCGACACTGTTTTTGAATCATCATTTTGGCTACTGAAACAAGGCAAAGGCATTGTGATATGAACCACCCTTTCCATGCTAGAAGCGTTGTCATTTGATAAAGAAATTCAAATTTATTGTGATGAAAGTATTTTTCCGCCAGGGGAAACTGCCGGAACCCACGGATTTCGGCGTAATAGAACAGAGGCTAAATCAACATGACTTGATCTGCCTCTGTGGGGAGAGAATGAAGTATATAATGTTTATTTAAAAAAATAGAGGAACATACATGCGATAACTACATCCTAGGTGAATTCACTGAAAAGGCGTGAAAGCTTTATGATTAAACGGGTTCTTGAAACGAGGTTTAGTTGGTACAGTACACATTTTCCAATGCCAATATAGATCATAAGTATAATCGTCTTGTCGTGAAAATTTTTAATGTCATAAACGTATTGTAAGGTGCTACTGCCTGATTATTTCAACTGTACGTGACTAATATTCCTTCAAATTCAATTGTATGTCTTTAGGGACATGTTTAACTGAATTGTATGCTAAGTTTCATTATAACATTCTGTTTTGCTTTTTAATTATGCATGAACACCAATGTACTTGGCGAACTTGGATTCTGATTTGACAGTACATTGAATTCTGTTCTCAAAATAATGCAGAGGAATCTGCTATTTTGTCATACAGGGAGAAAGTTGTGTATCAGGCTTCCAACAATGGTTACAGCTTCCAACAATGGTTACAGATTCCATCAATGGTTACAGCTTCAAACAATTGTTACAACTTTCAACAATGGTAAAAGCTTCAAACAATGGTTGCAGCTTCAAAAAACGGTTACAGCTCCGAACAATTGTTACAACTTTCATCAATGGTTACATCTATCAACAATGGTTAAAGCTTCAAACAATGGTTACAGCTTCATAAAACGGTTACAGCTTCGAACAATTGTTACAACCTCATCAATGGTTACAGCTTCAAACAATGGTAACAGCTTCAATCAATGGTTACAGCTTTCAACAATGGTTAAAGCTTCAAACAATGGTTACAGCTTCCAACAATGGTTACAGATTCAATCATTGGTTGCAGTTTCCAACAATGGTTACAGCTTTCACTAATGGTTACAGCTTACAACAATGAATACAGCTTCCATCAATGGTTACAGCTTCCAACAATTGTTACAGCTTCCAACAATGGTAACAGCTTCCAACAATGGTTATAGATTCCAACAATGGTAACAAATTCCAACAATGGTAACAGATTCCAACAATTGTAACAGATTACATCAATGGTAACAGATTCCATCAATGGTTACAGCTTCCAGCAATTGTAACAGATTCCATCAATGGTAACATATTCCAACAATGGTTACAGATTCCAACAATAGTTACAGCTTCCATCAATGGTAACAGATTCCATCAATGGTAACAGATTCCAACAATGGTAACAGATTCCAACAATGGTTACAGCTTCCAACAATGGTTACAGCTTGCAAAAATCGTTGCAGCTTCCAACAATTGTTACAACGTTCAACAATGGTAACAGATTCCATCAATGGTTACAGCTTCCATCAATGGTTACAGCTTCCAACAATGGTTACAGATTCCATCTATTGTTACAACTTCCATAAATGGTTACAGTTTCCAACAATGGTTACAGATTCCATCAATGGTTACAGATTCTATCAATGGTTACAGATTCCGGCAATGGTAACAGATTCCAACATTGGTTACAGCTTCCAACATTGGTTACAGATACCAACAATGGTTACAGCTTCAAGTGACAATAGCATAGTTGTTGTAAGAATAATGACCTTTTGAGTGGTAATTAAGAAGTTGGTATGATGATAACGAAGAGAAATATTAATATAAACTTCTTTATTATTAAAAAGAACGTTTAGACTCTCATTTTGGTCTGCTTGAAAATGACATAAATACTGTGTAGAAACGAGTAGCATGCGTAAAACGGTGTCCATCCATATATCTCTCTTTAATTCACTTTTTTTCACAAAATGCGTGACATACTAACAAAACGTATCGATTCAATTATGTTTCATGTCATGAGTACAAACGTAGTCATGAAACCATTTCTCTCATCATTTTTTTTCTTTTTCTGCACAATATATGTGAGGTATTGACAATAAGTGTCAATACATTCCGTTATTGGATACCTTATTGCACTGAGATATTTCCGTTGCACGTTGCCGTGCCAAACTGTCAACAACGTTTTTGTTCTAGGTTATTTCACTGAATTGAGGCATGTTCGCGTCAGTTGAGCAAAGAACAACATCGCTTGATTAGTTCAAGTGCCCCAGCCTTAAATCGATAGTTCTTGCGTAAATTGTATAGGTTCTTAGTTCTGATCTACCCTTGCGGTAGTGGTCTGAAAACAATTTCCACATGATATTGTTGTATATTCATTTTTCATTTATCTTGCTTAAAAGGAGGTGTTTTTGTTTTACTTGTCATTGATGTAATATATATAATTCATAAATTACTATAAATATATTACAGATTATCATTTTGCAATTGGTTTTAACATAATTCAAACATTGTTCTGTTTGAAATACTATCTGAATTTTTTTTTTCTAAATTGGAATCTTCATTTTGGAATTCGAACTTTTAATCTTAAGAATAAACCGACAACCGACAGCATCTTACCCGCCAGGTAAAACTTATGCACTCAATCACCGGACTCTTTTATTGTCGCCTTTCCAGCTGGCAGGAATGTAAGGCAGACATCTTGGAAATTTTGAAAATATTTCCATTCTATTCGTTGTAGAAATAGCGATATGCATCTGTCAATATACACTTTTATTACCTACGAGGGCAGTCATACCGAGGTTCATATTTTTCATATGTTGCCCTAGGGCAAAATATCACTTTTTCATTGTGACGTCACGTTAAAAACAGTGCTTTGACGTCAAGGTTCACCTATGACGTCACAATCTTTACGGGTCGGCGGCGGCTAGTCCGCCTAGACTGAGAAGTAGGTTTTGAGTATTTTCTTTAATTTTGGGACTATGGTAATAAACAGAATATTATATTCGTGCCAATGACATACTATATTTACGACACTCGTGCCTAAATATCAGTTTATCCCTCGCTCTAGCTCGGGAAATACTAATATTTAGGCACTCGTGTCGTAAACATAGTATGTCATGGACACTCATATAATATACTCTATAAAGTCACAGTTTTCTTTTCAAAAATTTAACAGTCCTAATAGTCTTTAACCGTTTAACAACCTTCTTGGAAAAGTCTTGAACTGTCATGTATATAATCTATGTTTTAAAAATCGTATATGGCCATTTATTTTTTATTTTTCTAAATTTATTACTTTGACAAATCCACTCCTATGTGTATGAAGTTATTTACTCAATAACTGCAAATGGAAATTACACAAGGTGTTGCGTTTATTCATATAAGGATTGTTATTTATTCTTTTCTAAAGGTATAATGAGCACAAAAGCAACAGGCGTGGCCGTTATTGTAGTATTTCAATTTCAATATTTGTAATAAAACCTTTATAGAGTTGTCACAACGCAGTATATTCAAGTCAACAATCTAATGGCATAAAATGTTTGCATTAATAAGAGTTGTATTTCATATGAAATGTACATGTGAAGTGGGCTGGTGGCCTGTTTACGAAATAAACCACATCACATCACATAAGAACATATTTCAGAGAGGATGGTATTTCAGTATTATTTCAGCTAGTTGTGAAACTTGAATTTTACAACAGTGAGAAATTCCCATCATTCACTTAGCTAAAGAAACAAAGTGTATGCCTATTCTAAATTTCATTTCAAGATAAAAACAACATTCTATAGACATAAAACAAATGATGAAAGTTCTATCTTCAATCTACCTTCTATTCTTCTATGTGTGACAAAGACTTTTGGTCTGCAATATGACATTTTGTATTTCTTAAAAGAATGTCGATTTCAACGTTATCAGTTTGATAATATACATCAAATATAAGATAACTATACGACAATAACCTAAAATGTCCATGTCACGTTACCAAACCATTATGAATAGAGTAGTTACATGAACAGTTTGTAACTAAAAAGCCTTTTCTAGGTCTTGACTCCTACATACATAAATGGAATCGTGGAAAATGTCGATTTCAGTAGCGTTTAGCATCAATTCTATTTATGGATTAGAAACCCGAAAAAATTACTATCTTTCCTTAAAAATTGGAAGAAGAACACGCTGATTCTATCGTGATGAAATGTTTTAAGATATTGTTCTGTTCTTGACCGGGAAAAATATAGAATATTCTAATGCTTATGATTTATCAGTATGTCTTTGTATATTATTTGTGTTAGATTTACCGATTGATATGATTAGCAAAGATTCAACTGACAAATATTAATTTAATTAAAATGAAAAGTATTAAAAAAGTATCCGCTTTTCATTCTTTGCCACTGTCAAAATCCATTTGGTGTTTTCATAAGCAAATTCACATATAACAAATCCTCTGGTTATTTGTTTTCGTCACAACGGACATTCTCTCTCCCCACAGAGGCAGATCAAGTCATGTTGATTTAGCCTCTGTTCTATTACGACGAGTTTGTGGGATAGAATGGGAGATGCCTGATTGGAGGCAATCAAATTTAGTTGTGCAATCAGCGACGCTGTTTTTAAATCATCATTTGGGCTACTGAAACAAGACAAAGGCATTGTGATATGAACCACCCTTACCATGCTAGAAGCGTTGTCATTTGATAAAGAAGTTCAAATTTATTGTGATGAACGTTTTTTCCGCCAGGGGAAACTGCCAGAGCCCACGGATTTCGGCGTAATAGAACAGAGGCTAAATCAACATGACTTGGTCTGCCTCCGTTGGGAGAGAATGCACAACGGAAGTCATTCAATAACCTTAGATGTCTACATTGTCTAGGAATAGCATGTACAAATATGTGATCGCGTTTTTCTGTAGAACGTTAAATAGACTGATTAAAGAATAAAGAAACACAGCTCAATCGAAATCTACAAGATATTGTCTGAAAACACATAGAAAATATAATTTACACAAACTCTCCCCACAGTTACAGAAGAACTCAAGTCAAACATTCTGATCAAACCTCTGTTGAAATGAGATCAGTTCTCGGTTTTAGGCACCTAGCAGCAACATATTGCAGTACTTACTGTCTTTCACTCCTCGCATGAAGAGTTCGCTGAGGCCTTTGTTATGAAAGACTAAAGGTGTAAATAGCGTATTGAGACATATTCTATTTTTTGCGAACCAAATACAGAAATGAATGAGGCTTTCAAAACTAGTATTTTTTAAACAGTGTCGCTGATAGTACAACTTTATATTATCTATCCAATCAGGCTTCTCCCTTTATATCTCGAGAACCACTCTGATCAAGACAGAGGTTAGTTCGGTGTTTTATGGCTTAAGCTACCTCTGTAGGTAGGTGCCCAATGTTTCATATTCAACTCAACATATTATTCGCCTCTTAGTACTTCAAATAACACCCAAGCCTGTGTCTTCTATTTTCTGGAAATGCGTATTTGAATTACCCGCTCTTGACTAAGTCGGCCTATAAACCAATTAGTGGACCTGCGACCAAAAGGTGATAACAGACTTAATTGGCACTGTAGAACGTTGTTATGGAAGCGATTTAAATCTTAAAACTGTTGTTTTATATCGATACAATGATTCCTTTATCCGGTCGTGAATGAATAATGACATTTTTCGGAGAAAATATATGTTACTTATATAAGTATTTTAGAAATAAAATTTTACAAAACGTACTGCTTGTGTATATGTAACTTTGAATTTAAATCAAACAAGAATATGGGATACACCGTGATGTCCCCGCCCCAATCGTTTAATCAAACCTTATCATCTTAACCTTATTTGCCAGTGAAGCCAAAGACATTCCACAAAGGAAAATAAACTGGGCAAAAAAAGAAACGCATCACTTAAATCAACTTTTCAAATTGCAATAATTTAGCAATTTATGTTTTAAATCTATTAAATTTGATTCATTATCATCAGTTCTAGTCGATACAACAATGTGATGCGCTCGAACGCATCTTATGATGTTTTGTCGCCAAAATTATGCACCTTGAGAAAAAAAGCGCCGAAATTTGCATGCAAAAAAATCTGTAAGCATGTTGCACGT
The DNA here is from genome assembly GCA_916613615.1 of Steromphala cineraria. Lineage (NCBI taxonomy): Eukaryota > Metazoa > Mollusca > Gastropoda > Trochida > Trochidae > Steromphala > Steromphala cineraria. The sequence continues at coordinate 55,843,884 of OU744725.1, read as the reverse complement.
AAAACGTCGGATATTACACCCTGGTAATAGTGGGTATAAAAACACATCAGTCCCATTGCGATTCAAACTCAGCTTTTTCCTTCATGCGACCTGCAAAATGCCACGACTTAACGAGGAAATCCGAAACCGAGCAATTGGTCGTTTGGAACGCAGAGAAAGCCATCGTTCAGTTTCAAGACACTTCAACGTGAGTCATAGCACGATTTCAAGTCTATGGCAGCGCTACGGATTGTACAACTCCGCCCGAGACCGACCAAGATCAGGACGACTAAGCGTGATCACTCCTGCGCAGGACCAATACATCAGGATCTTCCATCTGCGTTATAGAACTGTAAGTGCTACTCACACCGCCGACAACGTTCTTGGACTTTGCAGAGTCTCGGCGGAGAAGATTAGAAATCGCCTACGAGAACAGAGATGAAATCCTCATTCGCCACCGACGTTAAAAGGGAAATATTTCAGCAAGGCAGCGCGAGACCACACGCAGCACGTCTTAATATGGACTATTGCGCAAACACCAATGTGACTGTTCTCCCATGGCCATCAAAATGCCCAGATCTCAATCCAATTGAGCATATGTGGGATCTGTTGGACCGACGTCTACGACGGCGTCAGCAGCAACCGCGTACACGACAGCGGATGATGTATGCATTGTAGTATGAGTGGCGAAGGATTCCTCAACATCAGATTTGCTGCCTCATTCAGTCTATGCCACGGAGATGCAGAGCAGTGCTCCATGCTCGAGGGGGTAACACTAGGTACTGACTTTGACTACTACTATCACGGACGACGGCGTTCTATGAGGCAGTCGATTACACCAGTGTCTTCAGAATTCACATGTTAAACACTGTGCCAAATTTTGTCCATTTACAGGCATTCGTTATTCAGTAATTTTATGTTAAAGAATGTATAAATAAAACTGATAATTTCTGTGATGCGTTTCTTTTTTTGCCCAGTGTATTTTAGGAAGAATTAACATAAAAAGAAATAGGTTAACGAGTGAAAGGGTCCACTTCATATATGGGTCCAACCACATTCTAAATCTCATAAAATTATACTGAAAGATTTTGAGATAGAGGCCGGAAAAGGGCCGAACTCCCCACTAAGTTTGAATCGTTTCCATTAAAACCAGAATAATATCAAATTCAGAATAACCGAAAGAGCAAAAGGCACTACTCCACCACTAGATGTAACCACATACCAATTCTCGTTAAATAACAAATATAGAACGGTTGTTTGAGAATTGACCCGGAAACGAAAGCATTTCGGGACCACGGAACCACTTCTGATCCACGGAACGACGGACGGAGCCGAAAACAAGATTTGCGGGGAAAATAACATTAATGAAACGGCAATCCAATCCAATAACATCAATATTGTTTGATGGCGATAATGGTTCATACATGTTCTTTTCTTAAAGGGGCAGTAGCACGTTTTATAATTCAAAAATTCAAAAATTGTCACTAATAATTGTAAGTTAATGCTAAATGTATTATTGACAGTGTCAAAATTCTCATTACACAAGCCATTCATCCATAGTCAGAGGACAAAGTAAGAAGATTCACATAAAATCCATTGACGGCCATTTTGTGTGAACACCTTTAATTCATTTTGTGTAAGAAAAAGGAATCGCATGGCTAAACTTTACGTTATATACTTGGATTATTACTGCTTCATTTTAGTTTAAATACATTATCTTTCAATTGGAATCAATAATTTCCATTTTCCTGACATCACCTTATATTCCTATAAGAACGTGCTACTGCCACTTTAAAGTAAGTGTTCAGTATGTTTCTCCCGTTTCCCTCTCTGCTGGAATCTAGCCGACTCTATCTGACCGTCATTTTGCTACATCAAATTGAGTTCACACCTCCATTCATCACGTTATTCTCAAACACATTCTCTTTGACTAAGGAAGTAGACAGACAGTCCCTTTACAACTTATATAAGATACATTAGTATGATTTGTTTTACTGGTATGAATAAAACAGCGCCAAAGTTGAATAATGCAGTATTTCGTGTATAGCAATTCCATGGAAATGTGTTGCCAGCTACTTTTAACTTCCATCAGTTTAACTAACTTTTATCAGTTCAACTTACTTTTATCAGTTTAACTTTTATCATTTCAATTAACTTTTATCAGTTTAACTTCAATCAGTTCAACTAACTTTTATCAGTTTAACTTCAATCGGTTCAACTAACTTTTATCAGTTTAACTAAATTTTATCAGTTCAATTAAATTTTTTCAGTTCAACTAACTTTTATCAGTTTGACTAACTTTTATCAGTTTAACTAACTTTTGAGATACTGATCAACATCCTTTATCTAGTTGAAATTTAGTCAAAATTAAATCAAAGAGTATTCTCCAGGCTTGATCGTTATAGTACTCTTCATCACAGTAAGTGCTGAAAGATGAAAATGTGTCTACATTACAAAGCCAAAACATCCGAACAACATTTACATGGATATTCAAACTTCCACAAAGGCGACCGCTCCCCATTCAACGAACAAATTCAGAATGTCATAGTTCTCTCTTTCAAAGGTTATATACCAACAATTTAAAAACCTTTACCATGATTTTATTTGTGGTGAAGATGCTGCATGAACATATCGTTTAAACTATTGTTTTGCATCATGTTGCATCATGAGGTAAACCTGTACCACATATATTTCTTGAGAATAAAATGATGATGATGATTGATGATTGTGATGATGATGATGATGATGATGATGATGATGATGATGATGATGCTGATGATAATGATGATGATGATGATGTCAAGGGTCAAGGGTCAAGGGTCAAGGGAGACTTATTGGAACGTTGACTCTGGATTATCAAGAAGTCTTTCGTTGGGATTTTAGGATATTCTTTACCATTTATTGGCGTACTGGAATAGCAACGTTGTAGATGTTCAGAATCCTTCAAGCACACACACCACCACGCCACGATAAGTAATTGTGTCAAGTGGTGGCGCATATCGAACATTTGCTTCTGTATTTCCTTAACAAGTAACAGGAACCATTGCATTGAAGAGTCAGTGTTGTTCCTTATATTACAACAGCAAGCGTGTCAACTTAACCTTTGCTGTTATCTTCAGCATGTCTGAAAATAGTCTCGTTTTGACGTTATTTACTACTAGTTGGTTTTGTGTGGTTTCAGCGATCCTTAGAACGTATATTTGTTTACATATTGATTTCACAGAGAGCAAGTTATATTTCTTGTATGGTAGGATTGCTGAACATTTTATTCCTAAAAATGTCCCAAAAAATATCAATTTATGGATAGGCATGTCATTACTCAACCCGATTAACCGTAATCCGTAATCGTAAAGAAATTCTTCATGTATCAAGCAAAAACCGACGGCGGTGTGAAAGAAAAAACAGAATAAGAAGATCTGCATTCTAAAAATGTCATGGTTTTGATGTAATATTCTCTGTTTATTCAATTGTTGTGGTTTTTAGATAACATTCACAGGTTAAATTGACACATGTAGCACTGTCGAATGAAAGAAAAAAGGCTTAACATTTGCTTTGATTTTGAAAAGTGGAAACATAGAAGGTACATTGTAACATTAAAATGAATGACATATCTTTGTCATTTACAAAATAGGATCTCATTTGTTTGAAAGCATTGGAATAATTATTGCCTGGAAGAGTGCAGCCATGAATAATAAACGATTTATAGTCCTGCAAGTGATAAAGCTGAAATCCGATGGGAATGGTTTATAACTAGTAAATCAGAATATAATTGTGTTTCTCTCGTTTTCAAGATAAAGGAAAGGTTTCTAGGGAAGTTTGGTTTGTGATTTATATCGTTTCGTTCCCATGCGTAGTGCAAGGAGTACAACATATATACAGGGAACCTATATACTCTCAATCGATACAACATCAGAGATATAAGTCTTATGCCTTTGTTAATAACTTTGAGGATTTACCGGTTAACGTCAGTGAATATGTACTAGACGTCAAGACATAGATGTACGAAGATCCAACGAACCATTCACATTTAAGCCCCATATTCAAAACGTGTGAGTTTCAAGATTTTTTACTGTATTCATTGTATTTGTTGCAAAGTTTGCGACCAACCTGAAGAAAATCGGACCACATTTAATTGAATAGGAGACAATTTACCAAAATACTGAGAATCTTAAACATAAAATGATGACATCACCAAAAGCGGGTTCGTAAAATGCTATGGCACCTTTGCAGGGGGTACTGTACTTCGGACGTCGAAAAAAGTAACTAAACTAAACATAACTAAATCAAGGCTAGGTAATTTGAGTGCAAATTTCCATCCAGCCTCATGACCGAAGATGTGAAGGAATTCACTTTAATAGCTTTGTCTGAAGCAACACAAATATATTCCTCAGTAACGTACGTTAAATTGGTAATGATAAACTCATGTTGAAATACATTGGATTGTTCAAGCATTACTTTTCAGGGTGTATTCACATTAAAGATATACATTTGTTCACAAACACAAACATCAAGACATAGATCACATTTAGGTTGAATAATAACATGTGTGTGTGTAAATAAACAAAATGGCCCTTAAAGGGGGAGTAACACATTTTAAGGGGGGATGAAGGTGATGTCAGGAAAATTTAAAAAATGGTTTCCATTAAAATGTATTAAAACTAAGTGGAGCAGTAATTAATCAAATATATAATTAAAAGTTCAGCCATGCGATTCCCTTTTCTTACACAAATTGATGAAAGGTGTCCACGCCAAAATGGCCGCCAATGGACTTTACATGAATTTTTATAATTTGTTCTCTGACTATGGATTATTCGTTTGTGTAATGAGTTTTGACACTATAAAAATAATGCATTTGGCATTTTCATACAATTATGAGTGAAAATTTGAAAATATAACATTCTCAAAAACTGTGCTACTGCCTCTTTAAGGTTTAGTTTCCACAATTATAACCTCAACCGATTTGAAGTGCACTTTGCTTGAATACATCCTCTCAGTCTGATTAAAATCGACCGTACTCCGAGGAATAAAATATCAAAAATATTGTCTCTATCGGGGCGCGAACCAGCCTGAACATCCTCTTCGTCTCGGTATGAATGCACCCACCTCTATCGCATGTTCCTATGACCAGTTTAGCGCAGACAAACCCAGTCATAACCTATCCAATCACTTCCTCGTTTTTAAATAACGTTTAGCGGCGATTATGTATAACGAATGGTACACTGGAGTTACCTGCCCCTGTTCTGACCTGTTCTGACCTGTTCTTCCTGCAGGAATCTGTATGTGTCTCATCGTCTTACCCCTCCAATCCCCCCCCCCCCCCCCCCACTCTCTCCGTCTGAGACATGATGTCTCCCAGCTAATGAGGCTCAGGTTTCTCTCGAGTAGGATACGTCTTGGTGCTGTACTAAGAGGATTGTTGAGCCCTGTTTTTCTGATACCAGATGAGTAGGATTAGCAAGCTGAGTGACAGTGTCCAGGGCTGATCTGGACATTACACTCAACATCATAGAAATTATCAAAGGGAGGTATATTGTTTAAAATAAAAAATACACTCAACATCATAGAAATTATCAGAGGGAGGTATATTGTTTAAAATAAAAATTACACTCAACATCATAGAAATTATCAAAGGGAGGTATATTGTTTAAAATAAAAAATACACTCAACATCATAGAAATTATCAGAGGGAGGTATATTGTTTAAAATAAAAATTACACTCAACATCATAGAAATTATCAGAGGGAGGTATATTGTTTAAAATAAAAATTACACTCAACATCATAGAAATTATCAGAGGGAGGTATATTGTTTAAAATAAAAATTACACTCAACATCATAGAAATTATCAGAGGGAGGTATATTGTTTAAAATAAAAATTACACTCAACATCATAGAAATTATCAGAGGGAGGTATATTGTTTAAAATATAAATTACACTCAACATCATAGAAATTATCAGAGGGACGTAAATTGTTTAAAATTGTCAAAGGGACGTATATTGATTAAAATAGAAATTATACTCCACATCATAGAAATTATCAAAGGGACATATATTTTTAAAATAGAAGTCTAGATATTATATGGAGTCGTGTCAAGCTATTCTCTCCCCACAGAGGCAGATCAAGTCATAAACTGTTGATACTACTTCTGTTCTAATATGACGAGTTTGTTGTCTATAATGGGAGATGCCTGATTGGAGGCAATCAAAGCTAGTTGTGCAATCAGTGACGCTGTTCTTAAATCATCATTTTGGCTACTGAATCATGGCAAAGGCATTGTGGCATGAGCAACCCTTCCCATGCGAGAACCGTTGTCATTTGATAAAGATATTCAAATGGATTGTGGTGCAATTTTTTCCGTCAGGGGAAACTGCCTGAACCCACGTATTTGTCTTAAGGGAACAGAAGTAGTATGAACATTTCATGACTTGATCTCTGTCTGTGGGTAGAGAATGGGGTCAAGCATAGACATGAAATAGTAAATGAAACTGAAGTCTCCTTGAAATTATTTTCAAAATGTTATCGTCACATATGCCTTAAAGGGGCAGTAGCACGTTTTTTGATACTTTTATATTTTTAAATTTTCACTGATAATTGTAAGTGAATGATATATGTATTATTTTGACAGTGTCAAAAATCTCATAACACAAGCCAATCATCCATAGTCAGAGGACAAAATATGAAGAATCACATACAATCCATTGGCGGCCATTTTGTGTGAACACCTTTAATTCATTTTGAGTAAGAAAAAGGAATCGCATGGCTAAACTTTACGTTATATATTTGAATTATTACTGCTCAATTTAGTTTAAATACAGTGTCTTTCAATTAGAACCATTAATTTTCATTTTCCTGACATCACCTTATATTCCCACCAAAAACGTGCTACTGCCCCTTCAAACCGAATTGAATACATCATCTTAATTCTAACACTTTGTCCTAGTTACGTGAGAGAGAGAGGGCGAATAGTAAAATTGGAATATTTGTTGATTTAAGTGGGAAGTGGGTATCAACTAAAGTGGATGATTCATGACAGAATTAAATCTGACGAAATCGAGGCACTTCTTCCACATTGCAATCAGTTCACCAAGCTGTACAAATAGGTACCCGAACATGGGGAAGTACGGACCTGTACTGTCATGGAGAGCGCTTTGTTATTAGACGTAACAAAAATACTTTTCCTCTAGATTAATAATACAAATCTGGGTGACCTGTCATGGTATAAGTAAGCTTTTGTTATCATCAGAAACCTGACTTGCCCCCCTCCCGCTAGTCTGCATCCGAAGTTATTGTATTACAGTTCAGACTTCAAAATGTATTTTACTGACATCCTCGATTGTTTTTTTAATTGTACATATTCAACTATATATTATATTTGTTCCACCTTTTATAGATAACATTTGGTTGAGTTGCTATTTAGATATTATTAGGACAAATAATTGAACATATTAATTTAAATATGTAGGTATACAAACTGTCATTTTCCCAGCATAAACAACAACAGAGCAACCTAATACGATGTTAGAGGAATTTTTTGCACGTTGCATGTCAGAACTTGAAATAATTAAGCTTAACCTTTTTAGCTCATGTCATTTCAGTGAAGTGTTGTATAGAAGTGTATGCTTCTGGGACAAAGGACCGAACAAATAATAGAATGGCATTATAGCCCGATCACTCATTAATCAAATATGTATAAGTAAGCTGAACTGCCGGATAACTCCTCTTCCGTCCATGTTTATTTTAGTTATTTATGCACGGGTCATGGTATTATGTTCAATTTCCTTGGGGATAAAATGCACGTTACATATCATAAACTCCATTCTCTAATCCATCATGCTTGTGGATCGAGCTCATTAGAATGAGAGACAGCCAACACACAGCGCATGCTAGATCCTACTCACAATTCACTTCATTGAACCATATTCAGCATTACAGTCGTCATTCTGTTTGACTCATTGGTGTATTTCATCCATTAATTTAAGTGCAAGGTGTACATTGCTGTTTACTTTATTGATAGATGGAAATTAATGTTTTTTTCATGCTCTTTTATTGTTATCAGTTAGAGAACTTTGTTTCTTCATTTGCTCTAGATCTTTTATTGATATCGTTTTGGACTTCATACCCTTTTCATAAAGAAAATCTAATACAATTTCTTCACGCATTATGTTATATGCACATATGATATACAAACAATGTAAACTTCTTACTTATAATGTGCCCAACAAGTTATGAAAGATATGAACATTTCCTTATCGTAATTCGTACAAAATGTTGTCCTTAAAGGGGCAGTAGCACATTTTTAGGGGGAATATAAGGTGATGTCAGGAAAATGAAAATTAATGGTTCCAATTGAAAGACAATGTATCTAAACTAAAAGGAACAGTAATAATTCAAATATATAATGCAAAGTTTAGCAATGCAATACCTTTTTCTTGCAGAAAATGAATTAAAGGTGTTCACACAAAAATGGCCGCCAATGGATTTTATGTGAATCTTCATACTTTGTCCTCTGACTATGGCTAATTGGCTTGTGTAATGAAATTTATTACACAATCAAAATAATATATTTAGCAATAACATACATTTATCAGTGAAAATTTTGAAATATAAAATTATGAAAAAACGTGCTACTGCCCCTTTAAGCTTTCATTTTAAGGTCATATCATTGCTGAGACTTCAAGCAAGTGTATAAGTATGGTACCTTGTGAAACAAACATGAACTGTCTCTATTTAGTTTACACTGTTGGGATTGTAAAAGATAAACTTCAATTCAGGTTGTATTCTTATAAGGTAATTTAAGTTATATTCCGATTTAATGTACACGCCTCTCTAAAAAAACGATACAATTAGATACAAATTACATTCTTAAAGGCTATAATTAAACTCCTTCACTTTCATAATACAATTGTTTGTAGACAAAAACCGGCGTAGCTATAGATGCTTATACACAAATTGGGGCTTCAACTTTTTCAATATTGAATACAGGAAGTTTGTAACGACAGATAAATAATAGGCATCAATAGGTATTAGAAGTAGATTAGTATCCCGCGTTGTATCTGTATCGCTTCTTTAGAAGTGGTGAGAAACAAATCAAAGTGTTCCTACACCTGAAATAATTTCTGCTTAAAATGTCCTTATGACATAAATATGTGTTGTATATTTCGCACTTGCTAATTTTCTTTGTGGGTCAGATTCATTCTCGATAATCGGTCAGATTGTGATATCAGCATAATTTATGAATGCCTACATTCAATCGTTATATCAAATATCACCATACCTAAATGTTTATCAGCAAAGAAATCCATTTAAAGATCATTAAAATGTATGATTTTTAACGTGAAGGTGGGCGGTCCTGTACGATCGGATTACACACATTCTAAAGATTTTATCATTCAAGACGTCACATTTTTGTACCCGCCTTCGTTCGTCGTCATTATTACAATAAAGTTTGCGTGAGTCGTGCATTATTTATTTTCAAAGTTGACGTCAATAAAATCGTCAAACTCTATTTTCAATTCATATTTATCATCAAGCAATGACACGTGACGGTAAAGTCTATTAATTGTAGTAGAACAACACGCATTTACTTATATTACTAATTATGAAATCAACTCTCGTTAGAATAACTCGTGAGGTATGAGGTTCTGATGTATCTATACTTTACTTTTCACATCTTGGCAACATATTGTACATATGCGCAATTTTTCAATTGGCAAACGGCGCTTAGACAGTTATCTTCATTTCACTTTGATAACAATTTTTATTCACATTTGACTAACGTTTATTTCATAATTAACTCGCATTGAACTAATTAAATGAATATATCACACCCATATCACTAATACATTTCATTTCACTTACATACATTCCATTTAAATTTCACTGATATTTCATTTTCACTTTATTCATTATCTACTAAATTTCATATCACTGTCATGTAACTCACATTTTATTCACATTTCATAAACATTTTGTTCTTAGTATATATTCTCATATCACTCACATTTCACTTAAAGTCATTCCCATTTAAGACATTAAATTCAGATTTCACTTATCAGCCAAATTTCACTCACAATGCATTCACGTTCTATCACATTTCACACTAAAATTACTCAAAATCCTTTCACATCTCGGTAAAAATTAAGTCTCTTATCCCAAATACATTCAAAACCCCTGTTGCAATTGTCTTCTACGTCTCAATGCCTCAAGCCCCATCAGTTTTAACATAGACGTAAAATTCTACTGAAATAAAAACAATTTCTTCAACAATATTAACAGTTGTTCTCTATATATATGCATGTGAATAATTCAATGTTATTCATTAAAGGATGAGATCTGTTAGCATTCTCTCCCCACAGAGGCAGATCAAGTCATGAAATATTGATACAGCCTCTGTTCTATTACGCCGAAATTCGTGGGTTCCGGCAGTTTCCCCTGGCGGACAAAAATTGCATCACAATCCATTTGAATTTCTTTTTCAAATGACAACGCTTCTCGCATGAAAAGGGTAGTTCATATCACAATGCTTTTGCCTTGATTCAGTATAACAGTGTCGCTGATTACACAACTAACTTTGTTTGCCTCCAATCAGGCATCTCCCATTCTAAACCACAAAGTCGGCATAAAAGAACAGAGGCTGTATAAACATTTCATGACTTTATTTGCCTCTGTGGGGTGAGAATGATCTGTAAGTAACAAGGACGAATAGAGTTTATAAAACAACCGAAAGGATTAGATAACAGACGGCAAGAAAGGCATAGTAATAGAATCGAAAAGAACAGCAGATTGTAGAACGACTTGGCCTGGCTTCTACCGTTCTATGGGTGACATTGTATAGCATATGTATAGCATTGACGCTCAAGCTGGAATAGCTCTCAGAATCACTAAAGCAGCCAAACCATCACACCAGGATAAAGTATTGAGTCAAGAGGTGACGCATATGGAATATATGCTTGCATATGTCCTTAACGCGGAACGAGGACCATCGCATTAATATGTCAACGCTGTTCTTCATACCACGACGCCACGCGTGTTAACTTTGTCCTTTCAGGTTTGATAATACCACACTAATGCATGTCTTTTAAGCACTTTTTGTGTTTTAGCATGTAAATACAATTAAGGTTCAGCAATCATCGAATTAAGTTTTGTGGTCGGCATAACGATTGCTAAATATAAACAACCATAACATCATCTCTGTTAAAAACAAAATATGAATAAATGTTTATATTATTTATTGGTGCGTGTAGTCCTAAACATTTAGATGACAAAAACCTCAGCAATATTTCGTTATATGGCACGTTATGGTTTGCGTGGGAGCCTTTCAGCTTTATCTGTAAATGTCAGTTTGTTACAAGATATGAAATATTAATAATTAATCTTGCCCCTTAACAAAGATTCCATCCCTGAAATATGTGAATACATGCGTAAAGAGGAGCGATTGCCTCTAAGAAGGACGTCATTCACTCAAAACCTACGTAATTTTCCACGTGGAAGTAGCTAAAGTTCAAACTGTGATGGGATAGCCTTTAGAAGTATCTGGCGATCATAAATCATAACTATTGAAAATTGTGTAAAAAAGGTTGTTTTAAAATTCAAAACGGCAACATCCATCACGAAGGATTCTCGAAGTTAGATCAGTGGAATCACGGTATAACTCGCTTAAAGAATGGTGTATTTCTATTTTACGTGCCGTGAAGATAACTCATAAGCCGCTCAGTATCCAGTTAACTTGCATGATTATTTTATAATGTAGCAAACGCTGTGGAGCTCTTATTGATCGGGCCTGAAAGCTGGCGAAGCTTGTGACAGAGAAACGAGCAGGGAAGCAGCAGGCAAACATTGCCAATTGTCACTAAATTACAGAGCGACTTCACGGGGGAAATGACACATGAGATGGCATCAATCAACCATTTACACTCCCCGAGAATCATACTTCTACCATTTGTAAATTGATAAAGGATGCCATAACAAACTGTCGTTACAGGCATCTTTGAAATTTGACTAGTTATAGTTTATAGGCTTCGAGGACAAATTACCAAGAAGAATAGCCAGTCTCATTAGGATGAGGTGCGTTCAGATCTCCAGAACTTGATTGAAAGAGCGTCTGCCATGGCATGAGGCTAATCTTGGTGTCGGAGGAAACTATAATGCGCTAATTAGGCGATATGGCTCCACTTCGGACCAGCTAGAATTCTCGAGAGCATTGGAGAATCAATGACCGAACTACATTGACTGGTCAGATTCAAACAACAGCCCACAAGCAAGTATAGAAGGATATGCAAATGACCAACGATGCTGGACTGTGGTGATACGCCCACAAGACACGTCGACGAAGTTAAGAAAATACGGCTTCCAAAGGTACTGAAATATTTATTCCTTACTAGAAAATGAAACGACTTGGGTAAAGACAGATGCATATATGAATACGTCCTCCTTGTGTTTTAGGAATATTCCCAATGACATTATTTTAATGCACGGAAGAAACGCGACGCCTGCTGTTCGTGTAAGTCAATTAGGGGAACACGTGGTATACAGTGCAGGACAAGTCTAAACAGAGATTGAAGCTATGTTTCAAAACAAGTGAGGATATAGGTGTTCGTCTTCGTGTAATATATCGGAATATATGCCAGCATGTAAGTAAGAGATAAAGCCTTAATTAATTTTATTTATCAATATCTATATACATCTACTGTTGGTGCTATGTGTCCAGTCGTTAATGAGAAGTTGCTCTCTATTCCGTTGACGGATCGATAGCGCTAAGGATAACAATATGTGTTCATGCAAGTTGTTCACTATCTCACCGCCCTATCTGTCTTTCTGACTTCTACTGGGTTCACGGAGATCTGGTATTTGTGCGAACTGTAGCAGCTGTAAGACGTCTCGCTTGAGTGAGAACAACAGATGCTGAATTAAACATCCTATTCATCTGGGACACATAAGTGAAATACTGTATGACAATGAGTTCAATTATTGAAGACCCAGCTATCCCTCTGGTTGGGATGAACAGATACAGAAAACATAAACTCTACACTAGCTTTGAACAGCAGGAACTGAAATCTAAGAGATTTGCAACCGTAGGAAGCAAGCTGGCGAAACGAAAGGAACTCTTTGCCCGGAGGAAGCGCGTTTGTGATATCGCGCTCTCCTTGGCAATCACGGGTATTTTACTAATGGTTATAGAGACAGAATTGGCCTTTGCGAGGGTGATATCCCGGTCAAGCTTGCCCTCCTACTTACTGAAGATGTGCATGACGGCATGCACCGTTGCACTTCTAATCTTCCTGGGCTTGTACCACAAGTCGGATATCCAGTTGTTTACCGTAAACAACAGTGTAGAAGACTGGCGCCTTGCAATGAGCTATAGACGGATCGTCTTTATAGTGATTGAGTTTATGATCTGTATCCCCCACCCGATACCCGGGGATTTCACCATCACCTGGCACTCGACCACGTCTGACAACGACCCTGGGAGGGGGGATGTCCAGGTTCCCCTTGATGTCGTCTTGTCGCTACCCATGTTTCTTAGGCTATATCTTGTCTGCAGGACTATCCTTCTCCACAGCAAGTTGTTCGAAGATGCTTCATCACAGAGTCTTGGCGCGCTCAACAGGATAAACTTCAACTTCAGGTTTATATTCAAATCAATGATGGCTCTCTATCCGGACTACGTACTGGCGGTAATCATGGTGTCCCTGTTTGTAATTGCGAGTTGGGCGCTGAGATTGTGTGAGATGGATAGTGATAAGATACACGCCAACTTCCTCAACACCATGTGGGTGATAGCAATCACCTTTCTAACAATCGGATACGGTGACATTGTGCCTAATTCCTACTGTGGCCGTGGTATATCTGTAATGACGGGGATTATGGGAGCTGGTTGCACGGCCCTCGTTGTTGCAGTGCTTGCACGTAAGCTTGAACTCTCACGTGCCGAGAAGTACGTACATGATTTTGTTCTTGACGTAGATCTGGACAAGCGTCTTAAACACGAGGCGGCAAATGTGGTCAAATGCGGATGGTTCGTGTATAGATCCAACAAGAAGGGAATTAATTCGGCGCAGAAAGACAGACAAGTTCTGCGATCTCAGCGGAAGTTGCTCCGTGCCATCTACAACATTCGGGAGATTAAGTGCGCGCAACGAAGATTGGTAGATCAGGCTGTCACTGTCGTCGAGGTTAACAAAGCACAGGGGGAAATGTCCAACGGTGTAGATCAAATCAAACTACGTCAGACGTCTATTGAGGAAAAGGTCAACAACATGGAAGCGAAACTCTCGCTCATATACGATCACGTAGTTGCTATAGGCAACAAGCTTCGCACTGGCAAATTTGAATAATTCTCAAGGGGTAACTTTCGGAGATCGTTTTGTGATGGCATTTATTCCTTTAATTATACACTTCTACTCCCCCGGGACGTTGTTTTGTGAACTTGAATAAGATGAAATCATTTACGGTGAATCCTACACAGAGCCTATAATGATGCAAAATAGCTTAGCGGTGGGAACTATATCCCTTGAGACAGCGGCTGTTTTGAACCGTACGCCTTATTCTCTTCAGTAATGAAGAAAACTGTGTTTATTGTATCAGTAATAATATCGTCCGCCTCTGTATATCCTCCCCTCAATCATGCATTGGGGAATTTTATTCATGACCTCCGCAACTTTATGGGCAACCTGGTATGTTAACCCGATTACATATTTACTACTGTTATAAAACCTTATATAATATTATTCCAGATTGCAATATACCTCTGATATCCGGTACCGTTTTGTAACTACCGTTACAACGGAACCCAATCTAATTAAAACTAGCTGTAATGTTATCGTCGCCTAGGTCCTTACGTTAGGACTTGGGGACGATAACATTACAGCTAGTTTTAACTAGATTGCAACGGAACCATTCATGCTTTCTTATTTAAATTAATAATGTTTGTTTAATGCATTTTCCATAATAATATATATATGTGATTAAATTTCTAAACTTTAAAAGGTTTCGAAAATATTTCTGGTAAAGATTAGTTTGTATGTTTTTGTTTATTTTGTAACATTCCTTCCTTTTGAAACATGTTTAAAGGGGCAGTAGCACGTTTTTTGATAATTTTATATATCAACATTTTCATTAATAATTGTACGTTAATGCTAAATGTATTATTTTGATAGTGTCATAAAATTTCATTACACAAGTCAGTCAGCCACAGTCAGAGGACAAAATATGAAGATTCACATGAAATCCATTGGCGGCCATTTTGTGTGAACACATTTACTTCATTTTGTGTAAGAAAAAGGAATCACATGGCTAACCTTTACATTATATATTTGATTTATTACTGCTCCATTTAGTTTAAATACATTGTCTTTCAAATGGAACCATTAATTTTCATTTTCCTGACATCACCTTATATTCCCCCTTAAAACGTGCTACTGCCCCTTTAAATTGTTAGTAGAGTGTGGGTGTAAAGGTTGACATTGTGAAAAGAATATCATCTTCGAAGAAGGCTAAACAACAATCATTGAATCTATATAAAAACGCATTTTTTTTTTTTTCATAGGTCACATTATTGATTATTGTCCGAAATAGCAATTAGCATTAAATAATTATTCATTCCAAACTTCATTTCTCTTAATATTTCATGTTGACCTTATCGTTGTATTTGTGGAAGATAAGTTAATGGAATCGATTACAATTTGAAGCAAATTGTAACTAGAGGTCAAAGAATGATTTTTCCGAACAGAGAGTTTTGTCAATAGTGCTAATTTACGATTAACAGGATAAGTTTTTTTCTGTGCCCATTTTTACTGTATGCGTTATGACAATCAAGTATGTACTATTTTAAGTTGTGACATTTTTAGGGTTAATTTGTTTGAATTAATGTAAATGTAACAATGTTAGATGTACAAGAAGAAACGTGGTCTATGGAACTTATCTTTCTATTCCATGTGAAATTGTTAAATTGTCTTATATCTAATAATCATTATCATTTTTTTAGGATTAACTGAAAACGCTCATATAAGATGACAGTCTATTAATATTAACAATACTGTAAATGCTGTATGATCTCATTCCATGGTTGTTCCATGCATTACTAAAGAGATATCAAAAGGGGCGAAGGCAGCATAAATAATGCATCAAATCAGAAGTTAAATGTGAAAAATTAAGTATCCCCCTATAAACACATCCTCTCCCCACAGAGGCAGTTCAAGTCATGTTGATTTAGCCTCTGTTATATTACGACGAGTTTGTATGATAGAATGGGAGATGCCTGATTGGATGCCAAATTAGTTGTGCAATCAGCGACGCTGTTTTTAAATCATCATTTTGGCTACTGAATCAAGGCAAAGGCATTGTGATATGAACCACTCTTTCCATTCTAGAAACGTTGTCATTTGATAAAAAAAAAAATCAAATTTATTGTGATGAAAGTTTTTCCCGCCGGGGAAAACTGCCGGAACCCACGGATTTCGGCGTAATAGAACAGAGGCTAAATCAACATGACTTGATCTGCCTCTGTGGGGAGAGAATGCTATAAACACACAATGCCATGCATTTTAATTGTCACAACGATAAAGATACCTCAATTAAATCGATACTGCTATATATGTACATAGTAAAAGTTCTCAGGTATACCTTTTGTTCATATTGTTCTCATGGCCAGATATATAAAATATATAAGTATTTTTGATCTCTAAACTCAAATTCATATGTTATTCAAATATTTCCTCTTTTAACATACCTACATTGATATATCAAGGTAATGCAGTGTCAGACATTTTGCGTGTTGATACGAACCAATTTAGTGTTGTAAAACTCTGTACACGACTTTCATATCTGTGTATTATTGATTTTTATTGTACAGTTTGACAATGAATTTAATTGTGATCAAAATGCAATGAAAGGGTGTTTTCTGCAAACTTGCACTACTAAATCATCCTAGGTTACAATGATTGCATACAATTGGCACACCATTTAAGTCAGTTCAGACTCCGGTATCGATGTCCCTTTAAATCATCCATCATAACATAAGTTCCATACGTTTATTCCGTATTCACTCATTTTGTTAAAATTTTGTTTAAAATACAATATGCACTAATAAATCACGTTTTTTTAATAAGTTTATATTTTTAAATATTCACTGATAATTGTAAGTGAATGCTAAATGAATCATTTTGACAGCGTCAAAAATCTCATTACCCAAGCCAATCATCCATAGTCAGAGGACAAAGTATGAAGATTCACATAAAAACCATTGGCGGCCATTTTTTGTGAACACCTTTAAATCATTCTGTGTGATAAAAAGGAATCGCATGGCTAAACTTTACGTAATATACTTGAATTATTACTGCTCCATTTAGTGTAAACACATTGTCTTCTAATTGGAACCATTAATTTTCATTTTCCTGACATCGCCTTATATTCCCCCTAAAACGTGCTACTGCCCCTTTAAGGGGGGATATAAGGTGATGTCAGGAAAATGAAAATTTATGATTAATGGATGATTGGCTTGTGTAATGAGATTTTTGACACTGTCAAAATAATACATTTAGCATTAACTTACAATTATCAGTGACAATTTTAAAATATGAAATTATCAAAAAACGTGCTACTGCCCCTTTAATGTATCAATTGATTGTGGTATCGTGTTTTGCAACGCAAATAATTCATTGAATTAAACAAATTGTCTACATTTTAGTTATGTATTTTAGAACCCAGTCTCAGCTTACAAGTTACATCACTAACGTACAATAATTTGTAGCGGTTCTTGCATCATTAAGGTACAAGAATTAACGTTCTTGATCTTAAAGGGGGTCTGCAACCTGAATTTTTAACTTCCAGTGTTTTATTAGCAGGGCCCTGAAAGAGTCGTAAATACTCGGTAGGGACGAAATCGTTTGGTTGTACGAACCGTTACAGCTGACAGCCAGTACCAAGTATGTGTTATGTGACCCCCCCCCCCCCCCCCCCCCCCTTACCCGTCTGGATGCTCTTGTTAACAATGGTCAATGAGGTTTCACGAGCCAGGTTGTTGATCCCCTTTAATGTGATCCAAAATATAACAGTTTTACAGGTGTTTATCTAAATGACTTGTACATATTTCTAATTGTTAATAGTAAGAATTGATTGTGTTATAGTGTCAAATCTGCTTGTTTTAGCCGCAAAGGGAATATCGACATCGATTGTGCATGTGCCTGTGACGAAATTACCAGAGCGTGACAGATACTATGTTAATGTCTTCATAATCGATCATAACCATTTACGCTGACATGTTCACATTCCAAACAACCCATTAGTATTAATTATAAAGGGATGCGGCTGTTATTGGGCCTGTAAATGTATATTCACCGTTCACAATTGGTATCTTTGCAACTACCATGTTTTCTATGCTAGGTTATTTGCTTTGGAATAATGTAAACAATTAATCATTGAAAATTGTTTTTATGTAGAAATATGTACTCGGCCGTAAACATTCAATATACTTTCTACTTCAAAGTGAATACTTTTGTAATGAGAATATCGATTCATATTTATTTATTCAATTTATGCCATTAGTTTAGTAAACATACTAGTAATTGCGGAAGGAGTAGAATGTCAACGAACACATTGGCTGTAATAACAAGGGTAAAATTTAAAGGGGCAGTAGCACGTTTTTTGATAATATTATTTTTTAAATATTTCACTGATAATTGTCAGTTAATGCTAAATGTATTATTTTGACAGTGTCAAAAAACTTATTAAACAAACCAATTATCTCTGGTTAGAGGACAAAGTATGAAGAATCACATAAAATCCATTGGCGGCCATTTTGTGTGAACACCTTTAATTCATTTTGTGTAAGGAAAAGGAATCGCATGGCTAAACTTTACGTTATATATTTGAATTATTACTGCTTCATTTAATTTAAATACATTGTCTTTCAATTGGAACCATTTATTTTCATTGTCCTGACATCACCTTATATTCCCCCTAAAAACGTGCTACTGCCCTTTAAAATGCAAATGCCAGATCTGTCATGTTATATTGTTATACTTGAAAGAAACAAATTAGATGGATCGTGCATGTTACATTGTTATGTTATAAAGAATATTGTTATATTTGGGATCATTCATGAAACTTTGTTATATCCAATTCAAGCACACCTTCATGTGGTAATCAACCTCACTATTAAAAGGTCACTGGGACCGTGGCCATTATCTTCCCTGTAACGTTAACGTTATTATGTTTGAGATAATATATTTGAATTTGGATTCTGCAAGTAACATTGTAATATCTGGGGCCACTGTCTTATAGTTATCTTGCATGTAACATTGTGATATTTTGGATCTCAATGCGATTAAAACGTCACTGGGACTGTGGCCATGATCTTCCTTGTAACGTTAACATTAATTATGTTTGAGATAACATTTTTGAATATGGATTATGCGAAACTCGATATAATAGTTCGGAAAACGTATATATAGGAACCAATTTCGACAATATTTATCATTGCAAGTAACATTGTGATATTTTGGATCTCAATGCGATGTTGTCTCAATTGTTTGTCTAGATAGTACATGTTCAAGGCAAATGTAGGCTGAGGAAGCCTTGAAACCCTGTAGTCTAGCTAAAGGGTTAAACTGAGCCCAGTCGCTATCTGACATTTGGCTGTTCTGCTTCAACGCACCCTCTGGGAACAATTCCCCCTCCATTAGACAGATTTGACAAGGCCCGGAGTGACTGCTTGCTATCGCTCTTCGGCTTAGAACTATGCTTCCAAACTAAATCTTATAAAAGCTCTCTGGAGGTTTTAATATTAACTTTGCATTAGATTGGGTTGGCGTGCCGCCATACGCGTCTTATGAAGGAGGCGGGGGTAGCTGCCTAGTGCTCTTTGCAGGTCTAGGATGTTAGAATTAAATATTTTGTCTTTTGATTGCTAGATGTTAGATAAATACTCGTCACATGAAGCGAAATTGATAACTGCGTTACGTGTTATGTGGCTCCAGGATAGATAAACTATCTGAAGTGAATCCTGTGTCTTTTGATTGCTAGATGGTAGATTTATACGCGTTACATGAAGTGGTGTTGACAACTGCCTAGTGCGATATGCATGTCTAGAATCTTAGAAACTATCTAAATTTAATCTTTTGTCTTCTTTTGCTAGATTAATAAACGTTACATGAGGCGAAGATGATAACTGCCTAGTGTACTACAGTATGTGGGGCTAGGATGAATAAACTATCTTAATTAAATCCTGTGTCTTTGATGACTAAATGGTAGATTAAAAAGCGTTACATGAAGTGGTGATGATAACTGCCTAGTGTACTATGTGGGTCTAGGATAAATAAACTATTTGAAGTAAAGTCTGTGTTTTTGGTTGCTAGATGTTAGATGAATAAACGTTACATGAAGCGGTGATGATAACTGCCTAGTGTACTATATGCGTCTAGGATAAATAAACTATCTGAAGTGAATCCTGTGTCCTTGATGGTTAGATGTTAAATTAATAAGCGTTACATGAAGCGGTGATGATATCTGAGTAGTGTACTATATGCGTCAAGGATAAATAAACTATCTGAAGTGAATCCTGTGTCTCTGATGGCTAGACGATAGATTATAAACATTACATGAAGCGGTGATGATAACTGAGTAGTGTACAATTCGGATGTAGGATAAATATACTATCTGAAGTAAATTATGTGTCTATGATGGCTAGATGGTAGATTAATAAACGTCACATGAGATAACGGCCTTGTGAACTATGATGGTAGGAAGTATTTTGAGCAAAGCCAGCGGCATATGATGGCTTTGCGTTTTAATGCGATGTTAGAAGGTTAAGCGTCAAGTGAGGTAGAGAGGATTTGAACCCCTCTACCGTGCAGGCCTAGGAAAATCGAACTCATTTAAGGTAATTGAAGTGTCAAATCCTGGCTTTGTGTTTTCACTTTTCAAACTTTGAAATTGTCAACCTTTCATTTGAATGATAAATGTTATGAAGAGAATTACACATTCAAATTACATGTACAATTTATACCTTGAAGTGTTTAGAGTAAGTAAAACGCTTTACAGTTTGACTTTAATAAGAGATAAACATGATTTTTCACGTATTGCATTTTATATCATTGAGTTGATTAAACCTAAAAATGACAAATTTATTTTAGCTTATTCACGATTCTACTGCTGATTCACATCAGGTGCTATTTGATGTATGTTCAACAAGCAATTTGGTTCTATGTAACATATTATTTGTATGTACATACATTTATGTAAACAATATTTGTATTTGAAGAATTTTATGTTCATAAATTTATGTTGAGTTAAATGAACTATACCTTGATTACAAAGTTCTTATATCTTAAAATGAAATGCACAAAAGTTAAGTTGTTTTCTGCCTTGTTGCATCTCATAGCTTTCTACAGGGCTTTACTATCACTGAAATAATAAAATGCTTAATTTACCGATTGAAAACTTAAAGCCCCTTCGTCATAGTTGCATGCAGTTCGTGGTGGAATTTAGCTATTGAGAAAAGAAATACATCATTCGGTAGAACAATATTTCGTTGAAAGTTTGAAATCATTTTGAAATGTTTTAATCAACACTAAAATACTTATTTTGAAGTACAGTACCCTCTGCAAAAGGGCCGTAGCTTTTAACGAACCCGCTTTCGGTGACGTCATCATTAAATGTCTTTATGATTCTCAGTTACCGCAATTACGCCCGATTGGTATCAACTTGGGCGGGAACGAGTACTTTATTCGGAGAAAAAGAAAAGACAATCTGGTAGTACGCGACAGGGATAGCTTTCAAGCGTATATTTAGGAAGAAAATTGTGAGATGGCATTACTTGATTCGCCTTGCCGGGGCTGCCGTTTCAGTCATTTCGGTAAATTCTCTCCTATTTAATGAATGTTGGTTCGATTTTCTCCAGGATGGTCGCCAAATTTAGCAAAATACAATAAAAACTGTAAACATACTTTGTTTCAATATTGAACTTTACTACATTTTGAAAATGGGGCTTTAAACATATCATAATCCGACCAAGGAAAGCTATGAAATGAAACAAGATTGTAATTAAGGAATTCATCTTATTTTACATGTTGTGAAATATATAATCTAATAAATACGTTTAAAAATATTGAACTTCACTACACTTTGAATATGGGGCTTTAAACATTTTACAATCAGACCAAGGAAAGCTATGAAATGAAACCAGATTGTAATTAAGGAATTCATCTTTTTTTACATGTTGTGAAATGTATAATCTAATAAATACGTGACGTACAATCGTGTTTTACGTATAACAATGTATGATCTATGTATTATCATGATATATGTTTATCATGATATATGTATTATCATGATATATGTATTTTCCTGATGTTGACTGGGCCTCTCCAGAGATGCGCAGTAAAGCTGTGATGACAATAGTTGACAATTGTTATTTGCACTTGACCGGAATTTATTTGAAATCACGAATCTACAATAAACATGTTCTATCAATTGAATATTTTGTCATATGTCAGATACAGCTACTGAAAAATAGTTTATTACATTATTTGCAAACTTAATGCAAATGTCAATTAATTAGATGTTCGCTAACTTTGAATTTTGATTTGATTTGATCTGTTTTTCCAAAGTTTTCTTTTTCTTGTGGAGATGAAAAATCAGTTCCTATCAAATGTTTTGATAAGAAATAACTTTTCATACTACAACACTAGGAAACACTAGGGTGCCAAAACTCAAATTCAAAATGTTTCCTACAAACTGTTTATTTCCAAACTACATTTTGAAACAGCAATTAACATCATTATTTAAAACGCTTTCCAGTATCAACTCATGTGTCGAAATAGTTCCGAAATGTGATTAATAAATATTTCATTGAGAAAAATATGAAAATTTGTCATTCAAATCTCAAATTTCAAATTGACCTTTTCAGGTTTTGGGGTAAGGGACTGAGGGACTGAGATAAAACGGAGAGAAATGTCATTCTTACTTCAGCAGCAGCGAAACATGACATCACAATAAGAACAGTGTATATATGTTTATATAGTCGTCCTATCTGCAAAATGGGGGAAAAATGTAATCTCTATGCATAATCAAAATATAGTGTTACTTTAAAGGGGCAGTAGCACGCTTTCAGGGGGATTTAAGGTGATGAAAATTAATGATTCAAATTGAAAGATAATGTATTTAAACTAATTGAAGTAATAATAATTCAAATATATAACGTGAAGTTTAGCAAAGCGATTTCTTTTTCTTACAGAAAATGAATTAAAAGTGTTCACACAAAATGGCCGCCAATGGATTTTATGAGAATCTTCATAATTTCTCCCCTGACAAAAGATGTCCTCTGACTATGGATGATTGGCTTGTGTAATGAGATGTTTGACACTGTAAAAATAATACATATATCATTGACTTACAATTATCAGTGAAATATTCAAAATATAAAATTATCAAAAACGTGCTACTGCCCCTTTAAGAATCAAGATAAAGGATTGAATTTTTATAAATGTTATACACCTTCATTAGGTGTTGAGCTGAAAACAAAACTTGAAAAGTCCAAGCGTGATCTGATCTTGAGATGACAAAATGAATTTCGGTCATCGTCTTCTGGACGACTTTAGAATTTTTGAAGGGACTAAAGATCCAACTTACAGTTTGAAATTCTCTCCCAGATAATGTGAATATTGTTAACGGAATATGAAAAAAGACTTTGTATAAATTCTCTGCTCGTATGACGCAACCATTTAGGCAGTCGTGACGTTGTGATAATATCGTTTTATCAATGGTTCCGTACTTGCGAAAATCGTAATTTCAAGCACAGTTTACGTTCAGATACATTATGCGAGTAATAAACGTAAAAGAAAATGTTATTCGATCCAAACTCATAAATACAATGCAGACTGTATTGCGATACTGCCTTGAGGAAGAAGAGGGACATTTTCAGAAAAAAAAATTCTACGATCACAATTTCAACCATTTCGTTAAAGGGGCAGTAGCACGTTTTTTGACAATTTTATATTTTAAATATGTCCCTGATAGTTATAAGTTAATGCTAAATGTATTATTTTGACAGTGTCAAAAATCTCATCACACAAGCTAATCATCCATATTCAGAGGACAAAGTTTGAAGATTCACATAAAATCCATTGGCGGCCATTGTATGTGAACACCTTTAATTCATTTTGTGTAAGAAAAAGGAATCACATGGCTAAACTTTACGTTATATGTTTGAAATATTACTGCTTCATTTAGTTTAAATACATTGTCTTTCAAACGTGCTACTGCCCCTTTAAGGGTCAAAATGAAAAAGAACAATTTTGTTCACAGTGACGAATGAAGGATCGAATTAACTTTTTCATTAAAAAAAAGAAGATGACGAGTCTATCTTAATTGCAATGTTTTCGCCATCTTGTTTTTGTTTCTTCTTATAATGTATACAAACACCTGGTGACCTCTCCTATTTACTCTCTACATCCAATGCATTTCTATGGAAGTGTGCAGTGATGCAATCAGTTGTTTTGTCAACTCTTCGATCGATATTTAACATCATACAAGTCAGGACATGAAAATCGATTCTCCATCACCATCATAATAATGTATCTGTTTGTGTTTGTTCGCGCAATTTTCATTCATTTTATCTGATTATCAAATTATCATTTCACCTTACAGAGAAGTTAATGAATTATCACATTCTTAATTGACATGTTACCTTGTTTTCTAAAACAACTAAATGTTACGATAACAAATCCTTTTTGACATTTGTGTATAACTATCATTTTAAGAGTCTTGTAACGTATGAGTGAGTTACATGTATTGTTTTACGCCGCTTGGGCAATATTTCAGCCATTAGAAGCGGGTAACTTAGGAACCCTTCGTAAAAGGTTCTTATCGAAAATGTTAAAAACTATTTAACAATGTCCTCATATGATGAATATTAAACGGTTTTTTTATAAAATAAATTCAAATCATGCTAAGAAAACCCAATTTTGAAAATTGTTGCAAAATACATATATACTCATACATTTGTCGATACCATCAAATAACGTTGATTTCCTACCAATACCGACGATAGTAAAACTGTAAAGATGTGGTAAAACTAAATAGGTGTTTTTCGTGAAAGACAATTATGAAAGGTAGACAAACTACAAACAGTTTGACAGAAACTGTAATTACGTTAATGACAGTTTACTTTTCGCCTTTAAACACCTTTAGTTGTTCATCAGTGTGTGATTTTTTAAATATATCTGAAGGAAACCCCTCAAGCCACTGTCTCATGGATGACTTCACTAGCTTTCAATGATGTTATCAGCCAACATCTCACACCAAATGAAGAAGAAAATGAAATTACCTGTTAAAAGCTGACGTGTATTATTGAAGTTCAGCATCAGCACAACACAGAGGCAAAGTCAGATGATGATATCAACAATTGCAGTGTATGTAATGTATAATAATACTTCAACTTTGTTTTAGAAGCTTATTATCATTTACGCAAAATGTTCTAAAAAGTACATGCCAAAACGAAAATGAGATATAAAATTGTTAAGGTGACCTCGATCCTGTGACGGAAACACCAATAGATGATTTCAAATAAATAACACAATATTTAGAGAATACATGTATTTAACTACCATTCATATATTTCACCTATCATTTCTAAATTTTGGATGAAAAGTAAAATAAAATCACGAAAATGATTCCTAAAATTACATGCATAAAACAAGGTATAAAACCAAAAGTTCTTACAGGTTTAAGAACCACAAACGTAAAACTCGTTTGTTTGAAATGTTCACCCTCACCTTTAAGATTAAACATATTCCACGTTATTCGCATTAAATCTAAGATGAAGTCACTTCAGGAGGATACAACTAATCTTGGTAGCGTAGTGAAAGGTCTTATAAACAATATTGTACATGACATGTTAGTAATTGAAACGCAATGTAGTGTATAGACAATAATAAATATTTTGCATATAAGTATTTCAACAAAAGACGTGTACACAACTAGTGTTTGAAAAATATGTCAGGTTTAAAATGAAACACAAGAATCGATCATTGAAGTTACTATTGTTTGTCAAAAATCGTATAATTTTGATAAGGTTGATTAATGTGTAAATTTCCGGTGTAAAAATGTTGTTCTCGTCATACCCCAGCTTACAAAATTACGTTGTTAGGACGTTGTCAACATACTACATGTACGTCCTCAAAACGTCCGACGTGTGGAGTCGAAAAAATCCCAAGACGTAATTATGGTAAAAACGTGTTCAAACGTTTGTATCAAAACATCCAAAGCACATACCTTGTGTGGAGTCGAAAAAGACGTCACCGTAACGTAATCTTATTACACGTCACACGTCTCCAACAAATTTAAATTTCACAATTTAAACAACACTGTGTTAAGCTGCGAGTACTGTATCATAATCGCCTCAAGAGACGCTGGTCGCCAATGAATAATCGATGTCGGACAGTGAATAGAAAGTATTTTGAAATTATAACAAACGGAAGCTACATAGCAG
This sequence comes from Steromphala cineraria, assembly GCA_916613615.1. NCBI lineage: Eukaryota > Metazoa > Mollusca > Gastropoda > Trochida > Trochidae > Steromphala > Steromphala cineraria. The sequence goes on along the minus strand of OU744725.1, from coordinate 55,817,418 downwards.
AATTAAAGTGTCGAGGTAAAAAGAAAAGTATATTACACAAGGCCCCACAGCTCCAGTCGTCAAGTTCACTTTTGACCAACATATCGACTGAGGTGATACAATACAACGTTTGAATAATTCATTCGGATAATGAGGCATATATTTGTATTTGAAATTCAGAAAACAGATGCTTGGTTTCCCGGGTATTGATGACCGGATATCTACATATGTAACTTTCATGTCGCTAACAGGCTGGATTCGTTGATTCGCTGGTCTGAACCATGTCAAAGGTGAATCTAACGGCTGTTATTACTGAGACGTGTATGATGTTCATGCGTAGCATAGGGTAACAATATATATCACACTTTAATGAGATTGCTATTCTTTTCCTTGCAAAGGTTATTCATAACCTTGAACCGATAATATTCTAGTATTGTCTAACCGTTGAATCGTTATAAGTTTTTTTTATATTTCAACCAAGTTTTCCAACAAGGTTTTCTCGTTTTAGAGTATGCGTGAATGTAGCAATGTTATATTTAGTATCACACTATATGCAATAGTATAAAATCATGAACTTTATTCGGGAAATGTCCCTAACAGAATTCGAACCTAGAGGCATTTGAAACCGCCAACAGTGACCGCATCAGCTAACAACCTTGCTACCGGCTACTCAGGTTCATTACTTGGAGTGTTGCCTTACTCTGTATCCTGAGATTCACGTTGTTCTGATTACCATTTTTATATCACTCAATCATTCAATTAAGTACTTAAACAGGAATGTAAAAAAAGAATGACATGGTGACATGTCGCACTCACAAACTTTACATTTGGTAGTTTGTTATTGAACACAACCGGTCGATCAGAACAAAATAATTAAAATAAAAATCTATATTGTTTAATTTCATATTCACCTCTATTGCATGTATTGTTTCCCTGACCTAATTTCATGGACCTGACCTTTTGTGTACTAATAAACGTATCGTTAAGATTCATTTATAGATACATCTGAGTGTATGGCAAGTACAGATAAAGGCCATGTGCTCTCTAAGCGATCCAGCCGTCCCACGAGATAACAGTTAGTACAACAGTCTACCATTATATAAAGGTCGTCTTAAGGATTCAATGTCTTCTTTAAACTATAAGCAGCTGGTCTGTAATCAGTATTTATTTTCCAAGATAGGGTCAGATTTCTTGTATTTGAAAAACATTTATCACTACACAAGCATAACGTGTTCAATATTTATAAATCTTGCAGAAAAGTTTCACGAATTGTTTGAAATTATGGAGAAATTTTACCTTAAATGTTAAAGGTTAAAACGTGTCTCTACGCAATGTCAACCATCTTCTACACAGCTATCACCAAAGAAGGACAATAATGATTACCTTGTTAACGATTGGTATTGCCAATTATTTTGTGTGAACAGAGTTGATTATCCCATTGACAATGACAAATGTTAAGACACTCCCATCCTGTCTCAGGGTACGAACGTTACACTAACTCCACTAATCTGTACCCTGGGCTCAGAAGCTAGATTCGCTCACGCGGCTCGATTTGGTATATATAGTTGAAATTCTATCGAGAAGGTGGCGAGAAAATGATTTGATTGGCTACATCCCGAGTCGGGCCGCGAGAGCGAATCTAGCTTTTGAGCCCAGGTACAGATTGGTGGAGTTAGCGTAACGTTCGTTCCCTGAGACAGGATGGGACACTCCAGGCTTTGTTCAAATACGCATGCAGATTACCAGGTCTTTAACTATTGAATAAATGCATTAAAGATACTAGATACAGACATTTTGACATATTTGAAACACTATTTGTTAAACGGCATTTCCTAACAAAAGCAAAAAAAAGATTTAATTGTTAATTTTAATGAATTTTGTTTTTTTGCAAGGTTAGAGGGAGTTTGTATGTAACACTTGTTTCTGAAATTGACACTGAAAACTCCCAACATTTAGAGGATATTGGTCTTTTCTTGACAAACACCATGCTTATCTCATCGAGTGAGGTAGAAAGTTTATATGTTCACGAGTGGCGCAGCCACGAATGAAAATATAAAACGTTTCTACATCACGCATGGTATTTGTCGGGAAAAGACAAATGTTTATTTTATGATATCGAAGTGTCTTTACGTTGAATCGGTTCTGATGAGAGCCCATCGCCTCCGAACCATATGACGTCACAGTGTCAGAGCATTGTTCGATAACATCTGATCATTGTAGTAATATCTGTCACTAGTAACTGATAACACATTTCATTCAATGTCACTATATATATATATAGCGAGTGATATATCACACGGTTTATTTTCATTGATATTTTACCGTCAATCTTATAGTAAGTACTGTATAACCTTTTCTTAATATCAATTCTGTATTGTGCTCAAGTATGCCATTTGTTTCCTTGGAACTAGTTCTTTAGTGATTTGCTGTTAAGTGTATACAGAAATATACAACATGCTTTATGCATTCAATTATGACTTATTGGCGGCAAATACTTTCTCGAAAAAGCTTTTTTGAAAGCAGTTAGTTCCATTTAATGAAGACGAGAGAACTTTTTACCGTCGTATCGACATGCAAATACCAAATTAACTCTTTCAGCATGCAAAAGCATAGTTTCGTTTTAAACTTATGGATAAAGACCTTCTTGTGTCTGTATCTTTTCCTCAATAAGCCTTTTATGAAAAATAATCATCATCGTTCAAAGTGACTTTGCATGAATAAATTACTTACATATATACCATGTGTTTACTTAAATTCAAGATAAAGGAGGTATTGAAAAATACAGTAAGTGAAATGATATTAATTTAAATCTTGAATATTAAATAATCACTCGGCATATCAATCAAAAGAAAAAATATTTTTTATTTCTGTTTTCTATTTTCGAGCTCGAGCTTCTGGCTGGAGTCATTTAATCAAGGTCTAATTTAATTTTGGTGGAATAATAATGAGCATAATTATAATACGATGAATCCAGAACGCAACGCCATACTAAAACCGCTGCACATCATCACTCTAGTGTAGAAACAAGATCACTCCTTTTTCAGTCTCAAGTTCGAACTTACAATTCATGCATTTTTAATTTCACATTGCCTTCACTTCCAAACTAGGTACCCAATTGTACTGCTTGGTGAATAGAGTCTCTTGGTGACACAATGAATCTCTCAACTCGTGTCTCAGTGTGGAGCAGGGAATTCATCTTCCAAACTCGCAGTTTATTCAGAAACGAGCGGGTCATCCATTCATCCAGCGAGTTGTTCCCGTTGTTGCTGACTAGACTGAAAACAGTCCACTGACCACTGCACAGGACCACGTGCAAACACTGATATGGTACAGAACATTTACAATGACTTCGCCATTCACTACAAAGTGAGATGATAAAATGGAAAATACACGAGAAAATGGAATGGGCGAGTTGATTCTCTCAATTTCGCGAATCAATTTTTATGAATGCATTCTCCACCATCTGATTTCACGAAAAGAGAAATTGTCATTATGTGATACCTAATATGTTTTTAATATATTTTGCTAGATGTTTATTGTGAGTAGACTTTGTATTTGCAAATCAACTCCACCCCTGTCATATGTCATTGTTGCATTATACATAAACTTATCTTCAAAAAAAAGTTGTCACTTTTATACTGATATCATATATCATATAAAATTTACAAAAAACATCACATAAAAAAGCAGTTTATCCCTTAATTATTGTGTATTTTGACTTGTAAATGACAAATGTAGGCGAATCATGGAAAAAAGGGGAACCTGTAATTTTTATTTTTGACCCCTTCTTACTTGAATTTTTAGGAATGTGTCAAATATCATTTTCCGTTGTTCAATGTTTTTGAGATTGGTTATATTTGATTGACTTAATTTTATCCATAAAACGATGTTCGTTATTGGATGAGCCATTTTAAGTGAGTGATAACTTTCTTTTTCCGATGAGTATACGTTCTCGTCTATTGCTAGCTTGATACTAAAACCTTTAATTATGCTATTCACTTGTTTCTCTCAAATTTCATTGTTATCGTCAAACTATCATATATGTTATTTCCGTCAATCAAATACAGGGTAATGCATTTTTAATGTAAACGGATATCCTCGGCTTAAATATGAACAATAACCTGTTTTGAATATCGGATATCAAGGAAATAGTTCCGTTGAATGAAATGAAAATGTTCTATTTCCAATCTCATTTAAATAAGTTCATGATATTACTTCTCCAATTTACGCAGATTAGATCTCACAAGGCCCAATCACCATGAATAACGATCAGACACACAATTCATTAGACAAGCAGGTTTCTTATTACAAGTGCTTATTGTGTACTAAATTGCTGCGGAAAAATCGCTTTTCTAACCCTTCCATTTTACAAAGAGCAAATATGAGTAAATTGCATGAATTTGATCATCCCTTCACAGATCAATGGCGATTGTATTAGTCTTTTACAGAACGAAATTCCTGGTTCTTATTTGCATATGTACTTCGAAAATTTGTGGAAAAAAATCAACAATAATTTTCCCTCAGTTTCTATGTCAGTTTTGGTCTTCTTTTTGTGTCGACATTTTTATGGTTACATATTATACCGACTTTAAATTAAACAAATTAACACATTAACAAAACGTTTATTCAATTATAGCTTGCTGTTTGAATTGGTCCAGTCTATAACGACATTCTATGTGCTGTGTTGGGATTGCTTTTCAACGAGTAGCGCATTCTCTCCCCACAGAGTCATGAAATGTTGATACAGCCTCTGTTATATTACGCAGTCAGGTTTGGGTGCAATGCTTCACTGAATTTCAGCGCAGTCCACCCATGGTTTGCCAGTTCCAGCCGATGCTCGCAGGTTTCACCGCAATACATAGCCATAATAGTCTTGCGGGCTTTCTCCCTGCAATAATAGTAGCAGCCGCGATATAAGTGAAATACTCTTGAAAGCGGCGATAAACCTCAGATCACCTCACCTCACCTTACCTCTGTTATATTACGGCGACTTTGTGGTCTAGAATGTGAGGTGTCTGATTGGAATGTGCAATCAGCGACACTGTTCTTAAATCATCATTTTAGCTACTAAATGATGGCAAAGGCATTGTGATATGAACCACCCTTTCCATACGAGAAGCGATGTCATTTGATAAAGAAATTCAAATGGATTGTGGTGCAAAGGGAAACTGCCGGAACTCACGGATTTGGTCTTAATAGAACAGAGGCTGTATCAACATTTATCACTTGATCTGCCTCTGCGGGGAGAGAATGCTAAAATTTGGCTTACATCTGAACTATCGATCGCTCTCTACTCCTCCTAAAGTATACTGTTCCATTGTCCCTCTCAATTTCCATTGTGATCGCCATCCAAATCTAAATCATGGTTAATGCAAAGGTAATGTAAACGGATACCCTTATATCCTGATATATCCTATAACCCGTTTTGTAAAATGCTTATCAAATAATGTAATCTATTGATTGTAAAGGAATAATTATATGATTCATTCTTCCTTAGTTTAGCTTATTTATCTGATATTGACATTGGTACCACATCTATAATTGTTCAACAGTTTATTGCATTTCAACTAAATATGATCATATTTCAACTGTATCTATTTCATAAATGCCTTGCGGCGAATTATGATAGTTATTGTTTGTAGTAACAAACACTTCACACTTTATAATTATAAAAATGTGTACAATAGCATAAAGTGTCCTTTTGTCATAGTTTGATTGATAATAACATAATTGAAATAATGCGTTTGTCTCAATTATTGCTAAAATTCTGAAGATAAAGAGTCATTTAAATATATATATATGTTAATGCTATGTGTTGGTTCTAGATCAACACGTTTAAACCCTGGAATTTGTGAGACCGACATATTAATGTAAAACAAGAATTATTTCTTCAAGTACGATCATAACTGTCTGTTACATTTTCAAGTTATCATAAGGCATGATTGACCAATGTCTGCTAGCGTTTGCTGTTGGAATCTAGTATCTGGCAAGATGCAAACAAATACAAAACTCTTGTAAGCTGTATAACACCAAGACCTGCCTTTTAAAGGTGTTGAAATCCATCGAAAGAACTATGACAGATTCCTTAGAAAAGAAAAAATGTTTAAAAAGGCCTCGTCGTTCAAACTAATATTTATATTTGATATGCATTGTTCTTCGTTTAGAAACACCTACGCCGAACTATGTTTGATCATGATAATGATACTTTGCTAATGTACTTAACCTTTAAATTAATATTTTAAAGTTATAAATCCTTCTCTTTTTTCACATTTATTATTATGTTGTATTGTATCGCCCTTTTGAGGTCAACAACCCGCAACTCTGTGTTAACATAGCAGAGAGATACCATTAATTGTCAATGTTTTATAATTTTGTTGTTACTATACATTTTAAGAATTGCATTCCACCTATAAGGTTATACAAACCCCTCGTTTGTTTTCTGGAAAGACCTTTTTGAGATTTTTAGACATTTTGAGAGACAAGACAGCCTTGGCTGTTGCGAATTGTGCAATGAGTACTGAAGTATCCATTCTCTCCCCACGGAGAAAGATCAAGTCATAAAATGTTGATCCTACCTCTGTTCGAATTAGACCAAATCCGTAGTTTTCGGTAATTTCCCCTTGCGTAAAAACGTTGCACTACAATCTATTTTAATTGTTTTAGCAAATGACAACACTTCTCGCACATTCTCTCCCAAAAGAGGCAAATCAAGTCATGAAATGTTGATACAGCCTCTGTTCTATTACGCCGACTTTGTGGTCTAGAATGTAAGATGCCTGATTGGAGACAATCAAAGTTAGTTGTGCAATCAGCGACGCTGTTCTAAAATCATCACAGAAGCGTAGACGTTTGATTGTTTCTAAATATCTCAGGTCATTCTTAGTAATGTGACTTTGATACAGTGATTTTATTTATAAATAAAGTTGCATATCTACCATTTTCTGATTTATGCTTTTAAAGTAGAAAAATACCATTGCTATATAACCAATGATAATAACGAGAAAAAACAATATCCGAAAAAAGGATTTAGTTTCTCACCATGCGATTGTCAGGATGAAAATGCTGAGTGTTTCAAACACAGATAACTATCATAATCCAAGAAAATTCCGAACGCGAGGGCATAATGGGTAGCATACACCCTAACAGAATGAAAAAAAGAGTAATCCGAAGCAAAACATTGGTCATTTACTAAAAAGCACGTTTAAGTATGGCAAAGTAAGTATAACTCATAAAATTCAGATAATTTGTTTTTGTAAACATTGGTTGTCATTGCTATATACTATGAGACATTTTATGTCGACGTTACTGTTTGTTGTACACAACAAAGCAGGTCACGATTTTACGTGTCAAGATCACATTAAAGGGGGTCTCCAACTTCTAATTTTTAACTTCCAGTGTTTTATTAGCGAGGCCCTCTCCGACCTTCTCGGGGCCTCGCTAATAAAACACTGGAAGTTAACAAAATAAAGGGGGTCTCCAACTTCTAATATTTAACGTCCAGTGTTTTATTAGCGAGGCTCTCTCCGACCCTCGTTAATAAAACACTGGAAGTTAAAAATTAGAAGTTGGAGACCCCCTTTAACATTTACTGTAGTAAACCTCACAAAGTAAACCACAGCGTGATGCAGAGACTAATGCTTTATTGTGACTGTACGTATTGTGTTATTTCTTGTGTACTAATTGATGTCAATTGCAGTTAAAGTAAGTGTATGATTTGAGTGATGCACCTAAATGTATTCTGGCAGCTCACACGTATCTAAAGACCCTTATCCATGAATACGATCCCTTGTTTTTTAAATATTGATTCTATGTATTATATATGAACAAGATTGGCTAATTGCATTTTGTTTGCTCTCAATTGGCTAAAAATAGTTAATGTACAAAAAGCATACTTGAAATGTCCAATAACTCCGAAAGATCTCTGACAAAATAATAATAAAGATTATGTTAAGTGACACACCTCAACCAGTACGTTAAACAATAACAGTTTGTGAAAGTTAATTTTGTAGACTTTTGTTTAGATTTAATTTTAATGGGACAGTAGCACTTTTTTGAAAATATTTTGTTTTCATTTTGGTCACGGAAAATTGTACGTTGATAATATTATATATTGTATTATTGTGATAGTGTCAAAAATGTCATTACTGAACTGAACTTTATTACACTCAGGCTGCAGACTCGGCATAAGAGGTTCATGTACATGAATATATACAAATGATACATGATACATGTACAAGACAATACAATAAAAAGCTGACGTACCATTTTAAGGTTGAATTGTATTTTCTTAAGAAAGGACATAATGGTTTTACAAAATAATGAACACAAACCAATTATTTATAGTCTGAGAAAACATTATAAAGATAAACATAAAGTCCATTGGCGACCATTTTGGTGTGAACACCTTTAATTCATTTCGTGTAAGAAAGAGGAATCGCATGCCTGAACTTTACATAATATAATTGATTTATTACTGATTTATTAGTCTTAATACATAATCTTTCATTTGGAACCATTCATTTTACTGATATCACCTTATATTCCCCCTTAAAACGTGCTACTGCCCCTTTAAGGTCTTGCATGTCAATTATTCCAGCTGTTTTACACATGAACTCGTTTATCATTATTCTTTATTATACTCCATCATACCATTTATATCTTGGGAATACTCCATTGTCCATTCCAGGTACAAGTTAGGCTTCTGCAGCTCTATAAATAATCAGATAATGAAAAGTGTTCTATACGTTCAATGATTTTTACTGTTTGCAGATACTGTTTCTCATTTGTCGTCAAAAGAAGTTCATGGGACTTTTGCATTCAAAACAAAAATGATTTAGTTAAGATAATTCAATTCCATTTCATGATGAAAAGAGGATGCATTTGTACTTCTGTTGTCCATGGACATGAAAATACAACCTCAAAACCCTTTTAACACGCAAATCAACACTTTTCGGTCATAGTATGGTATATAAAACCCCTGTTTATGGGAATGGTGCGACCAGATGTATCGTAAAAACAACTTAAAATCTTATCTATAGCACTATTGAAACAATATTCGACTCATCTTTATCATATAAATGTAATGATATATTGCTAGTCTTTCTGCATTATATACAATATATTTAATTTCAATTCTCACGATTAAGGATGGCTGGGCATTTGTGAGGACAATTTCTTGAATGTCAATTGTTTTCTCTCCAATACCAATAAAGAATAAAGAGCTGGTTTTATGTTTTTATAGCATATTTTTCACCAATAGGTTTTATATTATATATCTTATAACCAAAGAACTGAGCGCAAAAACATGTACAATCTTTTTCTGGAAAACTACTTACTTTTTGTAGAATGTGGACTAAAGGAATCAGTTTTTATAAAGAGATAATTAATTACAAATGAGCTATGACAATATCCAACCTCATTTGCAAGTAGTGACTTAAAGGGACGGTCCTATCGGGGTAGTTTTTGGAAACATACATCAAGAGTACTTCCCTGTTTATACTTAATATATATACATGATCATTTCACACTTATTTTCATATATGTAAGTCAGGGTAACATTTTAGTTGTTCTAGATTTATCAAGTTGACAAAGAACAGAATGCATTACTGCGTCTTCTTGAATTTTGTTTCCACAAAAAATACCCCAACTGTCGATTCTCAGACACCATTAGGATAATGTACCTCTTTGTTTGTGCAGGCAGTTCAGTGCATTTGCATTCCATTCCATACAAGTCTGAGTGGTATACACTTTAACGTCTAGTTTGTTCTTGGTGAACTTAATGGTACTTACAGAACAAATAAGACAAAGGAACAACTTATATATTCACTATGTTGTATAGTTTTAAAACATATAGACACCAAATGGATTAAGAATTTTTCAATTTGTTATACGCGTACTACGTATAGGGTAATGTCCGAATAACTCTCCATTCCTTGATAACAATGGAAGTGAGGTCCCCAGAGGCCGATTCCCATTATTTTCAAAGGATGGAGAGTTACGAGCATATTACATGACGGACATTATACTCAATTAAATGCGCCTTCAACTTCATACCTTAAAAACTGAATACATTTGTAATATCAAGTGAAAATCTTGATGTAAAATGTAACGCTCCATTACAGAAAAAATAATGGAGCGATAGAACAATAGGCTGACGTCACAAATGTAACTTAACAATACATCAACGTAAATTGAAGTTGACAAGTGGACTCCGTTGTTGAATAAACAAATTTTGGTCTATCTTCTTTTTAAAACTTCTTTCTATTTATTCCAATCTCATTAAGATATGATCTGTTTGCTTCATTACGTTACGCAGAACAATATAAGATTATTTAAATGAGATTGTATTTGTTTGCAATCCCTTTATTTAAAAACATAGAATTTAGGAAACGCCTAAAGGGATTATCTAATGGTGGCTTCATTGAATTCCAATGATGTTATTATCTAACATCAAAATAGAAAATGACAAGCAAATAAGATTACCTGTTAAAAGCAAAGCTGTTTGAAGTTGAGGAATACTCAGTCAAACACGAAAATTATATCCAAAGCAGACAAGAATTTAATGTAATTAATGTAAATGAATGATACGCTAATAGAATTTGTACTTGAATGATATAAAGAGTGTCTGCTTAAGTCAAAATGACATGCATAATAAAAAAGTATATAGATTACTATCTGACGGCATTAGTGAATTAGGCCGAATGTTACCACAGAAATATATTCCATATTCAGAAATCATAAATTCATATAGTACACGTCATATTGAAGTTTAAATTGTGGATGGAATTGATGTTTAATGAAGGTTGCAAAGTAAGAAGTGATCTCAATAAAAAATACTCAAATTTGAAAAAGTATGTAATCGTCTGGTATGAAATATACATTTAATGATACAACGTGTCTTTATCATAAGCAACAAAGTTGAAAAGTTTTCTGTTTATACTGCTTTACTTGCTGACCTTACAAAATCACATTGAAGACCGAACACTTCTTAAAAAGTTCCAGTCTAAGTAAACATAACCTCAATATTATCCGTTTCACTCCTATACTGAGTCTAGAAAGGTCTAATAGGGGGTCGCGTCAGCCCACGTATCGAATTGACCAATCAGAACTCAGCTTACCAAGCCACAATAGTCTGCCTTCGCGTATAACGTTGGAGGGTCATAGGTCGCAGAAGGCCGGCTGACGCGACCCTCTACTAGACCTTTCTAGACTCAGTATAGGAGTGAAACGGATCATATTGAGGCTAGGTTTACTTGGACTGGAAAAGTTCTTTCACTTAAATATTTTCGCTGGTGACAGGTATGGGATATATATTTAAAGCAGATTTAGCTTAAACACTCGCATCCATTGCATTGTAAAGGGGCAGTAGCAGGTTTTTAGGGGTAATTCAATGTGGTGTAAGGAAAATGAAAATAAATTGTTCCAATTAAAAGACATTGTATCTAAACTAAATGAAGCAGTAATGAATCAAATATATAAGGTAAACTTGAGCCATGCGATTCCTTTTTCTTACACAAAATGAATTTAAAGTGTTCACAAAAAATGGCTGCCAATAGAATTAATGTGAATCCTTATCATTTGTCCTCTGATTGTGGATGATTGGTAATGAGATTTTTGATAGTATTAAAATAATACATTTAGCATTAACGTCAAGTTTTCAGTGAAAAATGTGACATATAAAATTTTCAAAACACGTGCTACTGCCCCTATTAATTTATACATTTGCAAGCATATGGCTCACGGATATCTTACTTCGATGTAATTTAATGTTCATTGTATGACAATCATAACTCATATTGCAAGGGAAATTGTATTATATTGGAAACCAGAAATGTTTTGAATAAAAACTGAATTTTGTCCTACATCTGACCTATCGATCATTATTTACTGCAACCTTCAGGTATAGTTTTCCATTGTAGCCACCCATTTGAATCATTCAATCGAATTTGTCCATTTCCGTTACGTTCATACATTGTTAATGCATTGTTAATGTAAACGGATATCTTTGGCTTATCTATCAACAATAAACTGTTTTGTATATGAGATATCAAGGAAATTATTCTATTGATTACACTGGAAATTGTCCATACTTCACAATTCGAGAGGCCACATAAGGTTATGTTTATTCTAAAATTACTTAACAAAAATATATCATCAGTTATATTATCAATGTTATGATATATAGAACTTGACACTCTGCAACTGTTTTAACTTAATAACTTTGTTTGATAGAGATACAAGCTCAACTATTGACGTTTGAATCATTTACTTTAATAATCGTAGAGACTCTAAAATAAACCAGCGTGAATTCAGTCATCCATTTTCATCTGAAGACTCATTCTCAACAAACACAGGAAGCTCTATTCTCTCTTCACAGAGGCAGATGAAGTCATGATACAGCCTCTGTTCTAATACGCCGATATCCGTGGGTTCCGGCAGTTTCCCCTGGTGGAAACAAAATTGCACCACAATCCATTAGAATTTCTATATCAAATAACAACGCTTCGCGCATGGAAAGGCTGGTTCATATAACGATGCTATTGCCATGATTCAGTAGCCAAAATGATGATTTTAGAATTGCACAACTAACTTTGATTGCCTCCGACCAGTCATCTCCCATTCTAACCTACAGAGTCGGCGTAATTGAACAGAGGCTGTGTCAACATTTCATGACTTGATGTGCTTCTGCGGGGAGAGGATGTGGGCTTAGTCAAACAGAGGTTGGATCAAAATGATTTAAGCTACCTCTAAACGAGAGAGAATGTTGATGACGCAGCATGACGTGCATGATTTCCACGGACTGACATTCATACAGTATTGACGTATTTTGTAATCTCGTATGACGTTACTTTCAGTAGGCCTCGGACATTATCGACACTATCCAAATGCATCAAAGGGAGCTCACTCTTTAAAGTAGAAAAAGAGTGTTCCCGACTGGCGTCATACTTTTAAGTATTTTGGATTCTATTCAAATAATTGACGTCCCTTTAATCTCTCGATGCTCTTACTAAACTTTGTAGTAATTTTATTCTTTATTTTGGTGTATTTCGATATGATATTCTATCCAGTTAAACGATTCAAGAGGGTATATATAGCGACTCGTGAGTATAGCGTTTACTGATGGGTGACTATACTTGCCAACATGGAATATGAATTGTCGTTTATTTGCCGGATTTGACATCGCTCTTTGATAATACTCTGCAATGAAACTTAAAATGATGATTTTGTGGAAATGGCCAGCACAACAGCAAACTGTGAACTGTTGTTGCTAAGAAACAAGTGAATTCGTGCGCATTAGACGAAGTTAACAGAGCACTGTATAACCAAATTATATGCCTTCTGACTTTTCACAGTAGCCAATTAGAAATTTATGGTAGAATGTTGTATCTTACATGGTACAATGTAGATGAAGTTTTGTTAAACAACAAGACACTTGAGAAACAGGTTAAATGATTAAATAACAAAATCACGAAACGGTCAAATTCAAATTCACATGCCTCAAGATCTGTAACATCACATAAATTATTCTGATATTAAATTTGAAATAGTTCCCAAAAAATCATGAATGTAGAAATTCTCCCATCCATAGAAATGCATGAATTCCATTCAGCTCATATTAAATAATATATGTGTTTTCAAAGGTCTCCTGTTAGTAAAGCCATTTGAGATTACCAAAACGTTTATTTATACTGCTGCCTGGGAAAGGGCGCGCTAGGGAATCAGTGATTTATAACAGCCGAATCAACGAGATGGAATATAGTTCAATATTCAACAATTGAAATGACAAAATGGATCAAAACATACAGCATGTAAGAGAATCAAAATTTTCATTACAGCATCAAGCTAAACGAATTCCACTTTCGATCCATTTTAAAGCTAATTTAAGTCCATTATATACCCCTGATTTTCGACCACAATATCTTCCTCTCTTAATTCATTTCAACTGAATTTCTAAAACACAAGAAACGCATACCTACATAATGACAGGCTAAAAATAATAAACAAGCTGATAACATGAATATTATGCCTTTGTCGAAATGATGTCGAAATGCCTTGAGAATGCTATTGAAAGGTCAAATGTAATATCGACTTTGGCACTTGTCTCAGCCACAGTTTAAAGGGGCAGTAGCACGTTTTTTAATATTTTATATTTCAAAATTTTCGCTGATAAATGAACGTTATTGCTAAATGTATTATTTTGATAGTGACAAAAATCTCATTACACAAGCCAACCAGCCATAGTCAGAGGACAAAGTATGAAGAATCACATAAAATCAATTGGCGGCCAATTTTTTTTAACACCTTTAATTCATTTTCTGTAAGAAAAAGGAATCGCATGGCTAAACTTTACATTATATATTCAAATCATAACTGCTCCATTTAGTTTAAATGCATTGTCTGTCAATTGGAATCATTAATTTCCATTTTCCTGACATCACCCCCTAAAAACGTGCTACTGCCCCTTTAAGTTCAGTTAACCGAAAGGTTTTTCACGTTCTTCCTTATGAATGATTTATTGTATACTCCAAACCGTACGGTCATTCTTTGCAAATAATTTAACACTAAGTTCATGTATATTTAGCTTCTTACTATTATTCAACAATACGCTCTTATAAATAATTCAAATGTTAATGACTTTGACCTTAAACTGCTGATCACTTAGGAAAGATTTTGCCCAAAAAAATTTAAAATTGTCTTTTTGAAATTTGGACCCTGGTCACTTCAAAGACCTACACAAATTTTACGATTTACTGTTAAGTATGACATACGAAAATGCAAGCGCACATTGAATCATGATTTATGTAGTGAATTTTTGGTATGATCTGTTTCGTTTTTGCAATGATAGGATGCCTCAAAGACATTTCGAATAACACCATGATTATATTTGCACTAGAATACGTAGGCAACTGAACAAACTTACGATACTCAGCTGTAAGGCACTAGTTTGTACAGCGCAGGGGTTAGCGCGTTCGGTTTCGGATCAAGAGGTCCGTGGTTCGAATCCCGCCAAGGGCTCGACATCTTTGTCTGCAGTAGAGAACTGTTCTACACGCAGTAAGGTTTGGGTGGAATGCTTCACGGAATTTCAGCGCAGTATCACTCATAGTTCGCTAGTTTTAGCCGATGTTCGCAGGTTTCTACGCAATGCATAGTCACAATTGTGTTGCGGGCTTTCTTACTGTAATAATACTAGCAGCCGCGATATAAGTGAAATACTCTTGAAAACCGGCGTTAAACCCCAGATCACCTCACCTTGTTTGTACATCTCTACACAACGTCCGTTTTTTTAACTATGATCAATTTTATTTACAATTTTCACGCAAAACAGTTATTTTCGAGATTGTTTTTTTCGTTGAGATGGTGTACTACCATTCGGTTTTATAACTTATCTCGTGGGCCCAGTAACTGAAACTTTCACTTCTCTTCTCTGTTTCATGGTTAGGTTTCATCGTTTGCTCTTAGAAGTGATTTGTACACTTGGGGGCTGTTTCTCGCTGTTTCAAAAGAAACATAAAGGAACGATTTTCAGATCATCAAAACTGGATGACTATATGGCATGTGAATCGTTTTATTGAGACGAGAACTGTTATGCTTCATTTCAACAATTCTAAGCGTCAATGGACCAAACAACACTCTAAGATATTTTGAGTCTTGACAAAATATGACCACATTACTTTTAAATATGCAGATTACTACTAGGACCTTCATGCTTATGGAATATGAGTCAAAAGTCGGTTAATGTCTCGTTTCGGACAAATGCATGAGAAGACGATCCAAGTAACTTTGCTTAAGTTGCAATAAGTACATACCGTATTTCCTCGAATAGATGCCCCCGGCGTGTATTTTTTCAGACCCCCTTTACCCCCGGCGTCTATTCGAGGCCAGCGTCTATTTATTTTATAGTACGAAATAAATGTGTATAGATGGTGTAAAGGGAGAATACTTAATTTCAATTCGATTCCGGGAGCATCAATTAATCAACTTATCACCCGGCGTTTATTCGAGACCGGGCGTGTATTTACATAAAACAGCCATACCCCGGCCTCTATTCGAGGCTAGCCCCAAAACACTCTAGAGTGTTTGTAAAGGGTGAGTGTTTTGAGGCTGCTACACGTGGCCCGGCGTCTATTCGAGAAAATACGGTAAGTACACAATGGCAAAATACTGAGCTTTAGGTGTCTGTCGACCTTGTTACCTCACTCTAAGTGTACTAATTGATGTCAATTCCAGTTAGTGAAAGTGAATTTCCTGAGTGATGCACTGACGCTATCTTCTGGCAGCTAACACATATCAAAAGACATTATTCCATGGATACACTGTCTTGTTTTTCAACTATTGATATTTGCCTTCACAGAACGCACTTATGTTAAAGGGGCAGTAGCACGTTTTTTGCCTATTTTATATTTTCATTTTTTCATTGAGAATTATTAAGTATTATTAGACGTATTAGAAATGTATTATTTTGATAATGTCAGAAACCGCGAGCTCATTTTACAAACCAATCTTCCATAGTCAGGGAACAAATCATAAAGATTCACATAAAGTCCATTGGCGGCCATTTTTGTGTGAACACCTTTAATTCATTTTTGTAAGAAAATTGAATCGCATGGCTGAATTTTAAATCATATATTTCATGCATTACTGCTACTTCTAGTTTGAATAGATGGTCTTTCTATCGGATCCATTTATTTTCATTTTCCTGACATCACCTTATATTCCCCCTAAAAACGTGCTACTGCCCCTTAAATGGCAAGACTATTGTTATCTACCAAGTAAGCTGTAATTCTAGGTTTAATTACTAACTGGTGCTGGTGTTGGTTCTTGTTAGTGTAAGTGTATTCTTGAGTGATGCACTGAAATTGTCTTCTGACAGCTCACGCGTATCAAAAGACTCTATGTGTCTAGTTGTTAACTATTGATTCTTTGCATTAAACATGTACATCGTTAGCTAATTGCTTGTTTTGGGATCACTCGCAATTAGCCGGATGGTAATAAGGTTATATAAACAAACTAGGCAGTTAAATGGTAGACATAAAATAAAAAAGACATATTATAATGATGTTGTATTATACTTGTGTTAAATAACTTATCTTCTCTAAATCATAAAAGTTAAGTCTATTGGTGCCAAAAAAATACTTTTTTCGAAGTTATGAATGCTGCAGATATGTATAAATTTGATGCTAATCGGTTCAGTTTTGCAAAGTAAAAAGTTCGAATGTCATTTTAACAATTTATCAAGAAACGTCAGGAGATAGATAAACTGTGCTTGGAAATCAGCGGAATATAACGGGTTTATTATTATTAAAAATTTGATTCGAAGTCGAGCGCGTATTTTCAAAGTAAAGAACATTCATATTTTATCCTTTTTCAGCTTCATCTAAATGCAAGATTCCTATGTTGTTTCATTCTCTCCCCACAGAGGCAGATCAAGTCATGAAATCTTGATGCAGCCTCTGTTATACTACGCCGAAATCTGTGGGTTCCGACAGTTTCCACTGCGGAAAAAAATTGCACCGCAATCCATTTGAATTTCTTTCTCAAATGACAACGCTTCTCCCATGGAAAGGGTGGTTGATATCACAATGCCTTTGCCTTGATTCAGCAGTCAAAATGATGACTTAAGAAATAAGTCGCTGATTGCACAACTAACTCCCATTCTAGCCCACAAAGTAGGCGTAATAGAACAGAGGCTGTATCAACATTTTATTACTTGATCTGCCTCTGTGGGGAGAATGATCTTGTTTTATTTTGGTTTAGTCTCGTATGTTTTACTTCTGTGGCGATCGAAAAGTTTTACTCCTATTGTTCTCGAATGTCAGAGAGTCGAAATTCAGACAAGTCCTCTTGCAGTCTTTCACAATCAAGACTAAACTATCTTATAAACTTCTCAAGCTTCACAATGTCTGATCTTACACATTCTACTTCTTAACATATCCAGATAGAGATTAACCCCATTAAGTTTAAACCTAAAACAATATGATTGGTCTATTTCCATAGCTCCACACAAACAAACCTCATGGCGCAAGAAACGAGGTACAAAATGTGCAAAACACATCTGTTTAGAACATATACCCTAATAATTGGGCAACAATGACCTTTTATTTTTTGCAAACAGACTTATCAGACAATAAAACGTATTATCGTTTCCACTGCATTTGGTCTGAATGAATATGTGATACAATGTAGCTGTCAAACACTCGTGTCTTCGTTCATTCAATTTCTTGTCTCATAGTTAAGAAAGGAAATGCTTAATATTAATCATAGACGTAATGAAAATGGAGTCAGGCTATCAATACGGTGGCATCTAATAAATTTAAAGACCACGTCAATAAGATTTAAGTATACTGACAAAATAATTTTCAAAATCTTTGTCTCTGATAGTGTTGATGTCCTTATCCAGCGTAATAATATCAATAACGATCACAATTGTCAATAAAAGTTATGCCTATTAATGTCATTATATTATTTGATACTTTAATAAATATGTTTCCAGATCACCTCGTGCTTTTGGTCGTTTTTTTGTGCCCTCATATTAAACACCAGACCGTTTTTATCTTAAACTCGTCATAAAGCTCAAAAGTAAGCATTTTATGCACCATATCGTCTCGCCTCTGGAGGAAATTCAATATACGTACGTCATAAAAGGAAAACAATAAACAATTTGTAAGTTCATATATATTGCTACTTTGCATCTTGGAATCGATAAAACGTCTACGTTCAAGCACTTTCACTGCAAATAATGCATTTTGTATTCAACATATTTCTCCTTTTTCACTCTCAACCGCCTGCGCTTACGTTTTGGTATAATTCGAATCAATATCACTTTGTGACCAGAACTGACTTATATTAATATAAAGTGGCAGATCTCTTGAGAAATCCATTAAAAAAACATGCAAATTGCACGTTTATATTGTGTACTTATTATTATGGATATAAACTTGCTATTTCATAACTCACAGTGACGCGTTGTGTCATCAAAAACATCAAGCCTTCATCACACCAAATATATTATCCTCTGATTATCATGTTTGGTGGGACATCAACATGTTGAGGAACGTGTACGCTTCAAGTCTCTTATCAAATACTTTGTTTATATGGCGAACTGTGAATATATGCAATATTGCTTATGGTAAAAAATTATACTCACGTTAGTAGAAGTAAAGTTACTGTGTGTTCAAATGTAATTCATTTCTACTTTAAGCAAAGAGGTTTTCAACTCTTTTGATATATGGATATTGTTTGTTCTTATAACTTATTCGCACTAATCTGCATAACTCTTTAAATTTTCCATATACAGTTTTAATACATATTTTTATGTTAAAGTATTACCGATTATTTTGTATGTAACAGACGTTTGGGCAGTCCAATCATCTTCTGACGCTGCAGGGGTCTATGATAATTTTGATTTGCAACTACAGACAGACCGTATTTATTCTGTATCAAGGCACATATCACAATGAACATATTACAAATCCATGTGCTGCTGGTAGATTTGTTACAAAATACACAATGCAAGAATTGGACGAAGCGTCCGTAAAATACATGTACATGTATGCTTAATATAGTAGCTAGCGGCTAGCACGGTATATATTCTATCCGCGTGTCCGGGTTCATCAATATATTTAAATTTACAAATATCGGGTAAGGATCTTTATTCAGCAGGATAACGTTATTTTGAAAAAAGGCTTTTGGTTTTCATTAGGAGTTGGAAGAGGCTGCAACTGGAAGTAAGTACTCGTTGTTGAATGTTAAAATTAGTTGTTAAGTTACATGGTTTCGGTTTCGTGTGGGTAAATCAGGGTGTAGGATATGTTTATATCGTTATGTCTACGTTTAATGGGACAGAAATACGTTTTAAGGGGAATATATGGTGATGTCAGGGAAAGGAAAATAAATGTTTCCAATTGAAAGACAATGTATCTAAATTAAATGAAGATGTAATAAATCAAATATTTGATGTAAAATTTAGCCATGAGATTCCTTTTTCTTACACAAAATGAATTAAAGCTGTTCACACTAAAATGGCCACCCAAGGGACTTTATGTGAATCTTTATAATTTGTTCTCTGACTATGGATGCATAATTGGTTTGTGTGATGAGATTTTTGACACTATCAAAATAACACATATACCATTAACGTACAGTTCTCAGTGAAAAATTGAAAACAAAAAATCTCAAAAAATGTGCTAAAAAAGGGCTGTAGTTTTGTTGATAACCACGTTTTTCTTGAAAGAATTTCAAACTACTCCAAACTTCAACTATATAAATCTATCAAAATCGAAGTTAAATGTGAAGATATATATCGTTATTTACTTTACTAGTGTATCGTATTGCTTTAAGTTATTTCGATGCTCTAACCATAAAATTATCAATTGAGGCCTATGTCCATTTTGCATCGTTCAAAACATGTCAGATTCGTATTATCATATATGATATGACTAAGAAGTTTTGACATATTCTATAAACAAAAGTAGGATATGTAGATTAAAGGTTTTGAGAAGAACTTAAATAAAATAATTGACATTTTCATAATAATATAATCGCAATTTCAATGCAGCCCTTCGGATTTTAATGATATGAATCATATCATTCAGTCTTATGGTTGAAACTAGAAATCTTGAACATTTATAACAGATGCAATATTTACTCATAGCAACAATTCCATCCTGACTTTACAACAGAAGCTAAATCAGTCCCTTTTTTAGCTGTAATTCAATTTGACCGTCTGTAATTCACCACTAGCAGAGGGTATGGTAAAAAACTTGTGTAATTACTCTAAAGCATTTTTGCGGCATGTGTCTGTTGTACAGCATTCCGAACTTTTGGGTATTTCGTCAGACAAACCTTCATAAACAATTTTAGTATCGCTTTACTTACAATACTATGCATATTTTGTTTAATTCAAAGTTGAAAATCCTGTATAGTGCATTTATATATATATTTCAAGCATTACCGTGCAATTAGAAATTATCAAGTATTTCAAACAGTTTGCAAATGACTGCAAATAACAAGAAGGTTATTTGGCGACAATTTTTGCTTCGTGCAATATGTTGATTCATTTGCTCTTTCAAATGGCGGCCGTTACAATTTTGTGATTAAGACTGTACACTTTATGAATTCCTTTGTTCACAATTGAAGATAAAGATATAAAGCTTTTTTTGCGTTTGCATTAGGCAATCCTTTCGAGATGTGTTTGGATATTCCGTCAAGGGGAAGATTTATTTATGAGGGACGATACGGCAAAGTCTGAGACGAAGCCGAATACCTACCGTATCGGCCCGAGGCAACTGTTCACGTGCTATCGTCCATGTTTGATTACTGGTAACCAAACTATTGTGGTTATCTGATAACCAAAGCAATGGTTGGTTATTCAGGATAACGACCTAGATTCCACCATTGGATCTCACCACGTGTTGTACTGACAGATATAATTATATCATAATATTAACAAAAATTCAAAACTTTTTCCTTATCAGACAATTGTTGCAGATAAAAACTAAAAAATAAGGTAAGAGATGCTTGCCTTGTAATTCGATGTATATTTTGTTTGCTAAGATTATTGTGAGAATGAAATCAGTAATGCCTATTCATTATCCATTATATTTTTTATTATTGCCTACGAGTAAGACAAGAATTCAAATGCTTTAAATTAAGTTAAATAGCTTCATATACCCAAAATATTCAGTCGACTCATTTTATTTTAGAAACCAGGGAGTTGTATTGTTGTAGTTACTGTAATGTACAAATCTTTCCTTTATTCACACCTACAAAGGTTACGGTACCGAAAATAACACATAATGTTGTTACCTTAATGCATTATGTATGAGTTACATCAAATTGACCTTTCTACGGCCAATATATGTGCTTTGGCATCGTCAATGTTGCATGAAGTTCACACAGTTGCTTCAAGACTTTTATCATTGAAAATGTCGATGTTTATTTGAAACAGCATCACTCTTATAAACTATTTCTGAAAAGTCATAGAAAAGGATTTATGAAAAAAATCTTTTTTGTGTGTCAAAGTGGTCCCTTATTGAATAATAATTTATGAAACTCGTCAATGCCATACATTGAAACAGTTATATAAAATATTCAACCTCCGAACACATTTTTCTGAAACAAAATCGTGTTTCATTTGTAAATAGGAATCTCAAACATAAAACAATTCTGAACGTCCAAAATTATATTTTACCATAATACCATTCCTCTACAGATGCGGTTAAAGGAGTGCTTGTATATAGCTACCAACACAGGATCCTTGTCATATGATAAATAAGTCGTGATTCTAAAAACCAGGAGGTTTCACATTAATAACAGCACAATAAAGTCTTTCCATGTAGAAATATTACCATTTATATTTATATTTTTTTATCAATGAATGCATGGCATTTTCATTGTAAAAATTGATATATGTGCACCCCATTTAAACTGATCATTATGTCGCTGTACAAGAAAACTTCTACACAACTACACTAACGCTCCAGCTGTTCTATTCAGTAAAAGTTTTTTGAAAAATATATAATTTCAATTTTTCAATGATAAGTGTACGTTAATGGTAAATGTATTTTTTGATAGTGTCAAAAATCTAATTCCACAAACCAATCTTCCACAGCCAGAGAACAAATTATAAAGATTCACATAAAGTCCATTGGCGGCCATTTTTGTGTAAACACCTTAAATTCATTTTGTGTAAGAAAAAGGGATTGCATGTCTGAACTTTTCATTAAATATTTGATTGATTACTGCTTGATTAAGTTTAAAACATTGTCTTTCAATTTCAACCATTTATTTTCATTTTCCTTATATTACCTATAAGCCCCGTAAAATGTGTTAATGCCCCTTTAAGATGCAGTTCCCATAAATAACCTCTACTAGAGCACTTTCTTAATGTTCTCTTATAGAGTATGAATATGTTCTGGGGAAAGATGATGGATATTTTTGTCTATAAATCTGACGTTACAGAACTTCCATTAACATTTTCAAACAAGATACATACAGACGGTCTTAATGACAAATGCATAACTGTGTTCAGTCTGCACCAGAAACTACTATTTCATTCAGACCAACAACACAATCCAGCGGAAGGTTCAAATGTTGCTCTACCGTGTTGATGCAAAGCCTTCAGGTTACGTTATGATTCTGACATTTATAAATTTAATAAAAAATATAATAACGACAGTGATGGTTTGTGAAGACAGGTGGTCAATGTTACGTCAAGGTAGTGTCTGATGTTCTCTGGGGGAATGGAACTATCCTCATATTTGGACATCTTGCAATCTAGTGGTTAGCATGCTGGCCTCTCACGCCAGAGACCCGGGTTCGAATCCCGGTGGAGACACCAAAAATTTGTGACTTGGGTCTCATCCTGTGTTGTGCCCCTGGGCAAGGCACTTCATCCATATTGCAATCAGTCAACCCAGCTGTTAAAATTGGTACCTGAAAATTGGATGTACTGACCTACGTGGTCGTGATTAGCGCTTAGTAGCAGCTGTGAAAGTACACTCCTTCGGGGTAATAATGTGGCGCTTTGAGCATGTCTTAGGACGTGGAAAAGGCGCAATATAAGTATGCACATTATTATTGTTAACATCTCGATTGTTCTAGTTTTCACATAAAATATCATTACCATTAGATTCAAAAGCTATACCTAACTGTTTAAACACATTTCCTTGTTCATTTTGGATGTTTATTTTAACCCGATGTTAAAATTAATCAGCATTTTACTAAATATCTTATTAAAGAAACCAGCGATTAATATGTTCAGTATACAATGATAAAAGATAAAATATATATAATAATATTTATTCATAACATACAAATACAGAACGTCATACGTGTGCATTTGGGTCGTTTGTATTGAACGAGTAGATGTCATGGACGCGGAGGAACAACGAGTTCGAAGAACGAGTTGTTTCTCCGCGTTCATGACATCTTCGAGTTCAATACAAACGACCCAAATGCACACGTATGACGTTCTGTATTTATTATATACTCTCTTTTTAACCTTTTTAAAAGTAATTTTAAATTGCTTAAATAATCCGAGACGTCGCACTGCGCATTGATACATAATGCAAAGAAGGCGATTACCTATGACAAGCTCGACTGATGATTTGATACCTCAACTATCTGTTTATTTTCTCATTACTTTGCGTAGTTAAACGTAAGAGGCAATTTTCTCAAGTGTGAAAACTAAATACAGTGATAAAAGGTTATCCTTAGTAATTATTTATAAGTTCTGAATATGATAAACGTAAGTTCAGGATTGCGAGCGACGGGATCCTTTCAAACGACGTCACCATGGAAATGACGTCATAATCGTTGTAGGCTATGACGTCATAGGGCCAAGTGTCGCTGGCGATGTTCTCGGAGTTTTGTTTAGGATTCCTATTTTATAGTGTTTTGCAGTTTCTTTACTAACGATAACACTAGTTTCTCACTATATTATTC
This sequence comes from Steromphala cineraria, assembly GCA_916613615.1. NCBI lineage: Eukaryota > Metazoa > Mollusca > Gastropoda > Trochida > Trochidae > Steromphala > Steromphala cineraria. The sequence continues at coordinate 55,792,992 of OU744725.1, read as the reverse complement.
TTCAATATCACAATTATTAAAAAGTAGGTTTGTTACAAATGCAGTTGAGATACGTCAAATCAAAGACGTAAATATCTATTTATGTCTTTGGTCAAATCCGGTGTTCTAATAAGGAAAATGATTGTTATGAACGGAAAGTTGCGAGAATTGCCGAAGCTTGAAAAAAGTAGAACCGGCAGGCGTGCAATACGGATTCTGGAGTGCAATACGGAATTTGAAGACGTATTCCGTATTGCACCCTTGTATTACTATCCTAACATTACATGAGTATATAATAAAAGATAAGGTAGCGTCAACACCTGTTCTGTTAACATATGGTAACACCTACATCATATTGCTTTTAACACTTATTCGTAATTTATCAACAAAGCCCTATAGCAGTAACAAGCATCCTAAAACTTTGACTGACTACGTGTGTAATCTTCTGGTTACATGTAATTACCTTTGTTAGGATTTCGTCTATTATATCAAAATTGATGTTTGCCTTTGTTAAAGAAACACAATTCCATTAGACGTTTGAACAAAACAAACATGACACTGTATATTATGTTAACAATATATGTAAGTAGTATGTCAACAATAATCAGTTTTCATAGTTGTACACCAATTGTTTTCTTTAGCTAACGTCAAAGCCCTATAACGAGAATCATGAAGCTTCTTGACACGTTACAATGGTAACTGGCAGCTTTTATGAGCTTCTAGCTTCGACCTGAAAATAACCTTTCAGTGCTGATTACTGACCACTTTCTTTCTTAATGAGATTGAAACCAGCTACAAATTGGAATAGCCCTGCTTGACTCAGAATTCGTTTTCAAGAAATCTGACATAGCGAGATAGAAACAAATACATGATGTATGTAAAACATATTCTTTTTAATCTATGTCATGCAGTTCAGGCTCGCCTCTTAAAGAGGCAGTAGCACGTTATTTGATAATTTTATATTTTAAATTTTTCACTGATAATTGTAAGTTTATGTTAAATGTATTATAAAATCTCATAACACAAACCAATCATCCATACTCAGAGGACAAAGTATGAAGATTCATATAAAATCCATTGGCGGTCATTTTGTGTGAACACCTTTAATTCATTTTGTGTAAGAAAAAGGAATCGCATGGCTGAAGTTTACATTATATATTTGAATTAATACTGCTCCATTTAGTTTAAGTACATTGTCTTTCAATTGGAACCATTAAATTACATTTTCCTGACATAACCTTTTATTCCCCCTAAAACGTGCTACTTCCCCTTTAAAATTGGTGTGACGCTACAAGTTGTTTTTTCTCCACGTATATTCGGAGAATTATACACGTATAATTGCACAAAGGAAATAAACAACTATTTTTTAATTTTGAAACATTTGCTTATGCCGTTTATCCTTCTATCTCTAATTGTTGAAAATTATGTAGAGTATGCAATATCAAGTAAAAGTCTATGAACGATATCTTAGAAATTTCAGATCTCAAAGAAATTACATTTTGAAGAAAAGTAAAAACCTGAAAAAACAGTTCCTCTTTACACTTACATTTAACAACTTAATAAACATTTTGAATACAATGCTTCTTCTTCTATTTTTCTTTACTTCAAAAATTGATAATTTCATGTTCTGGTGAACAACATGAGAATCAATTGTGTCCTAATAGACACGACTGACAATAGCAATCTGACTTAAGGGCGTCAATAAAACGTGCTGTTGAACTTATGGCAAGTAAAAACATGTTTCTGAAAAAGGAAAATAATGGATTGTCAATGTTTAAGAGACAAATAAAAGAAAGGGTGTAATCTTGGCCAGACAGCAATGAAACATCGTCAATCATATTATTTATTTCAGCAGAGAAACTTTATCAAAGTTAATAATTTTTAAAAGTTCATGTGTCAAGCCAGTACTCTATCGAAAATATTAAATCGATAGTTTTCAGAAATTATTTATTAAAATGATCAATTAATTTATATAACCTTAACGTTTATTTCTAAGGATCGTACCAAGTGTGTCAATTGATGTCAGGTTAATAATATTTACACCATTTGACGTGTGAGTAACCACTCTCTCTGGAAAGTTTTGCAAATATTTTCTTGAAGAATTTCATCATTGAAACATCTAAATCTAAATCAGATAAGATTTTTTTATCATTTATGGAGAACACATGAGGAGTGGATTGTTGATTCCCCTTCGTGACCCATTGATTATTTTGACGAATCCACGACTACCGGGGACATAGATCAGTGGTAGAGGTGTTCTCTATGGATCCAAGCTCAATTATACCTGCACAGTTCACCTGAAGGTTGAAACAGAAATCTTTGAGGGAACAGCTCAGTGGTAGAGTGTCCGCTTGTCACCTGGAAGACCGAGGTTCGATTCCGGTCGCGTCGTACCAAAACACGATAAAAGGTGGGAGTTTTGCTGCCTTGCTTGACACTCAGCATTGTAAAGGCCGAACAACGCATGAACTGGCGCTTCACTGTGCCTGTCGGGTGCAAAATGCACAAAATTTCCAAAGTAACTTGTATTGCGGACAATAAAGAGTTAGTATTAGAAATTAAAAATGCATATATTTAATATATTTCCCAATTGTCACCAGCAAAATAGTGGAATGTTTGGTGTTCAGTCATCGGACATGGGATACTACCCTCAAACGAAATGGATACGTCCATTCTTTCACGAGCCGTTATGTGATTGACAGCCAATGACTTACACGTGCGCTCAACGCTTTACCCGTGAAATGGACAGCACAGCCTTCTTATTGACAAACTAACATTGAACATGTGACAATTCTCCGTAGCCAAGTGGATAAAAGCTGTTCGGAAAAAGCTGAAACTGGAGGGATGCATTTAAGAGTCATGACTTTAACAAATTCCAAAATAAATTTCAGTTTTGAATTTTTTTTATTGTCATACTCGAGTAACCCATTTTCTCTTGAATTGACTTTTTGTTAGGTCCAGAACAACTTGATCCCAAATAGATGGTCTTTACAAGGAAAAAGATAATGGTTATTCATAGCATACAACATACACACCAGACATAGTGGATGCCACATCAGTCTCTTTATTAGCTGTAATTGAATTCGACTGTCTGCAAGTCACGACTAGAGAAGAGAGTGATGAAGCATTATGTCCAGTAATCACCGCAACGCCCTCTGTCGACGATAAACAGAAGTGAGGATTGAGTCCTGTATACCTTTATTAATGTTTTAAAGGGCCAGTAGCACGTTTTTTTAACATTTATATTTTAAACTTTCATTGATAGTTGTACGTTAATGCTAAATGTATTATTTTGAGAATGCCAAAACCCTCATAAGAGAACATCGGAGAACAATTTATGAAGATTCGCATAGAGTCCATTTGCGGCCATTTTTGTGTTAACACCTTTAATTCATTTTGTGTAAGAAAAAGGAATCGCATGGCTGAACTTTAGATTATGTATTTGATTTATTACTGCTTCATTCAGTTTAAATACATTGTCTTTTAATTGGAAACATTTAATTTCATTTTTCTGACATCGTATTAAATCCAAAAAAAACATAATTACATTATTCGTTATTTCGTTTGAAATTTAAAAAAAAAAAATTGAATGTCAATATATATCAACATATGTTAAGATCAATAGAAAAGTATTGCTTACAACTAGTGTCAGTAATTTTTTCTGTCTTCTTTGATTGCCATTCTAGAAGTTGGTGTGATGATCAATAAGGAATATTATTTTATGGATAATCAACTTCTTTATTCTTTGCAAAGAATAAAGAAGTTGATTATCCATAAAATAATCTTCCTTGTTGAATATTATCTGAGATTAGATTGTTTGTCAAACTTGAAAAGCAATTATATAAAAACCCTTTTAACGAGGATAAATGTTTTGGTTGAAAGGATATATTTTCAATTTCAAGACTAACAACTGTGAACCAGGCTTTGAAGTCGATAGTAAATCACGCCCACACCATGCCATACGAGGCCAATCTCATCCATTGCAATATACATTTTTATTTTATCTTTCATGGTTATTTAGATTTGGGGACTCAGTAGCAAGATTATAGGTATTATATGGTTCTTTCAACATTTAACTACCGATTCAAACTAATTCAATTTTTAACCTAAATTGTATGCATTCTCTCTAAAATAACTTTTCCGATTATGTTTGTTCTTTTGACAATATTATTTGACTGATAGATAACTATCGATTTTTTTCTCCAAAAGCATAGCATTTCCAATTCCATACGAGGCCAGAGTTCTATTTCAAATTTCATTTTCATCAGCATGTTCAATTTAACAATAGAAATAATATATGTTTATGTCTGTGAAATTAATTGCGAAAAAACTTACATTGTCAGAGAAAAAAAATCATAGTTTTTTTACGTTTTGGACAAAGGGGAATCATTTTATATGGTATTGATAAGCTAACGTCACAGTAATGTAAGTTCCAATAACGCACATCAAAGCCTTCTTGTTGACAAGATGTAATTGTACCTGGTAGAGGCTTTATGAGCTTCTCGGTCCGACCTGACAATAACCTTTCAGTAATCATTATTGATCACTTTTCGCTCCTAATGAGATTGAAACCTGCTACAAATTGGCCGGAATGTAAGGGCTGGAAATAAGACGTGGTTTAATCAAAATTGCTGCACAAAACGCTGACACAGTCAGATATACAGCTGCGTATCTTAAGTTTGTTCACTTACCTTCGTATTCTAGTGCAAATATCATGTAATTTGCAACGTTTTTGAGACATCATATCATTGTGAAAACGATTCCGATAATGGTGAAATTTCAATGCGTAAGTTAAGATTCAGTGTGCGTTGACATATTCGTATGTCATACCTAGCAGATAGCTGTAACAAATTTGGCAGGTCATTGAAGTGACCAGGGGTCAAACTTTTTAAATCACTGATTTCTATGTTGCTCTCCTTCATAAGTGATCAACAGCTTTAGATCTTATCCATATGTGTTCCTTTGCGCTAAGGCAACGTAACTGTGCTGATTTTTCTTACAAAGTTTACGTGGATGATTTTAATCGAAATTTAAGAAAATCCGAATTTCACAAATACGACCCCATCTGTCTATTTAACAATGCCAAATATCGACATACAGCACCAGTGACAAGACGATCCCGAAATATGGTTTGGGGATGGTTGTTTTACATATGAACAATTGATGATCTTCTGTAAGTGGTCCTGGAGTTATTTAATAAACGTAAAAACGAAACCCAAATTACATGATATTTGCACTAAGATCACAAGTAGGTGAACAAACTTATGGTATGCAGCTGTAAACAATACACTGTCTAAGTATTGCTGTATATGACATTTAATCCCAAGCTTGCAATCTACAAGTAGGGTGTACATAAATATATGCCTTTTTAAGTGCATCATGGATCTTGAGGAGTATATGTGCAATACACTGTGTACTACACGAGTGCCAGAATATTTGGTATTTCTCGAGCGTAAGCATGGCCGATATTCATTCACGAGTGTCAACAGAGTATTGCATAGGCTTGTTGTTTTCCTTTTTTTCCAGAAAAGAAGTCTTGAAATTTAGAAAACATGCTTTACATTAAGTCTTTTTCCAGAAAGGTAATCGTGCAATTGAGAAAACATACTGGACAATTAAGTAAATTGAAATTGGAAAAGTCATTATTGATGAAGTATCAGGTGGCACGTGGTCCTGTGCGATGCTCAGTCGGCCGCTATCAGAATAGTTCAGCAAAAACGGGCGCAGATCTCTGGATGGGTGGGTAACCCGTTGTTGGATAATGTAAGATTTTGAAGGGTTCATTCCTTGTCCCAGACTAGGACATGAGTTGAGAAACTTGTGGTGTCACCCTGGGTAAGTAACTTAGTTCCAAGCCTGCCTGTCCACCCAGCAGTAATTGGGTACCTGGTATGATACGATGGTAGTCTGAATTTGAACCTCGAGCGCCTGACAGGCGACCGGTTGTAATCTCCTCAGGGAGTGTTCTGTACTGGTTGAACAGGGGTGATATGTCACTCAGCGTTTTTAGCATGCAATGGGCATAGAAATAAGCGCTATATAAACGGACTTTTATTATTATTTTTGTCAATGAAAACCTATAACATTGTTGAAAATTTCTAAATATTGCATACATCCAAAATTAACTTTTTTCAGTATACGCCAATATGTAATTCCACTGTTGGTTGCCTAACTGATATCACAACAGACGAATGTGACGTCATATCTTTGTCAATGATATTATGTCTCAATAAAATTTGTATGAAAATAATTATCTCCTTGATTATTGCCACTTAGCTCATAAATCATATTTTCCTTTCTTTTTCTTTATATGAGACCGATAAAAGAAAAAATTGTTGTGCGATTTTTTTCAATCTGGTGTTAAAATTATGTTAAGCAAATATAAAATGTAATTCAAATGCTTTAAATTGTTATCTACCCTTGTGAGACACTGCAGTGATAAACGATACAGTGTTTTACCGTTCCACGTATGACATCTCAAGAGTATAAGGTTATGACGTCATGACGTTTGCTCTGCAAAGTCGCGAAAATTATATAATTATATATTAAATGGTCCAGTAATAAACTGAATACTGATCTTCCTATTATTAATCCTATATTTGAACTCGTGAATTACTTTTTATTGGCTCGTTTTAACATCAATAGTAAATAGTTAGATGAATTGAAGATAAGACAGGTACTAGGTACCCATTTAAATTTAAATGTTGAAAAAATTATTCATGGATTCACAGAGAGAAGAAACGATGTTCTAAATTTCCTTTTTATATTAACAAAAGAGAATATCTATTCTAGAAAACTAGCAAACATATTCCCTACATAAGCAGGTTTGAAACCAATATTGAATTATTATTATTATCAATTACACAAATCAAATACTAACACTCAATGTAAATACGAGAAATTTATCACATTTTGATCATCTTGCTACAACTTGTTTATTTAAGTTGAACATATTTATCTGTTCTGTTTGTAAATGACATATTAGTATATATGTAAATGATGTGCCCTACCTAAATAGAAATAAAGTGAAAAAAATCATTTAATAAAAATAGTACTACAGTAGAACACGGATTTATAAAGCGAACTCGGATATAGCGAACAAATTTTCAAGTCCCGTCCCTACTGGCGGGCGAACAGTTATCGACAACTTTTTCGTGTTATTTGGCTTTATATTTCATACGCGTGAATAGATTTGGAAAATGACCTGTTTGGTACATGAACTGGTTTTGGTCAACTGTCAGTTCACCTTAGATCGGGAAAAATTTGTTGCACGGCGGCGCCATCACACCGAACGACAGCAGGACAAATAGCTATTTCCCGACGACTAACTGTAACAGTTATCGCCAACTCGAAGCGTCTGACAGATCGCGCTCACGATCGTATTTAATTGTGTTTGAAAGTTTATTCAATGTAGTCAATTCGATGTAGCCAGCAAAGTTTTTGTGATGAAAGGTGTTTTGAAGTTTTTTATTGAAGAAATTTTTTTTTACACTAGTAGGGAACAATATAATTAAAGTGTCACTTGATATTTTTCCCATAGAAAAGTAAATGATGAAAGAAATCCGAAATAATACAATTTAAAATTCAGATTTATTCATAATACTTTCACATAATATTTTAGAACACATTTGCTATTGCAGCCTATAAATATTGATGAATATATCATTGAATTTATAGCATTTCCTGTGTGAAATCACTGAAATATGATTCATATGTATACAACAAATACGTCTGTACTTCATATTTTTATGAATGAGTGGAACAACTTAAACATTAACATATGATTTCTCCTAGGTCAGTTTTCTTAAAATCAACAATAAAACACACAACACTCAAACATCCAATTGCATTTAGCTTACTCCTCACTGTAACATTCACCACAAACAATCAAACTTTCAGAAGTTGCAATGCATCCCTCATGAAACCATTCGTTGCACCTGTCACATGTCGTCCACACAGTTTCAATCTCGCGCTCATTCAAAGGATCTCTCAGTCCACATCCCTTACACACCGTCTCATGGTCACTTTCATCACTTTCATCACACTCTTCCCTCATTCGCTGACTCGCAATCCTTTGTCTTTCCTTCCTTCTCAAACCTGCCTGCTCAGCAGCGACCCTCTTTCGCTCACGTCGTTTTCTCATCTGCTCATTTCTTTCCAATTTCATTCGTTCTTTCTCTCTCAACATCTCCTTCTTTCGTTCAGCTCTTGCATTTCTCTGTTCTTCTCTGGCCTTTCTAAGACATTCTTTCTGTTCTCTTTTTTGCTCCCGATCAGCGTTTCTCTTAATAATATCTTCTTTCCGTTTTCTCTCATTCTCCACTTTCTCTTTCATTCCATCTATCATTTCTTTCCCAGTCACTACTCTGGCAACTTTTACCATTTTACTTTTACGCTTGCTGGGAACGGAGGCTTTGGGCGGGACTAAAATTGAGCTTAGGTACGGTGGTATTAAACCAGAAGATACAAGGGGATTTGTCAGAAAGTTCCCGCAGGATTCACACGATTGAACAGCCGGTGTAGGCTGTTCAATCGGGATTGATGGCTGATCTTGGGATGAGTGGGCGGGAAAGGACGGGGCAACAAGCTGGGACTTGTCAATGGCATCAGGAGAGAACGGAACGATTCCCGTCTTTCTGAACGACTCTTTGACCCTAAAGGGTGAGCAGACTTGGTCAATAGAGTGGTTCAAAACAAACGGGAATCGAGCCTTCCCTATAACCATGTGGCTGTTGACAAATCCCAGCTTGGTGGCTATGCTTGTGAACTTGGCTTTAAGAGGACCAAAGATTGCAACATCAAGGGGTTGGAGAATATGGGTTGTGTGAGGTGGGAGACATAACAACTCAATCTGATTTTCAACTGCACACTCCAAGAGTTCTAGCCTGAGGTGACAGTCGTGATTATCCATGATCAGGAGGACTGGCCTTTCACGTCCACAGTTTGGAATAAATAATTTGGTAAACCAATCCATGAACAGTTCGCTGTCCACATAGCCACTCTCGGATGTGGCATAAAGCCACTCGGAGGGTACACCATCCGTGTAGTTTCTGTGAGGCAAGGATTTTGAAAAAATCAACATTGTCGGCAAGACCCTACCACTGGCACTGACACAAACTGTGGCCGTGATATGGTCTGACGTCGTCACTGTCTGTTGGTAGGAGTGAGTCCCTCGTTGGCATGTGACCTTCTCTCTCGCAGACTCCTTACCACTGAACCCCGATTCGTCGACGTTAAAAATCTGGCCAGGTTTGTCTTTGAGTCCCAATTTATCAAGTGTTGACCCAAGCAGTTCAAAATATTGCTTCATAACAGTTTCATTCGACATGCGTGTCCTGGACCGATCTTGTCTCTCTGGGCGCCGCTCTTGGAGCTCCGGGTGACGCGACAGGAATGACCTGAACCAGTGGTCTGATGGCCCATACTCAGAAAATAGCGTCGGCCTTTGCGATTTCTGTATAATTGCCGAAACGAATGTTCTACTGATGGAACGGGTCAAAGGAAAGCCTTGATTTGACATGTATGTCAAATAATTGACAAAACTCTCTTCTTCCTCGTCTGTCAGCATAGGAGACGGGCCAGGTTTGCCACCTATCGGTTTGTTTGTTTTGCCTTTCACATTATCGTCGATTGTTTTGCGAGGTACACAATAAATTCTCGACGCTTCTGACACTGTTGATGCATTATTTTCAACAGCTCGTACCGCCGAAACAAGTCGATTTGGCGAATACAGTTTCCTTTTTTTCACAGTCAGCATCTATAATATAGACGAAATGTTCTTTTGATAATTTTTAAGTATAGGCCCTGCTTCAATTATATTAAACTAACGCCTACCTTGCATACGGTAAACCTTAAACGTTATCTTTTGTATTTAATGTTTAGGCTTTATATTTTATGTGTATTCCTTGTATTCGTTAGTTCGAAATTTTCAAAGAAAGAAATATTTAAAGGTAGGCGTAGGGAAAACGGAAATAAAATGTATGAAAAAGAAACCAAAACTCATTTGAATAATGATGGTAAAAACGCATCAAATTAGATTAATCATACTTGTGGAGTCAAACAAAACAACTCAAATTGAAGTATTAATTTTCAAAAGATGGATTTAATTGGTGGTCAAGAAAGCTGTATCAGTCTCCAAAAACGGATAATTCGTACTCAAAATGAAAATCGTACGCATTATGTTAGATATTAATTTTACTTGCCAGATTGGACATATCGTTGGAGAAAGAGAGTTCTAATGTTTTCCTGATCAGGCATTTTAAATGGTGTTAATGTGCAGTTACAAAATGATTAGCAGAACTACTCTTAAACTTTTATTTACAAGATATCGAACATTAAAAAATTTCAGTCATAACTATCAGAATAGTAAGTAACCATTAAAATAAATGAAATCTAAACCAAAACATCCAATTTCAACTACATAATGTTTTACTACAATTATAAAGAGAGGTTTTCCCAATTCATAAATAATCGAAACGAGAAGCATTCAATTAGGCCTACATTCCAGCATTACGCTATAATGTACGAGATTATTTTGGATACGAATTTACTCAATAATTCTTGTACAGCGACCATGCAGACGACAGTGCGTGACATTGTCAGTGTGATCGTAGTTGTGAAGAGGTTTAAATCTGTCAATTATCTATTTGCTGAAATCGAGAGTAAAGTGAAGTGGAAATCGAGAAACACTTATGGAGACAAAAATCATATTGTAGTCTTTATTCATCACTGGAGGACATTTAACATAGATCACTGCTTTGCCTGATGCCGATACGAGCAGACGACGAGAGTATCGAATGATCTACTGCCGCGAAAAAAAGTTAAGTCCACTTGACGGATCCGATTGTGAGTAGACCTTTACAATGCGCCAGTGAACTAATTGATAAGGTATAATAAACATATCGTCTGCTGTTTTAATTCTGCCAGTTTATCGTCTGCTTGGTTTCTGTAAAGTTTACGAAACATTGTCATAAATTAGGTCATTTCGAAGTTGGTGCTTGGACGATGTAATTTTGATGCTTTAGCTTTATCATGAAAATCAAGGTAACCGCACATGCAAATGCCATCAAATGACGATTTAACCAAGATGATTTTCCTTCTATTTTAATTATTTCTGAAATCTTATGTCGGGAAACTAATTGTCAATTGACATCCCCCCGACGTGTTTATGTTGTGATTCTCGAGAAGTTTCATATTTTGAACGTTTACAGTATTAAATACTTACGGTCAATCAAAATTTTGTTGGCTATCTGTCAAGTGTTATCTCGATGTGTGTGTTTACTACGGAAGTTATAGTAAAGCTGTCTGCGCAAGCGCTACAGTTAGATGTTGGCGATAACTGTTACGCGGCGATAACTGTTCGCCCGCCAGTATATAATATCATTGAAATTATATGCGTATAGCGAACACCGGATATAGCGAACTAAATTCTTTTGTCCCTTGAAGTTCGTATATCCGAGTTCCACTGTATATAGGACTACGTAAACTTAGGATCTTCTAAAATCAAAACCTCAATCATCAACTCATATTTGATATCAAACTAAATAAATGTTGCTTACCTTCAAATATTGAATTTATATAAACACTACATCCACGTCCAAAAGGTCGTGCTGTTTCTGATTATGTAACGCGACGATATTTCACACCTACATTGGTGACAGCAACATAGATTATATACAATGCCGTCAACGCGAATAGGACTTATATATATATGCGTTTTATCAAGTTGACCTTTCCCTTACCAATGTATGCGCTTTTACCTCGTCAATATTGCATGACGTTCACACAATATCGACAAGGCTTTCATAGTTGAAAATGCCATGCTGTTCTGATTGGCTTCGATCTTGGCTAATTTGTGACATGATAATGACAGTCCATTTATATAGCCATCTTATTAAAATAATTATCTTTTGTTACACTTTGCGAATCTACGTAACGTAGTGAAGAAAATTAAGATCTTATTTTAATGATATTGTTTTATACGCATTGCATGCTCAAAGCGTTTAGGCGCATGTGACCCCTGTCGAACAAGTGCAGAACACTCCCTGAGGAGAATACAACCGGTCGCCTGCCAGGCGCTCGAGGTTCAAATTCAGACTACCATCGTATCATACAGGTACCTAATTATAATTACTGCTGGTTGGACAGGGGCACGCCTCGAACTAAGTCACTTACCCAGGGTGACACCACAAGTTTCTCAACTCATGTCTCAGTCGGGGACAGGGAATCAACCCTTTAACCTCTCAGATAGTCCATCCGTGGGTTGCCCATCCACCCAGCGAGCTGCGCCCGTTGATGCTTAACTACACTGCTCAGGATCACGTGCCAACACATTTTGGAACGAATTGAATAACGGTTGTGTTTTAAAACATTTTACTGAAAAATAATCATGACAAATTTATAAAACTTTATAATCTTAGCTTTGGATAATGAATGTTTTCATACTTAACACCATTCTGGCGGGAAAAAATTGCACCACAATCCATTTGGATTTCTGAATCAAATGACATCGCTTCTCGTATGGAAAGGGTGGTTCATATCAGAATGCTTTTGCTATTATTCAGTAGTCAAAATTATGATTTTAGAACACCGTCGCTGATTGCACAACTCAGTTTGGTTGCCTCCAATCAGGCATCTCCAATTCTATCCCACAAAGTCGGCGTAATATAACAGAGGCTGTATCAACATTTCATGACTTGATCTGCCTCTGTGGGGAGAGAATGACTTAACACAAATGATTTCAAAGAAAAATAATATAATTATATATATTGAATTTTTCTGTTCGAAAATCTGTTAACAACACACATTTCAGAAGTAACGTATACATATATTATACATTTGAGACAAAACAGTTCGTGGATAGAAATGTAATTATTTGGTAAGCATTATACATGATTGAAAATAGTTTGTGAAAAAAGACTTTTGAAACCACTAGACAAGTTGAGTAAAAAGTAAAAGTAAATGATATAGAAACTGTGTTCTGATACGTAGAAGTGTTTAACAAATTAACCAATCTAGTATAAACCAGTTACTGATGTAGGACTTATAAACATTACAGCTAGTTTTCACTAGATTGACAAATTTACAAGTGCTTAATAAGGCTTTTTGTATCTAAATGTGATTCTCGCAGTGGGCATGTAATAGAATACCAAGCCCCGTGTATTGAGCCCATATCCAAATTGATATGTGCATCTTAAAGGGGCAGTAGCACGTTTTCTGAACATTTTATATTTTAAATTTTTCACTTATAATTGAACATTGATGCTTATTGTATTATTTTGATAGTGTCAAAAATCTCATCACATTAACCAATCATCCATAGTCAGAGAACAAATTATACAAATTCACATAAAGTCTATTGGCGGCCATTTTGGGGTGAACACCTTTAATTCATTTTGTGTAAGAAAGGGGAATCGTATGGCTGAACTTTACATTATGTATTTGATTTAACACTTCTTCATTTAGTTTAAATACACTGTCTTTCAATTGGAACCATTTATTTTCCTGACATCACCTAATATTCCCCCTAAAACGTGCTACTGCCCCTTTAAAGGCTTAACATGCTGGTAAGTTGTAACTCCATTGATTGCCATGTGATGTTATGATCTCTCAGATAGGTTTTGTCTATCGCCATGTTATGAGATTCAAATAAAACGTGCTTATTAACAATCATCTTTCATTGGCTAGTGTACATGTAACTTAAGTATGGTACTGATTCCTTAACTTTGAGGCATCGGGTAATCTGTACAGTGAACATTCTTTTGTGTAAAAGTAGTAACTACGTTTTGAAAAAAGATTGACGAATGCCAATATATTACGAGCGCTTCAGTGAGTTCATTGACCTAGTTGACAGTGGTTAGGAACACAGGACATGACAAATAATTAATATCTTAAACTATATTCTATAACAAATACCACTCATGTTACTGTGGTATAATATAGATTCTATACATGTAACTATATTCTATAACAATAACCGCTCAGATATTTATTCTCTATACTGTTAAATGTTGTTTCCATTTCTTCTTTCAAAAAACGGAATGCATTCAAAACATGATGTTAGTGATTCAGAATTATGTTTGATTCTATGATCTTGAGGACATGAGTAAACCACAATTAAAGAACAAGTTTCTTCCTTATCCTAATATAACGTTCTGTATATTTGTCTATATCTTTTTTAAGATGTGACAGAAATTACAGTTCAATTATTATAGGTTATTCCCATACTGAGAGGCCACAGGTTATCCTGTCTCAGGGTACGAACGTTACGCTAACTCCACTAATCTGTACCCTGGGCTCAGAAGCTAGATTCGCTAGCGCGGCCCGACTTGGGATATACCCAAGCAAATCAGTTTCTCGGCACCTTCTCGATAAAATTTCAACGAGAAAATGATTTGATTGGCTATATCCTCAATAACATTATTATGCAATCTGATGATCCACGTTTTCAGAGAAATCAAGGTTTAGAAAATAAATCACAAAACTCTTCTCTTAACACGTTTGTAGAATAAGTTCGTATTCGTAGTCAAGTTAAAGGCATCATAAGTTACTTTGATTTCTACCTCGGGAGATCATTTTAATCAGACCGCATTATTATACTTGTAGAATTTAAATCACTCTTACAATTTCCATTTCATAAATGATATTTTCAGGGTTCTTTATCCAAAACCTAGAATGCCTTTTAAAGGGGCAGTAGCACGTTTTTTGATAATTTTATATTTTAAATTTTTCACTGATGATTGTACGTTAATGCTAAATGAATTATTTTGATAATGTCAAAAATCTCATTATTCAAGCCAATCATTCATAGTCAGAGGACAAAGTATGAAGATTCACCTAAAATCCATTGGCGGCCATTTTGTGTGAACACCTTTTATTCATGTTGTGAAAGAAAAACTAATCGCATGGCTAAACTTTACATTGTATATTTGAATTATTACTACTCCATTTAGTTTTAAAACATTATCTTTCAATTGGAGCAATTAATTTTCATTTTCCTGACTTCACCTCAAATTCCCCCTAAAAACATGCTACTGCCCCTTTAAAGAACTTTACTTGTTACATTATAGCTAGTGTGAATTCAAGGTTAAAGGGGCAGAAGCATGTTCTTTTTAATTTTTTTATTTTAAATTTTTCACTGATAATTATAAATTATTGCTAAATGTATTATTTTGATAGTGTCAAAAATCTCGTTACACAAACCAATCATCCATAGTCAGAGAACAAATTATAAAGTCTAATGGCGGCCATTTTGGGTTGAACACCCTTATAGTAATTCGTTTTGTGTAAGAAAAGGAATTCGAAATCGCATGGCTGAACTTTACATTATGTATTTGATTTAAAACTTGATTTGATTTTAAAGTCCAACGGCGACCATTTTTGTGTGAACACTTTTAATTCATTTTGGCTGAACTTTACATTATCTATTTGATTAATTACTGCATCAATTAGTTGAAATACATTGTCTTTCAATTGGAATCACTTATTTTCATTTTCTTGACATCACCTTATATTCCCCCTAAAAACGTGCCTATTTATAGTATAACGTAGTACGTATTATTACGTAGTATGTATTCTGCCTTGTTGCATGCCTAATTATAAATATAAGTAAGGACATTTTAAATGTTGAAAGCACCATATTTGAACAAGTAACACAAATTACGATATTCAAATATGCAGACCTATCACATCTCAGCTTAATTTCCAACATGCATTAACTTCACATGTAGATCCAAAGAACGCTTGTAAACATGAACTTGAGTGTAAATTTTATTAAAATGATTTTTCCATTTAGGGGCAATGGGTAAAATAATTATTACGTAGGTTTGTTCTGCGTTATGTTACTTCCTATATGATTTCAGATTTTATTATTTGTTTTATTCAGTAAGTGTGGTCTCCGGTTATTGTACAGGTTACAGAGAGCAATTTGGATTCTATTATAACTTGTGTAACTTAGACGTAGTGCCTGACGCGTATAGAGCTTTAATAACATTTTAACTTATAAAATTTGAGATGAGTAATAAACGTATAAGCTGATGATCGACCTTCATATTAAACTTTGAAGGTCGATAAAACCGAAGCCTTATCACCTTTGACCTATATGTAACTTACCCCGAGTCAACATAACCTATTGCTTTGTAAATCATAGTAGTCGAGATGGAGACACAAAGTAAACTAGGAAATCTTGCTGGCAAAGTTGCTCTTATTACCGGTAACAATAGCTTTATTAGTTCAATTATATAAATTTATTCATATTTTACATAACCTACATCACAACTTGATAAGATGTGCAAGGACATCTTTAAAAATGTAGATTATCAAAAGTTCAAAGTATAAGATTTTTTTTTTAGATCTAATATGCCTATCCTCTACTGAATACCCTTTTAATTTATTAAATAAAGGATTTGTCTTTGCACGTCCTGAATAGGAATAAGATTCACGGAGAGTTTAATAGATAACCATTAGATAAACATTAAAGGGTTTAATGAGAAAGGAACACTTGACCACGCCCCCTTTTGAGAAGGGTCAAGGTCTTTCAAGATGGCGGCCTCCATAGCAAATCTGTCTGGCAAAGTCGCTCTTATTACAGGTGATCTTATGCATTTAATCACGTTTATGCAGAATTGACAAGTGACTTGATTTATTTCCATGATTATTTTTGTTCCGATGGTCACCTTTGAACAACATCAAGATAACTATCGATGCTTCATTTCGCATGAATATTGTGCTGCATATGTTGTGCTAAAAGATCACGCAAGTACAAAATGATTGAAGCGGCAATAAAATACCGTTCAATGGAGCAATTTTATAAGAGTTCGGGGTTTAAGTTTATTTGATGTTTTGTTAATTACTTTTGAATTTCATTATATATCTTTATTTATAATATATATATATATATATATATAAGAAAGAGTAAACATCAGATGGTTCGGACTGGATCAATCTTCTTTAATACGATGAATTCATTTTGACCATTATGTGGGTCTTGTCAAGTATGAGTATGTCAAGTACTTGACAAGACCCACATAATGGTCAAAATGAATTCATCGTATTAAAGAAGATTGATCCAGTCCGAACCATCTGATGTTTACTCTTTCTTATATACAACCTTTCTTCACGTGAGAAACCAACTCTCCTTATTCAAATATATATATATATATATATAATAACGTTTTATCAATCATTAAACTTTAAATTGTACCAAATATCTGTTCTCATTTTAATAAGGGTTTTTTTTATATCTTGATTTTTTCACTTATATTTGTACGTTTAAGCTAAATGTATTATTTTGATAGTGTCAAAAATCTCATAAGACGGATCAATCATCCATTGTCAGAGAATAAAGTATAAAAATTCACTTAAAATCCATTTGTGGTAATTCAGTTTGTGTTAGAAAAAGGAATCGCATGGCTAAACTATATATTATATATTTGAATTAAAACTGCTTCATTTAGTTTAAATACATCGTGTTTCAATTGAAACCATTGATTTTCATTTTCCTGACATCACCTTATATTCCCCTTAAAAACGGGCTTACTGACCCTTTAGGGATGTTTAAAAAGAACCATTCAATGAAAGTGAAGAACAATGATCATTTTTGATGTGTCATATGATCATTAAGTGTCCATTTCTCATAGCTTTAATGATTTTAACACACGTCTTTCCCTAAAATGATGTAATAAAATTTCTCACAAAAATTGTATTTTATTATCAATCTGTCACAGAAATTAAATTTGTATCAATAATTCTAATATGGCAACACAATATGGTAATTATTTTGAACAACATATTTTAAGACCCAGAGAACAGAACATGTAACAGTATTTTGCCTTCTAAGAACAACAAATTTCAGCATAATAGAACAGAAACTGTATCAATATTTCATGCCTTGAACTGCCACTGTGGGGAGAGAATGAACTTTTTGTTGTCCTGCAAGTCTATGGACATTCCAGTCTGATTAAAATTGACCGTTCTCCGAGGAACAAAATATTGTCTCTATCAGGGTTCGAACCAGACGGGATATCCTCCGAATGCACCCACCTCTATCGCATGTTTCTATAACCAGTTTAGCGCAGACAAACCAATTCGTAAGCTATCCAATCACATCCTCGTTTTTACATAGAGACTTAATCAGACACTCTCTCTGTGTGTATGTTGCACCCTGCAGCCACATGCAATGCATTGCAGCACCATTAATTTGTCGTTTTCTTCTAATAATATTCAGTGTCAAGCAAGGAACAAACAACTCCTATCTTTGACTAATCTTTTGGTATGGCAAGAGGAAATCAGTTCCTGGCTACATCATTGTTCTACTGTGCAAACACAATGTGTTACAATATAAGTTATACCATTCAGACCAGGGGTTATGGGGATATAATCAGCCTCTGGATTGGTGTTGTGTTACGAATCGAAGGCGAGTTGCATAACACCAAGTGAGAGGCTGATATATCCCCATAATCCCCTCGTCTGAATGGTATAACAAATTTATCTTACCGAATGTTTAAACAAAACGCATATAATATGAGAATAAAAGGGGTAAGTGAAACTGTGTAATCCCTTTGACTATAGTAAGCTCCACAGCTACATATTGGTTGATCAAAAGTAACCTTTATGTGGTCGATGTAACACACATTGTACAAGACGCTCAATCTGCACGCTTTTTTCATGCTTTTTGTGGTGAAATATAAATAATTTATCCCCCACTCAAGAGGGTGATATCAGTATTTATTCAGGGTCATGTTGACCAATCAGAGATCGAGATTCTTACATGAGATAGGATAATGTTTTATCATGTTACAGCATATTTCATGCAGTATTTCACTTTCTCAAACAATGTTTTACAATGTTTTACCATGTTACAGCATATTTTATGCAGTATTTTACTTTTCCTACACAATGTATTACAATGTTTTATCATGTTACAGCATGTTTCATACAGTATTTTACTTTTCCTACACAATGTGTTACAATGTTTTACCATGTGACAGCATATTTCATGCAGTTTTACTTTTCTTACACAATGTGTTACAACAATTGTAAGCATTCATGATATCAAACCTTCTGTAGATTAGATTATACATACGCATGTTAATAAATGATTATCGGGTAATATAATTAAGGGTAAAATAATTTCTGTATAAGATCTAATGATGTAATTTGATCATGATTACTACCATTATAATTTATCAACATACAAATCTGTATTAATCGGCATGCTTGCAATCTATAGCTTAATTTTCGCTGATAAGCAACATTTCTTCTGGCTGTCATTATCTTTTAGTACCCATTTGAGTAAAGATATTGTACTGAATTTTCAATTAAGATAGTAATTTTGGATCTATTTTTAAAAATCTTGTGTGGAATTTAGATGTTGGTGCATTTAGGTAAAGAACAAATATTATAGATGGTAATGAATGACAGGTGAATGATGAAGGGGCAAGGAATAGACCAGAAATGATGTGAACTACAATAAAGCATTCTCTCCCCACAGAGGCAGATCAAGTCATGTTGATTTAGCCTCTGTTCTATTACGACGACTTAGTGGGATAAAATGGGAGATGCTTGATTGAAGGCAATCAAAGTTAGTTGTGCAATCAGCGACTCTGTTCTTAAATCATCATTTTGGCTTCTGAATCAGGGCAAAGGCATTGTGATATGAACCACCCTTTCCATGCAAGAAGCATTGTTATTCGCTAAAGAAATTCAAATGGATTTTCGTGCAATTTTTTTCAGCCAGGGGAAACTGCCGGAACTTACAGATTTCTGCGTATTAGAACAGAGGCTGTATCAACATTTCATGACTGAGAGAATGCAAAAAAAAAGAAGTTGACATTTGTAATATTTGTCCTTTACTAGATTTTTAAAACTTTTGTTGCAGGAGCAAGTTCTGGTATAGGCGCCGCCACAGCTGTCTTGTTCAGCAAACTTGGCGCCAGTGTGGCACTCACAGGGAGAAAGGAAGAGAACTTAAAGACTGTAGGCCAGGAATGCGAAAAATCTTCACCTCAGAAGGTACACACATTTAGTATATTGTTCGGTACACATATTAAGTAAATTGTTCAATACACACATTTAGTAAATTGTTCAGTACACACATTTAGTAAATTGTTCAGTACACACATTAAGTAAATTGTACGGTACACACATTTAGTAAATTGTATGGTACACACATTTAGTAAATTGTACAGTACACACATTTAGTAAATTGTATGGTACACACATTTAGTAAATTGTACAGGACACACATTTAGTAAATTGTTCAGTACACACATTTAGTAAATTGTTCAGTTATACTTGTGATGTCATCGTTCTCATATTTTGTTAAGTAATGGAGACTTACTTTGACAATAACTTTTAATGGTTATGTCCCAATTATCAAGGTATTGGTAGTAAATGCATATCATTATCTTAGTAACTCTTTTACTATTGTGGGGTTTTTGGAAGATTAAATATTTAGCAACTGAACTTAGATTTTCTTCATCTGTTATTTTCATGTAAATAGTTTTAGGGGTGGGGGACCTGTAAAATATATGGCCATGCACTTTCCTTGTGAATACTTATATACAATATTTGAGTGATTCATATGTGCAGGCTCATTATTATTTATATTTTTTTTTCAATTAACTGATGTTTGCTGAATGGAACGATTTAAAGAGACAGTCTTATGAGGGTATTTTTTGTGGAAACAAAATTCAAGTAGACATTCCAATTTATGCATATAATGTTATTAGTACATGATTCCAGCACAACCCAGTAGAACCATGTTACTTGGGTAATATTTTTGTTGATACATATTGATGACAATTTGGTAAAGAAAAGCACCCAAAACACAACACAAGTTTAACCTTTCATTAGTGCTATGAGTATGAAAAGCCTTGCTATCACAACATGCAGTCTAAGTAAACCTAGCCTCAATATTATCCGTTCCACTTCTATACTGAGTCTAGAAGGTCCAGTAGAGCGTACCTGGCAAGTAATAAACAGAATACTAAACATCCCACCATTTGAAACTACTTTTATTTCGCTCGTTTTATACAAAATCATTAACTAGTTTAATAAAAATAGTATTAAATGGAAGGTCATTTAGTATCCTCTATATATATATATATATAGTAATATATAATAGTAAGTTAGTAAGTGTGGGTTTTTTGGGTAATATTTGCTCAAACTTTCAAGATCGCTGAAGTTGATATTTAGATAATCACATGCTTTACTTACCGGGTAATAGAATAAACATTGCATATGGTTGAACTGCATATTAACACTATTGTAGAATCATTTAATAGAAATGCATATTAATGATCAAACTGTTATCAATTATTGATAGTAATTGATATTTTTCAGCCATTTCTTGTAACTGGTGATCTGGTTAAAGAATCTGATGTCAAGGACGTTGTCGACAAAACAATAAAGCATTATGGAAAGCTCAATATCTTGGTAAGTGGAGAATAATAATGATGAATTATCATGATTTTTAACATTTTCTTGAAAACACTATATCAATGGAACCTTTTTTAACACAAGATCTTAGTTCCTCTTTTCATCGCACAATGTATAATTTGCAATGAATTGCTGCCCTATATCAGGCTTGGATGTTCTTATTCAATTTAAACAAACGGTTAATGAAGAGAAATTGTTATACTATTTGGAATATATATTTTCAGTTCACAATCTTTCTGTCTAATGCATATTGATCCTTACATACTGTTTTCCCAATGTGCACCCTATTCTATACATAAGTCTTAAGGTGGGGGTATTTAAGCTCTGCTCACTTTTGTCTCATTCAAAGAAATGTTTTATACCAATAATCTCCTTGCATTAAAGGGGCAGTAGCACGTTTTTTGATAATTTAATATTTTAAAATTTTCATTGACAATTGTAAGTTAATGTTAAATGTATTATTTTGACAGTGTCACAAATGTCATTACACAAGTCAATCATCCATAGTCGGAGGACAAAGTATGAAGATTCACATAAAATACATAGGCCGCCATTTTTGTGTGAACACCTTTAATTCATTTTCTGTAAGAAAAGGGAATCGCATGGCTAAACTTTACGTTAAATATTTGAATTATTACTGCTCCATTTAGTTTAAATACATTGTCTTTCAATTGGAATCATTTATTTTCATTTTCCTGACATCACCTCATATTCCCCCTAAAAACGTGCTACTGCCCCTTTAAAGAGACACAGAGTATGTTGATAGGATCACATATGTCAAATTTTGAAATCGATGTTATTAATATTACATCAGGAACCACTTACTGTTACTGAAAATAACAAGTTAAAGGTAAATCAGTACATTAGATCGAAAATACGACCATTCAAAGTCAGGATTTTGATTGAAAACCGGACAATGTGGCTGGAGTGGCGCACGCAAATTCGCCAAACGTAATTTTGAAACCTTGCCATAAGCTGACAGGAAGATATATTCGATTCGATAGTGTTTATTAGGTATTGTAACTATTAGCTAGATTAATTGGATGCATAATTTTGAATATTAAACATATTTGAGATGTTTTCTTGATTGTTCCATAAAATCAAGCATTTAAGAGATATTATGCATAAATTATATTTGCAAGTCCAGTGATGAGATATGAACTTCAGTCAGCATATTAGATATTTTGTAGCTTATCAAAACCAAGTAAAAATTTAAGAAAGATACTCTGTGTCACTTTAACGTCAATTGTATAGACTCTTCCAGAGAATTTGATGAACTGACTTCAAAATTTCATCTGAAATTAGTGGGACTCAAAGAAATGGCATTTGTCTGGATATCAATCTATCCCTCTGAGGGCTTTTTTAGATCTTCTCCAGACGAGAAACTTTGCGAAATCTAGAGACCTAATATTTTTTTCAAATCCAGATGTCAAAAACCATGTGACCTTCCTCGTGTAATGTTGGTATATTGAACAATTATCATATTTTTGCTTCGATTTTCAAATTTGAAGACTTTTCCTGGTTTCATGAAAACACATCCAAAATATTTTCTTTCAGATAAGATCTCAAATACCTTTTTTTGGGCAAAAATTGAAGTCTGTTTAAGAAAACTGATTCCAGTCCTGTCCGAACTTCTAAACTGTTGATTATACTGTTTTTTTATAAAGTTAATAATTAACAATTCAGAAACATCTTTTTAAAAATTGTGCTTTTTTTTCACGATTTTCACTATGAGGGTTTTTTTCCTCAAAATAGTTTTCTTGTTACAATCTACAATCTTGTTACTATCATATGATATGTTTTTGAAATACATGCCCCTTAATACTATGGCAATATTGAAGTATTCTATACTGTAATTGACACAAAATGAACCTATGGACTATTTCATAAAATTTCATTAATTTAAATTCATTGACTCACCGGTACTGGTTTACTTTAGATGGGGTCAATATACTATCTTCAATTTAGCCAGAACACCTTAGTAGATGTGTAATTTGAATCTTTGTTGCTATTTCTATTTTGATATTGGTGAACATGATCTTCTAACACCTCCAGGCACATTTTTCTTTTCAACGTGGGTGCTTATTCATTTTACAAATTCCTGATTTAATCAAGTACAAACCAATTTGTAATGCTATCCGACTCATATCCAAAATCAAAAGCTAAGGTTTTGGCATTATGAACTTCAGGATGACCGGAATATCATCATACCCCTGTTTAACATCATATGGTAGTGATGTGTAAATATATAGATAAATGTGGAAAGGGCAACTTCAAAGTTTTCCCGATATTTATAAACCTCCAGTGACGTCACTCTATTGTTCTATTAGGTTCTTCTATTACCAGATAAACCTCTTTGCCGGGCATTCTCCAAGAATGCCCAGGGTTTTTTCTGGGAAAGCCCGGGGCTTACTCTAGAATTTATCGGAAATTTATTTTGATTGGGATTATACACGTTTTGAAATACTTTGTTTCAAAGTCCTTCTTCGAATAAATACCATCACAAAATATCACATTTTTGACAAATCACAAATATAATGTTCGCATTCCTGGTTTCGAACTCTGCACCACTCGCTTACTAAACTGGCGCCTTTGACAACTCGGCTATAAAGGCCCACGAGAACAATGATGTATTTTCAACATTGACAATCATGTGAACTTCACGAGGCAGATAGCGCATGCATTTCACGTTCACGGCTTGGGTAGCGAGCGCAAAGCACGTGCAGGGCGCGGATGTGCTCTCCGTTTGCTCATGGTGATTCCCTACCAGTAAAAATCAATGAATCCATTTTTATACTTATTATTGAAATAATTTTGTTACTACGGTTTATCTCGGTTCATAAGTTAGATCAAAACCTCGCCATTGGTGTTGTTTGATAATGTAAGCCCTCAGCCTCGGGAAATTGGGGCGGGCCTATCGGCCCTTTCCAATTTCCCTCTGCCGCGGGCTTACATTATCAACAACACCTCTGGCTTGGTTTTGATCCTACACATAAACTCAATTATCATAATGACAATGATTTACTTTTGAAAGAATCATATTTTATTCATAAATATGCGCCAAAATTGAATGGCAAAAAATGATATCGTTTACATTATGATCACTTGTTGTCAAGCTTATTGTGACGTCATAGGTTCCTGTGTGACGTCATTAAACTATGTACTGTGTGTCAGTTACTGCATTAAACGGCCTGATGAAGCAGGTACAGGATGTACCTGCTGAAAACGTTTGCCAAACTTAATTCAACTTTATCTTCTTCTTTTTAATATGTACTTCCATAGAGTTTGAACATTCTTTGTGATATTTCTATATATATAGAGATTATTAACCGAGTGTGTTTCCGTATCATTAATATCATATAATAGGAATAAAATTTGTATTATGCGAGCCTTTGGCGAGCATAATACATATATTTTTATTCCTATTATATGATATTAATGATACGGAAACACACAAGGTTAATAATTTCTTTATCATATAATGTCATGTTGAAATGAAAGGGTTTAAACGAAAATATGATTCCTACTTAAAATACGTTTGACCTAGATTTCGCGGAGTAATTGCTTTCACAATAAACCAAGGTGAAGGTCATATTGTCGGCGATGTATAGTTGTGAACAGTCTAGAAATATTCCTTCATTAAATAATTTTTGTCACAGTGTTAGAAACGTCTTCTACAATCTATCAACATTTTCAGTATGATTCCCAGTTCACGAGTAACATGGTATTTTTTATAACACAAAATGTGTAAGAACCACTTGTCAACGTTGCTACAACAGGGGAAGTAACTCTAACTGCATTTTGAAAAGCTGCTTTGTCATTGTTGTTACGCCAGTTCAGTTATGGTATCCTTAGACTAAGCGCCGACTATTTGTGAAGGTGAGGTTGTTGCGTTTGTTACTCCGCTACTAGATCATGTGTATTATCACTAGAATATGATTTGTTTTTGCTGATAAGTTGGTAACCGTCACGGTCAAAGCGATCTAGGTCTATGTTATTCACGAAATTGAAGCACATATTTTTCGATAGTTGATATTGTTAGCTGCATATCGTTATATCTTTTCAACAACTTGAAATGCTTCGATAAGCAAGCTATAATTTCTAAATTACGAATGCGTGATATAAGTTTACCCTGACGGCTTTTGTACGATATTTTATTCGATAAAAAACCAAACCTGAAAACTCCCAACGACGTTATCAATGGTTAGTGACCGGTTTAGGACTCGCATGAAATGCATGGAGTTTTGAGAAAATAGTTCGGGTTTTGACCTAATTTGCATCTTTATCAGATTTTGAGCAAATCGGATACCAAGTTTATCCGATAGCTTTATTGCATCGATAACTCCCTCCATTATATGATAAATATATATATGTATAGCATTCATTCTGTCCTAGAATCAGGGTGGCGCTAACCTACGCTATAGAAATGAGGTTTGGTCAGAATGGCAAAACTATGGATGAAATGAATGATTCATAACAATACAAAAAGGTTAAATAAAGTAAGCGGGGGAGGGGGGAGTACCGTCAAACATAGTAATGACACTCGTTGAAAGTTCCACATTTCAATGTAACGTTTCGGGGTCGTTGGACGCCCTTCCTCAGACCAACAATCTCCTAGATTAAAGAAATGACATGAATGTGTTTGAAGTTAATTACACAATTAAAATTTATATCTTTCTATTACTAATTTCAGAAATCTGTATGTGTCTCCCTATTTCAAATGTCAGCAGTGTCCAGTACACAAGCTCAGTTATTTCAGATCTCAATTTATATGTTCTTCTCACTTTCTTGAAGATTTGGCCTTTTTATGTGCCCAGAAAGACCTTGAAAAAGTCTACAAAAAGGCTAAAATCTAATTCTTGAAATATTGTACAAAACCTGCAATGTAAATGATCAATTTGACAAAGATATTAAAATGGGCTCCCACCCTCCGTTCTTCCGTCCATCCGTCCAAAATTCTGTCCTGGTATATTGTTTCCAGAACCGAACTTAAAAACTGTAAGACCTAGCTCAATGAAACTTGGTATATAGATCAATCAACATGTGTAGCCGTACCTTTTTGGGTGTTCAACTTACATGATTTAAAACATTCTGTGGTTTCCTTAGAAATGTAACTTAGTAATTTGTTTCAAGAGCAAAACTCAAATACTAAGACAAGGCTCAACAAACGTTGGTATATCGATCAATGGTTATGAGCAGATGTGCCTTTAGGGTGTTTCAACTTCTGGAATTATCTATTCGGTCAGTTTCCATGGAAACATAAAATACAATTTTGTTTCTGAGCAAAATTCAGATCCTACCCCGAAAAAAATTGGTGTATCGTTCAAACATTACACAGTCTCCATGGCGGAGAAATCGGTTCAAATCTCAATAGAGACAATATTGTTACTGGTTTAATGTTGGAGCATGGGTGATCATAATAATTAGCAGCCCCGTCTAAGGACGGGGCTGCTATCAGTTTTTGTGAAGTTTCCATCGCCGCCGCCGCCGCCGCACTCGTACTACTAGCTATAACTTTTTTCCCCTAAGCTTTCCAGAACTCTTATTCATACCTTACTACTCATACCTCGGGGGAACGATTTTGACACGTTCACTTTCAAGGTCAAAGGTCAAGGTCACGAGCTATGTATTCACTCTAAGAATTCCTTGTAAACGCGATAACTTGAAAAGTTTTTGTGCTATGAAGCTCTAACTTGGTATATATCATCCTTGGAAAAGTAAAAAAATTTGAAAAGGTTTTGGCTATAATCCGTCAAAGGTCAAGGTCACAGCAAGGTCATGACGTAAGCATGTTTTAGCGAAAATGCTTTATTTTAACTATGAACACTTTTAATCAATACATGATTGTTATACTCAATAAAAAGTGTTCAATGATTGTGTGACCTTGAAGGTCAAAGGTCAAGGTCATGAGATATGAGTTATTACAAAATGCACTAAATTGGGGTATAACTTTATCCCATTTAGCTTTTCAGAACTCATGAACATGTCTAAATGTTAATACTTCCAGGGAATCATTATGACATGTTCACTTTCAAGTTCAAAGGTCAAGGTCATGAGTTATAAAATCACCACAAAATTCTTTGTAAACACGGTAACTTGAAAAGTTTTTGTGCTATGAAGCTCTTACTTGGTATATATCATCCTTGGAAAAGTAAAAAAAATTGAAAAGGTTTTGGCTACAATCCGACAAAGGTCAAGGTCACAGCAAGGTCATGACTTAAGCATGGTTTAGCGAAAATGCTTAATTTTAACTATGATCACTTTTAATCAATACATGATTGTTATACTCAATAAAAAGTCTTCAATTATTGTGTGACCTTGAAGGTCAAAGGTCAAGGTCATGAGATATGAGTTATTGCAATTGCTTGTAAACACAATAACTTGAAAAGTTTTTGTGCTATGAAGTTTAGATTTCGTATATATTATCTCTTGAGAAGTACAACATTTTAAAAAAGTTTTGGGTACGAACTGTCGAAGGTCAAGGTCACAGCAAGGTCAACATATATGGAGAAAATGGATTAATTTAATTTTTAACACTTTATTTCATTACAATAATGTTATACTCAATGAAATGTGTTCATTGATTGTGTGACCTTGAGTGTCAAAGGTCAAGGTCACGAGAAAAATCCCAATTTGGTGAGGCCTGTAAAAGGCGGAACAGGGTAAGGCGAAACCCAAAGTTCCGGGGCTGCTCTGCTTTTGCGGTATCCCGCAAACGCTAATCTAGTTTTAAATGAGACTTTTTGAGAGTTTCAACTTTTTTGGGATTATTGTGTTTAGCAGTGCTAGTGAAAAGTAATGAAGGATAGGAAAAGCAGTGAATAATACAAGAAGATGACAGATCTTGTGTAGATAACATTTATACTTGGATTCAAAGTCATGGTTCATTCTTTCCAAATATTCCCAATAGTGGGGGATTAGACAACTCTATTGGTTGTTTATCAGATTCAAAGTAATCAAAAGAGTTAGTTAATAATAACACTTTATTGTTTTCAGTACATGTACATTGGAAATATGATTTGTGCCCATGGCACCCGGCAGCCACAGTGAAGTGACAGTTAATGGGTTGTTCTGCCTTTTCAATGCCGACTATCAAGCAAGGCAGCAACATCTCCCACTTTTTAACGTCTTATGGTATGACCAGCCGGGAATTGAACCCTGGTCTTCCTGCTGACAAGCAGACACTCTACCACTGAGCTGTTCCCTCAAAGACTTTTGTTTCAACCTTCAGGTGAACTGTGCAGGTATAATTGAGCTTGGGTCCATAGAGAACACCTCGCTGGAACAGTATGACAGGATGATGGATGCAAATGTCAGGTGAGTCTTTTGCTTTCAGTGGGACAACACTCATCTCTCATCAAATGACGGTATAGATCAAGAGCAAGTATTTTCATGAGTGGCGCAGCCTTATGATTTTGTGTCAATTGAAGCAATTCTGGTTTGAGATATCTGATTCATGATGAAGGCCTCGGTAACAACAATCAACCTTTCCATGCAAGAAGTGTTTCTAACGGCTGAATTTTTTATAGTTATTTGGTCACACACAATTTTCTGTTAGGTTAATGTCCTGGAAACTCAAGAATTGCTCTTATTTACACAGAAGTTAGATCAGGATTTCTTGACTTTAGAGTTATATCTGTGAGAGAAATTGACTTTTCTGTTACAAACTTTTCCTGTTTCAGGTCTGTGTATCACCTTACTATGCTTGCTGTACCCTACTTGACACAAACCAAAGGCAACATCGTCAATGTATCCAGCGTCAATGGTATGAGATCTGTAAGTATTTATCTTTTAATATATTATATATATATATATTTAATATATATAATTTAATATAAGTTACGTTAAGGTCAAAACTGACCCAAATTGGTTTTGTTCGTGAAAAAAGCCCTCGGCATGGGGAAATTGGGAAGAGCCGAAGGCCTAAATCAATATCCCGAGGCCAAGGGCTAATTTCATGAAAAAAAACTAAGGGGAAGTTTTGATTTATCATCCAAAACTGGTTTCCACAGGAGATATCGCTTTGACAGTAGATTTTTAACAATGCCTTGTAATCAGAAAATAAATGACATCACAAACGTTTTACATCGATCATCAGAATTGACGTCACAATGCTATGACGTCATAAGCACGATGGCATCACAATGCTATGACATCATTAACACGATGACGTCACAATGCTATGACATCACTGGTTTAGCAGTTTTAGGGCTATCCCGTGTTCAAACGTGTAAATTTTTCATGCTTATGTAATGAAAAATGATTTTGGATGATAAATAGAATCTCACAATCGTGTCTTCTGATATCAAATATATCAACACTCGTTGATAAAAGTAAAATATCCTCAGCAAGCCACAGGTTATTAGTTACTTTTATCAACTTGTGTTGATATATTTGATATCAGAAGACACTTGGGTGAGATTCTCTATTTTTCACATAAAGCAAAGGAAAACAACCTTATTTAAAATTTGGTAAAAGATTTCTAGGGCCAAATGGAAAAAGCTTATAATAAGGGTATAAAACATGGATAGGGTATTTTAAAATTCTTGCGGGAAGATTCATTACAAGGTAGAATGTGTCTTAACTTTCAAAATTAAAATCAAAATTTTCACAATTATTGCTTATTGTCATATTAAAGGGATCTGTTTTATGGTAATTAATACAAATGTGATTCTGATAGGTCCTTGGAGTGATTCATTTCTGTCTCAAATAAGGCGCTATATAAACTTTGTATATTATTATTCTGATTTATCATTTCAGTTTCCTGGTGTTCTAGCTTACAACATGTCTAAGAGTGCGATCGACCAGTTTACACGCTGCATTGCCTTAGGTAAGTGTAGCCTTCTGGGCAATGACTAGAGTTGTAACGATACGGCAATACATTATCGTATTGTGATACATGGGCCACAATGTATCGTATCATATCGTAGGATGTGTATCGGGATACATAAAATGATAATTAACTCTCAATGTAGGTACTCAAAACTGAGATATACATTAATCAGAGACTTCATTATGTACACAAGAACCTAAAATTTGAAGTTTGATATTACAATAAAACATCAAAAAAGTTGCGAGTAAATTCTTACTCAAGATTAAATGACTCAAATATTTTGTGAAAAGATCATTATGTCAGGAGATAATATGTATCGGGATACGTATTGTATCGTGACCCCCATATCGGGATACATATCGTATCACAACCCTCCTGTATCGTTACACCTCTAGCAATGACTCTGCATCCCACATCTCACCATAGTCTAATATTTCGATGAGTCCCATCTCACGTCACTTAAACTTTCACATTTGTGACCTCCAGAATTGCTAGGACGGAGATTATATATGAGGTTCTTTGTCCCTAGGGCAAAAAACTTTGTACATTTGGGCTAGACCGCCCCTCAAAATAGACATTTGAGACCATAAACCATAAACCATATTTTTGTTTTAGGAATAGTTTGCATAGGAAGCTAAAATTTTCAGAAAAACATCATTCTAATATACAGAATCATATTTGAACTTTGCTTAGGACCCTCCCTCAGATATGGGCTTGTAGGATATAACCATCCCGGAACCTTCTTTTACTTGATTTCTGAAGTTTATGTCGCTTTGAAGCTAAAATTTTCAAAGTTAAAGTTATGGAGACTCAAATTTATACATTGGACCTGACTCCCCTCCGCACATGAATGTGTCAGTGTGTCCACCCCTGAACAATCCTTTAAAGGGACCATTTGAGTGGGGTATTTTTTGTGGAAACGAAATTCAGTACTTTCCTGTTTACAATTATATATGATTTTTACATGATAATTACGCACTTAATTTCAAATATGTTTGTGAGGTTAGAATTTCAGTTGTTAACAATTTGACAAAAAATATAGTGTATCGCTCAAAAAATAAAAACATAGTGAAATGAAGCCAATCATCGAAGCTACAATCGTGAAATGCATTACTCAAAAAAATGCTGTCTTAACTTTTTATCATGAATTATTTGTAAATATGCTCCTCTTCTATCAATCTAGTATTTATTTCTTAATTTTGTTAATGAATAAGCATAATACAGCACATTTGTTTTCTCGCAGTGCTTACATTTCAAAATGGCGGATGAAAACCGATCGAGTGGCTCCTTTAACTTCTCTTTTGAATCTGATGATGCTATGGAGCTATAATTTGTAGAATATCATTTTTGGTAGAACTGCCATTTATGAAATCCATTGTTTTAAGATGATGCAGGGCTTTTTGTAACCTAAGATATTGTTTAGTTTCGTTGTACATTTTTGTAAATGATTAAGAATTTAATGTTTTTATCAGATGATAAATTCTACAAAAGTCTACTAAATTCTGTTTTCAAAATGACAATGCACATGATTATTCTTGCAGAGCTTGCACCTAAAGAAGTGAGAGTGAACAGTGTAAAGTAAGTATTCTATATGATTACGGACAGGACTTTTGATTTCATTTCTGTTGGATAAGACAATCTAGTTAAAACTAGCTGTAATAATATCGTCCCCAAGTCCTTACGTTACATCTAGCTACTAACCCACCTGGTCCGTGTCACGCATGCGCGGAAATCAGCCAATGGATAACATTACAGCTAGTTTTAACTAGATTGTTGGATAAGATAGCTTATCGTTCAAATTTCAAACTTTTAAGTTCAGGTTTAAATCCATCAAAGAAATCTGCCGTTTTGAGGATTTTGAGTATATATTAATAGCAGTATTACATCACCTACGGTCATAATTCACAAATTTGTATGTTTTAAAGGTGCAGTAGCACGTTTTTAGGGGGAACATAAGTTGATGTCAGGAAAATGAAAATTAATGGTTCCGATTGAAAGACAATGCATTTAATCTAAATGGAGCAGTAATAATTCAAATATATAATGTAAAGTTTAACCATGTGATTCCTGTTTCTTACACAAAATGAATTAAAGGTGTTCACACAAAAATGGCAGCAAATGGACATCATTTGGTTCTTTATTATCTGTACTTTGACTTTGGATGATTTGTTAGAGTAATGAGATTTTTGACACTATCAAAGTAATACATTTAGCAATTATGTACAATAATCAGTGAAAAAATTAAAATATAAAATTATCAAAAAACGTGCTACTGCCCCTTTAACATATGATCTGGATTGATAAGATCCTTCTATATCAAGCTGTGTACTCATTCTGCAACTCTTGATATAACGTACCTTATCAATAACTATTTCAGAAAATAAAAGCTTTGGATCGTCTTTGAAGGACATCAAGAATGATATATATAATGGCAAGACATTTGGAAAAACAACTTTTTGTGAAATATTGACATTTCAAAGTTGTTACGAATGAATTTGGAATAAGAAAATGTTCCCAGTCAAACCAGCAAAATAAAACAAACAATTGTATTTGATAATAACAATTTGATTAATCTTATAATAAACAAAGGGTTTAAGATTACAATATCAAGCTAATACAAGTTATAATACAATGTCAAATGAGTCACACAAATTAATCTAGCTAAAGATAGTCATCAATCCTTATGAATCACAGAGTTGATGAATGATGAAACAGTCAGTAGTCTTGAATGTAGATAGATGGATCCAACTTGTATAGGTGTCTAAATCAGTGGCATGGCAGATGTTCGCAAAGTCAAATCGTAAGAAGCAAGATGATCTAGAGTTCTTAAAGGGGCAGTAGCACGTTTTTAGGGGAATATAAGTTGATGTTAGGAAAACAATATTAATTGTTCTTATTTAAAGACAATGTATTTAAACTAAATGGAGCAGTAATAATTCAAATATATAACGTAAAGTTTAGCCATGCGATTACTTCTTTTTTACACAAAATGAATTAAAGGTGTTCACACAAAATGGTCGCCAATGGAATTCATGTGAATCGTCATACTTTGTCCTCTGACTATGGATGATTGGCCTGTGTGATGAGATTTTTGATACTGTCAAAATAATACATTTAGCATTAACTTACAATTATCGGTGAAATATTTTAAATATAAAATTATCAAAAAACGTGCTACTGCCCCTTTAAGCCTGCCCTTATGTAGGTAAGATAGCTGCTAGAATGTTCCTCAAAGTTCCATGACAAACTCCAATCAGAAGAGTCCACATCAGATATGCAAGAAATAGATGGAACATTCTAGATTAGAAGATTCTAGAAATAACTTGTTTACATAATTAAAACAAGTTAAAGTGTGACCCACTAAACAATACAAAAAAATTCTAAATTCATTTTTGATCATTCATTCCAATTTTGTGTCTGTTTTTTTCTGTCAATGATGATCAACGAAATCTGACATTGTTTTAAAAATAAATGGTAAATACTTCCTCGCACGTTAGGTATTAAATATTCTTAAATTTCCAATCAGTTGTTAAAAATCTTGCCTTAACATGAACTAAACTTTGGATTAATTTTATAGAACTCCTCTGCCACAAGTATAAACCTCTAGGCATTTTGTGTTTGTGTAAAATTAATTTAAATATAAATAACTACTGATGAAAAGCCAGTCACATTCCTTTTATCTTTCAGTCCTGGAGTTATACTCACTAATTTACAAAAAAGAGGTGGTCTGGATGATGAAAAATATGCCCAGGTGAGTGTGTTAAGAAGCTAGTAGCTAGAATTAAATAGGCAATAAGGCTCAAATTTAGAACGCCTGTTGATTGGTCAATTATATATTGATTAATGTCGTGACCAGATATAATTGCGATATGTGGTGGCCGCGGTCCTGTGCAAAGTTCAGTTGATATCTCTCAGTCAAGTTCATCAGCAATAGTCAAGGCCCATCCTATGGTCAGGGAACCCAATTAATTGCTTGATAAACTGAGAATTTGAAGAATAAATTCCTACCCCGCACTGAGAGACAAGTTAAAAACATACAATGTAATCTTGGGCAAATTGTTTATTGACAAACATGCTGTGTTTTCATTGTATCAATACCTTGACAGAGTTCGAAAATCAGAACCGCACAATTATTTTTTACAGAGTTATTGCCCTTGTTCCGTGTTTTTTGACTCTGTTCGATGGTTTCGACAATTTTTCTCAGAAACAATTTAAGACAGGATAACCAAATTTGCTGTGTGTCTTCTGGGTATCAAAACCTTGTTGGAGTTTAAAAATCAATTAAATTCAATCACTTATTACAGAGTAAATTGAAAAATCAAGAAAACATCTCAAATACGTTTAATATTTGAAATTATGCATCCAATTAATCTACCTATTAGTTACAATACCTAATAAACAATATCGAATCGAATATATCTTCCTGTCAGCTAATGGCAAGGTTTCAAAATTACGTTGGCGAATTTGCGCGCGCCACTTGAACCTCATTGCCCGGTTTGGATCGTAATTTCGCTCTAATGTACTGATTGACCTTTAACTTGTTATTTTCAGTAACAGTTAGTGGTTCCCTAAACATGTAATAACATCGATTTCAAAATTTGACATATGTGATCCTATCAATATGCTATGTGTCTCTTTAATGCAATGTAAACAAAATTTTGGTATAACTTTATCCCATTAATTTATCAAAGGTCAAGATCCCAGACTTAAACATGATTTAACAAAAATACTATATTTTAACTGTTAATTTGATTCCTTACATGATTGTTATACTCTATGAAAAGTGTTCATTGATTGTGTGACCTTGAATGTCAGAAAACGCCCAATTTGCTGAGGCCTGTAGATGGCGGAATTTTAAGGGGAAGGCGAAACCCCAAATTTCGGTGCTTCTCTGCTTTTGCGGTGTCCCGCAAACGCTAGTCTAGTTATTTATAGCTTTGATGGTCCATTGGATCCTAATAAGCGCCACAATGGCCACAACCTTAAAACCTATTTTTATCTTCTTCTCCAGAGGCATTATAAGGGCCTAAAAACCTGAAACTTTCTGTAGAGACTTCTTGACTAGTGAGGATTATGATTTATAGCAAGATAGGTGAGTTGGTAAACTGCTGGTCAGTCATTGTTGGCCATGTTGCCTGACCCTGAGGGTATGGGATCGAATCCCTCAAGGGACTCGACCAAAAACGTACAAGTACTATTGCAGATAGTGTGATTCCACATAATATATATGTTATATGTCAAAACAGTCTCTAGTAGAAAAGATGAAAAGCTGGTCGAAATTCATAATTTATGGAATTTTCAAATATTTCAGTTCCTGGAGAGATCAAAGCAGACCCATGCATTAGGTCGACCAGGAAACCCGGACGAAGTTGCCCGGACTATTGCCTTTCTGGCTTCTGATGATGCATCCTTCATCACAGGGGCTCAGCTGCCGTGTGACGGGGGCAGACATGCCATGTGTCCTAGATAAAATTATGTTCCTCTAGCCTATGTCCATTCTCTCCCCCACAGATCAAGTCAGGAAATGTTGATACAGCCTCTGTTATATTACACCGAATTCCGTGGGTTCCGGCAGTTCCCCCTGGCGGAAAGAAATTGCATCACAATCCATTTGAATTTCCTTAGCAAATGACAACACTTCTCGCATGGAAAGGGTGGTTCATATCACAATGCTTTTGTCATGATACTGTAGCCAAAATACTGCTTTTAGAACAGCGTAGCTGATTGCACTAACTTTGATTGCCTCCAATCAGGCATCTCCCATTCTGTCCCACAAAGTCGGTGTAGTATAACAGAGGCTTTATCAACATTTAATTACTTCATCTGCCTCTGTGGGGAGAGAATGGCCTACGTCTGCCTGTGGTGGAACCAGGAATTTTGAAGGTGGTTGGGAGTTGGGGAAACCTTTTGTTCAACCTTCGGTTCAACCTTTTTCAGCAAACAATTTTCTTATGTACAAAATGGGCTTCCTTTGAATCAGCATCCGCATATTTGTATGCATTAAGTTCCTACGAATGTCTTATATCACTTTACAAGTCTAAGTAAACCTAGCCTCAATAACACTCGCTAAAACTCCCATATTGAGTCTAGCTAGGTGTAGTAAAGGCTCGCGTCAGCCGAATGATCGAATTGACCAATCAGGGCTCTTGTCCTTGAATATTTATATTTTATTAGCCAAAAGATATGCTTTACTTCACCATGGAAAGCCAGTCGTAACAACTTCAGAGCATTTTATCTGATAGATTTTAAGATACAAGCTTTGTGCATACAAATAGGCAGATGTAGCGGGACACAACACTACGATGATTTTTGTGTTATCTTAGTCATGTAAGGACAGAAATAATATTTCCTTGCTTTCTTTATGATTTTGGAGAAAATGATTGAAGAGGGGCTTATTTTTGGGTTTGTACATGAAAAATTCAACATTTATGAAAGACATTTTCTGGTAAGGTTTTTTTCCAGGAATTGTCACAGCTATGTCAGTTGTTCTATATTACAAAGAAAATTAATTGATCATTTTTTTCAATCTTAAATACTTAAAGTTAATTAGAACAATTTTCTCCAAGGCAAGCTTACTTAGTGTATTTTGCTTTCAAATATTGATGATCATATTTAATCTTGAATTATTCTTAAATGTAATTTATATGAGCAGCCTTTTGACATTTTCATTTTTTAATGTCATCAAATTCGTGTTGTCATGCCATTGTGAATCCCATTCATAAAGATGTCATAATAACTAAATGTATTTTTGGTTTGGTAGCAGAGTGACTGTGATAAATAAGCTATTCAGATTTACAAGTGAATCCAACTGCAGAGAATGCCATTGACTTTTAATGAACACTGCTTTATGAGAATAAATGATTTATCATAAGAATGTTGTTACTGTAACCCAGAAGAAAGTTGTGTATTTAGAAGGCCAATAAATGCTTTGTCATTAATGTTATTTATCTTGAGTTCAATTTCATGTCAGAGGAAATGCAAATTTTCCTTCAAGTAACACATGCTTATATACCCTTTTTAGCTCATCAGGACTGAACGTCCAGATGGGCTTATGGCATGGCCCGTCGTACGTCGTCCGTCGTCCTTCCGTAAACTTTTGACACTTTTGACTTCTCCTCATGAACCATACACTTTAGAGAGCTGAAATGTTGTGTACAGGTACCTTAGCATATGGAGATTCTAATTTGTAACTTTGGTGACCCTGTGACCCCAAATAGGGTCACAGGGGTCACAACCTTAAAAACCTATTTTCATCTTCTTCTCCAGTTCCAGAAGGACTAGAGAGTTAAAAATGATATGTGCAGACTCCTTGGCCAATGGGGATTCTAATGTGTAACTTTGGTGACCCTGTGACCTCAAATAGGGTCACAGGGGTCACAACATTAACAACCTATTTTCATCTTCTTCTCCAGTTCTAAAAGGACTAGAGAGTTAAAAACGATATGTGCAGACTCCTTGGCCAATGGGGATTCTAAATTGTAGATTTCGTGACCCCATGACCCCAAATAGGGTCACAGGGGTCACAACCTTAAAAAACTATTTTCATCTTCTTCTCCAGTTCTAAAAGGACTAGAGCGTTGAAAGTGATATGTGCAGACTCCTTGGCCAATGGGGATTCTTAATTGTAGATTTCGTGACCCCATGACACCAAATAGGGTCACAGGGGTCACAACCTTAAAAACCAATTCTCATCTTCTTCTCCAGTTCCAAAAGGAGTAGAGAGTTAATATTGATATGTGCAGACTCCTTGGACAATGGGGATTCTAATTTGTAACTTTGTTGACCCTGTGACCCAAAATAGGGTCACAGGGGTCACAACCTTAAAAAACTATTTTCATCTTCTTCTCAAGTTCCAAAAGGTCTAGAGAGCTGAAATTATATGTGCAGACTCCTTGGCCAATGGAGATTCTAAATTGTAGATTTCATGACCCCATGACCCCAAATAGGGTCACAGGGGTCACAACCTTAAAAACCAATTTGCATCTTCTTTTCCAGTTCCAAAAAGGAGTAGAGAGTTAATATTCATATTCATATTCATATTTCATCATCATCTTTAGCTCCTAAAGGTCTATTGAGCTGAAAGACTGCATGTAGACCCCTTGGCCAATTGGGATTCTAAACTGTAGGTTTCCTGACCCCATGACCTCAAATAGGGTCACAGGGGTCACAATCTTAAAACCTATTTTTCTCCATTACATGAGAGTCTATGGCAAATTTATTTCTCCTTGGATATTTTAGTGTGGACTTCTTTCACTGTCTGATATTGGCGATCTAGAAAGTGTTGAATAATAATAAATCATTTGGGTAAGGAAATTTATTCCGAAATCGTTACATTTGTAATGTAATTTTTTTATAGGTTTTCTTGCAATAGGTAACATCAGTTTCATTTTTAGCTCATCTGGCCTGTATAAAGCAAACTTGATATGATGCCTGATGAGCTACAGAGCCAATGGCTCTATTTAGCAGCCCCGTCTAAGGACGGGGCTGCTATCAGTTTTTGTGCAGTTTCCGCCGCCGCCGCGCTCATACTAATGGCTATAACTTTTTTCTACTAAGCTTTCCAGAACTTGTATTCATACCTTACTGCTTATACCTCGGGGGAACGATTTTGACATGTTCACTTTCAAGGTGAAAGGTCACTAAAAAATTCCTTGTAGACGCGATAACTTGAAAAGTTTTTGTGCTATGAAGCTCTAACTTGGTATGTATCATCCTTGGAAGAGTAAACAATTTTGAAAAGGTTTTCGCTACAATCTGTCCAAGGTCAAGGTCACAGCAAGGTCACTACTTTAGCATGGTTTTGCGAAAATGCTTTATTTTATCAATGAACACTTTTAATCAATAGATGATTGTTATACTCAATGAAAAGTGTTCATTGATTGTGTAACCTTGATGGTCAAAGGTCAAGGTCATGAGATTTGTGTTATTGCAATGTGCAACTAATTTGCATATAACTTAATCCCATTAAGCTTTTCAGAACTCATGAACATGTATAAGTGTCTACACCTCTGGGGAATTACAATGACATATTCACTTTCAAAGTCAAAGGTCAAGGACACAGCAAGGTCAACATATATTGAGAAAATGGATTATTTTAACTTTTAACCCTTTACTTCGTTACATTAATGTTACATTCAATTAAATGTGTTCATTGATTGCGTGACCTTGAGTGTCAAAAGTCAAGGTCACAAGAAAATGCCCAATATGCTGAGGCTTGAAGAAGGCGGAACAGGGTAAGGCGAAACCCCAAGTTTCGGGCCTGCTCTGCTTTTGCGGTGTCCCGCAAACGCTAATCTAGTTTTAAAATACATTTTTAGCTCATCTGGCCTGTAAGGTCCGATGGGCTTATGGCATGGCATGGTGTCCGGCATCCGGCCGTCCATCTGTCCGTCCGTCCGTCCGTCAGTAAACTTTGTGGAATTTCGACTTCTTCTCAAGAACCACAAGGCCTAGAAAGCTTAAACTTGGTGTACAGACTCCTTGACTAGTCAGGATTAAAAATTTTAGCTTTGGTGGCCCTGTGGCCCCTAATAAGGGCCACAGGGGCCATCCCCTAAAAACCTATTTTCAAACTATTTTCATCTTCTTCTCCAGAACTATAAGGCCTAGAAAGCTTAAACTTTGTGTACAGACTCCTTTACTAGTAACGATTAAAAATTGTAGCTTTGGTGGCCCTGTGGCCCCTAATAAGAACCACAGGGGCCACGCCCTAGAAACCTATTTTCATCTTCTCCAGAACCATAAGGCCTAGTAAGCTGAAACTTGGTGTACAGATTCCTTTACTAGTGGGGATCATAATTGTAGCTTTGGTGGCCCTGTGGCCCTGTGGCCATCTTTTTCTCAAGAAGCATCAGGCCTAGAAAGTTGAAACTTTGTGTGAAAACTCCTAAGTTAGATAAGGAGGAATCCAAATTGTACATTTGGTGACCCTGTGGTCCAAAGTAAGGGAGGAACCACATTTGCCACACCCTAAAGCAAAATTGATATGAAGCCTGATGAGCTACAGAGCCACTGGCTCTATTTTTAGCTTATCAGGACTGAAAGTCCAGATGGGCTTATGGCATGGCCCGTCGTCCGGCGTCCGTCCGTCGTCCGTCCGTCCGTAAACTTTTGACACTTTCGACTTCTCCTCATGAACCATACACATAAGAGTGCTGAAATGTTGTGTACAAGTACCTTAGCATATGGAGATTCTAATTTGTAACTTTGGTGACCCTGTGACCCCAAATAGGGTCACAGGGGTCACAACCTTAAATACCTATTTTCATCTTCTTCTCCAGTTCCAAAAGGAGTAGATAGTTAAAACTTATATGTGCAGACTCCTTGGACAATGGAGATTCTAATTTGTAACTTTGGTGACCCTGTGACCCCAAATAGGGTCACAGGGGTCACAACCTTAAAAACCTATTTTCATCTCTCTCCAGTACTAAAAGGACTAGAGAGTTAAAAATGATATGTGCAGACTCCTTGGCCAATGGGGATTCTAAATTGTAGATTTCGTGACCCCATGACCCCAAATAGGGTCACAGGGGTCACAACCTTAAAAACCTATTTTCATCTTCTTCTCCAGTGCCAAAGGGAGTAGAGAGTTAAAACTTATATGTGCAGACTCCTTGGACAATGGAGATTCTAATTTGTAACTTTGGTGACCCTGTGACCCCAAATAGGGTCACAGGGGTCACAACCTTAAAAACCTATTTTCATCTTCTTCTCCAGTACTAAAAGGACTAGAGAGTTAAAAATGATATGTGCAGACTCCTTGGCCAATGGGGATTCTAAATTGTAGATTTCGTGACCCCATGACCCCAAATAGGGTCACAGGGGTCACAACCTTAAAAACCTATTTTCATCTTCTTCTCCAGTTCTAAAAGGACTAGAGAGTTAGCAGTGATATGTGCAGACTCCTTGGACAATGGGGATTCTAATTTGTAACTTTGGTGAACCTGTGACCCCAAATAGGGTCACAGGGGTCACAACCTTAAAAACCTATTTTCATCTTCTTCTCAAGTACTAAAAGGACTATAGAGTTGAAAATGATATGTGCAGACTCCTTGGCCAATCGGGATTCTTAATTGTAGATTTCATGTCCCCATGACCCCAAATAGGGTCACAGGGGTCACAACCTTAAAAACCAATTCTCATCTTCTTCTCCAGTTCCAAAAGGTCTAGAGAGCTGAAATTATATGTGCAGACTCCTTGGCCAATGGGCATTCTAAATTGTAGATTTCGTGACCCCATGACCCCAAATAGAGTCACAGGGGTCACAACCTTAAAAACTTATTTTCATCATCATCTTTAGCTCCTAAAGGTCTATTGAGCTGAAAGACTGCATGTAGACTCCTTGGCCAATTGGGATTCTAAACTGTAGGTTTTGTGACCCCATGACCCCAAATAGGGTCACAGGGGTCACAATCTTAAAAAACCTATTTTTCTCCACTAGATGACAGTCTATGGGAAATTTATTTCTCCTTGGATATTTTAGTGTGGACTTCTTTCACTGTCTGGCGATCTAAAAAGTGTTGAATAATAATACATTTGTTGTGTAATTTTTTTATAGGTTTTCTTGCAATAGGTAACATCTGTTTCATTTTTAGCTCATCTTGCCTGTATAAAGCAAACTTGATATGATGCCTGATGAGCTACAGAGCCAATGGCTCTATATTTTATTTATTTCATGGATGACATAGATAATATACATAAATTTACCCAATATTTCATAAAAGTATATTTATGTTCAAAAGAATTAGAAATACTGAAAGACATGAGAAAAGGCACTTGAGCCCATCCATGTATTCCTATTATTTTCATTGAGAAAATTGGGTTTAGATTAAACAATTGTTAATTCATATATTATATGTTTTTTATGCCCCCGAATCGGAGATTCCAGGGGTATATTTTTTTCATCTGTCCGTCCGTCCGTCCGTCTGTCCGTTTGTCCACAAAAACTTGAACCTTGGTCATAACTTTTGATTGGTCGGAGCTAGGTCTTTGATACTTGACATATGGATCCCTTGTGATGAGACCTTTCAGATGACACCATGACATTTGACCTTGTGACCTTGACCTTGACACAGCGAGCATTTTCAGAAAAGTTTAACCTTGGCTATAGCTTCTATACTGTCAGTGCTAGGTCTTTGATACTTGACATGTGTATTCCTTGTGATGAGACCTTTCATATGACACCATGATATTTGACCTTGTGACCTTGTTCGTCCGTCTGTCCGTTTGTCCACAAAAACTTTAACCTTGGTCATAACTTTTGATTGGTCGGAGCTAGGTCTTTGATACTTGACATATGGATCCCTTGTGATGAGACCTTTCAGATGACACCATGACATTTGACCTTGTGACCTTGACCTTGACACAGCGAGCATTTTCAGAAAAGTTTAACCTTGGCTATAGCTTCTATACTGTCAGTGCTAGGTCTTTGATACTTGACATATGGATCCCTTGTGATGAGACCTTTCATATGACACCATGACATTTGACCTTGTGACCTTGACCTTGACACAGCGAGCATTTAAACTTTAACCTTGGTCATAACTTTTGATTGGTCAGAGCTAGCTTTTTGATACTTGACATATTGATCTCTTGTGATGAGACCTTTCAGATGACACCATGACATTTGACCTTGTGACCTTGACCTTGACACAGCGAGCATTTTCAGAAAAGTTTAACCTTGGCTATAGCTTCTATACTGTCAGTGCTAGGTCTTTGATACTTGACATGTGTAACCCTTGTGATGAGACCTTTCAGATGACACCATGAAATTTGACCTTTTCCGTCCGTCCGTCCGTCCGTCTGTCCGTTTGTCCACAAAAACTTTAACCTTGGTCATAACTTTTGATTGGTCAGAGCTAGCTCTTTGATACTTGACATATGGATCCCTCGTGATGAGACCTTTCAGATGACACCATGGCATTTGACCTTGTGACCTTGACCTTGACACAGCGAGCAGGATGCATTCGGGGGCATTCGTGTTTCACAAACACATCTTGTTCTTAAATGTTCTCAAATGAATTTTCATGGAACTCAAGAAAAAAAAAACCAAAAGTGGGCGGGGGTTTGTCCTAGTGGGTAAAAGGTTAGTTTTGGATTTTTCAGTGGTGGCTTTTCTCTGGGTTGACTTTGTTAAAATACCACTCCGTGATTGTCAACATTCATTGTAATGGTTTGAAACAAACGCAGTTAGTATAATTAATGATATAAAGCAGAGGAAATCTTACTTAGTCATCCCCCAAACGACAACTATGATAATTTCTAATTAGGAGATAATTACACCACTAGGCAAAATTATGTTCATTGTTCTGACGAGTTGTTTTTCTGAATAACCAAACCTCGCCTAGGTTATTTCCATGTGTTGAGGTCGGTTATTGTGGCAATGCGAACGACAGCGGTGGCTATTTAAAGTTTTGTTTTTTGACCGTACATTTTTCTCACGGGCAGATACATTAGATCCTCGGCTGAAGCCTCGGACATGGTATCTTCCCTTGAAAATTAAATATTCGCCTCGAGTCAATATTCGAAAATTCTGAATGTCAGTTCGTTTTCTAAATTTGATGAAACAACCTCTGAATAACTACCTCATTCGTACGCAGAACCAATATAATCACCCCTACCAAAATAACTCAAAAGAATACATAACAAAAAAATTAAGCATTAAATTGCATTGAAAGTCTTTCAAAGTACATGTTTCAAAAAATTTTGCGATTTGGTCGCGATCGTGTCCCATCCTGTATGAAAGTAGTACTGGTAGTCATCTCACCATCAATGCTTCTTAAATAGGCGGTCACACCTGAAATATGAACAAAATAGAATAAAATATCACCTCGTTTATTGTTTCGAAAAAGCATTATTAGACAAAATGTGCACAGATTCAAAAATTCATTTGCAACCAATTTTCGAATTATTTAGTGTTTTCTTTTCTTTATTTAATAAATCTATATATTTTATCCTTTATCGTTTCAATAAATGTCATAAACACTAATATCAAGACAACAAAATTACCTTTCATATTTAAATAATTGAAAATGAACCTTAATACTGTAATTTTGCCATGAGACGGTATATTCCGTGTATATGACATAAAGTTGTCAATGTCTTGTTTAAGTGACATAGCATGTTTTATTACCCATACGGTTGAAAATAAGTGGTGACATATTTTCAATATGAGCACTGGTGCACATATCACTTTTGCCTAGCAACGATTGTTGTAGCACGAGTTCCCGTATTTTTTCTCCTGTGACGTCACTGTAGCTGGCCGTCGCAACGGAAGCGGTCCGTTTCTTGGTTATTTCTAAGATGGTAAAATGGAATAGAAATGGTAATAAACAAATTATTACCCTCGGAAGTGTGTCATATGAATTTTACGAAACTCGTGCAAATTTGTGTATAACCCTCGCTCTCGCTCGGGTAATACAAAAATTCACACTCGTTTCGTAAAAGTCATAT
Source organism: Steromphala cineraria (assembly GCA_916613615.1). Classification (NCBI taxonomy): domain Eukaryota; kingdom Metazoa; phylum Mollusca; class Gastropoda; order Trochida; family Trochidae; genus Steromphala; species Steromphala cineraria. The sequence continues at coordinate 55,748,291 of OU744725.1, read as the reverse complement.
GACACACTTCCTCGGGTAATAATCTCTATATACGTTAATCATATTTGGAATTGACATATATCATTTTACTCCATATGCCGATTGACAGAAAGAACATCGGTTTTAATTACATGTCTTCGGTTTTAATTACATGTCTTCGTCATTCAGTTTTGCAAGATCATCATAAGGATACTAGGATTAAAATCGTCATTATCAAAATCCACTTAATGGAGTTCTTGTTCACCATTTCTTCGCCTGTATCGAAAAGCGTGTGCCAACTACTCAATCTCAAATGAATTGCGTCGAATGACAGTCGTCGTGTGAGCACGTGGTGATCTTGCACGTGAATCGCGTGCGTTGTTTCGTCACGTGAACCGTTATTTAGTGGTACGTTTCGACGCACTGTTAGTTTTGGCGCAAACAATAACCGACCTAGGGCAGTTATTTATTAGAAAATAGAAAGTATTGTGTTGTATATATTTTTTATCATGCAAAATATGTTACACACGTTAAAGATAAGTATGTCCACGTGGTGTAAGTCGTTTAGTCACCCTTACTACGGTAGCTAATTAAAAAAACTCATCTCGGGCTCCGCCCCTGAAAATATTTGTTTAAATAACTATCTTTTAAGGTTACTTAACCTTAACGTAACTCCTTATTAGGACCTAGTTATCATCTAATTAGGAATTAGTTATCAACTAATAAGGATATACTAAGTTCTAATTGAGACATACATGTAGCTATCACCTAATTCTGACTAATTTATCATCTATTTAGGAGGTAATATCATCTAGTTATCTAAAATTGACATTTGAACACATAAATAACTAAAATTAACACTTAGTATCTCCTAATTTGGTGATAGTTTCTCCTGATTAGGTGATAGTTATGTCCTAATAAGACAATAATTAAGTCCTAATTAGGTGACGGTATCTCCTAATTAGGTGATACAAAATATTGTGGCATTAGGATGCTTCGGCTGTACAGTTAAAAGTTATTACTGTACAAGGAGGTATTTAAATGTTGTAGCACTGCAAAATAATTGTAAAAGCTAATACATACAACACATTGTTTTACATATCCTTCACTTCCGTATGTCCGTTTGAAGGGAGGCTTGATTCATTGACTATATTGTATTAAGTGGGGGTTTGAATCAACATTGAACGCATTCTCTCCCCACAGGCAGAGCAAGTCAAGAAATGTTGATACAGCCTCTTTATATTATTACGAAATCCCTGGGTTCCGGCAGTTTCCCCTGGCGGAAAAAATTGCACCACAATCCATTTGAATTTCTTTATCAAATGACTACGCTTCTCGCATGGAAGGTTCATATCACAATGTCTTTGCCATCATTTGAGTAGCCACAATGATGATTTAAGAACAGCGTCGCTGATTGCACAATTAACTTGGATTGCCTCCAATCAGGCGTCTCCCATTCTATCCGACAAACTCGGCACAATATAACAGAGGCTGTATCAACATTTCATGACTTGATCTGTCTCTGTGAGGAGAGAATGCCTTGAACGATATCAAAGCTACATTCAAACTTGTGTTAACCAACCTTCGTAGAATTGAGATTAGGATATTTAAAGTTAAAGTGCAACTTCATGATGGTTTACCAAAATCAAAACAAGGTGGCACAAGAATCTTCAGAACAGCGTCTTAATTTGTTGTAAAGTTGGATTTTATCGATGGGCGCCTTCATATATTTGCCTAGCAGAACAGAGCAGAATTTTATTCACACTAGTGACATAGAATTTTTCTTAAATACATTAACATGTTTCAATGAACATGCATACATGCTACAATGATATGATACATACTAACATAATTATTTAGTGTGTATTAAGATCAATGCAACGCATAACTTCTTTTATACATTTTGAAAACTCCAGTAAAAGTAGTTAATATTGAGCCAAAATTGGCTTTAGAAATACAACATCATACAATACTGAAGAAACCTGATTTGTTACAGAGCTCATTGCTCTATGTTTTGGTTATAATCTATTATTTCACTTAAACATCTGATCAAACGATGGTCATAAAGGTTTCAAGTGGATGTTTGAGGTGTCCAGTCTATTGTTCGAAGAAATTTTTCAAGCTCGTCATTTACGGCAAATATTATCAACACAACTATGTTCTGTCAGTTCTGAAAACAATGAATGTCATCAGTTTAACCTTTGAAATGAGAAAGTTGTTAACTGGCAGTAGCACGTTTTTAGGGGGAATATAAGGTGATGTCAGAAAAATGAAAATTAATGGTTCCAATTGAAAGACAATAAATTTAAACTAAATGAAGCAGTAATAATTCAAATGCATAACGTAAAGTTTAGCCATGCCATTCCTTTTTCTTACACAAAATGAATTAAAGGTGTTCACACAAAATGGCCGCCAATGGATTTTATGTGAATCTTCATACTTTGTCCTCTGACCATGGATGATTGGCTTGTAAAATGAGATTTTTGACACTGTCAAAATAATACATTTAGCATTAACTTACACTTATCAGTGAAATATTTGAAATATAAAATTATAAAAAAACGTGCTACTGCCCCTTTAAAATAATCATCAAACAATATTCCTTGCCTGTTTGAAGGCGATGTTCTTCAAACCTCAGGCGCAAAGCATACCTGGTTACTTCTCCTTTACGTGCCTACGTTGTGACGGAGAACATATGGCGCCAATGGTATAATTCTGGCGTTCCAGAAAGTTTTCCATTAAAGCATTAATTAGACAGAGATTTGTTAGGGGGTCATGAGATATTTGACATTGTGTGATTTGAAGAAGGTTTCACCACAACTAAAAAGGGTATTTTTACTTATTCATAAACGAATAAGCTTATAAGCTGCAGTTAGATCAAATCCCCAATTTCATACTTGCATTTGGTTCGTGATTTAATTTGGCTATTGAAAAAGAAAATACATCACTCGGTAGAAAAATCTTTCGTCGAAAGTTTGACATCATATTTACATGTTTTATTCAACAATAAAATACTAAATGCAATGTCCAAAGTACAGTACCCCTGCAAACGTTCCATAGCTTTTAGCGAACCCGCTTTCGGTGACATCATCATTTTGTGTCGAGGTTTAACACCGCGTCTCAGTTACCGCAAATGCGTCCGATGGGTATCAACTTGGGCTGCATCTAGTGCCTGATTCGGAGAAAAATAACATAAAAATGTAGTCGTGCGTTAAAAAAAGACGGCTTTCAAGCGTATGAACCTGAAATTATGAGATGGCGACACATGATTCGCCTTCATGTCGACATGCAGTGGCTTACGTTTCGGTCATTTTGGTAAACTGTTTTATTTAATGAATTAAGGTCCAATCTGCTCATGGTTTGTCGCATTTAATAAGATTGTTGCTAAAAATAACACCCATATACAGTAAAAATACTTTTTTAAATATTGCAGTTTGAATCTTTGGTCTTTAAACTACATCACGTACAGTAGTCATCTAGATAGTTCGTAAACAAAGTATCAATTTAATCCTCAATTATGTTCTCAAAAGAGAAATTGTTTACTACCAAAATACTTTATGACTATTTTTATGGTTACAGGATTGGTTTAAGTTGCACTCAGTTTGGGTTTTCTTGAATAAATATGAAAAGATAGATCAGAATATTTTGTAAATCCCTAAATATGATCAATTTCTTTGTCAAATGCATATATTTTTGACATGTTTGTCTCACAAAAAGGCTTATGAGTATTTTGGAATACCAACGTAGCCTATTGTGCGTCAGTTTGACTGTTTATTTTGCTTCATGTTTATTTCACCTACAGAGATTTTCTATCAGTGATAAATTATACTTTTCCGCCTGTCCGTACCATGTCCCTGTTAGTTTGTCCTTGCACATCTTTTTTACATCAAAGTGTATCCTTTACACGATTCTTAAAGGGGCAGTAGCACGTTTTTAGGGGGAATAAAAGGTGATGTCAGGAAAATGAAAATTAATTGTTTCAATTGAAAGACAGTGTATTTAAACGAAATGGAGCAGTAATAATTCAAACATATAATGTAAATTTTAGCCATGTGATTGCTTTTTCTTACAAAAAAGGTGTTCATACAAAATGACCGCAAATGAATTTTATGTGATTCTTCATACTTTGTCATCTGACTATGGATGATTGGCTTGTGTAATGAGATTTTTGACAATGTCAAAAAAATACATTTAGTATGAACTTCCAATTTTCAGTGAGAAGTTTAAGATATAGATTATAAAAAAACGTGCTACTGTCCCTTTAAAGTTACAGTTTGTCACATTTGCTATATTCATAGTGAAAAGGGATTGTTTTTTTTCTATATTAAACTCCTATAACAGTTTTCACGCAGCTTGGGAACGTTTTAGAACATTTAATCTTTCAAGACTAGGGCATTTAATTCTTACAAAATAATGTTTTCAAGCATCTTTTAAGTTTCTCTTTCGATCATAAGAATAAAAAACACTAGAAAGATGCAATCTTTCTGTTTGAACCTCCTAAGTACTATTAAAAGTCTGAATTTTTTAAGTTTTGATTTTGACCCCATACCCTTTGGGTTATGTCAGAAATGTCTCAACATACATGTAACGTGAATATGAAGAGTTGATATGAACTCTATATTGATCTTAGCTATTGGGTGTTAGGTATTTTGAAAAACATTGTGACCACTTTCCAAAAGCATGACGATTTTACATTGGAAATGTCTGTTCAGCAGCTATATGACATTCTCTCCCCACAGAGGCAGATCTAGTCAAGAAATTTTGATACAGCCTCTGTTATATTACGCCGAAATCTGTTGGTTCCGGCAGTATCCCCTGGCGGAAAGAATTGCACCACAATCCATTTGAATATCTTTATCAAATGACATCGTTTCTCGAATTGAAAGGGTGGTTCATATCAGAAAGCTTTTGACATCATTTAGTAGCCAAAATGATTATTTAAGAACAGCGTCGCTGATTGCACAACTAACTTTGATTGCCTCCAATCAGTCGTATCCCATTCTATCACACAAACTCCGGAACCCCAGGATTCGGTGTAATATAACAGAGGCTGTATCAACATTTCATGACTTGATCTGCCTTTGTGGGAAGAGAATGCCGTATGAGGGTTCCTCAGGTTATCGTGTTTCACTTGGTATTTTTTATTTCCATCCTGTCTCAGGGAACTAACGTTACGCTAACTCCACTTATCTGTACCCTGGGTTCAGAAGCTAGATTCGCTCGTGCGGCCCGACTTGGGAAGTAGCCAATCAAATCAATTTCTCGCCACCTTTTCGATAATATTTCAACGAGAAAATGATTTGATTGGCTATATCCCAAGTCGGGCCGCGAGAGCGACTCTTACTTCTGAGCCCAGGGTACAGATAATTGGAGTTAGCCCTGATCCTTAGTTGTAGAATATAATATCAATAATTCAGTGCTAAATGTTGCCTGTCATAGTTTGTATGAACATTTGGAAATGTTATCTGGAAGCTTAAAGGGGCAGTAGCACGTTTTTTGATAATTTTATATTTACAAATTTTCACTGATAATTGAAAGTTATTGCTAAATGTATTATATTGACAGTGTCAATAATCTCATTAGACAAGCCAATCATCCATAGTCAGAGGACAAAGTATGAACATTCACATAAAAGCCATTGGCGGCCATTTTTGTGTGAACACCTTTAATTCATTTTGTGTAAGAAAAAGCAATCGCATGGCTAAACTAAATGTTATATATTTGAATTATTACTGCTCCATTTAGTTTAAATACATTGTCTTTCAATTGGAACCATTTATTTCATTTTCCTGACATCACCTTATGTTCCCTGTAATAACGTGCTACTGCCCCTTTAACTGTTGCAGAAATTGATTTTAAAGGTAAGGTGATAGTTACATGGCTGGTCTAATGATTTGTATTCCAGTTTGTTCCAGTGGTATGCTATTTAAAATCTTATCCATTTTTCATAAAGAAGCATATAAAATAACAAGTTTGGAATGACTCATCAACACAAGAGTTTATTAAAGTTGGTAATTGTGCTTTATCTCGTTGTAAAAAAAATCGTGTAAGTAATAATTTGAAAATGTGTTCACGCATGTGTTCAAAAGTGATTAACAATTTCAATCCTAGTTAACACATCAGTTGCCGTTGAAACGTGACAAATAATAATTACAATAGATTTATAATTATATCCAATTATCATTCTATATTTAATCCTGTATTATCGATATAACATTTCTAATTGACGTTTGGAACGGGTTTTATTCTGATATTTCTCTTTGGGAAAATGTAGTTACCGTGCGAATAATATTAAGAAATTTTCAAACCTTAATGAAAATTATACCATGTCTGTTGAAATCTGTTTAAAGACTTTTTTGGCGTGGGCCCCACGCTGTTTGGTGTTCATATTAAAATGTTTTATTTGCATATATTCATCGAAATTGTTTTCAGAAGATGGATTTGCTCGCCAAATTTATCTCCAAAACTATTTTTTTTAAACTTTCGTTTTACCTTTAGTACATACATACCTTTAGCCATTAATATAGGTTTAATCATTTAGCCATCAAATGATAAGAATATAATCGTCAAATCGTTTGCTTTTCACATATTATGAGTTTACTGTTTGAAAGGGTTTTGTGTGACAGAAAAAGGGAGTTGACGTTGGGCAGATATGGATTTTTCTATAACTACAACCTGAGTTATTCTCTTCCCACAAAGGCTATTCAGATATTTTCGTCTTCTGTTACAAGTGTGACGTGTATCTCTTATTTTAGAAATTTTGTAACAATGATATCGTTTATCTCTTATCCAACAATATCGAACCATTTACTTTGAACCAATAATGTAACTATATAATGTGAGACATATACCATGTCAAGCCTGGTGAACTACACAGGACGAATGTTTTAAAGGGTCAGTGGATCCATTTAAGATTTACTATAAAGATTATTCTGAACATAAAGAAGAATAAATGATCAATAAAATTAGTCATAACCTGTTCCGACTATTTTCTCTATTTTTGAAAATATTTTCTTTAATCTCAAAACACCATCTTTATCGCAAATAAATGTGCTAAAACAATTGATCCTTCTCTGGTGTCTATATTTCATACGCGACCGAGATAATTGTTATAACTAAACAAACAAACACATTATAAATAAAGATCATTAACAAAAGTAACACCGGAAGAGTTTTGATGATTTATGTGATCACCTTTCTTCCAAAAGCCTAATCTTTTTCGGACAACCATCAACAAATAGTTCTGATACACCTTCTACAAAAATGAAGCAGTCACAAAATCCTTTCATCTCAGAAATTCCTACGTAAAGAAGTTCGGTCTTAAAATTCTTATAACTAACGGTCATGTTACAATACCAAAATAAAAATTGCGTTTGTAGAATTTCCAGGATTCATTTGGTATATATACTCGCAATTGTAATCCTTAAAGCAACGAGTCCCGGAGAATTTACAAACGCAAATATTGAACTTCTAAGTGTTGTTAAATCATCGCCATACCACCTTGGCAATTACCGTTATTCTTAATCGTTTATAGTTGTTAATGTCATTTAGCATTTTCAACTAATGAAAGTTTAGTGGTTAAAGCCCCTTATCATACTTGCATGCGGTTCGTGGTGAAAATTTGTTATTGAGAATCGAAAGTTTGATATCACATTCACAAGTTTAAATCAACAATAAAATACTTAATTCGACTTTCAAAAGAACAGTACCCCTGCAAAAGTGCCATAGCTCTTAACGAACACACTTTCGGTGACATCATCATTATGTGTGTAGGTTTTACAACGCGGCTCAGTAACGGCAATTGCGTCCGATGGGTATCAACTTGGGCGGCAACTAGAGCCTGATTCGGAGAAAAAGAAAAGAATATGTAGCTGTGCGCGACAAGGACGGCTTGCAGGCGTATATACAGGAACGGACATTGTAAATAGCCACATCGCCTTCATGTCGACTTGTAGGGGCTTACGTTTCGGTCAGTTTGGTAACCTGTTTCCTATTTAATGAATCTTGATCCGATCTGCTCATGGTTGGTCGCTAAATCTTGCTAAAAATACCACGAATACAGTAAAAATATACTTTATAAAATATTACAGTTTGATAATGGATCTTAATGTACGACCATTGAGGAATCGAATAGCTCTGATTCTCTTGTCGTTGGTCACACTTTAATCCATGAATGATGAATGAACATACATGTATGTTGTATATCTATTTATTTTGTATGGGAGAGGTATTCAGATAGGCTTTATAGCCTGTTTACCAATCCCTTTCTTTTGAAATAAATATTGTTTAAACCACACTTTAATTACTTACATGGTGCAACACATACCTACAGCATTTGACGTCCATTGCGTCACTTTAGATATCGTTGACGGTAGTTTACTTTCTCTCCCCTTAGAGGCAGATCAAGTCATGATATGTTGATACAGCCTCTGTTTTATTACGCCGAGTTTGTGGGATAAAATGTGAGATGCCTGATTGGAGCAATCACAGTTAGTTATGCAACCAGCGGCGCTGTTCTTAAATCATCCCTTGGCTATTAAATCATGGCAAAGGCATTGTGAAATGAACCACCCTTTCCATGCGAGAAGCATTTTCAGTTGATAAAGAAATTCAAATGGATTGTGGTGCAATTTTTTCTGCTAGGGGAAACTGCCTGAACCCACGGATTTCGTCGTAATAGAACAGAGGCTGTTTCAACATTTAATGACTTGATCTGCCTCTGTGGATATCGGTCTCCATACATTAACTGCTGTTTTTGGCTTTTCCAATATCTTCACAGCCTGTCTGTATTTTGAAAACAAAATGTCAAAAGAAATTCAGGAACTGTGTCGGTTCTTCTTAAGTCGTTTTTGACGGTTAACATTCAGGAGTTAACCATGATTTTGTGGAACTACTTTTGATGTTTTAAGTGTGTTTTCACAATGGTGATGACCGTGAATAGATTATAAAAAGTTAGAGATTTGCGTCATGTGACTGTGCATCAACAGCAGAGTCACGTGGTTTTCACATTTTGCATTTCTTTTCAAAAATTCTTGAGAATTTGTACAAATACAAGTTCCAAAACAAATGTTTAGGAATAAGGCACCTTTAATGCGATGTTTAATATCAACATGTAACTAAAATGTCTATTAATGCTTTTAGTCCTAAAAGTGATAATTTTCTTTTGCCCACGAGTTTTTTTATTTCAGACATGATGACTTCGCATTTATTAAAAACACTTGCTTGTTTTGAAATAAATAACATGTACACTTATCAAGCTGAAGTGCATCCTGCCTCAGGGTACGAACGTTACGCTAACTCCACTAATCTGTACCCTGGGCTCAGAAGCTAGATTCGCTCGCGCGGCCCGACTTGGGTTGTAGCCAATCAAATCATTTTCTCGTTGAAATTTTATCGAGAAGGTGGCGAGAAAATGACTTGATTGGCTAAATCGCCGCCCGAGCGAATCTAGCTTCTGAGCCCAGGGTACAGATTAGTGGAGCAAGCGTAACGCTCGTACCCTGAGACAGGATGGCTGAAGTGAAAATAAAGTAAAAGATCAATGTAGGTGTTATCCAATTTGTCATTTGATATTAATTTTACGTCAACAGACCACGCGCCGTGATGTGTGATAGATGAGTTTCGTCTAGTATTTGTTTATGTGTTATTTGATACGCTTGTAGTTATTTAAAGCCAAACAATAAGTCTTAATCATCAGAAAATAAGCAGTCTTAAACAGGAAGTATTTATTCTTTGGTAGACCGCTATAATTCATATTCACAATGCTGTATGCTGACTTTATATAAAGTTCTGGGCCTAGATTTTCAAAGCTCTCTTAGTGCTAAGATAGTCGTTGGCCTATGTTAATGTAAGGTACTTACGTATGTATGGTACGACTGTCTTAGCACTAAGAGAGCTTCGAAAGTCCTGGGCCCGGTCTATATGTCATAATCTATTTTAATACCTTTTTTTTACGTATGTATGGTGCAACTGTCTTAGCACTAAGAGAGCTTCGAAAGTCCTGGGCCCGGTCTATATGTCATAATCTATCTTAATACCTTTTTTTTACCTTTTCTTGATGTACCTATCCATTACCAATCTGTTTACCTGTATTTTCAAACTGTGTATGTGTAAATACTGTGCAAATCATGTTTGTAACATTGTTATGAAATGAACTGATTAAATGCATTGTATGATGGAGAAGAACCCACATCGATTTTTATGACCTTTTTGAATATTTTTATTTAAAAAACAATTTTAAAACAGACTTTTTAAAAACTCAACATTTGGAAATCAGAGATCGTCGATTTGTAAATAATTAAGGAAAAAGATTTCACAAGTGCTATCCTTATGTCGTTAAATGTTCATCTTACAATTGTGGAAAAGTTGTTATTTAATTTGAGAAACGTCAAATTTTGGATCATATAATTCAATCGTTTATTTTATTTTAACAGAATGTTGTTCTAACGAAGTGCGATTCGTCTATTTTATTGCAATGTTTTAACATCACCATAAAACAAATTAAACATGAACTTGGTGAAGAAGCGTCAGCATAACTTAAAGGGGCAGTAGCACGTTTTTGGATAATTTTATATTTTCAATTTTCACTGATAATTGTACGTTAATGCTAAATGAATTATTTTGATAGTGTCAAAAATCTCATAACACAAACGAATTATCCATAGTCAGAGGACAAATTATGAAGATTCACCTAAAATCCATGGGCGGCCATTTTGTGTGAACACCTTTTGTGTAAGAAAAAGGAATTGCATGGCTAAACTTTACCTTCAATATTTGAATTAGTACTTCTCCATTTAGTTTAAATGCATTGTCCTTCAATTGGAATCATTAATTTTCATTTTCCTTACATCACCTTATATTACCTCTAAAAACGTGCTACTGTCCCTTTAAAACATAAATGTAACAACTAAGGCCTGATACAATAAACCTTATGTAACAGAGACGTCATCATCATCATCACCATCATCATCATCATCATCATCATCATCATCATCACCAAGTGTCTGCAGCAAGGCATAAAACTGACAGTTTAGGCTTTGGTTGTAGGAAGATGAGCTATGCCTTGTTTTTCTCAACTGTTTCTCAAAAGTGATACATTACTTTCTATTCTATATGTGGCTCACCGTACTATGGTTCGAATTAAAATCATGTCGCAGAACCGATATTAAAGTATGAATGAGTAAGAATTAAAGAATAGACTCCGAAAACTCGTCATAAGTTGCGCACGAGGTTTAGTCTAATGACGGGTACCTAAATTCGAAACCGGTTTGAGTCAACGCACAACTTGCACGTGAACCTCGCAACACGCGTCCCTGTTTACTATTGACGATTTTTTGCCTAATGACGACTTACAAAAAGCAATCTCGTAAGCTCAATGTCATTTTCAACAGCTACGCTCAAGGAACAACACCGTTGCTGAAAATGCGCACCAAGAAAAAGCATGTTATACCATAAATTGTGACATTTGTAAGTTGATGTTGGTTTCATTTTACTAATTCAATTTTGTTATTTTACTACTATTCACTACTAACATAATCTTTTAAATAGAATACTCTATACGCAATTCTATAAAGTAGACGTGAAATTGACAATTTTCTTATTCTAAAAGAACAAATATGTTTTTTTTACTAAACGATGTTCACCACTTAAATAGGAATTGTAAGTCATACATTAAATCGTTACGAAAGATAATCACGGATATAGAAAAAACATGGTTTTTGGCGTGCATTTTTATGTTACTAAACGAACTTGAACGTCTACATGTGATGAAATAACAATTATCCTACCTCATGTAAGAATCTCGATCTCTGATTGGTTCACGTGACCCTGGATAACTGCTGATATCACCCTCTTGAGCGAATGATAAATTATTTATACCCCGCCATGAAAAAAGCGTGCAGATTGAGCTTCTTGAAAAGTATGTTTCGTTGAATACATTGATGTTACCTTTGCTCAAATAATATGTAGCTTTATGCAAACTAAAGTCAAAGTAATTGCAAGCTATATAAATGCAAAAAGACATACATGTATATTGCCATAATTAGCTTATTAATCTAAAATTTGGTGTTTAAAATGTTTCTCGTCGAAAAAAATGTCAATATTGTGTCGCGGCTTTCTTGATCATTGCATGTGAGAATCGGTTCACATTTATTCGAAATATCAGTATTCACTCACTGTTTCGTTGTGTGTCTTGTCAAAGTCGTTTAACATCGAAATTATGCTTCAGGAACTGTGTTTATAAAAAGAAATGTCTCTGACTAAGCGAGGCACTGACACGATTGATGATGTAGTTTTCAAAACAACACTTCCGGTTTGTGACCCTGACCTTTGTCATGTGCCTAAGCAGTTTTTAACCTTTTAAAATATGCGTTGTGTTTAAACATTCGGTAAGATAAATTCGTTATAACATTGATTAGCGGGTTACATAGGTATTTATTTTTCCCTTAAAAGGCTTTATGGAACGCGCGTTCCGCTCGTTGCATAAAACCTTTCGCGGAAATAATAAATACCTATGCAACCCGCTAAGCAATGTTATAACTTATAATGTTTTTCACAAGAAGGCCAAGTGATGCATTACATATATAATAATTCTCAACAAATTAGCATATTTAAAACATTTAGAGACATGATTTAGTCCATGTCAATAGAGATTAAACAAACCTTCAAAGCAATTTGCACGTGCGTTGTCACAGCAACTGTGACCTTGACATCCGGAAATTCAACAAACGAGCTCGTCAGAAACAGCAGTTTGTAACAGGCGCTATATTTTAGGATTGAATAACAAACGTGATTTTTAAAAATCATTGTATGTTTTAATGCCATCAGATGTATAACTATCAGGGAACAGATAATAAATAAATAGTGTATAGTTTGCATGACAGTATTTAGATTAACAGCTAATTAACATTATATTTAAAATTATTACAAGGTGTCAAAAAGGCGATTTACTCTCCTGTCAATCTTTCAAAAACACCTTACTGAACAAAATGACTATTAAGCATTAAATTGTCAACTCTGAACCATGTTAAGAATATGTATGTCAAATTGAATGTATTTCATCATGTTTTTTAGAGTAAGTTCCCTTTTTCTATTGCGTTTTGCTATTCACTACGTTAACCGGAAGGTTGTGGGGTTAAGGGGCCCAAAGATTTGAGAGGCAGTGCTGAGGTTTCATTTTTAAAAACAATAAAACTCTCACAGACTGTAGTGACTGTTCTTCCCTCAAATTCCAGCTTACAACCCATTTCTCGAGAGAGGCTTTCCAACTGCATTCTCTCCCCACAGAGGCAGATCAAGTCATGTTGATACAGCCTGTTCTAAAACACCGAAATCCTTGGGTTCCGGCAGTTTCTCCTGGCGAAAAACAATTGCATTACAATCCATTTAAATGTCTTTATCAAATAACAACGCTTCTCACATGGAAAGGGTGGTTCGAATCACAATGCTTTTGTCATGATTCAGTAGCCAAAATGATGATTTTAGAATAACGTCGCTGATTGCACAACTAACATTGATTGCCTCCAATCAGGCATCTCCCATTCTATCCCACAAAGTCGGTGTAATAGAACAGAGGCTGTGCAACATTTCATGACTTGATCTTCCTCTGTGGGGAGAGAATGTTCCAACTGTGACTGTTTCATATTTCCTCTATGTGGCATTTTTAAATATGTTATGATGATGATGATGATGAATATGACATTAACTGATGAAAGTTAGGTTGCCATTTCTAAGACCAAGGACTTGGTAAGCTACACAAATGTTGTTTCTGAGGCCCGATGTTTGTAACGAACTCTTTTTCGATGGGCAGTAAAACAGTTGGATTAGACGAGTTGTATGCGAAATTTTTCACTCTAATTGCCCATGTTAACAATAGATTTGTTTTCAATGAAGGTCTGAAGGTTTTAAATCACTTAAATCAATCAGAGTTTTGCCTTTCATGCTGATTGATTTTGTATTTTACACGAGTGTCAAATCACGAAGTAAAGTCCGAGGCTGCATTTATAACCAACATTGATGATTGGTTTGTTTAATGAGAGTTTTGACACTAAAAGGTATATTTAGCATAAATGTACAATCATCAGTGAAAAGTTGAAAATATGAAATTTAAAAAAACGTGCTACTGCCCCTTTAAAACATCAAAGACGATTTGCTTAAGATTAACTGAAAGGCTGATACTGATAGACTGAATCTGAACGTATGTCTTAATTGATAAAATTGAAAATCAGTTTACCTTTAGACACTGAAGTTCAGTAAATTATTTTAATTCTATGGTTTATTTAAAGAAGCAAAGTGTTTGATATTATTCAATGGAGTTAAAATAAACTTTGTGCAACAACAAAATACATGAGGCATAGAATGTATATATGTAGATTTAATACATGTTTTGGGATAATACATATGAAAATATATATTTGGGGGCTGGCTCGGATTTAAACATTAAAGAGAGCAGGCCGTAATGAAATCCTTAAGTTGTTAGAAACTGAAGGTGTGATATAGGCATGTGCCTTGGGGGACGGAAGATATTTGTAAAAAAAATAGCTGAATGCCCGAGCACATTTTTATATTATTGGGGAAAAGAGTTAACACTGTTAGATTCCAATGTGAATGGTTTATTAGAGATTGTTTTAATATTATAAACACTTACCCCTGGGTTTATTGCCTTTGAATGTAGCGAACGATTGTCAGAAGTCTCTCACAGCAATTCATATAATGAAATTGCATCAATCTAGTTAAAACAAGCTGGAATGTATACGGTCCCTAAGTCCTCACGTTACGTCATATATGGAATAAAAACTGGCTGATCTCTTTGAATCGGGCGTCGTTAGGATTTATATTGCATTTTACACATTATGAGCATACATATCAATCATTTAATGTATGACTTATTTGACATAAACATTACAGCTAGTTTTAACTAGATTTACAGATTTTAACAGCTTGTATTAACTAGATTGTCGGATTCAAAGGGATCAGCCAGTTCTTTTTTCATTGGCTGATTTCCGCGCATGCGTGACACGGACCAGGTGGGTTAGTAGCTAGATGTAACGTGAGGACTTAGGGGAAGTATAAATAACAGCTAGTTTTAACTAGTTTGAAATTGCATATGCACCTGTGTTGTCACAAACAGGGAAGCAATATATCAGTTGTTTAAAAGGATGCACATATTTATATTCTGGAAATAACTTTTAAAACTAAACACGAAATAATAAAACCTTGCATTATTGCCGCAGATACAAATATTTAAAATTTATTATTTAAGAAAATCCAAAAGTGGAATATTAATATAACTCTAACGATGTTTCTGTGTAGAAAAATATCATAGTTAGATAATCCTCAAGAAGACGTGCTGTTATGAAGAAGTCAGATTTCCGTGCTCGCTTACGAGCAAAATAGACGTGATCATACAACATACGCAATTCTGGGGTGGTGCACAAATGACACAGACTAACATCATGTCCTAAAAAGCAAAGTTAACAGAGTTATGAATTTTAAAACAAAATCTGTTCACATTTTTGAAAAACTCTCTCTCTAGACGAAAAAAAGGTCACACAAGGCTTTTCCCTTTCTCCCTGATCTGTCTACTCTCTCTCTCTCTCTCTCTCTCTCTCTCTCTCTCTCTCTCTCTCTCTCTCTCTCTCTCTCTCTCTCTCTCTCTCTCTCTGGATGGCAACATACCCGTGTTTAATGACTGAAATATTGTTCAAAACACCAACTCACTCACTCACTGGTTGAAGAAAAAAGCGGTATGATGCCTTCGATCTAGTGGATATCAGTAAATTCTGATCTGGTGGATACAAATAGCAGGATGAAGAAATTATGGTTCATATTTATGCGTTTAGTCGATATGTTGAGTGTGTGTGTGTTTGTGTGTGTGTGAGTGTGCTGATGTTTGAATTATGCTGGTGTAACATAAGCCTGTTAGGCTTGATATTGGTTTTAAAAAGTGATTTTTAAATGTCGTAATATGCTTTTATAACTAAACTGAAGCACAAAAGAAACGTCACCTTGTTTGTTTTCAAAATAACTAAAAAGCAAATCTTCACTTATTGAGCGTTCGATTTGTATCTTGACGAAGAATGTTTTTATAACGTATATTACAAGTTTCACTGACATCATCCAAAACGAAATTAGTTTCAATGGCACCTGAAGTACAAACTGTTGATTGTCCTGTATTCGATCAGTAAACAATGTTTTCAAAATTGTTTATTAAACGTTATTTTTCTGCTCATTATCGGTGTTAAGGCTTCACGAGAAGCCACAAAATATTAATTGTCAAGCATGCAACATTAAAGGGCACTAAAACTTTATTAATTTCCTAAAATGTCACCTTTTCCTTTTCAGTACTGTCAACATGTCATTTTGTTGTTTTTCATTAAGGAGCTACTTTTGAATGAAACTAGCCTTTTATTCCCATCTGTTTGACAGAGTAGTATATTCTCTGATCCGAAACAGACATTTCTGCCCTTCCAACGTTCCACAGATTCTCACAATAAGGGTCTCCGGAGGTCATTTCAACACTTTCCATAATGACCTTGACAGGTCAGAGGGAGTTGAATATTCAGCGACGTCATCTCATGATAACATTCATTCCAATGCTAGCATGATACAAACTATTTTCCAGTTTATGACGTCACTATGAGAAATGTCTTCATGGCTCGAAGCAGCCGTAAAATGAACTCTTCCCTTAGGGTTATCACCCTTGGAAACAAGATTTTTGATGAGTTTGACGTCTGAACAACACGTCTGTTGTGATTAACTTGATACCACCTATGACTATTGGCATTGATAACGATCTTTGAATTGAGAGTTGACATTTCCCTCCCCAGCAAACGATCCAAACATCCTTTTAACTGTTAATTGTAGTTTGATGGGTGTTCTCTTTTTCTTACATATTGATGTCATATGAAAGATCAATTCTACACCAAAATTATGCCCTAATTGCATGCACATTATTTTTTAAAGAAAATACAATTTTTGGTGCAAATTGTGTATTTTTTACCCAAAATTATATTGTGGAACCATGTTGGCGCAGTGCATCATTATTCTGCATTAATTAGACATATTTTACCAGTCTTGGTAAAAATATCGTCATGAATCAGAGAAATATTGTAAAAGGTAGAACGGTGACGTTTCTTTTGTGCTTCAGTATACATGTGACACGTTAATAAAATTTATTTCTTCTTCTCCTTCGGTACGTCACCCTGTTGCCCTTTAATGGTCAAAGGGTCATTTAGCTACAGACACATCAGATCTTCCACGGTAAAAAAAGAACACTTTTTTTCATCGATGCAATTTTATTGAGCACCATAAACCTGGTCATAAATAAATAGAATTAGCTTTATGATTACGATATGTTAGTAAGAATGATAAGTTATGGTAGACACAAGTATTTCTGCAATTGTCTGTCAACGGATATGGATTTCTTATCAAATCAAAACCACAATATAGTGAATCTATCACACAATAAGTAGATTGTTTCTTACACAATGCTTGTTTAAACTTAGGAAGATTTACCCAGATGCTGTACCACATATGATAAAATTGCAAATGGCAAGATTTCAAGATAAGCATGTTACGGATGACCATCTGTCAAAGAGACCTTTTTAGTTTTTGATTAGACTTAAATGGTTGACCATCTTGAACCAGATTAGGAAATGACTATAATAGCAAGTTCCCAAATATATTCACTTATTTATAAACCTCTTAACAGAAATCTAATTTTGAAAGAACCCTATCTTTTCAAAGAAAACATATAAACTTTTAATCAAGATTGTGGTCAACGTGGATTTTATCATAAATGGAGTTAAGTGATATACGTACTAACCAAACAAATTTCATTTGAAAATTGAATTTGTTATATTTTAGACAAAAGATGCTCGGCACTTAGATTTACTTATATTTAAATGTTTTAACAAGATATCTTAATATCATTCGATAAGCATGACCATAACCTTAAATTTGACCTCTGACAATGGTCAATGACCCTAATTACGAAGTCTTGCCCTTCTATCTTTACTAATCTTGCTCCTCATTCTCTTTCTTACCAACTATATAGAAATAACCAAGGCTTTCAAATCAGCATGTGAGCATCAACAGTCAAACGAGCTTGATACATAGAGTACATACACATGATACAATACATAACCTCCTTATAAGTCTGTCAACACAAGGAACTTCACATATAGTTCAAAGTCTATCGCTTGATTCTTGTCCTTGTGAATCTCCTAGTGTGAGCATAAGATATGATGTCACGATCAAGAGAAACTAAGACTCCAGTAGAAGTTTAAAGACCTGTACAAGGCATACAATACATAAATACAGGTACAGTTCAATGTCATACTCATTCCTGTTCCTGTAACAGCGCGTTTCATGTTCCTGTAAGATTCTTTGATTGAAATTCTAGAATTGAAATCCTTTTTGAATTGTGGGTTGCTTTGGTTCTCTTCAGGAATGTTAAAAGCATCAAATACTATTTGAGATACACTTCAGAGTCAACTTCGTTGGACCGGGTAAGAAAAAACGACCCTTGACCAATAGAACACGTTGTAGCCTGCAAAGGTACGTTTACGCCTAGGGATACAGATGAAGTAGCAAGTGTGTCTCGGATCATGTAGAAAGTCTTGTCATCTTTGTTGATATTCCTGTTTAAGACGAGAGTTCTCAGTGGTACTCTTTGAGTAGTTGAAAGCATCAAAACCTAATAACAGTCAAGATATTCTTGTTCCTTGCCAAAGACATTTCCAGGAATGCTTGATTTCAGCCAGACTGGAAGCAACTGATTAGATCAGTGGGCTTCTCGTTGCTCTTAATCCCCCGACGTGGAGATAGAAAAATGAGTTAAATTTTCGAGGGTTTGAAGCAAGCTGCGAGGACGGGGTGGAGGGATTGTTGACTGCGGCGGGAGAAGGGGGTAGTGTGGTGGGGGGCGTGGCCGGCGTCACCCCTCCGCTAGTCCGAAACTGTGTTCGCAGATGATCCTGAAAAATAATTGTTAATATGTTAATGGGCAGATATATATAGATGTATTTATTCTGTATTTCGGTCTTAGGTCCCAAACGCTAAGGGGGTCTGTGACCAATTGTTAAAATATTAAACTATATAATCGACCTTCGCGGAAAATAATTCATTTACTGTTTTATCTGATTATGCAATTGTAATTGTGTCTGTTGGGGATACAGCTCAGTGGTAGACTGTCCGCTTGTCACCCGGAAGACCGGGGTTCGAATCCCGGTGGCGTCATACCAAAAGACGTTAAAAGATGGTAGTTGTTACTGTATTGCTTGACACTCAGCATTGTAAAGACAGAACAACACATTAACTATGCGTGCTAAGGCACAACCCGAATTTTCAATGTGTATGTATGTACTGAGGACAATAGTGTTATTATTAGTATTATCTTATGTCACTGAACATAGGTTAACAATGATAGTAAGTCATTTGAATAAACAAGTCAGACATATAAAGAAACAACAATATCAAAAAGGATTTGATCAGTGAAACATTAAAGCCATTATCCAGCAGTACAATACTGTCCCTCGAATCGAGGTCTGTGCGAATAGGATCATATCATATCATAGAATAAGGTCGTTCTAAATAGACCAATTAGATATAGATATTTGAACTATTTTGGCAGGACTGCATTCTATCTGTTATATGGCATTCATGATGGCATTCTATAACTTATAAACATCGGATCGTTTATGATATGCTTGAATAGTATCATTCAAAAGATCCATTTTGTTTTGTTTTTGCATCGTACATGATTTGCTTGCATCTATCATTCAAACAGCCCTTGTCTTTATTTTGAATTTTGTTCAGATGGTTAAGGAGTTCTTGCCCCAAAGTAATGTAGTCGTTAACATTCCTTTTTTTTAATTATTATTTTCCATATTTTGTGATACAGGCATTTACATCATTCAAAAGAAACATATAACATATAGTTTCCCATATAACCATTCATAGTTAATATGTACAAATTCAGAAGGTGGCCGATTTATTTTCCAAGTAGTAAATGTAATGTTGACCAATATTTAAAAAACATTTCTTCAGATTCTGTTGACAAAAATACATATCTTGACATATCATAGTAACGTCTAATTTCACGCTTTATGTATTCTAACTTGGGTATAAAACCCTTCATACTGCATCTATAAATATATTGTTTGACGAGTAAAATGATTGCATTAACAGGATTATTGTTTTTTCCTTTCATTCCCAAAATGATTATTTTGTTTGTAAATTTAAGTTTACATTCCGGTATGTTTGTTTCTGACCTTGTGAAATGAGTTTGTTGAAGAATAACATGTTATTGATGACTAGTTGCAATAGATTACATAAACATGAATTTAAGTGATTTGTTTTTTAATTTATGTGAAAAACATTCCATCATGTTAAAAACAAATCCCAAGAAAGTCATAAAGTGTTTAAATGATCACTGACCATTATATTACATATTGGATAATATGTTTTATGCGTTTTCGTGTAAAGAAAGAGAATGGCAAATTGACAGGAGTTTTTCTCTTTAAGTCATGCCATGCAGAAAAGTCTTGGTAATGAGTTTAATCAATGAGTTTCTTTATACGGCACACTGGTATCAAGGGGTCACGCTTTGCATCAATAGTCACCGTGAGCCGATCATGTTCAGAAACAGATTTAGAAGTGGTCTCTAACTTCCTGGAATGGCTATATGATGTTTTCGATTAGCTTATTATAGTGTGTCGTGGAAGGGTCCTTATGGTGCCAATAATGGTCTTAGGGGCGGCCTTGATTAACATCGCTACTGGAATATTCTGTCAATACCCTTACACAACATATTACATAATGCCGTTATCACATCCTTGCTAGAATGATGTATACATAAACTTTCCCCTTCCTTCACATCAGACAATCTCAAACCAGTGATAGTGAGCACAGTGTTGTCTTATTATTTCACTTAATCAAGTACTTCAATTGTAAAGACAGGAATACTGTATTTCGTCAACTATACCGAGCCTACTCTTCAGCGAACTATATCTGAACTTGATGATTCAATCAATCAATCAATCATTGTTTATTGTACGAAAGGCCATAGGCCCGTATACAGACGAGTAACATACTTCTCATAAGACATTATAAAATATATAAGGCTATTTACAACATGATTTGCGTAATATTAAAGCATGGTGAATATAAAGTGCAATTTTAAATTAAAGAATAGGTTCTTTGCAAGATAACAGCTTCTTGAAAGAATAAATGGTATTGAAACTTGACGGTGGTAGATATTTAGCTCTAAGCTGATCATAAATAGGGCAGACGTATAGAAAGTGGTACACAGTTTCGACGCCGTTGTTACAAATTTTACATCTTCTTGCTAATTTCTCAATACCGAGGATCTACCATTACTCACTCGAAGATCGTTCAGAATCAGAAATCAGAAAGCCTTTGGAGGTAACCATTATTTGTCAAAAAGGGTCGATGCTACGACTAACCACGAACTTTTGCGCAATGCAAGGTCTGAATTCCCTAGTGATTAAGAAAGACGCAATTTTTAGATGAAATCAAACCATAACAAATTTTATGTAAAGTGGCTTATGTATCATCCACTTTTTACTGAAAGCTCTTAACTTGTTAGCATGCTGATTCTTTCAGCTTATCAGTTTGTTGCTTTTTACAAACAAATGTTGTGGTCTTCACTTATACCTTCTTTTATGCTTGTGTGTGTGTATAAGTTGTGATGTATTTAAAAAAGAAAAACCTGAATCATGTATAAATATTTACATTTGTGTTTTCAAACCTACAACGGCAAGGAATCCCCCTGACTCCTTGACTGTTATGTAACCAGGGATTCATGAATAAAATATAGATTAAGAAAATAATTTTTAGATGAAATTGGTGGAAACATGGATCAAAGCATGATTACTCACCTCTAGCCTGCCAAGTAGACTATCGCTGGCCGGTCGGGCACAGTATCTCTCAAGCATGGACAGGCTACAGACGTTATGGCAACATTCCTCCACAATTCCTCGCATGGTGTGGCTCCGGCGGTGTCGTCCTGTTCGCCTTGTTACTAAAGGTACCCCTGAATCAGATACCATAGGGTAAACACATGGTACCGTGTAACAGATATTAACAAATGCCTGATAAGTAGTAAATAGTCACCTATGCTGAGGTTGATACGGGAAATATCACCTAAATGTATGACGTCACGAAAGGATGGATATCTCATAACTCCCTAGGTCGATATCTAGATATCAACCTCCGATGACGTCACCTCAGGTTGATATGGGATTTAACCTGTTAGCTGTTCAATAGGCCATATCATCCCTAGGTGTGTATGTATATTAGGTTATATACATCTTTGAGGTTGATATGGGATATATAGCCCGAGGCGAAGCCGAGGGCTTTATATCCCATATCAACCGAAAAGGAGTATATAGCCGTCTTACACAACACGGGACATCATTTTAGAACTTATTTTTCTATTTTGTTAAAAAAGATTTTAAAATAATTAGAAAAAAACAGTATTTTTCAGGCTGAAGTAATCCACCCCGCGTTGTGTAAGATTAAGATACATAGGGATTTAAAAGAAAATGACTTATGGTACTCATAAAGGGTTAAATTAACATACCAACGAATTCATTCAGGAGGTAAAAATACCATAAGGATAATGAGTTCTGTTTTGTTGTTTAAAGGGGCAGTAGCACGTTTTTTGATGATTTTATATTCTAAAATGTTCACTGTTAATTGTACGTTAATGCTAAATGTATTATTTTGACAGTGTCATAAATCTCATTACACAAGTCAATCAGCCATGGTCAGAGGACAAAGTATGAAGATTTACATAGAATCCTTTGGCGACCATTTTTTGTGAACACCTTTAATTCATTTTCTGTAAGAAAAAGGAATCGCATGGCTAAACTTTACAGTATGTATCAGAATTATTACTGCTCCATTTAGTTTAAATACATTGTCTTACAATTGGAACCATTAATTTTCATTTTCCTGACATCACCTTATATTCCCCCTAAAATGGGCTACTGCCCCTTTAAGATAAATCAGTATAAGTATTGTAAATCAAAGATTACCTGATCTCTTATTGACCTCCCAGTGGAAGCCACGCCCCAAACACACAAGATCGAGGGTGTCGGCAAGTTCCCGACCACACAACCTGCCCATTGCAGGGGAATTGACACTGGTAGCTGTACAAATAGCCAAACACACCGAGAGAAGTCGCAACCACATCTGTAATAGAAAATATGAATTTAAGATTTTGATAAGTTTAAAACGAATTCTTTAAATCTTATTATTTTCATGAAGATTTGTCTTTCCAGACACGTTCATGGAGGTTTCTGAAAGAAATGTGATCGTACCTCCTTCATTGTTATAAGAAACATTGCATTAGTCCCTGCTATCTGTAAAACGCATGTAGACAAGTTTAAATATGTGAGGCAAAGGTATTTTCCTATTACTTTTTGAGAGGTATTCTATCGGAACGCTTACGTTGATAATAAATAAATAATTAATAATCATTTTGTTATAGTTTGTAAACATACATTGGTCAGGTTCTTTATAAGGAATAACATCATTGAGCTAGGGACCAATGGTACGCAATAAATTGCCGATAATTTTGCATATTGCATACAGCATATTAATACGTCAAATGTAACCATCGACGATTCGCCTTACTCCGATTTTAAGCATAATGCTTGAGGCATTTAGATATTTCGGACTGGACCATTCATCCCGAGCTACATGTACGTATGTAAGTACCTATCATTTGACCAATCATCATATTGATACGTCAAATTTAACAAACTACGGCTCACCTTTTTCTGAGTTAATGCATAATGCTTTGAACTCATTGATAGGCATTTAGAAGTTGCGGACCGTACCATACACCCTAAAGTAGGTAAACTAAATATGGACATATAATAAACATAGATACATGTAGAATGTAAGGAATTGACCGTTACATGGCCAATCAGCATATTGATACGTCACATTTAACAAATTGCGACTCACATTTTTCCAATTTTAATGCATAATGCTTTGATTTCATTGATATGCATTTAGAAGTTGCGAACAGTACCATACACCCTAAAGTAGGTAAACTAAATATGGACATATAATAAACATAGATACATGTAGAATGTAAGGAATTGACCGTTACATGGCCAATCAGCATATTGATACGTCACACTTAACAAATTGCGACTCACATTTTTCCAATTTTAATGCATAATGCTTTGATTTCATTGATATGCATTTAAAAGTTGCGAACAGTACCACACACTCTAAAGTAGATAAACTAAATATGGACATATAATAAACATAGATACATGTAGAATGTAAGGAATTGACCGTTACATGGCCAATCAGCATATTGATACGTCACACTTAACAAATTGCGACTCACATTTTTCCAAATTAAATGCATAATGCTTTGATTTCATCGATATGCATTTAGAAGTTGCGGACTGAACCATACACCCTAAAGTAGGTTAAACACATATGGACATATAATAAACATAGATACATATAGAATGTAAGGAATTGACCGTTACATGGCCAATCAGCAAATTGATACGACAAATTTAACAAATGCGACTCACCTTTTTCCAATTTTAATGCATAATGTTTTGAACTCATTGATAGGCATTTAGAAGTTGCGAGCCGTACCATACACCCTTAAGTAGGTAAACTACATATGGACATATAATATACATAGGTACATATAGAATGTAAGGAATTGACCGTTACATGGCCAATCAGCATATTGATACGTCAAATTTAACCAACTACGGCTCACCTTCCTCTGAGTTAAAGCATAATCCTTTTGAACTCTCTAATAGGCATTTTAGAGATGGGGTTTGTGGAACATGCACATACACACACAAGGAGTAACATTTTGGTGACTGTCTCTTCGCGTCTCTCAAGCAGTCTTTAGTCAGATATCATTATTTACATAACGTACGCCCCCTGCTTGATATACGTGTCGTAACTTCTGACTATTCATACAATTACACAACAGGAACCGACAGTGCAGAAGTCAATAGGAGATTATTTGTCTCTTACAAAACAATCATTGTTGTCAAATATTACGGTATCAATAAAGAGTACTCCAACTAGGTAGGTACTGTATAGGCAATTAACAACGAATAAACGCTTTAATGCAAAAACGATAGTTTAAAGGGGCAGTAGCACGTTTTAGGGGGAATATAAGGTGATGTCAGGAAAATGAAAATTAATGGTTTCAATTGAAAGACAAGGTATTTAAAATAAATGGAGAAGTAATAATTCAGATATATAATGTAAAGTTTAGCCATGCGATTCCTTTTTCTTACACAAAATGAATTAAAGGTGTTCACATAAAATGGCCGCCAATGGATTTCAGGTGAATCTTCATACTTTGTTCTCTAAATATGGAAGATTGGCTTGTGTAATAATATTTTTGACACTAGCAACATAATACATTTAGCATTAACATTCAATTATTGGTGAAAATGTGTAAATATAAAATTATCAAATAACGTGCTACTGCCCCTTTCCAAGTAGTGCATTTACCCTTTACTGTTATAAACAAATGAGCAAAACCACATGACACAAATGCTCTACAAGCATATTCCAGGTTTGAACTTCTGTTTATCGGGACAAGTCTGTATTGACAAACATACTACCTACTCTAGTCATTTAGAAATGAAATCGTCAACGAATCTAAATTTGAAATAAAATGTAATAAAATGAAAGGGAGACTGAGATTTCGCTCTCAAGACTTCTAACAGACATGCCTCGGCTTGTATCTTATTTCAAGGCCTGACTGACAGACTGTACCTATTCCACTGTAGTATTCTGTATATTACAGCTGCGTATCTTAAGTTTGTTCACTTACCTTACCTTCGTATTCTGGTGCAAATATCCTGTAATTTGCAACGTCTTTAAAACATCATATCATTTTGAAAACGAAACCGATAATGATGAAATTTCATGGATAATTTTAATCGAAATTTAAGAAAATCCGAATTTCACAAATATGACCCCATCTGTCTATTTAACAATGCCAAATATCGACATTCAGCACCAGTGACAAGACGATCCTGAAATATGGTTTGAGAATGGTTATTTTACATATGGACAATTGATGATCTTCTGTAAGTGGTCCTGGAGTTATTTTATGAACATCAAAACGAAACCCAAATTACATGATATTTGCACTAAGATCACAAGTAGGTGAACAAACTAATGGTATGCAGCTGTATAAGCAATAATCAGTGATATTCACCTCTCACAACCCTTCTCAAGGCATTGCAGCTGGTATTTAGTATTCATAGAACTATGCAATGAGAGAGAACACATCGAGTAAGTGATGTATTCATTTCTAACAGGAGCTCTAATTCCACAGATACAACCTTTGAGTCTGATGTTTAGAAATAATAATCGATTAAGATGAAAACTCACCATAGCAAACCCGTCGTTTCGTGAAGAAAAAGTTATTCTTGAGCAGATTTTGACAAAACTGAAAAAAGTCGCAAGCAATACAAAGTTGTTCATGACGATAGTGCTGCCGGTTTGGACTATGTGTGAAAGAACTTGACTCGACTTGACTTGACTTGGCTTGACGTGAGAATGACGTGTCCCGATCATAGCATGGGGCCAGTTTAACTGTGAATTAATTAATTGTTAAGTGTTGCAAACATCACCAGGAGCTTTAATTGAATAGACGAATGGAGTGCTATTGGTTCGTCTGGTTGGGGAGGGGAGAAAGACCTGTGACCACAAAAACAATAAAAAATACTGTTTAGTAATTTATTTCCAGACTAAGAAGAGCGACCTCCCTTGAGAAAATATTTAAGTGAATTAGAACCAAGGTGACACACTTAGGTTAAGAAATATCTTCGACAACTCTTAAAAGGAAACTTTCATAAAGCATGACTTAAAATCCCATTCTTTTAACGATGCTCGATCAGGACTTTCCCCCTGGCGATCGTTTTGGTTGTATTTATACGCTTTAACAGCAGTCGGGAAAGAAACCTCACTACTGTACCAAAATGGAATTATGGTCGTATTGTCCCCATTATCTTCACATTAAGACATTAGTCAAACCGTTGCTAAAACGAAACAAGAAAAGATCCTGATTATGGAAAAAGCATACACTTTTAAAATTCCTGATTTCACTATGTATCAGTAATAATCCCTATCTTCAATTCTGATTATGATGATTTTCCATTGGTTGATTCTTTTAAGGCATATATGTTCTGATACTTTCCCACAAAAAGAGTTGTACATGACATGCTTTAATGTTTTCAAAAGATGTCACAGAATGTGTGGGCTTTTTACTCGCCGTATCTAAATAGCAAAAAAACAATGTTCTGTGTCAGTCATGGTTCGGTCATCAAATCAAGTAAACCGCCATGAAAAAAAGAAGTACACATCACAGTTTGTTTAAATTTACTTAAAGAGCCACTCCGTGAGTCATCTGATCAAGACGTATCGACTGTAGTAGGAAAGCCATCTTCCCACTGCAAGGTGAAAACGTATCGAGCAACTCCTCGTTTAGACCTTGCCATCACAAGAAAACGCATACAAAAGTATTTTTTCAAATCGGTTAATTTAACAAGCTGTCTTCTGATTGGACTATTCTACTTCCGTGTAGCGGGTTGAAACGCTAGCACAGACATTACGGCCAATGAGTCAAGGGAGGAATGGAAAGGTTTAGAAACCTTTTCGTTTCGCCCTTGATGTTGTGAAGATGCAGGAAAGCTAATCGACATCTTCTAGTGATAACAAGAAGGTTGTATTATAATCGAAAACAATCACGCGCATAAGTAAATAATAATAATAAGTCCATTTGTGTGGCGCCAACTCCAAACACTAAGTGTATGCTCATAGCGCTCAAAAAATGAGGAACATCTCTGTCATTAGTACACATCGGGTAGTTGTTTAGTCAAGATATGACTGTCGAAAAATAATTTTTTTCAAATTTGATTTGAATTATTTTTAATTGGAAATCTTACATATGATGAATTCAATTGAACCGTGTTCTTTCTTTTTCCTGGCTGTTTATAACAGGGTCGGCGCTTTTACCAGTCTAAGTTAACCTAGCCTCAATATTATCCGTTTCACTCCTATACTGGGTCTAGAAAGGCCTAGTAGAAGGTGCGAAGGCAGACTATTGTGGCTTGGTAAGACGAGTTCTGATTGGTCAATTCGATACGTGGGCTGACGCGACCCTCTACTAAGCCTTTCTAGACTCAGTATAGGAGTGAAACGGATAAGATTTAGGCTAGGTTTACTTAGACTGGCGCTTTTACCAAAATATGTTGTCTCACAAGAGAACATTTGTTTAAACCAGAGAAAATGCCTTTCAATTGGAACCATTTATTTTCATTTCCTGACATCACCTTATATTCCCCCTAACTCGTGCTACTGCCCCTTTAAATCCCTCACTGCTACGTATTGAATGACTAAGACGCCGAGGAGGTCCGCATTAAAGTGTGATAACAAAGAAAAGAATACCAAGACCTAGAACACAGTTTTTAATAAAATTAATGAAGAAAAATATGATTTCTAATATATTTTTTTTGTGAAATATCTTTTTAAAATATTCTAATTTCTTTCATTGAAAGTACGATTTTGAAAAGATCAACAAGTACATAACTCCAAATTACAAATCATTATTATCAAATCTAGCTGTTACAAATATGAAATAAAAACTAATCAACGCTCACGTGATATAAATCACAGAAACCAAATAGCTTGAAACATTATATAGAGATTAAGACATAGCCTTAAGAAACTGAATGATATAAACGTTGTTTTTGTATCACAAGACATGATCTAAAACGTATATTAATGCATCAAAATATATAAGTCTAAGCCCCCGCGGAAAGATATGATGTGCTAAGAGTTTTTGTTACTCTTATAAGAGAAAAGCAGAAACCTAACCCGTCTTCTTACACTCTTTAAGGGTATTTAATTTATATGAGAAATGTCATGGCTTATGATTGCCATTGTTATAAACAGATCAGGATAGTGTTACGCTCGTTACCTCTAAGTTTAGGACTGTGATATTTTTGGAAAAAATGAATGTGATGAATACTAGATTCTGATTGGTTCTCCTGAAAAATCAAACTTGATCAATTATGGATTGAACTTCCTCTGATTTTGAGCCGCTTCACCACTCATTGATACACCCGACTGGCAATTTCATAACTGGTATTCTTCTGTATACTGAGATTAAACTTTTAAAAAAGTTATTTAACATGTTTTATTTTCGTGTGTTCAATTCAATTCAAGACCACAGACTTGACAAGGACAAGAGAGCATTTGATCAAGTCTTAAAAAATGTTATGATAGTAATAATTGTAAAACATTTTAAAGTTGTTGTATTATTCTTATATCTAAATCAAATTCGTAATTCATAATTTCTCATCGATTGCTTAAAACTGTTTTCAGCATTCGTGTACTGTACAAACGTTAAAGTATTCTCTCCATCAAATACAAAGAATAGGGAGGCAACCTAAAACTCTGTATTCTTTATCAAAAGTATCAAGCAAATCTTTGCTGCAAAATTTATCGTTATTACGAAAAGCAAAAATATTTTGGAGCTATCTCTGTGTTCCACAGAAACACAGACACAAAGCTTGTTTCAGATATGTAATATGTTCTAGTCGTTTAACCGATTTTAAAGATTCAAATTTGAATCTTTAATTCATTGAATATTGAATAAAAATAATATCCTGAAACTATTTTTATATAATAATTTGCCCCTTCACTTAAACAGATTAACGTTTATGAAAATAATATTACTGTTTCCTTTCCTGAAGACATAATTGAAACATCTTAATATCTTAAAAATGTCTTCATAAAAACATCTTATTTGTAACTTCATTTAAAAGATGGTATAAACCTTTTGCACTATCACTTTCTGTATCATATCACAATAACATCTTTTTATAAACTTAGGTACACTTTCAAATATTATTGACCTGGAGCATGTCAAAAAGCGACGTAATTCAAATAAATGATGACAAGATTTAAGTGTAATATTTTTTATTTAGAACTATTTCTGTGCTGAATAATGCACCTATAACCAGAGCGATGAACACATTCATATAACATTTCTATTATTACTACTGAAAGCTATCAATTTGTACCTTGTCGAAATTCTACACTGTACAATTGAGAAATTATGTAAGGAAAAACATGTTTTAATATTTTGATAAACAAGACCCTTTGTGATGTAAGTTATTGAAACATAAGGTATTAAACAAGAACCTTCGTATTGTAAGTTTTGGAAACATAAGGTATTAAACAAAAACCTTCGTGTTGTAAGTTATGGAAACATAAGGTATCAAACAAAAACCTTCGTGTTGTAAGTTATGGAAACATAAGGTATAAAACAAGACCTTCGTGTTGTAAGTTATGGAAACATAAGGTATTAAACAAGAACCTTCGTAGTGTAAGTTATGGAAACATAAGGTATTAAACAAAAACCTTCGTGTTGTAAGTTATGGAAACATAAGGTATAAAACAAGACCCTTTGTGTTGTAAGTTATGGAAACATAAGGTATTAAACAAGAACCTTCGTATTGTAAGTTATGGAAACTTAAGGTATTAAACAAAAACCTTTGTGTTGTAAGTTATGGAAACATAAGTTATTAAACAAGAACCGTTGTGTTGTAAGTTATGGAAACATAAGGTATCAAACAAGAACCTTCGTCTGTTGCATCTTTCATTTTTTCTCTTGAACATATGTTTAGCTTACAAACGATTATGTCACATCACTTACCTGTGATAAATAAACTCTTATGTTCAGTAACGAAGATGGCAAAACATTGACGTTTCATGCAATGATAACCTTCATATTTAAAAAGAATACTTCCTCCGCCAACTCTGCTGCAATACTCATTACCACTACGTAAAGAACCATTTTGAATCATCACAGACAGTCCCATTGTTGTGCCAAGTGCTGTTAAAAGGAATCCACAACCTAGCTTGTAAAACCAAATTGACCATTGTTAAAGAGAGCATCCAGAAAGGTAAGGGGGGTCATATGACACAAACTTGGTACTGGCTGTCAGCTGTAAGCGGTTCGTAACCAAACTAATTTTCCCTACCGAGCATTTACGACTCTTTCGGGGCCCTGCTAATAAAACTCTGGAAGGTATAAATTAGGGTTGCAGAATGTCAGAAGCTACCTCGACGCGGGAACTGCATACAATAATTCCAAGTAATATTTATATCAATATTAAGATTGAATAAAAATACAATTATCTAAAAGTAAATTCAAAATAGGGGTCCTTTTAGCAAATAAAATACACCTCAAACTGAAATAATCCAAAGAAAGAAATATATATAATATATATAAACCAGTTACTATTCAGCAAATGAAAGGACTTACCTCAACTGCAACTATACACTGTCTGGACATAAGCTACAACTGCACCCGATATATCTGCACAAAAGTTCAGAACTTCTATTCTTGATATCCGATGAATCTCACTTACTGCACCTGATACGTCAAATATGACATGGTACGAAGCCAGGACATGTTCAACGAATCAGCCAAGTTGTTGATGTCACCTCTCACACGTTTATACAGCAATAATTAATATGTCTACTGTCATGACTCAAATCTTCAATTGGCATGGAAACGTGACCAACTTCCGTTTCTAGATCAATCTCTTTACTTTTTTTCGACGTATTTTGTTTTCCATGTCAACATTTTTCTCCTTTTAAATCGATGTATTCCAATGTAGACCACAATCGATTTCGGTATCATAACGTAAAAGAATATGAAACAAAGTACGGATTATGACATCATATTGCTTGTCGTTTACCCCTACCTCCAAAATGCATGTTCAGCATGTATAACAGTTTAAAAACTTATTTGTAAATAAATTGTTTTCGTTAACATTTTGTGAGTTTCGATGAAACAACACTTTAAAGATCACTGGCTCAACTTTGTTTTCAGTATGCAAAAACACGACCCTTTGTCTCTCTGTAATACATTATAGCCTGCAATTACAGAGTATTGTTCCGATATAAATGAGTAAATGATTAATATAAAATAGCTATTGACTCTCAGTGAAATTGACAGAGGAGTAATTTAACACTTTGAAGGTCACTGTTTGTTTTTGTGCAATAACACGACCCCTTTGTCTCTCTGTGGTGCATTTAAGCCTGGAACTACCAAGTAATGTTCCGATATAAAATAAGTAAATGATTAATATATAATACAGCTTTTGACTCTCAGTGAAATTGACAGACCAGTAATTTAACACTTTGAAGATCACTGTTTGTTTTTGTGCAATACCGCGACCCCTTTGTCTCTCTGTTATACATTATAGCCTGCAATCCAAGTATTGTTTCGATATAAAATAAGTAAATGATTAATATATATATAATACAGCTATTGACTCTCAGTGAAATTGACAGACCAGTAATTTAACACTTTGAAGATCACTGTTTGTTTTTGTGCAATAACACGATGCTTTTGTCTCTCTGTTATACCTTATAGCCTGTAATTACCAAGTATTGTTTCGATATAAAATAAGTAAATGGTTAATATATAATAGCTATTGACTCTCTGTGAAATTGACAGAGCAGTAATTTAACACTTTGAAGATCACTGTTTGTTTTTGTGCAATAACACGACCCTTTGTTTCTCTGTCATACATTATAGCCTGCAATTACAGAGTATTGTTCCGATATAAAATAAGTAAATGATTAATATATAATAGCTATTGACTCTCAGTGAATTTGACAGACCAGTAATTTACACTCGGATATCTCGTTCAAATTTGAGAGAAGCCTTACATTTACATTGGATAGCCAGCTGTCTTTCTGTTGACGACTTCAAGGACACGATACAAGGGTATATGTATGAATGTGATTGATTTGACAAAATGAATAAATGCTATGTCTTTTATACTTCCGCAAAGAATTCTTTTTAGGAATGGTCCTGACGCCTTAAATGATTACAAAACTCGACTGAATACCATAAGTTTGTTCACCTGCTTGTGATCTTAGTACAAATATCATGTAATTTGGGTTTCGTTTTGACGTTCATAAAATAACTCCAGGACCACTTACAGAAGATCATCAATTGTCCATATGTAAAATAACCATTCCCAAACCATATTTCAGGATCGTCTTGTCACTGGTGATATATGTCGATATTTGGCATTGTTAAATAGAGATGGAGTCATATTTGTTTTTCTTAAATTTCGATTAAAATCATCCATGTAAACTTTGTAGGGGAAAATCCAGCACAGTTACGTTGCCTTTGCCGTTGATCACTTATGAAGGATTTTGAAGAGCAAAATAGAAATCAGTGTTTTAGAAATTTTGACCCCTGGTCACTTTAATGACCTGCCAAATTTGTTACAGCTATCTGCTAGGTATGACATACGAATATGTCAACGCACACTGAATGTTAACTTATGTACTCAAATTTCAACATTATCCGTTTCGTTTCGGCATTGCTAGGATGCCCCAAAGACATTCCAAATTACATGATATTTGCACTAAAAACGCAGGTAAGTGAACAAACTTAAGATACGCAGCTGTAGTTTTATGTCGTAGAAACAAGTTACATTATCCTGAGAAGTGGTTATTGGTAGTTGTAATGTGAGTAAATATAATTCTTTCAAGCCAATTTCGTCAATAAGGACTTTTTAGACCACTATAATGCTTCATAGTCCTAAATTCTAGAAGAAGAAAAAACTCTATTAATATGTCCTGATTCCAAAATATGCCAGTTAACTTAAAATTTGCAGTTAAATTTCATCATTGTCGGTTTCGTATTCACAATGATATGATGTCTCAAAGACGTTGCAAATTACATGATATTTGCACTAGAATACGAAGGTAAGTGAACAAACTAAGATACGTAGCTGTATGCTTAGAACATTTGTGTTATTTACATAAACGCAACTGATAACAGTGCAGAATCATGATTGATTGATACCAAATACATTGTATCTATCAACAACAAATTACCTGTCAAATGAAACATATAAAGGGCGCCAACTGCGGTACTGTAAGTTGATAGCTTCCGGTCTATTGGCAACAAGACGGCTGATGTTTGTTGATGATTTACATGTACACTTGCACTTATAACTAGTTTGACTGTGGGCTAAACTATAGTGCGATATGTAGTCCTTCGTATATTAACGACAGTGTCTACGAATCATTACTGAAGCTTAAAGGGGCAGTAGCACGTTTTTTTTAACATTTTATTTTCTAAACTTTTCACTGATAATTGTTTGGTTATATTAAATTCATTATTTTGATAGTGTCAAAAATCTCATAACACAAATCAATCATCCACAGTCAGAGGACAAAATATAAAGATTCACATAAAATCCATTGGCAGCCATTTTGTGTGAACACCTTTAATTCAGTTTGTGTTAGAAAAAGGAATGATATAGCTAAACTTTACATTATATATTTGAATAATTACTGCTTCATTAGCTTTGAGACATTGTCGTTTAATTTGAATCATCAATTTTCATTTTCCTGACATCACCTTATATTCCCCCAAAAAACGTGCCACTGCCCTTTTAATAAGGATGGTTCTATTGAATTCCAACTTCTTTATTGCAGCAGTCCGACGTTTCGGCGTATTTATCAACACCATTATCATCTAACATCTTCTAAACGACTCTCAAAGAAGTCATGTATGAAGCTGATGGAACCTGTCTTTATGGGAACACTCGTTCTTGCTATATGAATGACAGTCAATAAGCGTCGATTTCAGTAATTTTAAAGGGGCAGTAGCACGTTTTTAGGAGGCATAAAAGGTGATGTCAGGAAAATGAAAATTAATGGTTCCAATTGAAAGACAATATATTTAAACTAAATAGAGCAGTAACAATTCAAACATAAAACGTAAAGTTTAGCCATGCGATTGCTTTTCCTTACACAAAATTAATTAAAGGTGTTCACACAAAATGGCCGCCAATGGATTTTATGTGAATCTTCTTACTTTATCCTCTGACTATGGATGATTGGCTTGTGTAATGATATTTCTGACAATGTCAAAATAATACATTTAGCATTAACTTACAATTATAGAAATAAAATTATCAAAAAACGTGCTACTGCCCCTTTAACGTTCATAAAATATCGAATTGTGCTTCTTAGAGCGTTACGATTTAACAAAATCTTTCACTGAGAACAAATAATGAAATATTCTGTAACGGTTCATCATTCACATTTTACGCATTGCTATTTCATTAACCATAGTTCCCGCCGGTTTAAGTCTTAGTCTGTATGCAAAATATTTCCGATACAATGTTCATGCCGACATGCTACGACATTGCATTTAATTTCTTATAGAATTGACTTAAAACCAGAATACGTACATTATATAATATCATATAAGATGGATTACTTGAGCTTTAGACTGAATTGCAGTCTCTGAAATAAAAATACATCTAATTGTAACTATTTAATATAAAATGAGAAAGGAGCCCTCTTAAGCTGTTCATTTTCAGAGTGAACTAGACTTGCTACAATTATGTACATGTAGACGTGCGTGGGTCCTTTCAGGGGTTGTTAGACAGACTTCTTGAATTTCGACCCTAGTAAGATTGTGATATTGATAGAACTTTTCATTTTTCACATTAACGAAATATGATTGCGCGTCAGTACCTTTTCAGAGTTTGCTTTCGAATACGCCAATGGAACCGGCGTACAACAAACTGTCTTCCAAAAGGTTACGTATATCAAGGTCTTTAGTTCCATATATCAAATTCAATGTCATTACTTCAGTAACATAACCGAGTAAGGAAGTCAATATGAACACAGCACG
The DNA here is from genome assembly GCA_916613615.1 of Steromphala cineraria. Taxonomy (NCBI): domain Eukaryota; kingdom Metazoa; phylum Mollusca; class Gastropoda; order Trochida; family Trochidae; genus Steromphala; species Steromphala cineraria. Next base: position 55,712,536 of record OU744725.1, on the reverse strand, counting down.
CTCTTGCAAGAGAAAAACAAGTAGATAATTAAGATGACAAAAATCATGTTATTCAATGATTCCAACGACATGTTTGTTTAACCTGTCTGGAGTATGTACACAAGTACATGTGATGCCCAGCGCTACTTGAATTTCACGATATTTTGTTGTTTTTCACGATTTCCACATTAATTCCAACCATGACATTACTGCGTTGAATTAAGGTCGTTGTTGTCGCAATTGAACTATGCCTACGCAAAGAATTCCCTGTTTACAACACTCTAAAATTATTTCTGAAGAAGCGTATATGGTTTAACTGAAGATGTCATACGGCTGCACATGTTTAAACATATTTGGATACATGTGAGTGTACGTTTTTCAAGTAGTTGTGTTTGAACAAGAAAATCTGACTGCTTGTATCAATCATGAAACAGATAAATACAAAGAATTTGAATATAGAATTATAGAGAGGATTTGACACATAGAATTTATTCAAGAATATTGTTAAACATAATGTCACTGATGAAGAAATACATAGCTTAGGATACGCATATTAAACCAAAATTTGGTAGATTTATCAAAATTGAATATTTTTTATTTTATAAAACTATATACACATGCGCAATGACTCAGGGCGCTTGTCTATGGTCAATATCAAATGTAAGAATATAAGTAATACTTACATCTTCTGGTGACATAGCCATACCGAATTTCAAAGATTTCATTCTGAACAGAACAAACCTTAAGGTAGAAATGACTTTTTCTTCCAGGCATAAATGACCACCCTATCACGCACATAATTATTTTTAGCTATTTGACGCAAAAGCAGCACGAGAAAGGATGTGATTTGTCATTTTAACCTTTATTTGAGATATTCTGAAAAGGAAAATAAATTAATTAAATCAACTTCGATACATTAAGTAGACTAAAATCGGTTAATGTTAATGTCCTTAATCAAACACTTTCGTACCCATTGTCCATTGTGTGAATACATTCCGGATCAATTTGAAGTGGCCTCGATAGTTCAATTATCAAAGAATGTTAAAGGGGCAGTAGCAAGTTTTTTGATAATTTTATATTTAACATTTTTCACTGATAATTGTAAGTTAATGCTTAATGTATTATTTTGACAGTGTCAATAATCTCATTACACAAGCCAATCACCCATAGTCAGAGGACAAAGTATGAAGATTCACTTAAAATCCATTGAAGGCCATTTTGTGAGAACACCTTTAATTCATTTTGTGTAAGGAAAAGAAACCGCATGGCTAAACTTTACATCATACATTTGAATTAGTACTGCTCCATTTCTTATACATACATTGTCTTTTAATTGAAACCATTAATTTTAATTTTCCTGACATCACCTTGTATTTCCCCTAAAAACGTGCTACTGCCCCTTTAAGGCAAAGGTAGGACTCGCTGGTCAAGAAATAACTAAAACGTATTTTTTAATATTTTGCTGGCATTTTACAAAATCATGTATTAAGACTTTACCTCCTTCTGCATATGAATATTTTCATGCCGTTATTTCGGCTTATATAATAATGATTTCAATGAAAATTATCTTGAACAAAAACGATTTTTGTGCAAATTTCTACATAATTTGTTGTTTATTATCTTTGGATATTACATGTCAAAATGGGTGACGTTTAATGGTGTCCGTGCGCCCACGTTCATTCAGTTCTGTTCTACATCGACTGGACACTTGTTTTCATTTACGAATGACTTTTTGACAAATGAGATGTTCGCAGAAACAGAAAAATAAACATATTGACAAAATGCAGATTTCAACATTTTTACTTAAATACACAAAAAAACATTTGAAGTCGTATTTATGACACATGTTATAACAACAATGTTTTCTCGAGCTATTGTCGTTCAGATTATCTTTATGAGCTTTAAGGTCAAGCTTATGAATTTCACTTATGTTTTACTAATTTTAAATCACAAAGACAGATATCGCTTAAAGGGAAGTCGTCTCTCGAAATAGAATAAGAGGAGTTGAAGATTGTTTATCAAATTAAAAAATCTGTTTATGACAATCGTACCCCCACATTCTCTCCTTTTCTAACAACAACAACAACGCCTATGATTACGAATAAAACAACATTTCGAATCCGTTTAGTATAACATTCATTCAAAGTGAAAATATGATTTTTCATTTTTATGATTTTGAAAAAATCCAGTGCAATATCGAGTGTGTTGTTCAGTTGTGATATCTTTGTACGTCCATCTATTTAAACTGATATGGCATAACCAGACAGCTCAAGATTTATCATAAATATTAAATCATAAATCATATATCATATAAATAAATCATAAATACTAACGTTTGATTACACTGTAAAAATACAAACACTGTATTCTTACCCTCTCAGAAATGTATAAGGGATAAATAATTGTACTAATGTGGATACTTTAAATGGGCAGTATCACGTTTTTTGATAATTTTATATTTCAATTTTTTACTGATAATTGTATGTTATAGCTAAATGTATTATTGTGATAGTGTCAAAAATTTAATAACACAAACCAATTACCATTAGTCAGAGGAGAAAGTATGGAGATTCACCTAAAATCCATGGGCGGCCATGTTTTGTGAACACCTTCGTGTAAGAAAAAGGAATCGCATGGCTAAACACATTCTCTCCCCACAGATAATAGAACAGAGGCTAATTCAGGTATGACTGAGGTACCTCTGTGGGGAGAGAATGGGCTAAACATTAAATTATATATTTGAATTATTACTGCTCCATTTAGGTTAAATGCATTGTCTTTCAATTGGAACAATTAATTTGCATTTTCATGACCATCTTAATTCCCCCTAAAATGTGTTACTGCCCCTTTAATGGCGCCTTTCCACGTCCTAAGACATGCTTAAATGAAGCTCTACCTACGTCATTTACCTGAAGGTTTTCTCTTTCACAGCTGCTACCTAACGCTTATCGTGACCATTTAGGTTCGTACGTCCTGTTTTCGGGTACCAATTTTAACAGATTGGTGTACTGAGGGAAGTGTGAATGAAGTGCCTTGCATCATGAACTACTCTCATCTAAATTAATATAAAGCGCCTTGAAATTTATCTAATAACAGTACAGAATGAAGGAACAAGCATAAACTAAAAGGCGAAGTATTTTACAATAAAGAAGTTGTTATCGAGACGTATCGTAAATCATATGATTTTTACATTTGTAAAAACTAATATTATTCTTGAGAAAAGCCTGTAAACAGGACCTCATGATACAATATGAGTAATACCATTCAGAGGCGGGGTACACGGGGAGATATCCGCCTCTCGCTAGGTGTTATGCAACTCGCCTTCGGCTAGTCGCATAACATCAATGCAAGCTCGAGGTGGATATCTCCCTATGCACCCCGCCTCTGAATGGTATAACGAATTTATCCTACCGAATGTTTAAACAAAACGCATATAATATGAAGATAAAGAGTAAGAACTGCCTAAGTCATTTTACTATAGATTGTTTAAAGCTACATATCGGTTGATCAAAAGTAACCAGCTTGATCATGTGTTCGAGGTAACATACATTGTACATTTCAAGACGCTCAATCTGCACGTTTTTCGTGCTTTTTTGTGTGCCGGGGTATACATGATTTATTACCCCGCTCAAGAGGGTGATATCAGTATTTATTCAGGGTCACGTGGACGAATCAGAAATCGAGATTCTTACATGAGGTCGGATAATGGCCACTGTTACACAAGCAGCATCAATAAGTATAGGTAAGAGGTGAACCTGATATGTGACAGATGAAACTGATGATTTGAATGAAGGATTTCATATCCATATCATCCGATTATGTCACCCCATAATTCGTGCAATATGTCATCATATCAATATCATAAGTACCTATGACACCGTGATATACTGCAGATGTGGTGCAACGGTCATAAAGCTTAAGGGGCAGTAGCATGTTTTTTTGATAATTCTATATTTTAAAATTTTCGCTGATAATGTACGTAAATGCTAAATGTATCATTTTGATAGTGTCAAAAATCTTATAACACAAGCCAACCATACATAGTCAGAGAACAAATAATAAAGATTCACATGAAGTTCATTGGCGACCATTTTTGTGTGAACACCTTTAATTCATTTTGTGTAAGAAAAAGGAATCGGATGGCTAAACTGTATATTACATATTTCATTTATTACTGGTTCCTTTATATTAAATACATTGTCTTTCAATTGGAAACATTCTTTTCTATTTTCCTGACATCACCTTATATTCCCCCTAAAACGTGCTACTGCCCCTTTAAATTGGATAGTACTTATAATCACATGCATAGTGGTGTGACTGTTTTCATTCCTACTTATCTTTACTTATGAAATGCAATTAACTTTTTTTCATGATATTCCGGTATTTGTTTATATTTATTATTTATTTATTTATTTTCATCGAAAGCCAAACAAACGTCTAATTCTAATCTTATTGTGTTATCTTTCGTTGATAGTCGGTCTTTTCCATTTAATCGAAAACACAAAGTCTATAAGAATATGAAACATTGCTTTTAAGCATTGAAAAAATCATAATGATAATAGCAATGATATTTAAAGTTAAGATATTTAGATATGGAAAAGGTATTTGATGTTTTTTTATTTTACTTTTAATGTTTTAGAAAAGTACTGATTTATGTTAAACTTCAATTAGTGTCACTGTATTAATAATAGAGAGGATGTTAAAAGGGAAGACATTTGTAGAATTGTGAGAACTTAATTTTAAGTGTGAGAGTAAATATCATATAACTTGACGTCAATGGAAAAACTATGCCCTTGGCTGTTGTTAACGCTTATTTTGATCGTAACAGACAGGACGAGTACCATACATCGTGTACTTTGGTAACGTGTCTACTTTGAATTGAGACTTACAACATACAAGTATGATTTGCGCGAAAAAAACACCGCGCGAATATGTCATTTTTTATAAATGCGCGAAATTATGCCCAGCGAAAATAAATGATTTTACAGTATTAGGGGGCGGGATAGCGCAGTGTTAAGCGCGTTCGGCTTCGGATCAGTAGGTCTGTGGTTCGAATCCCAGTCTGCAGTAGAGAACTGTTCTACGCGCAGTAAGGTTTGGGTGCAATGCTACACTGAATTTTAGTGCAGTACCACCCATGGTTGCTAGTTCCAGCCGATGCTCGCAGGTTTCACCGCTATACATAGCCATAGACAACCTGCAATATTACTAGCAGCCGCTATATAAGTGAAATAATCTTGAAAGCGGCGATAAACCTCACCTCACCTCACCTTATAACATAATTCCAAAGGGTTTTTTTCCCTACTGGTCTTGGCAGCACAAACCTTATAATACCGACAAAGCCGTAACTCATAAACTTAGACTTAGATATCTCTAAGAGTATTTCATCTATAATCATCAACAGAGACCAAACTCGTGTATGACTTCGCTATGGCATAAACATGTCTGTCCATTATTTGTAATTCATTTGACGCATCAAAAACAACTAAATCTTATACTTGTACTTCTATATTGATCATGGGGCTAATCGTATATACATGTAGTGCATACATATATATATTCTATACTTGCTGATGGGGCTAATCGTCTGTACATTACCAAACCTATTCAAAGATTACTACAAATTTACCTACCGGAGACTTGATCTGTGCTTACATCTATACCTTCTATACTTGATCATGGTGCTTATCGTGTGAACATTACCATTACCAATATCAAAGAAGAATACAAGTTTACCTAGCAGAGACTTGGTTTGCACTTACATGTATGTATTCTTTTTTTGATCATGGTGCTTATCGTATGTACATTACCATACCTATTCAAAGATGAATACAAGTTTACCTATCGGAGGTTTGGTTTGTCCTGATATGTATAACTTCTATACTTGATCGTGGCATTTATGTTATGTAAATTACCAACGATGAATACAAATTTACCTAACGGTTGCTTGGTTTGTGCTTACATGTGATTGTATATCTTCTATACTTGCTGATGGTGCTTATCGTATGTACATTACCATACCTATTCAAAGATGAATACACGTTTACCTACCAGAGACTCGGTATGTACTTACATGTATATCTTCTATACTTGCTCATGGTGCTTATCGTATGTATTTTACCATACATTGCCATTACCTATTCAAAGATGAATATAAGTTTACCTACCGGAGACTCGGTATGTACTTACATGTATATCTTCGATACTTGATCATGGTGCTTATTGTGTGAACATTACCATTACCTATTCAAAGATGAATACAAGTTAACCTAACAGAGTACCTACCGGTGTATCGCTCAACCCACGATTCATGATTATTGAGGTTATTGAGCGATACACCTCGGGAAGTGTTGGTATATCTATAACTGACCATACCTATTCAAAGAAGAATACAAGTTTACCTACAGGAGGTTTGTTTTGCCCTAACATGTATATAACTTCTATACTGACCATGGTGCTTATCGTATGTACCATAACTTATTCAAGATAAATACAAGTTTACCTACCAGAGACTTGGTATGTACTTACATGTATATCTTCTGTACCGGATCATAGGGCTAATAGTATGTACATTACCTATTCAAAGATGAATATAAGTTTACCTACCGGAGGCTGGGTCTGTATGTTCCGATATCTTCTATACTTGCTCATGGTGCTTATCATATGTACAGTACAATACCAGAGATGAATATAAGTTTACCTACCGGAGGTTGGGTCTGTATGTTCCGATATCTTCTCGAGCCCATCATTGTGATGCTACTGTTCTGTCTGGAGCCAACTGGAAAGCCTTTATGAAGCCCAGTGACGGTTCTCTTTATGAAGGTGCTCACTCCCACGTATCTACAGTAGCTTTTTATAGGAGGAATTTGCAGCTTCTCAAATTTCACACAATGTCTTAAATTTAATGTAATAACTTAATTGTGTATAAGAAAAACAGCATTTCAATATTAAACCATTTAAAAGTACAGCTCCTTATTTCATGATGAAATAGCATTTTGCTGAAATGACAAGAATTTCTCACATATTCATCTATGATACATATTATATGACAAGAATTGTTTTCAACAACACATTTGCACAGATATAATGAATTTTTTACATATATGTAAGTTATTTTACCTATCAAAACTTTTTTCTCTATATTGATTTATTTGTTGTTTTTCAATTACGTTTGTGTAATCAGTGCCAGCCAGTTTGATATCGTCCGGTTTTCGATCAAAATCGATTTTTGTTGCTATAATAAACCTATTAACCTATTAAATGATAGATAGCAAACCCAATTACATGTACACTATTTTGCCATTATGCTGAATTCCCATTTACTGACGGAGTCTCTTATTATAGGTTTACAAAACTTGAAGAAGAAATTGCAATAACATTCGATGTTCAAATAAATGATGATATTTCAAATCGATTTTTACAATGTACACCCGATTTTATTTTATGATTTTATATGTATTTCTGAATTTTTTTAGCAAATCGTCCCAAAAAACAATATGAAAGATTATTTCTTTTTAAATTTCCCTCGTAAATCGCTCTGCCATTTGTTGTATACATTGTAAATGCCTTCGGGTTTTATGTATATGTGCTTTTTTTACAAGACGAGACGTTCATGAAATTTCTTTTCCTTCTTCGTCTTGATTTGGTTTGAAACCCATATGAATACATGCAGGTTTCCTACTTACAAACAGAGCGTAGTGTAGCGTGTTCCGATGTTCAACAAATTAATACGAAATTGAACAGGTAGATAGATATACAGCTGCGTACCTTAAGTTTGTTCACTTGCTAGTGCTAGTGCAAATATCATGTTTCGTTTGGACGTCAATCAAATACACTGGGTGGTAACGTACCCCGGAAATTGCTGGCCAAGAAGCGAGGGAAGATGGCAGAGATAGGAAACCAGGTAAGATTCACGATCGATTTGAAGTCTTTCTAGTTTTCTTTAATGCAATAGACTACAGGTAGATGTGTGATGTGGATAATAGTTCACATACAAATTTGACTTACCTACTGATAGGTCTTTCTTATGTTACTATTATCGAAAATCGTCAGTTCGGTCGCTACAGAAAGTTATAGGGGACATTCTTTGACCAATTTCAATATGTTCGTGTCCTTTTAGAAGGTCAAATCTATGAAAAAAATAACTTCTAGAACAATGTGCACTTTCTTGATACCCCGTGATTGTGTCATTATGAGAGAGAAATGAGTAATTTGACAAAATAGTTGAACTCGGGATGTCTGCGTATTTGTGTTTCCAATATGCAAACCACCTCTTGAGTCAATACGCAGACCATACCTAAAATGAAGTTAAAATGTCACTTTCTCCTCATACTTCCAAAGTACAATAATCTTCGATCTGAATACATTACAAATAGTCACAATGTCCATTAAATGTTTTTAGAATTATCATGTTTATTCAACAACTAAAATCATCTTATTATTCATAACTTGCAATTGTTAATATTTATTTATATATTATGTAATGTTGTTGAGGAAATATTTTTTGAAATTTTCTATCAAAGTATATGATATATTTTGCCTTTTTTTATCAAATGAATTTTTTAATGTGTTTATTTGTATACACCTTTTCAGTACTGAAACATAGAGATTATGACAAATGAATTACCAAAAGGGAAAAGAACCACAGACAGTGATAACGTCTTGTACAGTAAATGAACGGAGGTTTTGCGGCAAAACAGTTGAGACATGATGCTGAGGGTAACATTTTGGTTCATTTAGGTAAAATTGCAAAATGATTTTGCTGCACTAATTTCCGCGATTCTGATGGCTCGAGAGCGCTCAATAACCTGCTGCCATCTTTTCAATGAATGCAGAAAAAATTGCAACCATACCCCGTACATTCATCAATCCTTGTGTTGTCATAATCTACTGTGGCGGACCGGACCGGGCGTACCTAGGACAGTCACTGTAAACAGCTTCCACTATGAACTATGAAAGGGGTTTCTGTTCATAAAATCGTGTCGACGTGTCGAAATAACGACAAAACATTTTTCAACAGAAATACTGTGTCATAGAAAGTGGGCCTTGATTATGCCAAGGAACATATGTTATAAGGAACTATTACAATTATATATGATACAAATGCATGTCAAAATACAATTGGAGTCCTGAAATATCTTTCCAAACTGTAATTGAGACAGAATGTTTATTTTGGAATTGATGATAAAATGTTATCAAATGGATAATAATATTAATAATTGATGAAAAACGTTATCAACATAAATACTATTCTTGTAAATGTATTTGTTAAAGCATGTTTACAAAAGTAATTTTTAACTGTTTTAACTGACATATCTCGTCGCATTCTCTCCCCACAGAGGCAGATCAAGTCATGTTGATTTAGCCTCTGTTCTATTACGCCGAAATCACTTGGTTCCGGCAGTTTCCCCTAGCGGAAAAAAATTTCATCACAATACATTTGAATTTCTTTATCAAATGACAACGCTGCTCGCATAGAAAGGGTGGTTCATATCACAATGCCTTCGCCTTGATTCAGTAGCCAAATTGATGACTTCAGAACAGCGTCGCTGATTGCACAACTAACTTTGATTGCCTCCAATCAGGCATCTCCCATTCTATCCCACAAACTCGGCGTAATAGAACAGAGGCTAAATCAACATGACTTGATTTGCCTCTGTGGGGAGAGAATGATCTCGTCGAGTTGAGAAGATTTCAATGTGACGAGTCTTATGAGCGTTCTTTTCAGAAATGTGAACATATATTGGTTTGAAATTCATTACTTAGTCATGACGACATGATGTTAATTTGTTTAAGTCGCATTTTTCACTCGTGGATTGAAATATCTCGTTTATTTTGTGCTGTATTTTTTACGGTTGTTTTTACACGAGAGTGTTTGGTGGATTTCGTATCTTCAGACTTTGCTTAATTTCAAACACTTGGATATGAATCAATCCCCATCAATCAACTAAATAATTAACATTCATCATGATAGTTATTCCTCAAGCAGATGTTGCAATACTTTCTTCCATGTGCATATTTTGAATTGATCGTTGATTTGCCTGGCCAATAAACAGTTCTTTCAGATACTATTGTTCTGTCGTCCTTTGACAAAAGCGGAAGTCGATTCAAATGTCAAATTTTTTATGAATAAAGGATTTTCTCTCTCACCGTTGTATTCATATCAGGAATCATATCTGCCTTATTTAATTCAACATAAGTATAGTGCAAGGCTACCATTCTAATTCTGTAATATGCGGCTGGTTCTCAACAAAGAACATTTAACTCTAATCTTTCATTTGGATGAATCAGTTCACTTGTCAAATTGACGAAATATAAAGTTGTCAAAATATTTCCCGTTTTATTTAAATAAAATTGCTAGAAACTGAAAATATAAATAAAAATAGAAAATGTCAAATGTAACGGTACAAACAAAAATTTGCACATTGATATCGCCGACGTCCAAGCGCCAACGCACTAAATTATTAGCTTATTGATTTATTGTCCTTTCTCAAATTTCTAAAGATATCAAATAGTGCTCAAGATGTTTGCTTAGGTGAGTGATATTTCTTCAAAGTCTTTGTTTCAGGATCAAATATATATTGCCAAAATGTGTTCTTTAAATTATAAAAGAAGTAATTTAGAGGAAATTTATGAATGTTCCGATGCTCGTCACTAAATCATCCCCGGGACCTTTCATCGGGAATAGCTGTGCTTACTTTACCGGCCCTTGATTTGACTAAGCCAATGAAAATGCATCCATTGTACAATCAAAAGACATGATTTGCTTTTTGGAATTGACTTCCAATTGACACTTGATTTTCTCATCCTAAAAGTGCTTGAGCATGCGTTTTGACAAATGACACAAACAAAAACCTGACAAATGCATATTGTTGGAATTTCTCATATCGAGTCTATCGATCGGTTACTAGAGTCTTCGGAAGTCAATTTGATTACACATTTTCCACATACAAAATCCCTAAGAGTCTCCAAAGTGTACAACATCGAAAGATTCCGCGCTTAGTGACCGAGAATTGAATAATATTTTCGAGGAATAATGTACAATAAGTCATTCCTAAAGGGGCAGTAGCACGTTTTTAGAGGGAATATAAGGTGATGTAAGGAAAATGAAAATTAATGGTTTCAATTGAAAGACAATGTATTAAAGCTAAATAAAGCAGTAATAATTCAAATATAGAACGTAAAGTTAAGCCATGCGATTCCTTTTTCTTACACAAAATGAATTAAAGGTGTTCACACAAAATGGCCGCCAATGAATTTAATGTGAATCTTAATACTTTTTCCTCTGACTATAGATGATTGGCTTGTGTAATGAGATTGTTGTCACTGCCAATATAATACATTTAGCATTAACTTACAATTATAAGTGAAATATTTAAAATATGAAAATATTAAAAAAACGTGTTACTGTCCCTTTATTGTGCATATCCTTAGTTACTATGTCAAGAGGTTACTTAAGGTCACTAAAAAAAGTGATATTTTTAACTTTGTTCTTCCAAAGTTACAAAACAATGAGTTAAGTATACTGGGTTTTTTTTGTATAGGCCCTTTGTGGAAGTATGGAACAAAGTGAATTCAAACCTCATGCCTGTAAAGCTGCATGACATAAGTTTGTTCACCTACTTGTGATCTTAGTGCAAATATCATGTAATTTGGATTTCGTTTTGACGTTTATAAAATAACTCCAGGGCCACTTACAGAAGATCATCAATTGTCCATATGTACAATAACCATTCCTAAACCATATTTCAGGATCGTTTTGTAGAGATGACGACGATGATGATCCGTGTAAACTTTGTAGGAAACAAATCAGTACAGTAACGTTGCCTTAGCGCAAAGGAACAAATATAAATGGATCGAAAGCTGTCGATCACTTATGAAGGATTTTGAACAGCAAAATAGAACAGCTATCTGCTAGGTATGACATACGAATATGTCAAAGCACACTGAATCTTAACTTACGCAGTGAAATTTCATTATTATGGGTTTCGTTTTCACAATGATATGATGTCTCAAAGACGTTGCAAATATTTGCACTAGAATACGAAGGTAAGTGAACAAACTAAAGATACGCAACTGTATGCATCTAATAAGATTTACCGTGTATGTTTTAATCTTTGTCAGTTTTATAAATTACCTTGGAACAAGTGTCTATGACAGATTTAATAGATTATATTTTGAGAAAATTACACGTCTAAGACGTTGTGGCTCTTTTGACACAAGGAAGTAATTTAAAGGTTTTTTCATAAGCGTATGAAGCATTCTATGATGTATGTAGTACATGTATTTTATAGACATGGAGTAGACACTTTTGTGTAACACCAAAGGCATTAGGTCAATTTGCAATGTAAGAAAAGCCGGTACGTAAAAAGAAGATCTGACGATGTGTTACGTTTTTTTAGTAACAGTTTCTTAATAAAATAACGAACATGAGAGGACGCTTTTCATTTCGTCCAACCAATGCTTTATAATAAGATAAAACTCGTCGTAATGTTGATATTGATTTTTATCGATATTTATTGATTTTGATTTTTATCGATATTTATTGATTTTTATCGATATTTATTGATGTTTTATGATATTTATTTCTTTAGATGAACACTTATGTTATATTTCATTATTCGTTATATTAGATTATTCATATATTGCTAGTTTTGTCCATGATAGTACATTCATTAAATCCTGACTTAGATGGAGCATTGGTTTCTTTACTTCTGAACGTACATTCATATGCAGTCTTATATCTTCTCGCTAGCAAGTTATCAATAAAAGTGTTGCAATCGATCAATATTTACATGCTTTTGTAACAGGCGATGAGGTAAAATTTTGCTTTAAAGTTTTGACAATTGTTTATAATTTAAATAGATCATATTGGTCGATTATGGTAGAAATATATTTCCATTGCGATTAGCAATCGCTTTTGACACAACGGTGATTCTAAATTGTTGGTAACCTAGATATATATGAATATTTATATAGCGCGTAATCCATCGACTCGTGGTTGGTCAATGGCATTCTTTCACCGTCCGATCATTTTTCCAATTCAACTCCCTAGGGAGTATTCAACCGGCATCCATATGTGGCGCTCAGGTTAGGATCAATTCTATTCCTCACAGGGTACCCATTCACAGCTGGGTGAACTGAGGCACATAGACACATCAGTTTGTCCAACACTGCTGAACGCTGATAACCGACAGCTCGGCGTATTCACGTGTTCATGTATCCACCATTCAGCCACTGACATGAATTCTTGGAATCTTTTAAGTGCGCAGTTTTTGTTGCACTATCCTCCGATCATTTTTCTAATTCAACTCCCTGGGGAGTATTCAACCGGCATCCACATATGCAGCGCTCAGGTTAGGGACCATTCTATTCCTCACAGGGTACCAATTTACAGCTGGGTGAACTGAGACACATAGTCACAGCAGTTTGTCCATCACTGCTGAACGCTGATAACCGACAGCTCGGCGTATGCACGTGTTTATGTATCCACCATCCAGCCACTGACATGAATTCGTGGAATCTTTTAAGTTCGCAGTTTTTGTTGCACTTCACACTAGGGTTCCAGGGTGACACTTATAGAGTTCTAACAGAGGTGAACTCTAGGTTTAAACACCTTGGTCTGGATGGGATTCGAACTCAGCAACGAGAGATCGGCGCTCTTGTCAACTGAGCTATCCCGGACCCCACAACGGTGATTATAATTAGATTATCGCTAAATTGCAATTGTATTGGCTGGCTAGCTTTGTAATGTGGCAGCTTTTTTTCTGTTCTTTGTGATAGACATTCGGTTTCAGTTAAGGCCTCGTTGAATTGATGAACACACTTTCCTAAACTATTCGTTTTTGAATAATAAAATCGTATCTTGTTCATGGAATTTCGGAGTGGATTCGTAACCGGATCGTTGATCGGGAATTGTAATCAATATTATCGCTTATCTCAATATTATATCTGCATGTACTTTAAAGATACATTATCAAAGTTCAATATTTTCAAAGTACTTTTACTGTTTTCCTTGCATTCTTTTGCAAAATTTTGCGACAAACCTAGGGAAAATCGGACCAAAATTCATTAAATAGGAACTAATTTACCAAAATTACCGAAACGGCAGCCGACATAAATCAAGTGTGGTCATTTTACATCCGGTTTCTAAATATATGCTTGAAAACCATCTGTGTCGCGCACAACTTGTTTTAATTTTTTTCTCCGAATTAGATAATCGTTGCTGCCAAAGTTGATACCCATCGAACACAATTACCGTAGTTGAGACACGGTGTAAATCCTACACGCATAATGATTACGTCACCGAAAGCGGATTCGTTAAATGCTATGCCCTTTTACAGGGGTACTGTGCTCGTCGCGTCGAAGTAAGTATGTGATTGTTGATAAAAAAAATTAGATGTTATATCAAAATTTCGACGAAAGATTTTTCTACAGAGTGATGTATTTATATTCTCTCAATAGCTAAATTTCAACCCGTACCGCATGCAAGTATGAACATGTATCTTTAGGTCTGTTATGTACTTTTGGCCAGTCACGATATAAACTTAAAATTATTACTACGGTACATATCATAAGAGTCTCCAAATCGAAATGCAAACGCATGTTACTGATGGCAACACCAATGTCTTCAGTTAAGTACATCTTTAAATCAGGATGCTCAATCCATACTTGTTAAACTTTTCTTACTCAGAAGACTCTATCACATTTCCAACAAATTGAAATTTTTTTTTTCAAAAAGCGCTGAGTGGACCTTTTGAAATTTTGAAATTATCAGAGATAACAATTTGATCCTAAATTGACACTTGCAAAAACATGATCAAATGTTGTTTGTGGATAAGATTTCCTAGTAGGAATCTATCCTGAAGTTAATATTTATATCCATGCACGTCATGACATCGTAATTTGTCCCCCATCGGTCTTGAAATCAAATACAATACAATTTTTATTTTTTTATTTATATCTTGTAACTCTTTCTGGAGGCTATGTCTGGTGACATATATACGATCCAATATCCTTACTTTGTTCTTGTTATCGTGTTCATTCAGCTCATTCAGTCAAAACGTTTTATTTGCATTTCTTGTCACAATGTCAAAGCTAGACCAACTAATTAATGGTTATTAAAAAAGCATACCAACCACTACTTTGGACAAGCCAACAGTCACCAAACAGTTGTACCAATAACTCAATATTTATCTCAAACATTCCAACATTTAACTTATACCAAACGACAACACGTGTGTCGGCGTATATTTGAAGATTATTTAAATGAAATAAAGAGTGTTAACGTATTTGTTATTAAAACGAATAAAATATTTCATTCACACATTGAACATACCTAATCAGTTTTGGTACTACTGTTGCTGCATAACCTAGAACAGCTACTGTTAATATTTTTCAGGTTAAATGCAAAATCTAAAAAATTACCGATATCGTAGTTGATGCCTATTTGCTTTGAATACTTCCGATCTGATAGAATTAACTTCATTTCATAATTACGTACATATTCTACAAAGAACTTCATAGTATATGTAGGACCCTTACTTGTGATTTCTAGTATCCAACCCTGTCTGTGATGATCTAACAGAATGACCTAACAAGACCTGTTGATCTAAATCTATTTAGATTTGTGCTTGGTGACATGTTAAAAAGCAAAGCAAATCTCTTCCTACAGAGATCCTTAGGTTTCATATTTCCTGAACCGC
Source organism: Steromphala cineraria (assembly GCA_916613615.1). NCBI lineage: Eukaryota > Metazoa > Mollusca > Gastropoda > Trochida > Trochidae > Steromphala > Steromphala cineraria. The sequence continues at coordinate 55,696,853 of OU744725.1, read as the reverse complement.
ACCAGAACTAGTTTAACATTTCCTCCACTACACCAGAACTACTGTTTCATATTTCTCCACCAAATCAGAACTAGTTTCACATTTCCTCCACCAAACCAGAACTAGTTTCACATTTCCTCCACCACACCAGAACTAGTTTCACATTTCCTCCACCACACCAGAACTACTGTTTTACATTTCCTCCAACACACCAGAACTAGTTTCACATTTCCTCCAACACACCAGAACAAGTGTTTCACATTTCCTCCACCACACCAGAACTAGTGTTTCACATTTCCTGCACCACACCAGAACTAGTGTTTCACATTTCCTCCACCACACCAGAACTACTGTTTTACATTTCCTGCACCACACCAGAACTAGTGTTTCACATTTCCTGTACCACACCAGAACTAGTGTTTCACATTTCCTGCACCACACCAGAACTAGTGTTTCACATTTCCTCCACCACACCAGAACTAGTGTTTCACATTTCCTCCACCACACCAGAACTAGTGTTTCACATTTCCCCCACCACACCAGAACTGCTGTTTCACATTTCCTCCACCACAAAAACTACTGCTTCACATTTCCTCCACTACACCAGAACTAGTTTCACAATTCCTCCACTACACCAGAACTAGTTTCACATTTTCTCCACTAAACCAGAACTACTGTTTCACATTTCCTCCGCCAAACCAGAACTTGTTTCACATTTCCTCCGCTAAGCAAGAACTAGTTTCACAATTCCTCCACAACACCAGAACTAGTTTCACAAAGGCAGAGGCAGCTCAAGTCATAAATGTCTATGCTAACCTCTGTTTAACACGAGTTCTTCAAGGGCTAGAATTTGAGATGCCTGATAAGCTGTAGTCAAAGGTGGTTGTCCAATCATCCAACCCCTATTGAAAGTAAACATTCGAAAAACCTGTCAGCTTTGAACTTTGAGTCTAACTGACAGCACTACGACTTTATAATCGCATACGCCTCTGTGACAACAAGCATATTTCCTTGGCTGACATTTTGGGAAAGTTTTGCTGCTATCGGAAGCACGAGAAGGGTTCGAAATGCAGCAGAATTTAGCTTTGACTTTAGCCATCTCTTTGGGTAGAGAATGTTTGTTTGTTCATATCGAAAAATCCTGGTTGGTTTCAATGATATTTGATGTGCAATCAGTGACACTGTTTTATAGTAAGCGTACACTGTTTGAAAGGCCGATTCAAACTCTTGTTCTGTAAATAGCAATTTCCAGTCTTAATTTGGTTTGGTTTTTTAATCTACAGCTTTTTGGGCAATTTAATATCTCTTTAAAAATTACAATTTTTAATAAAGGTTATCTTAAAATTTGGACTATTTACAAATTATGAAGAATCACATAAAATCAATTGGCGGACATTTTTGCGTGAACACATTTAATTCATTCTGTGCAAGAAACAGGAATCTCATGGCTGAACTATACATTATATATTTCATTTGTTACTGCTTTATTTAGTTTAAATACATTGTATTTCAATTGGAACAATTTATTTTCATTTTCCTGACATCACCTTATATTTCCCCTGATAACACGGTGATACTGCCGCTTTAATATTTTATGAAGCAATGTCTGGTATTCTAATCGCATTCAAATTGTTTATTTGTCTATATTTTGCTTGTACTTCAGAAATTGTGAGACTGATGTTTATGGATTTAGTGACTTGTTGGCATTTTGTAAGCAGAGAATCCAGACTACACGATATGTTTACTTGCGTAATCCTGTAAGCTATCAAAATGTGCAAAGTACAAAGGTATTGCGCAGATTATACATATCCCGATTAAAGTAAATTTTTATACTGATAGTATAGACCAATTATTCATGCTGACAAATCGATCTTTGATTGGACTACAGAACATAGGGATTTAAAAAAGAATGACTTCTGGTACTGATAAAGGGAAGATAGGAAATTAACATACCAAGAATTCATTCAGGAAGTAAAAATACCATAGGGATAATGCAGGTTATGAAATGATTGCATACACAAGAAGTTATGATAGGGGTCACACGGATTTCTATTTTGCTCTTCAAAATCCTTCATAAGTGATCAACAGCATTATATCTTATTTATATGTGTTCCTTTGCGCTAGGGGCAACGTAACTGTGCTGATTTTTTCCTACAAAGTTTACATGGATGATTTTAATCGAAATTTAAGAAAATCAGAATTTCACAAATATGACCCCATCTGTCTATTCAACCATACCAAATATCGACATTCAGCACATATGACGAGACGATCCCGAAATATGGTTTGGGGATGGTATTTTACACATGGACAATTTATTATCTTTTGTAAGTGGTCCTGGAGTTATTTATAAACGTAAAACGCAACCGAACTTACATGATACTTGCACTAAGATATCAAGCAAGTGAACAACACGCAGCTGTACATGATCCTAGACCAATCATTATGGGTGTCTTAGCATGGTAAAACATTATAAGAAGATATTCAAATGCATGACATGACTTGCCAAGGGAAACAACAAGAAGAAGGGCGAGGTCAAAAAGTTTAGACGTGATCACCGGGTATTGTACCCGGGCCATTGCCGTGAATCTAGGGGAAAAGTCACAGTAAAAAGGTCACACTTTAAAAATTCACAGGTAAAAAGTCATTATTCATATCAGAATATAAGTGAAGAAACGTTTGTTAATTAGAGTATTAATAAGGAAAACAAATTTAATTGTAAAAGAAACAATACTTTTATGACTTTGATTTTATAAAATATGTTGATAAAATGTTGTTGCTGTCAACTAGAAGTGCTTAATCAATGAACTATGACCTGCAAAAGATGATCAAATTTAAATATGCATGTTTAAGTTTATTTGTATAATCTAATAAAAAGACATTTAATTGTTTATATTTATGACTAATAAAAGAAAGAAATAAAAATTCACATAACACATGGATGTCCCATTAACATCTGTTGCATACGTTTGGTAATGTACCTGTTGCATCAGATATAAGATTGTCGTAAAATAATCTTAATCCTTTTACAGGAGCATAAGATCCTTCCAAGGAGAATCTAGTGGCATATCCCTTACGCTTGACAAGTCAAATGAGTGAATGACATCTTTCCACTTTCTTGGAATGCTAAGGATTGCTCTATTAAACATCAACTAACCTCGACCTAACCACTTCTCGATTTTCGTTAAAAGGTTTTTCAAAAAAATAAAAGCTGGACTAAATCTGTTCAATAAACACCTTTAATTAGCCTTTCATTCAGACAACGTAATTATCGGCTGTGAAAAACCCACCTGGGTTAGGGGCCATAAAACTCGCGCGGTTGTGACGTAATACACAGACTACACAGAGTAACGCATCATTATTTCAATTGAAATATCGCCTAATTAATTGTTTAATTACCATTGATGTGGATATCTTTTTCACACCAAATGCTTAGTAGTGTTACATCGTCAAATGATTTATCTAACTGAGTGGAAAACATTTTCTGAAAATCGTTAATTATTGGGTTTTTTTCTTGTGTTACGAATGTATAGATAACGAGGCTGATTATGTTTATGACGTCACAAAATGGGGGCGTGACCAGTCATGCATTCACTTGTTTGTTGTCAGATAGGTCTAAGCCGCCCATCAAAAGTGGCTTTCAAAAACGGCTTTCATTACCAAACTAAACATATTTGAGTAGCCACCTTGACGCACAAGACAATATTGTAATCAGACTTTCTATATTCCAAAGAAAATAGTGAAATATGTTTGTGGTTATGTGAACTTTAAGATCAAGCACTGTGCCTTTAACATCATATTTTGTTTTGATTTCTGCAAATGTTAAGAATTCATGGTCTTTGCAAATGTCTTTTACATGAACTACACCCTGTTTGAGCCAGTTATTGATGATCAGATTTGGATTGCAACTTTGGTGATTTAACCAGAGAGGTTGCATACGTATTTCATTAATATTATCATTGACTACATGACATTTGATATATCTATGCCAGGCATCGAGTGCATCTTTCCAAAACGGATTTTGCAGTTTGTATTTTTTGTTGATGTTCGCGCCTACCTGAAGAATATAGCTAATGGGAAAACCGGCTAGGTTATAGTCGTTTGATACGAAACGTATTTCTTCAAGCAAGAGATTTCCAATGCATCAACAAATGATTTGACATCACCATCCTAAGACCACCATCTTCATATTTTCGCATTAAATTTATTCGTTTTATTTTGTCTCTCTTTCCGCCCCAGATAAAGTTGAAAAATAGTCTGTTCAAGTTTGTTATAAAATCTTTCGTGGGATTTGGAAGAGAAGCAAGAATATGAAGAATAGTTGATAAAGCCAATGTTTTGATAACAGTTATTTTTCCTATCATGGTTAAATGTCGTTTTTTTCCAGTTCAAAAGAATTCTTTTTATGTTTTCAAGTCTTTTTTTTATTGATCACCCAAAGGTTTTCTAAATTAGCATTCAATTTTATTCCCAGAACTTCAAAGTTTTCCTTATGCCAGTCTAGTTTATAATAATGGGATAAAGTTATATCACTGCCAGCCATTGCTCAAAGCCAAACTGCTTTGGTTTTGTCCACATTTATTTTAAGACCAGACATGTGATAAAATGTTATGAGTGTCTTCATGGCTTCATTAAGAGAGGTATCCGAACCATCTAAGAATAATTCCGTATCGTCGGCGTATTGACCAATGATGTATTCGATTTCGTTGAGGAGAATGTCTTTTATATTTTTATTATTTCTTATCATTATTTCAAGTATTTCAGCAACAAATAAGAATAAATACGGTGAAATAGGATCACCCTGTCTACACCCTCGTTCATTTTCAAAAGATGTTGATAGATGTCCATTTTGAACAATACATGAAGAGGAATTTGTTAAAAGAATATTCACCCATTTTTGCATGTTATTGCCAAATCCAAATTTATCTAATACCATCATTACGAATGTTTTCGAGAATGTATCAAACGCTTTTTCAAAATCAATCAGAATTAGTAAACCTTTTTGGTATTGTAGTTTAGTTTCGTACATGATGTCGTACAAAAGTCGAATGTTTTCTGTAATGCATCTGCCTGGGATGAAACCCGTTTGATTTTCATGAATAAGAATATCTAGGGTCTATTTGAGCCTGTTAGTAATACAGGTACTAATAATCTTATACAATGCGTTAAGCAGAGAAATGGGACGCCAGTTTTTGAGAAAACGTCTATCTTTTCCTTGTTTAGGTATACATGTGATCACACCTCTATTCATTGTTATTGTAAGGGCATTTACCTTAAATGTTTCCTTTACATACCGATGAACCCATATTTTGAGATCTTTCCAAAAAAAACTTAAAAAATTCTATAGGAAAACCGTCCAACCCTGGACTTTTGTTGTTTTTCATGGATTTCACAGCAAGCGAAATTTCATCATGAGTAATAAATACTAATATCGCGTTCTAATTCATTTGACTGATCCTTGCTTAAAGAAGGAGTTTCAATATTTTTTAATATATCTTTACTTTCATCGTCTATTTCCTTATTTGATTTATAAAAGCGTTCGTAAAACATCTTCTGTTCTTTTATAGTTGTAGTTCCCTCTGTTATTTCAGAACCATCATCCATTATGAGGGAATTAGTGAGTTTATTTGTATAGTTTCTATTTTCTAAATGGCAAAAGTAATTTGTAGGCTTCTCCCCCTCTTCGTACCATTGAGTTCTATTGCGAATCTGTATTCCTTTTATTTCTTCTTCTTTAAGTTGTTCTAGTTCGATTGTCTCTTTAGATAAATTTGAGAGAAATGTTTCATCAACATTTTGGAAATCTTTTCTTATTTCATCTTCTAATTGACATATATTCTCTTCCAATTGTTTACATGTATCAATCCTTGACTTCTTAAGATACGACGAATATGAAATAGATTTACCAGAAAGACAAAAGTTAGCCACGTACACATTGGAACCCGTAACCCGTAACCCGTGCAGTCGAACTTGTATTAGCGGCCACCTTTGTAGAGCGGTCACCTGCTAGATGCGACCACCCTTATGTCCTCCGGATTTATTGTACGTTTTATTTTAACTTAGTGTAATATACAAATGTAATACATCCCCCTTTAAAGGGGGTCTCCAACTTCTAATTTTTAACTTTCAATGTTTTATTAGCGAGGCCCCGAGAGGGTCGGAGAGGGCCTCGCTAATAAAACACCGGAAGTTGAAAATTAGAAGTTGGAGACCCCCTTTAACGCAGATCTTAGTTTGCCAACAACTTAGTATATCTCACAAAGACGTTAAAATTAAATGGCGATTGTAAATGTCTTATGGCTGGTCGCCGATTGAGGAAGACTTTTTTGGTTTTGGACCTCTCTTTTAATTTCTGAAACGCGTCAAATAACATTTTCCGTTGTTCAATGTTTTGCAGATAGTTTGGTTTACTAGACCTACTTTTTGCAAACTTCAACATTTCATTATTCAATAAATGTAATATCGATTTGCAATAAATTTCCTTTTCCGATGAGTCTGCCTACATTAAAAGAAACGTTGCCCATTGTAATAATTTTCCTATATTTGTACATTAACAAAAGCATCGAATTTTTTTTTCATTTTCTGCAGTTCTTTAATTATATTATTTAAAAAGCATATAAGTAACTTTGCTGTTTGATTATTCGCACATTGGATAAAGTATGAATAAATAATAATTTAGTTTTGAAACTCTAAAATCTGTGTTTAAGTATTTATACGACGTCAATAAAGTAATAAAATGGTCTTTCATAATCCTGTTATGAGTAACGCATCCCATCATAATTGATTAATCTGAATTTATAGGGTTCTTTTCACATGAATATTGAGGAGAATATCAAATAAAAATTTTTTTCTCAAGTTACCAGACGGACACAACTGCTGACAGTAATGACACAGGTCATTTTAAACTTATGTACAATAAATTTCACTTGAGGCGCTATCGTGATCGCTTTCTAAATACATAATTTGAAAATATAAGAAAATAGAATATGTGGGTGTAATGCACTTTGATGAACCCCCAACGTTTAATCAAACCTCATCATTTTAGCCTTATTTTACAGTGAATCCAGAGACATTCCACAAAGGTAAATATTTTAGAAGAAAATGACATAAATACTAAATAGGTAAAAGGTTCCACTTCATCTATGGGTTGAACCAATTTCTAAATCTCATAACTTTATGCTGAAAAACTTTGAGATAGAGGCAGGAAGCGGCCCTTACCTCTTATACACTGAATTCCAAAAGAAACTTTGCAATTTTAAAACGGAAATTTCGAAAACGATGTCATATTTACATTTTAATTTAAGTTGGCAATGACATAGTTGAATCCCACACTTTCAATTTAAAAACTTTTAATTGAGCAAAATTCATTGCAAAAATGTCATAATCACGTGACGTTTCCGCTGGAATTTAGTCACGTGACGAAAAAGTAAAATAACTGTCCATAATGAATGTTTGTCACTCGAATAGTGAAAAAAACCCACCTTAAAACCAGTAAACGGTATAGCAAAAATATCGCGATTCCCCACTGAAAATTGACAAAATAGATCAAAAACAGCCCTTTTTACAAGAACCGTTAGTGTTCCTTCATTCCTAATGGTAACTTTATCCGGCTATACAGAGAGGTTGTGAGAATTGCTAACAACCCTGAAACACACAAAAAAAACAGTTGCTTTTGCACTGCATGAGAGCCGATATCTGTGACGTTAGACCACCGCCAACGTTGTCTCTTAGTGACGTCAGAGATAGCAAACATCAAAGGTCGGCATGTTGTTATGTTGTAGTGCACTTTATGAGTGAGTGAGTGAGTGAGTTGGTGTTTAACGTGCTTTGAACAATATTTCAGTTATTAAACACGTGGATGTTGCCATCCAAAAGAGAGTAGAACTTCGACAGATCTAATCAGAGCTCATCGACTGCTAACTTGATAGCTATTGGTCACTAAACATCGACACATGGCAATTTCATTCGAAGTTATAACGTCAGAATTGGCATGCAATACCAAGAAATAATTGCGATTATTGAGCTCTTAAGGCTTGTTACCATTTGTACGACTCAAAGATGTGTCAATATGACAAGTAAGACTTGTGTCCACACATTCCCATTAATGGAAAAGCTTCGATGCAGACGAAATGTGAAGTTGAACCTGCTGACAGAAGACGTAATTTAACGATAGACCTTTTTTGTTACTTATGGCAGATTTTGAAGTTATAACAATCCGGCTGCTCAAACCTGGTACCAAAATAGCACATTTTAGTACTTTAACGAAATAATTGCGAAGACATCATTTCAACGAACGTCTGAACAACAAAAATTTTGATCCCTGCCCACTTCAGATCAAATAAGTGCAAAACTGGGTTTCCCACCTTTAATTGGGATTCGCTGGTTGTTTAAACAAATGATTGATTAATAAGAGGTACTTTGTTTTAAATTTCTATCGTTTTTCCTTCTTCAATCAGAATCATTACAAAATGGTGCAAAGTTTCTTTTGGAAGTCAGTGTATGTACTAAGTTCAAATTGTTTCGATGGGTACCAGAAAAATATAAATTTGAGATTTACCAAAGTAGCAAAAGGCACCACTCCACCACTAGATCTAACCACATACCAAGTTTGGTAAAATATATTTAACACTTTTTGAGCTATGACCCGGGAACGGACCTTACCGCCATATAAACTAAGTTCAAATTGTAAACATGGAAACCAGAAAATAAATGTTTTAAATAAAAAAAATCTACATAGCAACGTTTTTTAGATATAGCCACGAACCAAAAGCATTTCGGACCCAAGGAACCACGGAACCACGGACGGAGCCGAAAACGTTATGTCTCTCGCAAAGCTTTGCCACCACTTGACTCATTACCTTATCGTGGTGTGGTGGTTTGAGTTCTTCGGCGACCCTATGACCTATGCCAGCTGGAGCTTAGATGCTCCTGGTAGGGTCACTCAAGCTGGACAGGTCGACGGGTAGAAGCCAGACCAAATTTAAATCTTTCCAAAACCCGCTTTCTATCTCTTACTATGCCTTTCTTTCCGTCTTTTCCGTCATCCTTTCAATCCCTTTCTCCCTGATCTATCTACTCTCTTTTTGATGGCAACATCCACGTGTTAAATAACTGAAATATTGTTCAAGACACATTAAACACTAACTCACTCACTCACCGCGGGGGACCTTATAACATGCATCGATCTCTCTGATCATTATCCAGGTTGATTCCATATATAAATTAGTATACTTATAAATTGGGCAAACGTTTATCGGATTGAGTCATAAGGATTATTTTAATCATTATATGCAAATGAGAAATAAATATGGCCATCTCTTTCACAGTTGCTTCTCTCAAATCGATTGCTTGATAATAGCTTTTTTGTTTCGGTGTGTGTGGTTTTCCGTGAACTAGCCTTTTAAAGGGGCAGTAGCACATTTTTTGAAAAAAATTATTTTCAGTTTTCATTAAAAATTATACGTTAATGCTACATGTATTTGTTTTATTATGAGTTCATTGGCTGTCATTTTTATGTGAACACCTTTAAGCCATTTTGTGTAAGAAAAAGGAATTGCATGGCTGTACTTAACATAATATATATAATATAATTTATTACTGCTTCATTTAGTTGCTATACATTGTCTTTCAAATGGAACCATTTGTATTCTTTTTCTGACATCACCCTATACCCCCTAAAACGTTCTACTGCCCCTTTAATATCGTTTAGCACGTAATTGTCAAAAGGTTTATAATGCAGTGAAAGGAATATAAAATATATTCTAATTTCAAACTTTTCGCATAGAAAGTTCAGGATTAAAGCTAAACCATCATATCTAGGAGATCTCTCACATACATAATATATAATGCATTTGTTACATTTCATGCAAAATTAATGCCTTTTCTTCTTTTCATATCAAACCTTATTTTTCCAGAATGTCTAGATTGTTGAATATTTTATCGTAATGGATAGGACATTGCTTGAAGCTATTATTGTTGATTAATACTTCACAGAGAAACGTGATCTAGGTATCAAATATGCAGAGTTAGCAAAAACAAGTATCAGCGAAATTGTATAAAGACGTACCCATAAAGCTAAGGTTATAAATAGAGAATACTAAACGACGTCCCGTTTCATAACATATTTATGAAACGAGTGAATGGGTTGGTATTTAACGAGCGAAAGCGAGTTAAATACCTATACCATTCACGAGTTTCATAAAAATGTTATGAAACGGGACCGAGTTTAGTATTTTATTTATGACTTGCTTAATAACATCGTAAAATTACAAAAAAAAGTTGCCAACATGACTGTCGCGGCCGGCCCACTGACATTATGACGTCATCATTACGTCACGTCATTCGGTCAGCGCGCGATGTTATTACACAATGTGTAATAACATCGTAGATTTATTAAACAGCGATATCTTCAACGGGAGAGTAATAATATGGAATACTTCAACATTTTGTAAGGGTATATTTTAAAATAACAGGTTCGAAATTCAATCATTTTTTCTATTTATCTTATTTCTAACAAATATACGCTTCAATGTCGTGCTACAATGCCTTTAACTCTGTAAAGCTTGCTACTGAACTAGCAGACATGTATCAGATTTGTATTAATGTAGAGAAAACAACTGTAACTGCGATTAACACTTGGCAATGAAATAAATAACGACACAGATAATTAGTAGTTTTATTACTCTCCCGTTGAAGATATCGCTGTTTAATAAATCTACAATGTTATTGTGTAATAACATCGCGCGCTGACAGAATGACGTGATGTAACAGTCATGTTGGCGACTTTTTTTGTTTTTTACGATGTTATTAAGCAAGAAATAAATAAAATACTAAACTCGGTCACGTTTCATAACATTTTTATGAAACTCGTGAATGGTATAGGTATTTAACTCGCTTTCGCTCGTTAAATACCAACCCATTCACTCGTTTCATAAATATGTTATGAAACGGGACGTCGTTTAGTATTCTCTATTTTTATGACGATTATATGTACGTCATCAGAACAGCATAAACGTGAAGCATCTGAAAGGGACTTTTGAAACATTATATAGATGTTGCCAAACAGTTTGATGTAAAGAATGTTGTATGTTGTGGACATCCTGGTTAGGTAAGCTCGGAACTCAACATATCACTCAAAACGTTCACTCATACCCTCAATCTATCAAACCAGCGATCACATAGATACTTAAGGGGGAATGGTGATTACAAAAATGTCTTTGATTTCAAATGCCTCCACAGAATCCTACACCTTAGCATTGTTTTGAGATGTGGTGTATCCCTAACAAAAAGCTATATGAAGCCGGATCATTAATCTTCCCAGCAAGTGCAAGGATGTTGTTGAGGACGAAGGAAAGTTGTTCAGATTTCTTCTTTCTACCATTTTACCTTTCTCTTTTCCTTTCCCTCCCTTGTTCTATTCAGCCCTTTATAAAAGATGAATGGGGTCAAAACGAAAAGTCAGTAACCAACGAGTCCACATTTGCAGCAACATGCATTCCGAAAGGACATCAACTCCGCCCCAAACATGTCAAGATAGACCCTATGTTTATAACTTATCTTATCCGACTCCATTACACCGCGCCAACAAACCAACGATGAGTCTAGGCAACTCCGTCCTGATGGTAAAGGTCTGCCAGTGAACGTCATACACTCAAGTGACACTCAGCATTACCTAGAAACATTCCAGAGAACGCTACACCTTGCCATCGCTGTAACCTTCAATGACGATGACGTAGTCATTTATTTCGATGTCTGTCAGTACTGATGAGCTGAACGTAAAGACGTCGAAGACGTTGCCCAACGGTGCGTAGAGAGCACAGGGGTTCGAATCTCTGAGTGGACAATATAACAAAAGAATATTTCAAAACCTGGACTTTTGCACACAATATATCGTTTTCATATGTTGAGATAGACCTACATCCCAAATTTTAACGTAATCGGTCAAGAAATAAAGATTTCAGCGTAATCTCTGCCTATTATATAGAATACAGAAGGGGGGTCACCCCAGGCGCTAAAACCTGATCGAAAACAGGACACATCGATTATTTTAACGTGCGGTGCAATTAATAGTAAATTTTATCGCAAAACTATGCACTGAAATCATAGATCAATCTTTTAACTTACTGATCATCTCGCCCAATTTTTCGAATACCATCGATCTTTTGACCACTGAACTTTTTTTTGTGTTATATTGTCCACTCCGAGATTCGAACCCCTGTGGTAGAGAGCGTCGAACAGACTCTGCTCTTCTGTATCACTCATTTAATTGGTCAGATACTTCAATCCCATTCTCTCCCCACAGAGGCAGATCGAGTCATAAACTGTTGATACAGCCTCTGTTCTATTACGCCGAGTTTGTGGGATACAATGGGAGATGTCTGTTTGGAGGCAATCAAAGTTAGTTGTGCAATCAGCGACGTTGTTCTAAAATCATCATTTTGACCACTGAATCATGGCAAAAAAGCAAAAGCGAGGTGATATGAACCACCCTTTCCACGAGAGAAGCGTTGTCATTTGATAAAGAAATTCAAATGGATTGTGGTGCAATTTTTTTCGCCAGGGAAAACTGCCGTAACCAACGGGTTTCGGCGTAATAGAACAGAGGCGGTATCAACATTTCATGACTTGATCTGCCTCTGACCAGAGTTTTCTGATATAAAATATTTCTGCGAGATTTGATAAAAACTTCTGAGACTATTTTCACTTTTATCAATACAAAATTATGGTAGTTTAAACACGTACAACAGTACCCATAGCCTTTCCGGGAGGTATTGTGATGCCGTGGTGGTAATGGCATCATATCATTGTGGTTGAATACTTGATGATGCAAAATACACTGTAGCTACTATGTCATAACCTTGTTGAAGGCAGTCTGATTAAAACCTGCCTAGTTCCGAGGAATAAAAGTTTAAAAAATAATAAATCTATGGGAATCGAACATGATACTTCGATAGGTATCCTCTCCACTGAGTCTTAGTGTAGAGGATTCAATATCTCCGTGCAGTTAATATTAATGTTATTCCTCGGAACTAGGCCGATTTTAATCAGACTGTTGATGCAGAGCATTATTCAAAGGGTTAAAACGATATCCTCTGTTAAATCGCTTTATATTCCACAAATGAACAGTTTGGAAGTGGAAACCATAAAATTTATTTGTTGATGGGTAAAACAACCTTTTAATAGCACTGATTACAAATTTGTAGTCAAATATTCCCATTTCCTCCAATTTATTAAACCCCCACAATGTTTGAGGATGTTGGATTGAGTTATATTTGGAAATTTCAAAATTAAAAAGAATCTGGCTAAAATATGTCGTTCAAAGTAAATGAAAAGATACCTTCAGCAAACATGGCTATCAACAATCGAAACTTCTTCAAAAGCAACTACAAAGAACACGGATATAACAAACTCCAAGGGACTAAAGAATTTGGTTCGCTATATCCGGTGTTCGTTATGTACACGTTTAGGCGCCATACATGTAGATAGGGCTTTTGATGGGACTTGTTCACTATATCCGATTGTTCGCTATATCCGAGTTCTACTGTACTCATAGTATTTTAGAAATCCATCTCTCAATTTTGAACGATATCTAAACTCCCTACATTACAATAACTTGTTGAAATGCCGAACATCTCATCATCATCTCGAAACAGGTAGATGGCGACGAATCGCTGTAACTGACAGGATATGTACTATTTGTGATGATGGTGATGAATTTAATTTATTTTTATGTCCGAAATTAGAATTAATAAGACAAATGCATATTCACAAATATTTTTACATCAGACCAAATATGTACAAAGTGAATACTCTGTTTAAAACCAACAAGCTAGGAAGTTTAGGAAAATATTTATTGGTTGTAAAATCATGTCAATCTTTAAGAAATAACATATTTAACATTAGAATGGTACGTTAGCTTTGTATTGTAATATATCATGTTTCATCATATAGATCTCATGTACCTCTTATGTTGCAGTCTGCAGTCTTAGTGTATTTAAGTTCAGTTCAGCGTCGCCCCAAACTCCCACTCCATGCATGGTAATTACCATTCTCTCCCCACAGAGGCAGATCTAGTCATGTTGATTTAGCCTCTGTTATATTATGCCGACTTTGTGGGATAGAATGGGAGATGCCTGATTGGAGGCAATCAAAGCTAGTTGTGCAATCAGCGACGCTGTTCTTAAATCATCGTTTTGGCTACTGAATCAAGGCAAAAGCATTGTGATATGAACCACCCTTTCCTTGCGAGAAGCCTTGTCATTTGATAAAGAAATTCAAATTGATTGTGATGCGGGTATTTTTCCGCCAGGGGAAACTGCCGGAATCCACTGATTTCGGCGTAATATAACATAGGCTAAATCAACATGACTTGATCTGCCTCTGTGGGGAGAGAATGGGTAATTACGATACTCCAACCTTATTGGTTGATTACAAAGCATTTGTCATGATCGACATACCTCTCATATGGCACATGGATATCAGGATATTGATAGGCATGGCTTGTATGATCATATAGGACAAGATCATAGCCAATAGTTATCAAGAACAACTTATTTTTCAAGGTACACATTGCAATTATAGGGGTTTCCGTAGACGTCATTGTTTTCCCCTTAAAGATTGTCAGATTTATGGCAATCACGTCAGCTGAAGATTCGGCTACATGGTACAAAACACCCCGGCTCATGTCGAAACAATTTACCCCTCCCCGTTCTAAAAATGAGCTTTTAATCTTTTTCCCACCATATGAGGTTCTATACAGGTGCCCGTCTCTGATCATATAAAGTTCTTTTCGATTCGTGTCAGCTGCCATTAGGACAGGGGGTCTGTTATATAAATTCCTGATTTTAGTTTTCATAGAGAAGTTGAGAGACATTCTGTAGAGTAGTGTTTCATCTTTCACATAAAATACTATGTCATTTGCAACAGCAAGGCAAGACACATGTTGTTCAATTTGATTAGATTTCTTGCCATAGAGAGAAATTGTATGTAACAATCGGTCTTGAGTTTCTGTAATCAACATAAGCTTAGTAGTTGGTACATATGCAAGTATTACTAAAACATCAAAACTGATAGGATATGTTTGTAGAGTTCTATTATTTATGTATATTTCGTCCATCTTTGTCTTCGCCAATGTTGAATTTCCGTAGGTAAAAATCCTCTCAATGGGCTTTTGTTCAGGTGCTTTCTGTAGTGGTGGGGCTGTAAAATAAAAAGATTGCATTAAAGGGGCAGTAGCACGTTTTTTGATAATTTTTTATTTTAAAATGTTCACTCATAATTGTCAGTTAATGCTAAATGTATTATTTTGACAGTGTAAAAAATCTCATTACACAAGCCAATCATCCATAGTCAGAGGACAAAGTATGGAAATTCACATAAAATCCATTGGCGGCAATTTTGTGTGAATTCATTTTGTGTAAGGAAAAGCAATCGCATGGCTAAACTTTACGTTTATATTTGAATTATTACTGCTCCATTTAGTTTAAATACATTATCTTTCAATTGGAACTATTCATTTTCAGTTCATGACATCACCCTATATTCCCCCTGAAAACGTGCTACTGCCCCTTTAAACCTTTGCTATATAAAATACTGAACAAAAACTCTTGAATGTTTTGAATATTTGGATGTATGCAAGTATAAAAATACATAATTATTGCTATCTAGCTGAATAGTAATTAGTAGCACAATTTGGTTTTTATTCCTTTTAATGTTGTGACAGAAAAGCGGTATCAACATTTTTCTAAAGCTGAAATGTAAAATTTAATATTTCTTAATCTCTTGTCAAGGCAACTGAAATTCGAATTCAGTGCAGATGTTAACTAAGAATAACGATAAGAGAGATTCCTGTATTTCCATAGCACTATTCACAATAAACTATATAAAACATTAACAAAAATGGTTTCTGAGAAGTTTTTTCAGATAATTTCACATCAGTATAGAACTTGTGTCATTAATATTCTTAAAAAGTGTCATAACTAATCAGTGTACCGGATTTCCGAAACATTTTTTCATTTGAATAATCCATTATTCAAATCTATCGACAACTAAATATAATAAAGTCGTGTGTTCATTACCATCCTTTACACCCCTTGGGCGGTTATATCCCTTCTTCTTTCAATTGGTTTTAACTCATAACAACCTCCTTATAGGTATTTCCCCTTTACACCCCTTGGGAAGTTATTGCCTTTATTTTAGTTGAATGTTATATGCCGTGAGCTCCATCCGCGTAGGTTGGTTATCTCTTAGAAACCTATCGGGCATTTCGTCAATTGTTTTGGAGGTCTCTTGTATTCCCGTAATAACCTCTAAGGAGGGAAGTCAGGGCATTATATTCACATGTAACACCTACTCGGGGGGTTGGAAGGTTTTTATATTCATATGTAACACCTACTCGGGGGTTGGAAGGTTTTTATATTTCAAAGTCAAAGGGTTTTATATTCCTATGTGTAACCTAACCCCTAAGTCCACATTATCTTGAAAAAACTTACAATGCTTTCGATGTGCGGGATTCGAACCCTCAACCCTCTGAACCGTAAGCTAGCACTATAACCACTACTCTAACGGGCAAGTTAGAAGTGAAGGTTATGTTAAACAATCTATTGATTGAAGATCAGATTTCGGTACAAAAAATCGGCCCTAAAGCATTAGGAAATCCAATTGCACTTTAATTCCAATTTTAAATGCATACAAACATTCAAAATGGATATTAACAGTGTTTCACCTTTTCATTTGTGATAAATTTAAAGGATCCAAATACGGTGTCAACCACGTGACTTGTCGATTGTCATTTGTAAAACCTTACACCTCGAAGAATGCTTTGCACGTGCATTATGTGCTATGTCAATATCAAAAAGTCGTCTGAACACAATGCTTTTTTTTAAAGGAAATTCATTTTAATCTTTTATATTCAGAATTGAAGCGACAGTATAAAGTAATGTAATCCAATAATAAATGTTAAAATTAACCGACGAACATGAATCCTTGATATTTGTTGTTTTTTTCTCAATTTTTATGATCAGTCTGGAAATATGATTACAAATACTACAATATGGACAAATGATTACGGGTTGTTAATAACGGCATCTAAGTTAGTTAAAACACTCGAACTCGGTTATGCTTGGGTTTTCAAAACTTTCGGAAAGAAAGCCTCGCGGGAAGTAAGACCTCAAGCTTCGCTTTCGGTCTTACTTTCCACAGGTTTTGAAATCCAAAGCATAACCTCGTTCTCGTGTTTTTACCCTAACATAACCACCTTGGTCGGTTATAAGATTGTAAACAATCGCAAACATTTGGACTTGTAAAATTTGGATTTTTAATCAAACAAGAAAGTTAAGATTTTATGAACAACGAAAGTGAGAATCGAACCAGGGACCTCTATGTTGTCAAGCAGCGCTCTTACCTGTTGAGCTACCGAGGATCCATGTCAGTTGATGTAAATTTTTGTGTGTCATGTTTGGTTTTTATTTTTTCTTATAAATATATATTAATATTGCAATAAAATAGTTTTTAATGTAAGGAATCAAGTTTTTAGTTCTAAGACCCTAAGCAGGTGGTATTGTAAGTAGTCTAAAATAATATTCTTATCAAGACATATCAAAGCCGCAAAATGGATCACTTAAACGTTTTTCAATTATTTGTATGTAAAGCAATTTAGTTGAAACACCGTAATAAAATAGTTTTTATTGTGAGAAATCAAGCCTAATCTGAGGGTATTTTAAATATTTTTTCTTATCAAGACATGATAAACCCGCGAATGATATCAGTAAAACGTTTTAAAATTAACTGTATATAAACAAATTAAGTTGAAACCACTGCAGGAGTCTTCCGCGGGAGTGTAAGTCAAATAATAACCCGTTTGCCTCGGGTTATGGAAATAACCTCTGCTCGGGCTACGCCCTCGCGAGGTTATTTTCCATTACCCCTCGGTACCGGGTTATTATTTACTACATAACTTATATTAGCAAAATCATCTCCTATTTTTTCTAAATGTGAGATAGGTGTAAGGAAATACACATTACCTTAGCAAAGTCACTTTTCTCAAATATGGTACATTGTATATGTCGAACGTACATAAAAGGTACACAAGGGCAAAGTGGACCGTCGGGGCAAAGTGACTAAGCGTTATGTCTTCTTAATGACCGACAAAGGTCTAATTTGTTATTTTACACCCCTTGGGCGGTTATATCCGGGTTTTTTTCAATTGGTTTTAACTCGTAACTACCGCCCTATAGATGTTTACCCTTTACAGACCTTAGGAAGTTATTGTCTTTATTTTAGTTGAAATTTATAAGCCGTAAGTTACATTTGCGTAGGTTGGTTATCTCATAACCACCTTGGTCGGTTATGAGATTGTAAACAAACGTACAAACGTAAGTTTTGAGTTCTAATCACACAAGAAAATTCAGATTTATGAACAACGTAGGTGGCATGGGAATCTAACCAGGTACCTCTATGTCATCAAGCTGTGCCTTTATCAGTTGAGCTACCGAGGATCCACGCCACTTGATGTAAATTTTGTTGTGCCATGTTTGGATTTATAATTTTGGCTATAAATATATACATTCTTAAATCCTTAGCAGGATAAAAGTTGTTTTTTTTCAAGATATGTTAAATCGGCGAAATATGTAACAAAAACGTTTATGAATTACGAATTATAAATTATGTAATTGTATATAAACAGATTTAGTTGAAACAATTGCAGGGGTGTTCCGCGAAAGGGTAAGTAAAAAATAATAATCCGATTACCTAGGGTTATGGAAAAAACCTCTGGTCGGGCTACGCCCTCGCGAGGTTATTTTTCATAACCCCTCAGTACAGGGTTATTATTTATTGGACGCAAAATGAAGCACTGTGGCCGATGCTGGAATCATTGCGTGAGTAGAGGAGGTAAGCTATTAAATAATCTAAAAAATATTAAGATTTTGCTATAATGAATGAATATTTCAGAATTCAAATATATCATTAAACACAGAACGGATCCGAACATTGAACTCTAGTGCAGCTTTGGTACATATTGGTATCATGTAATTAATGGATAATGATCTAAAATATATCCTTATATTTTATTGATTGGTGTAAAAGTTAGTATTTTGTATTTGTAAAGCATATGACGTAAAAGATTGCTTGTATTTTTATATAATTATTCTCTTGAAATTTATATCAACGAAATGTACCATTTTACATAAAGATATTTGTTTTGTTATAGAATGACGACAAGTAACAGTTACAAAATCATATATTAAATGGGTTTTTTTAATATGAGTTTTATATTCAATGTACACTATCTTTCAAACCTAAACGATAAACATCGTGTACCTTTCGGGACAGCCCGACACGATTTATGTTGCGAAATGTAAATTTCGTCTTTTTAACCAAGAGTATTCTTTTTTTCCGTTGATTTTTGTGTTTTTAATACTCAATTGCAATGATCTACAGTACCAACACTATCGTAGTTTGTATGAATCAAGTGAGTGAGTTATTGTTTAGCGCCGTATGAACCAAGCATAATGCTATTGGGAATTGTCAGAAATCAAGGTCCATGACATCGTTTTGTATATCATTAGATATATTGCCCAGAAATATGTTATTACTATCCTTTATAGGGGTTCATCAGTTGCCTTGCATCATCAAGATAATTACTTAATTGATGATTATAGCTAAAGTAATATCTATCACATTAAGTTTCATTTATCCATGGGGAACACCAATTGCCCCAAACTACAGGGCAAAGCGCGGACGCTTTGTCAAAATACATTTACCTGAATATGTCCTTATACAGAAATATGAGGCTAAAATTGCATAAGTTATTTGTTTCATATATATTCAAAGAGTACGAAACACTTGAACCTCTGAACAATAGCAAGTACAAGCTATTATGGTAGTGCTTATTCAGTTAAGAGTTTAACTTCAGAGACGTTACCTGAAAAGTATAAGATATATGGTGCAAGATGCATTCTGTTTATGTTCAGATGCCACTGAGAACACAAGAAAAAAAATGGTTTTATAAGAGCGTAAAACTATCTTAAACCTGAGATCAACAAGGGATAAACCAGGCTTGTAAACCTGAGATAAACAAAGTTTTAATTTTGTTTACCTGAGGTAACCAAAATTTTAATTTTGTTTACCTCAGTTAACTCTGTGTACAGACTCCTTCCATTTTCACACCTCATGTAAACAAAATTAAAACTTTGTTTACCTTGGTTAAACAAAATTAAAACTCTTGTAAAACTATATATTTTTTCTTGTGGAAGTACTTATATGTTAGGGGTCGCTTGCCCTGGTCTCCCCTATACGTTCATATGCATGTGGATACTTAATTAATGTAGCAAAGTGAGCACCTTTTGTATTGTTTCCGATATATCACACCGCACAGCGTTAATAGGTTTAGCGATGTTCAGAGTTTGTTAATCTTTCTAAAAAGACTGATAACTCTTCCATTGGGACAAACAAATGTTGGGATTCTAAAAGTCTACTAGTTACTGTCCACCATTGTTCCACAGTTGACATAACTAAAGTTAGTATTGTAGAAAAACAATATGAACATGAGACAGAAGGGACTCACGGACTGGGTTGGGATCCCGGCACAAGACCTGACCTTTTCTATTGAGGAACTTAATAGATGAAGAAGGGCAAGCAAGGTCTGATACCCACTTGCCTGGCTTGTCAACCTGAAAGAATTCATAAATGATGACTTACTGATTAAACCGAAGAGAAACATCAAACTTCCATTGGTGTAGTTTTTAAACATGATAACATATAGATGGCGGCTCCAAAACAATCCCCTTCCATTGGTAAAGCTCTTACGCAGGTTGACATACAAATGACAATCCTAAACTAATTCCCTTCCATTGGTAAAGATCTAAGACATGATGACATATAGAATAAAATATCAAAAATATTGTCTCTATCGGGGCTCGAACCAGCCAGAACATCCTCTCCGTCTCGGTCTGAATGCACCCACCTCTATCGCATGTTCCTATGACCAGTTTAGCGCAGACAAACCCAGTCATAAGCTATCCAATCACATCCTCGTTTTTAAATAGCGTTTAAACATGCGGGTAATAGGGGTGACTTCAGACTGTGAATGAGAGGAACGCCGGGCTGGTTGAAGTTCAAACCCTACTACAGACAATATTTTTACGCGTTTTTTCCTCGAATCACACTGAAGTCAGTCCCAAAACAGTCCCCTTCCATTGGTAAAGCCTTGTCACAGGAAGACATATAGAAGTCAGTCCCAAATCAATCCCTTCCAATGTCATAGCTATTACACATGATGACATATACCATGTACCCAACCATGTGAGTGTTTTGGGGCTGAGGGGAGTATTATTGGACTGGCAAGGGGAGTGTTCTGGGTCTGTATATTTTAGCTAAGAATATATGAAATCGTCGAAAATTGTTAATACTTTTCCATTTTATAACAGTAACATCGATCAATCAAGACGCTTTGGCTTGCTAAATAAAGAGCCATATGCGGTATTTGTCCTGGTAGGTGTCAGGGTATTGTTGAAGTGCGAGCGGAAATAAAAACGTTGAAGTAGAAGGATAGAGGTTAGGGGTCGGTCATTCACTTCAGGGGGTTAAGTGGGCCGGGGATTTTCAGGGGAGGGTCATGAAAATAAACAGCCTTTAGGGGAGGGTAATTAACTAAATTACAAGAGTTTGCATCATCATTTTAAAATAGACAAGACTAAAACCAATCTCATTAAAATGATATGAAAAATTTTCAGTACGTTACGCAGATTATTGCGTAGTGAAGCAGGTAGATCATATTTTAATAAGATTTGACTAAAACCATATTTCTTTGAAAACTTTAAAGGGGCGGTAGCACGTTATTTTATAATTATATATTTAAAAATTTTCACTGATAACTGTAAGTTAATGCTAAATGTATTATTTTGACAGTGACAAAAATCTCATTACACAAACCAATCATCCATAGTCAGAGGACAAAGTATGAAGATTCACATTAACTCCACTGGCGGCCATTTTGTGTGAACACCTTTAATTCATTTTGTGTAAGAAAAAGGATCTTTACGTAATATTTTGGAATTATTACTGCTCCATTTAGTTTAAATATGTTGTTTATCAATTGGAACCGTTAATTTTCATTTTCCTGACATCACCTTATGTTCCCCCTAAAAACGTGCTACTGCCCCTTTAAACGTGCGGTAATATTTCATTACAAAACCCTTTTTGGGTAAACTTCAAAATAATTCTTAATTTGAGTAGCTCAGGATTTGAATATCAAAATAAGACTTCCCTTAACCGGTTACATTATTAATTATCAATGAGTGGCACACTTTAGGATATCATACAAATTTATGAAAGCTATAACTTGATCAATAGTCATAAATTTCCATTCTTGATTTGTAGATATATCTTAACAACTTTTTCAAACTGCTTACAAAGCAGAGGATATATAAATATAAAAGGAATGTTGACACTTGAATTACCGGTATAAGGAACATTTTCTATTTTATGTAGCAATCGTATTGTCCGCATATGCGTTAGTATCATATTTATCTTTATGAGTAATAGATGTTCCGTTTTAGCTTTATACATAGTCTTTAAAATTCCACTTCTTTCATCCTTTCTCAAGATTTATTAAGAAGTGATTTGTTGAACTCAAACTCATTAAACTTATCATCTTCAAATATTTAAATACAACAAAACCTGACATTTGTAATCACTATGATCCATATATCCCTTGTATATTTTTGGCATAAACCTTTGTTATCCTTTGACATATTGAACCTATTGTATAGCAAACATTTCAGAAGTTGTTAAAGGTGCATGATTATTTTCGCATTTTGCTGATCAGTTTTGGGGTTTAGGGAAGGAAATCTTTAACATGTTTTTCAATTATTACATACTTTTATCAGCCCTTCAGCTACAAAAGGTTTTATTATGTGAACGTAATTTTCCGGCAATCCGATTGGTCGAGAACCGGTCACGTGACAGTCGACAGAAAGTGATATTGACTTGACCCCGTGACCCCGAGTCCGACCAAAAGTGATATTGACTTGAGTTACTAAAAATAGAGCCGATGACGTCAAACCGTTGTTATCATGACGTCATGCTATTGTTTTCATGACGTCATTGACCCGTCCTCGCCAACAATCGAGCCCAAATGTCGCTCATTGCTGTAGTTATTTATTCTCTTTTGCTTTTTTGGTCGAGACATAATAAAACAATCATGGACTGGTGAATTCGGTCAATACCTGTTTTTATAGACCCGAGGAAAACAATATCGACCTCGGACTCCGTCCTCGGTCAATATTGTTTTCCTCGGGTCTATAAAAACAGGTATTGACCTCATCACCAGTCTATAATTGTATATTATTACGTGAGCGTAATTTTCCGGCAACCCGATTGGTCGAGAACCGGTCACGTGACGGTCGACAAGAGTGATATTGACTTGGCCCCCGTGACCCCGATTCCGACCAAACGTGATATTGACTTGAGTTACTAAAAATAGAGCCGATGACGTCAAACCGTTGTTTCATGACGACATGCTATTGTTATCATGACGTCATTGACCCGTCCTCGCCAACGATCGAGCCGAAATGCTGTTCATTGCTGCAGTTTTCTATTCTCTTTTTTTTTGTTTTTGACCGAGAGATAATAAAACAATTATAGACTGGTGATTTCGGTCAACACCTGTTTTCATAGACCCGATGAAAACAATATCGACCTCAGACTTCGTCCTCGGTCAATATTGTTTTTCTCGGGTCTATAAAAACAGGTATTGACCTCATCACCAGTCTATAATTGTATAATATCTAATGATGTTATTATATCATATAATCTATTGGCATGGAAATAGTGGGAGGGGCTGGCCTCCATCAACTTGTAAGTCTTATATTGATAGTTTATCGTGAAATGTAGACTTTTCCTTTTCCTTATATCTTAAAGTTATCTTATGTACCACTGACTTATAGGTAATTTCATCTTAGAGACAATGCATTCAATAAGGAATACTCATGTCAACCTTTAGAAATCTATAAATGAAATTTATTAGTTTGTGTTTACAAAAAACAATGTCCATTATTTTAACAGTGAGTCCACGAGGAAGTTATCCCATGCATGCATATCTCGAAAACAAGACATTTACTGTATAATCAATTGATCATAGATCACGAATGTGTATGTTTCAACGTTCTATTAACTATTATTTAAAGTATGAATGAAAATTACTAAAAATGGAAACTTATATAAATTTCTGAAGGCAAAGTTCATGATGTTTAGAAGTATGAATCTTAAATGGCCATTGGGAGGGTCGCCCAACAAAAATGACATTGAGTTTGGGAGTGTCACATTTTTTTGTACAAACCCAAGTGAACCCCCCTGTAATAAATGACCGGTCCCTTATCTTATCTAAAAACAGTTTCTACCTTTTAAGCTGGAGGCACGGGCGGAGCAAACACCTATTGGCCCCTCCTATTTAGTGACGGGGATAAAATCACAACCAATATCAACTCCCATGTTTGACTATATTGTTGTTTAGGGTAATATAAATGGTAACAAGTTAATAACCCACTTTGGTATTTCCTCTTATGTTATTAGAGTAAATGACAGGGCCCATAGAAGTTATTTAGCAAAGTTTAGATGTGGCACACTCCCCTTAGAGGTAGAGCTTGGCCGGTTTAAGAGACCAAAAACTCCCCTTGAACAACGTATACATGTATGTAAATATTGTAAATCAACTACGACTGAGGACGAGATACATTTTATAATGGTCTATTGTTTATATTCCGATTTGAGAACCCTATTTTTCTATATCGTCTCTTCCATAATTCCCACTTTCAGCCAATTATCTATTCCCGGCCAAACCATACTTATTATGCAGTGCGACCATCTATCAATTCTCGTAGCTGCACTTGTTTTAAACATGTTTAAACGTAGGTCCCACATCATTCCCTATTTCAAACAAACTTTTTATCTCCTGTTTTAAGACAATTTATGTACCTTATTGTTTTATGTACATTCTATTTTAGCACTTTCAGTGCGTTTAACTTGTATTGAATTTTAAATGTACATTAGTGTCTAATAGACCCAAGTTGGCCGGGAGATGACATCGTGTATCTACATGTGACCTGT
Organism: Steromphala cineraria; assembly: GCA_916613615.1. Classification (NCBI taxonomy): domain Eukaryota; kingdom Metazoa; phylum Mollusca; class Gastropoda; order Trochida; family Trochidae; genus Steromphala; species Steromphala cineraria. The sequence continues at coordinate 55,671,770 of OU744725.1, read as the reverse complement.
ACCAATCGTTAGACACTCAAATAATATATTTTTCTTCTTCTGTATATTCAGTAGCAAACTCTTGGTAGCAAATACTAGTACATACGATAAAACAATAAAAATTGAGCCAGCCCTATAAGGTTTTATGAGAAAGTACAATATATACAAAGAACAAAATAACTGCTAAAAATTATGATAATGAAAGTAGCAAAAAGTCACCAACAAGCACAGTGGCATCAAATGCCTTTGCCTTCACTCACCAACTACATGTAGGTTTACCAAACGTATATGCGTGATTTGTCCTTCCTATAATTCATTGATCATAAATCATTTGGTAATATAAACCAAAGGCATTTATTTTGAAGAATGATTTCTGAATGTTAACTGCGTTTGGAACTAACCTTAAGCGTCAGGACGTTCAATCTATCTGCATCAATTTGCGATGTGTTCGAATATATCAGAGAACAAGAGAGCAGTATTTCATTAAAGCTGATCTCTGTACATCCCCATTTTCGTTGGCAGAGCCGGCTACAAAGTTTTGGTCCATAAAATGGCAAATCAATGTTACCATTTGCTTGAATTGCGATCCACGCCACGCACAAAACTTTAACGGTAAAAACTTTCATTTTTATCTAAGTCAACGTTTTCTTATCAAGTTAATTCGGCTGAAAGTTAAAACGATTGGAGATTCACGAGGTTATATTATGTATAACAATTCGGAAACCAGAGAGTTTGACGTCAATGAGTGTGGCATTTGATGATTCGCCAACCTTTCAATTTAATATTCTTTTCATATTCTAATATTTTTAATGTTCTTTCATTGAATAAGTAAAGGACATTAACCTGACCCTAGGGTTTTATTGAAATGTAAACATGAGGGGTGAGGGGAAACGGCCCACGGGTTTCCCCGACCCCGAATGTTTACATTTTCAATACAACCCGAGGGACAGGTTAAAATCTGTCATATAAAGCGAAGGGAAGGACGAAAAACTCGGTAAAAATATTGAAATATATAATAACACTGAAAGTATCGCACAAACGCAGCCAATCCTTGCAAGTTGTCTGTTTAACAGCAGCTCTTCGCGAAAGACTTTAAATATACACTTTGCATACGATTTTAGAATCAAATTTAATAAATATTAACATTATGTATATAACAATTACAGTGTTAGTGATGACACAACAAAATTAACATTTGCTGACAACAAGCCTCGGTAGCTCAGGCGGTAAGTGCGCTGTTTAACAACATAGAGGTTGCGCCGGTTCAAATCCCGCTTGAAACGTTAAATCAGAATTCGTTTAAAAAAATAATTGTTTGTTTCGTAATGTTTACAAGTTATGAGTCTTGTATAAAATGTAAAATATATATAAAAAAGTAAAGTAAAAATAAAAATTATTCTAGAATGTCCCTGGGATATTCAAGAATGTCCTGGTGAGAAGCGATGTGACATTGAAAGCAGGTTTACCCGAGAAAAGAATTACCTCTAAAATGACACGATTATGACACCTGAGGTTTATATGACATGATAAAAATTAGTTGATTTTAAAGACGTAATTAAATAAAAGGTTTTCGACCTATTTTATGTTGCGAACAGGCAAACCGGCTACAATTTCAGTTGAAACAATGAAGTGTCACTTTAAAAGAGCCTGGTTAACACGTCACAAGAGAGCGAGTTTTATACCCAAAGACCAGGTGGTTTTTTTCAAAGTCGTCAATAACGCGGTCTTATCAAAGGTGTTTATTGGACGAGTTAGCAAAAACAATCCCAGTTCTTATTTTGTTGAAATATCAATGAAGGAGAAGGAAAAGGTTATTAAGTCAAGTTTAACGGTTGTTTAAAGGGCAGTAGCACGTTTTTAGGGGGAATTAAAGGTGATGTCAGGAAAATGAAAATGAATGGTTCCAATTGAAAGACAATGTATTTAAACGAAATGAAGCAGTACTAATTCAAATATATAACGCAAAGTTTAGTCATGCGACTAATGTTTCTTACACAAAATGGATTTTGTGAATCTTCATACTTTGTCCTCTGACGTTGGATGATTGGCTTGTGAAATGAGATTTTTGATACTGCTAAGGTAATACATTTAGCATTAACATACAATTATCAGTGAAAAAAATAGAATATAAAATTATCAAAAAACGTGCTAGTGCCCCTTTAAGATGTTGAGAAATATATGTTGAGAATTTTGACAATATGGCGTTTGTTCGTCTCGAAAACAATGGGGAAATTGGAACGGATCACAGGGGTTCGACTCTCGGAGTGGACAATTAAAAAAATTTAAAATTTAAAATCTGGACTTTAGCACTCATATATCGTTTTCATATGTTGATACAAACCTACATTTCAAATTTGAACGAAATCGGACAAGCAATACAGATTTAAATTTGAATTTTTTTTATTGTCCACTCCGAGAGCCGAACCCCTGTGGAACGGATGCAAACACCTATATCTTTATATATTTCAAATATTTGTTATTTTCAAATTTCTCTTGGTCAAACAAAACAATTAACAGGGATAATGTATTCATTACTTTTAATATGGCTAAGTTTTGTTAGGCGTATTATCCTATTGACAAACCAAGATAGTAGTTTCAGAGTGATATTGGTACAAATATCTCAACGATTCTGATTATGTAGTACAGACATTTAACCATTTTGCGATGGATAAAGAGCCATGTTGTTTAAACAAGGAAGCTGGAACTACTTTTTGATAAAAGTGAACCTCGAGATGTTGTTTCTTCAATCTATGGTTTCCCAAAACATTTGCTTGAAAACGTCTGTGTTAGATTGAAAGAAAAAATGTAATTGAAAATAGACAAAGCAAGTTACTCCATTCATATAAACATAAAGTGTTTGGAAATCAGGGGCATTTTACGGAATTATTAAAGCTCTATATCTGATTTAAAGTCAAACGCGCATGGTAGAATTATGATTATAATTCACGAATGTACTTAACACTTATCGGTTGCAAATAGCGCTCCTAACGGCTATATCCGGCCGGATGTGTATTGAATGCAGTATGTTTGGTTTTATTTGTTTCTTTCTTTTCATTCTTGGAGTTCTCGGTAAAATTAAGAAAACGATCCATCAAACTGAAGTTTATAATTAAATTTTCTCCCTGAAATTCTTTTTTCGATTTTCTCTTACTATTTCGAATTTGTTCTTTTATGTAAACGACGATTTCATGGGCTATTACGTAAGAAAGTGGTAAAAGGACGCAACCGTGATCACGACAGGTGGCGCTGCTTCGTGTAAGAGATTTCCTCTGCCTTGAAGGCAAGGTAGAAAGCTAAGAGTTCATCTTGATACGTTTTCACCTTGTCATTTCCCATGAACTCACACAAAAAAATTTCATACTTGTGTGAACGTTTTCAAGTCGTGTGAACATTCACCGGAACTACTTTACCACCAAATCAAATGCTATTCAATTTTAATTTTACCAAAGGAACTATAATGATTTTAATCATATCTATATTTACCCAGATATATATTTTGATGTGAAAAAAAACATTTATCTTATCATTTGCTAATCATTTGATGAAAAATAAAGTTATTGTTGAGTGATAAATTTTACATTATGATCAACATAGGGTACTGTATGGCGTAACAAATCAAACCTTATACTCACGATGTATACGCAAGAGATATACATGTAAATGCGTCAACAGAGCAGCTATTATCATCAAAACTCACTTTACCACTTTTGTTTCGTATTTGACGAAGATACCCATGCAAATGGCGACCAGCATGACACGACGCTATGCAGAAGGCCGATAACTCTGATCTCCTGTCCTTGCGCGAAGGGATTTTATCATAGTGTGCGCTTCATTAAGCATATCTTAGTACAGCGTGGTGTCGAATACAGAACATTGATGAATTCTTATAACATTCAGTTTGTTTTAAAATTGGGATTATTTCTTGTCGCATGTCACTGTGTTACTCGTTCAAATGACATAACAGGTTTCATATCACTCCGCCGTTCAATTCCATATATGGTGCGAAATTATAAGAATTGAATGTCAATTTGTGTGTTTGCACTGGAAAATAGACGATGTAAAGGCTACGTTCAAGTACATTATCTAGTGCAAACACAAAAAATCATTTAATACTTAATTGTATAAACTTAAGAATTTGAAACAATTCCAAAAGTAGTAACTTTAAGTATTTATTTAGATCGCTATCCTTTTCATTGTTGCTTTAACAACTGAACAAAATGAATAAATGACTCCCCGACATTAATACAGTTTTTCATTATCTCAACTAAGTCACTATGGCATTTACTAACGTGACTCCTTCACTTATTCAACATGGCTTTTCAGCAATACCTTAGAAACAACAACGCGCGCTGAATTCATTTACAAAGAAAAATGTCAAAGTTTCTTCATTTTGAAATGTCTCCCTGGTATATGTTTTATTAATGCTTGCATTGAATATATGACCTGAAACATTTGGGCTAATTTTGAAAATCGATATAAGGGCTTGTCACATGCGTATAGCAAGTGCGTATGAGTTCACAGTTTCGTATGGAAGAGTTGACGTTCGTAGTGTAAACCATCCAATCGCATGCGTCAACGCAATGCAAATTATTCGGACGTAGGGTAAATCCGGCCTAACAAGTACGTTTACATTTAACGTATTTTGCCTTACTTGTACCGCGCATGAAGCGACTGATTTACGAACTTGGCGGTTTTTTGGGTTGAAGTGCATATGCATAATGATTTGCGTATCACTACTTTATTAGGCAGATGATTGCAATTGCAGAGCGCATACATACATACTCTACACGCTCACAACTTATGTCTACCGCATGCCTTGCGCGAACAAAACGAGCATGTTCCGAGCCTGTTGCGCCTTCACATCCTTGTTCATCCTTTCTGTCTTAGTAGTACGCTTTATTAGGTAATTATGAATAATATTACTACACAAAGGGATCTAGAGAAAACGAAAAGTTTTGTGAACAATTGCAAGACAATTTGTTCAAACAAAAGTGACAGTACTGAAAAAAGTTCAGTTAGGCCTTCTGAATCAATTTCTCTATCTCATATGATATTATTGATAATATTGGTATGTCCAATATATGGCAATCTCAAAATATAGTCTCATTTTCTTAGTTTAAAAATGCTGTTAAGCTTAGAATTTCAGACCAATCCCTTCAATGTATTTACAATTGTATATCATTATCTTCTAAAGGACTTACTTATGAATGCATGAAAACATCTTACAATATATCCTCTTTACAACGTAAACTAGGAACTAAGCTCTGTAATACTTTAGTCAAATTTAGAACCGCCAATCACAAATTACCAATTGAAACAGGCCGCTGGGATAACACTAACTCAAAAGAAAGATTTTGTCCATCATGTCCCTCCCAAATCGGAGATGAATTTCATTACCTATTCCATTGTACCAAATTTAACAGCTACAGAAGTACTTATTTAAAGAATTATTTTGTAAACAACCCTAATTACCACAAAATGTCAGTATTATTTGAAACTCACAATGAATTACAATTACGAAATCTATGTAGATTTCTCTCTATCATAATGTCTGCACAATGTAACACAACTGGATTGTTTCAAACCAAATTTCTCATAAAAAGGAGTTAAAACATTAAAGATACATTGATTGTACATTGTCTATATCCGTTTTATATTATTTAGTGATGTAGAAGGTTTATATCTAACCATTCAATCTCACGATATGTGATTAAAATAAGAACATTATATTAAGCCAATCATCGATGTTGACCGTGCGGTCACGCAGAGCTTGTTGCCATGGTAACAATATGTCAATGCTGGAAGTGGGTTGAAAATTCATTCCACAGATGGAATCACAAGAAGTCACATTTAGTACAATGAGTGGTATGTAAAAGATCACCAAGCGAAAGCTAGAGTTGCTGGCTAAAGGGACAAATTAGCTGTTGGCTGAATTCGAGTGACATCACAGGTCACTTTGACGGCTCGATTACCGACGACTGGTTAGATCTAAACGCTAACGTAGTAACGCAATACCACTGTAGATATTAATTTATTGAGATTGAAACTTTACACATGTCGGGAGTATGTATCAAATATAAACCTATCACCTCTTGAAATTGTTTTTTCGAAAAAACTTAACTAAATTTAGATATTAAGATAGACGTGCATAGCTGAAATAAATTACCACAGAGAAGACACTTCGCTATACAAGGACATCATTACTAACTTTAGTGCCCACGCATTGTACTTTTAATGAAATGTAAGCACCATGGAATTAGCTACCTTGGTAGAAGCAATTTTTTTTAAAATAATAGCAAAAGTCAACAACAGTCCATAGTTACTATATAAACCATCACTGCTACCCTAAATTCTCTCGATTGTACAAAAGGGGCAGTAGCACGTTTTTACGGGGAATATAAGGTGATGTCAGGAAAATGAAAATTATTGGTTCCAATTGAAAGAGAATGTATTTAAACTAAATGAAGCAGTACTAATTTAAAATATATAACGTAAAGTTTAGCCATGCGATTCCTTTTTCTTACACAAAATGAATTGAAGGTGTTCACACAAAATGGCCACCAATGGATTTACGTGAATCTCCATACTTTCTCCTCTGACTATGAATGATTAGCTTGTGTAATGTGAGTTTTGACACTGTCAAATTAATACATTTAGTATTAACTTACAATTATCAGTGAAATATTTAAAATATAAAATAATCAAAAAACGTGCTACTGCCCCTTTAAAAGTCCGTCTAACAAGTGTGATTTTCATAAAGCAAATATTCGAGCTATATTATCAAGCCAATGTTTAAAAATGCCATTGGTGTAGTTTCCATTTAGTAATTTTGTTATAAAAATGTTATCGGAAGCTTAACCTATTTTATATTCATAGACATTAAGAGTTTGAAGCTATTTTGGTTACGTTGAATTGAAACATCTAAGAACGCACCTTTATTCACGTGTGTGTAGTTGCTACCATAAGCAATTTTGCGTATGTGCAAACTTCGTCTTATGAACAGGGCACAACCTTTTATATATTGCATATTATAATTTTATTTTATTTTTTGCATTTTACAATAGATATGGTTACATCAATATTGTAATTCTGAATACAAAGTGTCTATTCAATTACAAACAGATGATGACAGGATGACAAGAACTTATAAAATCTATCTATTCCAGGGCCAATAAGAGCGGCGGCTTTACTCAAAAAGTAATACTTATGGAGTTTCTTAGTGTTTTTGAAAAAATAAGAAACTTTCCAAACACAATCAACAAACACTATCTTCATGAACAAGAACGTGGGAGAGAATGACTGGCTTGACCAACATTTTATGTTGTGAGCTTCCTCTGTGGGAAGAAAATGACTGGCTTGACCAACATTTTATGTTTTGAGGCACCTCTGTGGGGAGAGAATGACTGGCTTGACCAACATTTTATGTTTTGAGGCACCTCTGTGGGGAGAGAATGACTGGCTTGACCAACATTTTATGTTTTGAACTACCTCTGTGGGGAGAGAATGGCTGGCTTGACCAACATTTTATGTTGTGAGCCACCTCTGTGGGAAGAAAATGGCTGGCTTGACCAACATTTTATGTTTTGAGCTTCCTCTGTGGGGAGAGAATGACTGGCTTGACCAACATTTTATGTTTTGAGCTACCTCTGTGGGGAGAGAATGGCTGGCTTGACCAACATTTTATGTTTTGAGCTTCCTCTGTGGGGAGAGAATGGCTGGCTTGACCAACATCTTATGTTTTGAGCTACCTCTGTGGGGAGAGAATGGCTGGCTTGACCAACATTTTATGTTTTGAGGCACCTCTGTGGGGAGAGAATGACTGGCTTGATTAACATTTTATGTTTTGAGCTACCGCTGTGGGGAGAGAATGGCTGGCTTGACCAACATTTTATGTTTTGAGCTACCTCTGTGGGGAGAGAATGGCTTGCTTGACAAACATTTTATGTTTTGAGCTACCTCTGTTGGGAGAGAATGGCTGGCTTGACCAATATTTTATGTTTTGAGCTTCCTCTGTGGGGAGAGAATGGCTGGCTTGACCAACATGTTATGTTTTGAGCTACCTCTGTGGGGAGAGAATGGCTGGCTTGACCAACATTTTATGTTTTGAGCTTCCTCTGTGGGGAGAGAATGGCTGGCTTGACCAACATTTTATGTTTTGAGCTACCTCTGTGGGGAGAGAATGGCTGGCTTGACCAACATTTTATGTTTTGGGCTACCTCTGTGGGGAGAGAATGGCTGGCTTGACCAACACTTTATGTTTTGAGCTACCTCTGTGGGGAGAGAATGGCTGGCTTGACCAACATTTTATGTTTTGAGCTACCTCTGTGGGGAGAGAATGGCTGGCTTGACCAACATTTTATGTTTTGAGCTACCTCTGTGGGGAGAGAATGGCTGGCTTGACCAACATTTTATGTTTTGAGCTTCCTCTGTGGGGAGAGAATGGCTGGCTTGACCAACATTTTATGTTTTGAGCCACCTCTGTGGGGAGAGAATGGCTGGCTTGACCAACATTTTATGTTTTGAGCTACCTCTGTGGGGAGAGAATGGCTGGCTTGACCAACATTTCATGTTTTGAGCTACCTCTGTGGGGAGAGAATGGCTGGCTTGACCAACATTTTATGTTTTGAGGCACCTCTGTGGGGAGAGAATGACTGGCTTGACCAACATTTTATGTTTTGAGCTACCTCTGTGGGGAGAGAATGGCTGGCTTGACCAACATTTAATGTTTTGAGCTACCTCAGTGGGGAGAGAATGGCTGGCTTGACCAACATTTTATGTTTTGAGGCACCTCTGTGGGGAGAGAATGACTGGCTTGACCAACATTTTATGTTTTTAGCTACCTCTGTGGACAGAGAATAACAGGCTTGACCAACATTTTATTTTATGAGGCACCTCTGTGGAAAATGAATAACAGGCTTGACCAACAGTTTATGTTTTGAGCTACCTCTGTGGGGAGAGAATGGCTGACTTGACCAACATTTTGTGTTTTGAGCTACCTCCGTGGAGAAGGAATGACAGGCTTGAACAACATTTTGTGTTTTGAGCTACCTCTGTGGGGAGAGAATGACTGGCTTGACCAACATTTTATGTTTTGAGGCACCTCTGTGGAGAAGGAGTGACAGGCTTGAACAACATTTTTTGTTTTGAGCTACCTCTGTGGGGAGAGAATGGCTGGCTTGACCAACATTTTTTGTTTTGAGCTACCTCTGTGGGGAGAGAATGGCTGGTTTGACCAACATTTTATGTTTTGAGCTACCTCGGTGGGGAGAAAATGACTGGCTTGACAAACATTTTATGTTTTGAGCTACAACTGTGGAGAAAGAATGACTGGCTTGACCAACATTTTTTGTTTTGAGCTACAACTGTGGGGAGAGAATGACTGGCTTGACCAACATTTTATGTTGTGAGACACCTCTGTTGGGCGAGAATGACTGGCTTGACCAACATTTAATGTTGTGAGCTACAATTGTGGAGAGAGAATGACTGGCTTGACCAACATTTCATATTGTGAGCTACAATTGTGGGGAGAGAATGACTTGCTTGACCAACATTTTATGTTTTGAGCTACCACTGTGGGGAGAAAATGACTGGCTTGACCAACATTTTATGTTTTGAGGCACCTCTGTGGAGAAGGAATGACTGGCTTGACCAACATTTTATGTTTTGAGCTACCTCTGTGGGGAGAGAATGACTGGCTTGACCAACATTTTATGTTTTGAGCTACCTCTGTGGGGAGAGAATGATTGGCCTTACCAACATTTTATGTTTTGAGGCACCTCTGTGGGGAGAGAATGACTGGCTTTACCAACATTTTATGTTTTGAGCTACAATTGTGGGGAGAGAATGACTGGCTTGACCAACATTTTATGTTGTGAGCTACAACTGTGGGGAGAGAATGACTTGCTTGACCATCATTTTTTGTTGTGAGCTACAACTGTGGGGAGAGAATGGAGGTTTGACCAACATTTTATGTTTTGAGCTACAATTGTGGGGAGAGAATGACTTGCTTGACCAACATTTTATGTTTTGAGGCACCTCTTTAGGGAGAGAATGACTGGCTTGACCAGCATTTTATGGTTTTAGCTACAATTGTTGGGAGAGAATGACTGGCTTGACCAACATTTTATGTTTGGAGGAACCTCTTTAGGGAGAGAATGACTGGCTTGACCAACATTTTATGTTTTGAGGCACCTCTTTAGGGAGAGAATGACTGGTTTGACAAACATTTTATGTTTTGAGCCACCTCTGTGGGGAGAGAATGACTGGCTTGACAAACATTTTATGTTTTGAGCTACCACTGTGGGGAGAGAATGGCTGGCTTGACAAACATTTTATGTTTTGAGCTACCTCTGTGGGGAGAGAATGACTGGCTTGACAAACATTTTATGTTTTGAGCTACCTCTGTGGGGAGAGAATGGCTGGCTTGACAAACATTTTATGTTTTGAGCTACCTCTGTGGGGAGAGAATGGCTGGCTTGACCAACATTTTATGTTTTGAGGCACCTCTGTGGGGAGAGAATGGCTGGCTTTACCAACATTTTATGTTTTGAGCTACCTCTGTGGGGAGAGAATGGCTGGCTTTACCAACATTTTATGTTTTGAGCTTCCTCTGTGGGGAGAGAATGGCTGGCTTGACCAACATTTTATGTTTTGAGCTTCCTCTGTGGGGAGAGAATGACTAGCTTGACCAACATTTTATGTTTTGAGCTTCCTCTGTGGGGAGAGAATGACTGGCTTGACCAACATTTTATGATTTGAGCTACCACTGTGGGGAGAGAATGACTGGCTTGACCAACATTTTATGTTTTGAGCTACCTCTGTGGGGAGAGAATGGCTTGCTTGACCAACATTTTATGTTGTGAGCTACCTCTGTTGGGAGAGAATGATTGGCTTTACCAACATTTTATGTTTTGAGCTACCTCTGTGGGGAGAGAATGGCTGGCTTGACCAACATTTTATGTTGTGAGCTACCTCTGTTGGGAGAGAATGATTGGCTTTACCAACATTTTATGTTTTGAGGCACCTCTGTGGGGAGAGAACGAACGTATGCAAGTGCAGCAAGTATGCAAATGTTCCTGGAAGCATACATGTATGTACAACGTGCGAATAGAAAACAAGCTGCATCACTTGCTTGACGATAGAGTGATATATTAATTGAAAAGAATGGCAGTTCGTACAGTGCAAGACACACTGAATGGGGCACACGTACACTTTGATAAAGATGACTATGATAATTAAGGATTGTTTTACATGTTTTGTTCCTTTATCGATGTATAACAGCAAGAAATTGTATAAAATTGCGTAGCGTAGCGTTGCGTGGCGATTTTATACAAAATCACAACACATAATACAAGTTTGAAAAGAGCGTACCATACGGATACGAATATCGAAAGGGACCTTATTAGAGTTCAATACGTACGTTCGTAACCAATTTTTCAGGTGGGCAACGATGAAGTGAGTAATACGATATAATTATCTATAAACTGAAAGAGCAAGGCTATATCAATTGTAAAGTAAGCATTTAAGCCGTTGGCGTTCTAACTTCTAGGTTTACAGAAATCTAATTTGTGATCTTCAATGTTTGCTTCTTCCATTTACTATTTGCAGATAAAGGTAACTGAGTACTATAATCATGCTTTAGGGGATTTATTGCTTATGAATAATACCACAACAGACCTTCTGAAAAAAATTATTATGACAGTCTTTTGTCTAGCTGTTCGGCGTTATTGAATTGCAGTCACAAAGTGCTGAATATTGTTGAACTCTCAGCACTTTTCTTTCTACACGTACAATGTCGTGTCATACTGTTGTGAGATGGGGACAGCGATGTTAAGTTTTATCAAGTTCTTTTGGTTTACAATAACCTATAGCAATAACTTTATACAGCTGCATACCATAAGTTTGTTCATCTGCTTGTGTTCTTAGTGCAAAGATCATGTTATTATGGTTTCGTTTCGTCCATGTGTAAAATAACAATTTCCAAACCATATTTCGGGTTCGTCTTGTCACTGGTGCTGAATGTCGATATTTGGCATTGTTAAATAGACAGATGGGGGCATATTTTTTAAAATCGGATTTTTTATGTAAACTTTGTTTGAAAAATATCAGCACAGTTACGTTGCATTAGCGCAAAGGAACACATATGAATAAGATCTAAAGCTGTTGATCACTTATGAAGGATTTTGTAGACCAAAATAGAAATCAGTGTTTTCGAAATTTTGACCCCTGGTCACTTCAATGACCTGCCAAAATTGTTACAGCTATCTGCTAGGTATGACATACGAATAGGTCAACGCAAACTGAATCCTAACTTATGCAGTGAAATTTCATCATTATCGGTTTCGTTTTCACAATGATATGATGTCTCAAAGACGTTACAAATTACATGATATTTGCACTGGAATATGAAGGGAAGTGAACAAACTTAAGATACGCAGCTGTATTATGCCTATGGGAGGACGGACACAGGGTAGTTTTTTTCCTGCAAATCCCTAGAGCATTCTTGTCTTTCGAGTGGTTGTTGTGAACCCAATATTTGCCTTTTAAAGTTTATGGGTAATACAAACAACAACAAACTTGTGACGGGGAATGACAGAGTATCTTTTCCTCGTTAATTGTGTAATTCTCTCGCCAAGGCTCGTGGATTACGAAATTTATATAACTCGGGAAAGATAACCTGTCATTCATCGCCACTCGTAAGTTGCTGTCTAAATCTTTTATACACTACCATGGTTGTGTTTCATTACTCTTCACACTAATCAACTGATCTAAGATTGCCCACATTAAAGACTCACAGCCGATACATATCTGGTCACTCAACAAATGGAAATATTTTTCAATCAAGTAGTTCACCTGCTGTATTAGTAGAATAATGCTCTTTCATTTTTTGAAATTAATATGTTTAAACCAAATAATTACTCAATCTGCGGCCTACCATTTTAGAATAGCTCTATATCAAGTTATATAATTTAATAACAACCCGAAAGCCTCGGGTTATGGTAATACATGTAGCCTCTGCTCGAGCTACGCCATTCATGAGAAAATTCAATTATAAATCGTTTATATTATATGTTCTTGCATTTCTATAGATAATGGTACTGGAGATAACGATCTGTCATTCTTAGAAAAAATACATTGCATAACCTCTTTGAATAATGTGTTGAGGGAATGCTGGCTTGATAATCTCCCCTTATGAGAAGAGAATGCTTGTTTAATGATCTACCTCTGTGTGGAGAGAATGCTGGCTTGATGATCTACCTCTGTGGGCAGAGAATGCTGGCTTGATGATCTACCTCTGTGGAGAGAATGCTGGCTTGATGATCTACCTCTGTGGGGAGAGAATGCTGGCTTGATGATCTACCTCTGTGGGGAGAGAATGCTGGCTTGATGATTTACCTCTGTGGGGAGAGAATGCTGGCTTGATGATTTACCTCTGTGTGGAGAGAATGCTGACTTGATGATCTACCTCTGTGTGGAGAGAATGCTGGCTTGATGATTTACCTCTGTGTGGAGAAAATGCTGACTTGATGATTTACCTCTGTGTGGAGAGAATGCTGGCTTGATGATTTACCTCTGTGTGGAGAAAATGCTGACTTGATGATCTACCTCTGTGTGGAGAGAATGCTGGCTTGATGATCTACCTATGTGGGCAGAGAATGCTGGCTTGATGATCTACCTTTGTGGGGAGAAAATGCTGGCTTGATGATCTACCTCTGTGTGGAGAGAATGCTGGCTTGATGATCTACCTCTGTGTGGAGAGAATGCTGGCTTGATGATTTACCTATGTGGGGAGAGAATGCTGGCTTGATGATCTACCTCTGTGTGGAGAGAATGCTGACTTGATGAACTACCTCTGTGTGGAGAGAATGCTGGCTTGATGATCTACCTCTGTGGGGAGAGAATGCTGGCTTGATGATTTACCTCTGTGGGGAGAGAATGCTGGCTTGATGATCTACCTCTGTGTGGAGAGAATGCTGGCTTGATGATCTACCTCTGTGGGGAGAGAATGCTGGCTTGATGATTTACCTCTGTGGGGAGAGAATGCTGGCTTGATGATCTACCTCTGTGGGGAGAGAATGCTGGCTTGATGATCTACCTATGTGGGGAGAGAATGCTGGCTTGATGATCTACCTCTTTGTGGAGAGAATGCTGGCTTGATGATCTACCTCTGTGTGGAGAGAATGCTGGCTTGATGATCTACCTCTGTGTGGAGAGAATGCTGGCTTGATGATCTACCTCTGTGGGGAGAGAATGCTGGCTTGATGATCTACCTATGTGGGCAGAGAATGCTGGCTTGATGATCTACCTATGTGGGCAGAGAATGCTGGCTTGATGATCTACCTCTGTGTGGAGAGAATGCTGACTTGATGATCTACCTCTGTGTGGAGAGAATGCTGGCTTGATGATCTACCTCTGTGTGGAGAGAATGCTGGCTTGATGATCTACCTCTGTGGGGAGAGAATGCTGGCTTGATGATCTACCTCTGTGTGGAGAGAATGCTGGCTTGATGATCTACCTCTGTGGGCAGAGAATGCTGGCTTGATGATCTACCTCTGTGGGGAGAGAATGCTGGCTTGATGATCTACCTCTGTGGGGAGAGAATGCTGGCTTGATGATCTACCTCTGTGGGGAGAGAATGCTGGCTTGATGATCTACCTATGTGGGCAGAGAATGCTGGCTTGATGATCTACCTCTGTGTGGAGAGAATGCTGACTTGATGATCTACCTCTGTGTGGAGATAATGCTGGCTTGATGATCTACCTATGTGGGCAGAGAATGCTGGCTTGATGATCTATCTTTGTGGGGAGAGAATGCTGGCTTGATGATCTACCTCTGTGTGGAGAGAATGCTGGCTTGATGATCTACCTCTGTGTGGAGAGAATGCTGGCTTGATGATCTACCTCTGTGTGGAGAGAATGAAGGCTTGATGATCTACCTATGTGTGGAGAGAATGCTGGCTTGATGATCTACCTATGTGGGGAGAGAATGCTGGCTTGATGATCTACCTATGTGTGGAGAGAATGCTGGCTTGATGATCTACCTATGTGGGGAGAAAATGCTGGCGTGATGATCTACCTCTGTGGGGAGGGAATGCTGGCTTGATGATCTACCTATGTGGGCAGAGAATGCTGGCTTGATGATCTACCTCTGTGGAGAGAATGCTGGCTTGATGATCTACCTCTGTGGGGAGAGAATGCTGGCTTGATGATCTACCTCTATGTGGAGATAATGCTGGCTTGATGAACTATCTTCGTGTGGAGAGAATGCTGGCTTGATGATCTACCTCTGTGTGGAGAGAATGCTGGCTTGATGATCTACCTATGTGTGGAGAGAATGCTGGCTTGATGATCTACCTATGTGGGGAGAGAATGCTGGCTTGATGATCTACCTATGTGGGCAGAGAATGCTGGCTTGATGATCTACCTCTGTGTGCAGAGAATGCTGGCTTGATGATCTACCTCTATGTGGAGATAATGCTGGCTTGATGAACAACCTTCGTGTGGAGAGAATGCTGGCTTGATGATCTACCTCTGTGTGGAGAGAATGCTGGCTTGATGATCTACCTCTGTGGGGAGAGAATGCTGGCTTGATGATCTATCTCTGTGGGGAGAGAATGCTGGCTTGATGATCTACCTCTGTGTGGAGAAAATGCTGACTTGATGAACTACCTCTGTGTGGAGAAAATGCTGGCGTGATGATTTACCTCTGTGGGGAGAGAATGCTGGCTTGATGATCTACCTCTGTGTGGAGAGAATGCTGGCTTGATGATCTACCTCTGTGGGGAGAGAATGCTGGCTTGATGATTTACCTCTGTGTTGAGAAAATGCTGGCTTGATGATTTACCTCTGTGTTGAGAAAATGCTGGCTTGATGAACTACCTCTGTGTGGAGAGAATGCTGGCGTGATGATCTACCTCTGTGTGGAGAGAATGCTGGCTTGATGATCTACCTCTGTGTTGAGAAAATGCTGGCGTGATGATCTACCTCTGTGTGGAGAGAATGCTGGCGTGATGATCTACATCTGTGGGGAGAGAATGCTGGCTTGATGATCTACCTCTGTGGGGAGAGAATGCTGGCTTGATGATTTACCTCTGTGGGGAGAGAATGCTGGCTTGATGATCTACCTCTGTGGGGAGAGAATGAAGGCTTGATGATCTACCTCTGTGTGGAGAGAATGCTGGCTTGATGAACTACCTCTGTTGGGAGAGAATGCTGGCTTGATGATCTACCTCTGTGTTGAGAAAATGCTGGCGTGATGATCTACCTCTGTGGGGAGAGAATGCTGGCGTGATGATCTACCTCTGGGGGAGAGAATGCTGGCTTGATGATCTACCTCTGTGGGGAGAAAATGCTGGCTTGATGATTTACCTCTGTGTTGAGAAAATGCTGGCGTGATGATCTACCTCTGTGTGGAGAGAATGCTGGCGTGATGATCTACCTCTGTGGGGAGAGAATGCTGGCTTGATGATCTACCTCTGTGTTGAGAAAATGCTGGCGTGATGATCTACCTCTGTGTGGAGAGAATGCTGGCTTGATGAACTACCTCTGTTGGGAGAGAATGCTGGCTTGATGATCTACCTCTGTGTTGAGAAAATGCTGGCGTGATGATCTACCTCTGTGGGGAGAGAATGCTGGCGTGATGATCTACCTCTGGGGGAGAGAATGCTGGCTTGATGATCTACCTCTGTGGGGAGAAAATGCTGGCTTGATGATTTACCTCTGTGTTGAGAAAATGCTGGCGTGATGATCTACCTCTGTGTGGAGAGAATGCTGGCGTGATGATCTACCTATGTGGGCAGAGAATGCTGGCTTGATGATCTACCTCTGTGTGCAGAGAATGCTGGCTTGATGATCTACCTCTATGTGGAGATAATGCTGGCTTGATGAACAACCTTCGTGTGGAGAGAATGCTGGCTTGATGATCTACCTCTGTGTGGAGAGAATGCTGGCTTGATGATCTACCTCTGTGGGCAGAGAATGCTGGCTTGATGATCTATCTCTGTG
The DNA here is from genome assembly GCA_916613615.1 of Steromphala cineraria. Taxonomy (NCBI): domain Eukaryota; kingdom Metazoa; phylum Mollusca; class Gastropoda; order Trochida; family Trochidae; genus Steromphala; species Steromphala cineraria. Next base: position 55,654,788 of record OU744725.1, on the reverse strand, counting down.
GGGAGAAAATGCTGGCTTGATGATCTACCTCTGTGTGGAGAAAATGCTGACTTGATGAACTACCTCTGTGTGGAGAAAATGCTGGCGTGATGATTTACCTCTGTGGGGAGAGAATGCTGGCTTGATGATTTACCTCTGTGTGGAGAGAATGCTGGCTTGATGATCTACCTCTGTGGGGAGAGAATGCTGGCTTGATGATTTACCTCTGTGTTGAGAAAATGCTGGCTTGATGATTTACCTCTGTGTTGAGAAAATGCTGGCTTGATGAACTACCTCTGTGTGGAGAGAATGCTGGCGTGATGATCTACCTCTGTGGGGAGAGAATGCTGGCTTGATGATCTACCTCTGTGTTGAGAAAATGCTGGCGTGATGATCTACCTCTGTGTGGAGAGAATGCTGGCGTGATGATCTACATCTGTGGGGAGAGAATGCTGGCTTGATGATCTACCTCTGTGGGGAGAGAATGCTGGCTTGATGATTTACCTCTGTGGGGAGAGAATGCTGGCTTGATGATCTACCTCTGTGGGGAGAGAATGAAGGCTTGATGATCTACCTCTGTGTGGAGAGAATGCTGGCTTGATGAACTACCTCTGTTGGGAGAGAATGCTGGCTTGATGATCTACCTCTGTGTTGAGAAAATGCTGGCGTGATGATCTACCTCTGTGGGGAGAGAATGCTGGCGTGATGATCTACCTCTGGGGGAGAGAATGCTGGCTTGATGATCTACCTCTGTGGGGAGAAAATGCTGGCTTGATGATTTACCTCTGTGTTGAGAAAATGCTGGCGTGATGATCTACCTCTGTGTGGAGAGAATGCTGGCGTGATGATCTACCTCTGTGGGGAGAGAATGCTGGCTTGATGATCTACCTCTGTGTTGAGAAAATGCTGGCGTGATGATCTACCTCTGTGTGGAGAGAATGCTGGCGTGATGATCTACCTCTGTGGGGAGAGAATGCTGGCTTGATGATCTACCTCTGTGGGGAGAGAATGCTGGCTTGATGATTTACCTCTGTGGGGAGAGAATGCTGGCTTGATGATCTACCTCTGTGGGGAGAGAATGAAGGCTTTATGATCTACCTCTGTGGGGAGAAAATGCTGGCTTGATGATTTACCTCTGTGTTGAGAAAATGCTGGCGTGATGATCTACCTCTGTGGGGAGAGAATGCTGGCTTGATGATCTACCTCTGTGGGGAGAGAATGCTGGCTTGATGATTTACCTCTGTTGAGAGAGAATGCTGGCTTGATGATCTACCTCTGTGTGGAGAGAATGCTGGCTTGATGATCTACCTTCGTGTGGAGAGAATGCTGGCTTGATGATCTACCTCTGTGTGGAGAGAATGCTGACTTGATGATCTACCTTCGTGTGGAGAGAATGCTGGCTTGATGATCTACCTTCGTGTGGAGAGAATGCTGGCTTGATGATCTACCTCTGTGGGGAGAGAATGCTGACTTGATGAACTACCTCTGTAGGGAGAGAATGCTGGCTTGATGATCTACCTCTGTGGGGAGAGAATGCTGGCTTGATGATCTACCTCTGTGGGGAGAGAATGCTGGCTTGATGATCTACCTCTGTGTGGAGAGAATGCTGGCTTGATGATCTACCTCTGTGTGGAGAGAATGCTGGCTTGATGATCTACCTCTGTGTGGAGAGAATGCTGGCTTGATGATCTACCTCAGTGGGGAGAGAATGCTGGCTTGATGATCTACCTCTGTGGGGAGAGAATGCTGGCTTGATGATCTACCTCTGTGTGGAGAGCATGCTGGCTTGATGATTTACCTCTGTGTGGAGAGAATGCTGGCTTGATGATTTACCTCTGTGGGGAGAGAATGCTGGCTTGATGATCTACCTCTGTGGGGAGAGAATGCTGGCTTGATGATCTACCTCTGTGTGGAGAGAATGCTAGTTTAATGATCTACCTCTGTGGAGAGAATGCTAGTTTAATGATCTAACTCTGTGGGGAGAGAATGCTGGCTTGATGATCTACCTCTGTGGGGAGAGAATGCTGGCTTGATGATCTACCTCTGTGGGGAGAGAATGCTGGCTTGATGATCTACCTCTGTGGGGAGAGAATGCTGGCTTGATGATCTACCTCTGTGTGGAGAGAATGCTGGCTTGATGATCTACCTCTGTTTGGAGAGAATGCTGGCTTGATGATCTACCTCTGTGTGGAGAGAATGCTGGCTTGATGATCTACCTCAGTGGGGAGAGAATGCTGGCTTGATGATCTACCTCTGTGGGGAGAGAATGCTGGCTTGATGATCTACCTCTGTGGGGAGAGAATGCTGGCTTGATGATCTACCTCTGTGGGGAGAGAATGCTGGCTTGATGATTTACCTCTGTGGGGAGAGAATGCTGGCTTGATGATCTACCTCTGTGGGGAGAGAATGAAGGCTTTATGATCTACCTCTGTGGGGAGAAAATGCTGGCTTGATGATTTACCTCTGTGTTGAGAAAATGCTGGCGTGATGATCTACCTCTGTGGGGAGAGAATGCTGGCTTGATGATCTACCTCTGTGGGGAGAGAATGCTGGCTTGATGATTTACCTCTGTTGAGAGAGAATGCTGGCTTGATGATCTACCTCTGTGTGGAGAGAATGCTGGCTTGATGATCTACCTTCGTGTGGAGAGAATGCTGGCTTGATGATCTACCTCTGTGTGGAGAGAATGCTGACTTGATGATCTACCTTCGTGTGGAGAGAATGCTGGCTTGATGATCTACCTTCGTGTGGAGAGAATGCTGGCTTGATGATCTACCTCTGTGGGGAGAGAATGCTGACTTGATGAACTACCTCTGTAGGGAGAGAATGCTGGCTTGATGATCTACCTCTGTGGGGAGAGAATGCTGGCTTGATGATCTACCTCTGTGGGGAGAGAATGCTGGCTTGATGATCTACCTCTGTGTGGAGAGAATGCTGGCTTGATGATCTACCTCTGTTTGGAGAGAATGCTGGCTTGATGATCTACCTCTGTGTGGAGAGAATGCTGGCTTGATGATCTACCTCAGTGGGGAGAGAATGCTGGCTTGATGATCTACCTCTGTGGGGAGAGAATGCTGGCTTGATGATCTACCTCTGTGTGGAGAGCATGCTGGCTTGATGATTTACCTCTGTGTGGAGAGAATGCTGGCTTGATGATTTACCTCTGTGGGGAGAGAATGCTGGCTTGATGATCTACCTCTGTGTGGAGAGAATGCTGGCTTGATGATCTACCTCTGTGTGGAGAGAATGCTAGTTTAATGATCTACCTCTGTGGAGAGAATGCTAGTTTAATGATCTAACTCTGTGGGGAGAGAATGCTGGCTTGATGATCTACCTCTGTGGGGAGAGAATGCTGGCTTGATGATCTACCTCTGTGGGGAGAGAATGCTGGCTTGATGATCTACCTCTGTGGGGAGAGAATGCTGGCTTGATGATCTACCTCTGTGTGGAGAGAATGCTGGCTTGATGATCTACCTCTGTTTGGAGAGAATGCTGGCTTGATGATCTACCTCTGTGTGGAGAGAATGCTGGCTTGATGATCTACCTCTGTGGGGAGAGAATGCTGGCTTGATGATCTACCTCTGTGGGGAGAGAATGCTGGCTTGATGATCTACCTCTGTGTGGAGAGCATGCTGGCTTGATGATTTACCTCTGTGTGGAGAGAATGCTGGCTTGATGATTTACCTCTGTGGGGAGAGAATGCTGGCTTGATGATCTACCTCTGTGTGGAGAGAATGCTGGCTTGATGATCTACCTCTGTGTGGAGAGAATGCTAGTTTAATGATCTACCTCTGTGGAGAGAATGCTAGTTTAATGATCTAACTCTGTGGGGAGAGAATGCTGGCTTGATGATCTACCTCTGTGGGGAGAGAATGCTGGCTTGATGATCTACCTCTGTGGGGAGAGAATGCTGGCGTGATGATCTACCTCTGTGTGGAGAGAATGCTGGCTTGATGAACTACCTCTGTGTGGAGAGAATGCTGGCTTGATGATCTACCTCTGTGTGGAGATAATGCTGGCTTGATGAACTACCTTCGTGTGGAGAGAATGCTGGCGTGATGATCTACCTCTGTGTGGAGAGCATGCTGGCTTGATGATCTACCTCTGTGGGGAGAGAATGCTGGCTTGATGATCTACCTCTGTGTGGAGATAATGCTGGCTTGATGAACTACCTTCGTGTGGAGAGAATGCTGGCTTGATGATCTACCTCTGTGTGGAGAGAATGCTGGCTTGATGATCTACCTCTGTTGAGAGAGAATGCTGGCTTGATGAACTACCTCTGTGTGGAGAGAATGCTAGCTTGATGATCTACCTCTGTGTGGAGAGAATGCTGGCTTGATGAACTACCTCTGTGTGGAGAGAATGCTGGCTTGATGAACTACCTCTGTGTGGAGAGAATGCTGGCTTGATGATCTACCTATGTGGGGAGAGAATGCTGGCTTGATGAACTACCTTCGTGTGGAGAGAATGCTGGCTTGATGATCTACCTCTGTGTGGAGAGAATGCTGGCTTGATGATCTACCTCTGTGGGGAGAGAATTCTGGCTTGATGAACTACCTCTGTGGGGAGAGAATGCTGGCTTGATGATCTACCTCTGTGTGGAGAGAATGCTGGCTTGATGAACTACCTCTGTGTGGAGAGAATACTGGCTTGATGAACTACCTCTGTGTGGAGAGAATGCTGGCTTGATGATCTACCTCTGTGTGGAGAGAATGCTGGCTTGATGATCTACCTCTGTGGGGAGAGAATGAAGGCTTGATGATCTACCTCTGTGGGGAGAAAATGCTGGCTTGATGATTTACCTCTGTGTTGAGAAAATGCTGGCTTGATGATTTACCTCTGTGGGGAGAGAATGCCAGTCTTGTCAAATGTTTCCTATCTCTGAACAAAGTCATGTCTTTTAGAGAATGAATTGATGGAGCATCTTTTATTGTGCCAAGGAATGTGCTTACACCAGTCCATTTTGTGACAGGCCGTTTGGGATGATAATGATTACTTGCTGTTTCGAATGATACGTTGCATTTTTTAAAGAAATTGACAATTATGTTTACCTTCAAGTTATTTTCAAGGTCACAGAAGGACCCTTTTGTTTGATTTTTTGCTATAAAGCCTTTCAGTTATTACGAAAATCATTCATTGGTTTCGTTTTATTGAAAATATCTGATAATATTGAAAGAAATATCATTAAAATATCATTGAAAGCTCTGTGCATCTGTTGATGTTGTTTGAATTCATATGAATATTTGAGAGAGATAGATTGCTATCAATGTTTTTAACACATAACTTCATTTCAGAGATAAAAACATATACGAAATGTAAAATAACGTTCGTAACTACCGTTTTTGTTCCACCGCGGGGATGATTTTCCCTTCGTGTGTTTACACTAATTTCATGTCTCATAATTTCTCGGGTTTTACTTATATATGCTATAATTATATATATAGTAGAACGTCAACATCAAAAAATAATCTTCTTATTACTAAAACTTCCTCCTTTACTATCTATTTTGTTTGTTTCTTATACCAAAATAAGCTCTACTTTAAGAAAGTTTAAAATATTTTTCGCGAGAAAGTTAATCTCTGTTTTTGTCTTATTATTCACTGATTTAAAGGGGCAGTAGCACGTTTTTTGATAATTTTATATTTTAAAATTTTCACTGATAATCATAAGTTATTGCTTAGTGTATTATTTTGACAGCGTCAAAAATCTCATTACACAAGCCAATCATCCATAGTCAGAGGACAAAGTATAAAGATATACATAAAATCCACTGGCGGCCATTTTGTGTGAACACCTTTAGTTAATTTTGTATAAAAAAGGAATCGCATGGCTAAACTTTACATTATATATTTGAATTATTACTGCTCCATTTAGTTTAAATACGTTGTCTTTCAGTTGGGACCATTAATTTTCATTTTCCTGACATCACCTCATGTTCCCCCTTAAAACGTGCTACTGCCCCTTTAAAAGGAACCATGCTTTTGCCTCTGACTTCATGTTTCAAAAGACGTCATGTACCTTTAACTCCATGGTGGTCCTTTAGGCTTCTTAAACATCTTGACACATCCAAACATGAAGACATGTGGACGCCCAGTGAATATAAAACATACCGTTGAAATTATAGTTTTTTATGCGGAGGAACTATTTCATATCTTTTGAAAAAAATATATATTATCCTGAAAATGGCAGGATAAGCAAATATTTGTCTAGATTTACAAGAAGATGACATCCATGCTATTAGTCATACGTACGTAGCAGTGGACAATTACAAGCCTAAAGCTAGTTTAGGAAAAAGCTAACCTACGCAGTAATATTTTTGTAAAAAGTGTATTAATGATCAAACGTGATATCAAACGTAACATAATATTCAGTCTGATGAAAACTTAGGAACCTTAGAAGGTGTTCATAAAGAGGTACCCTGTATTTTCATAATCGAATCTTCTGTTTTGATATGATGTAAGTGTCATTATTAATTATATAAATTCAAAATATGTCACATATTCATATCCAGATCGCAATTATAGGATAAATACTTGTTTAAATGAAACATTTAAGACAGACATACATATATATACATATATTCATGGAAGCCATATTCATACGTCCAATATACATAGTTAATTGTTATGTAACATATCATATAAAAAAATACCAATTCGTAACTTCCTTCTGATTGCTGTCGATAATTTCCCAAAATTCGTCTGCCTGACTGACGAGCAGTCTAAGTAAACCTAGCCTCAATATGATCCGTTTTACTCCTATACTGAGTCTAAAAAGGTCTAGTAGCGTCCTAAGATCTTCCAACGTGATACATGTACGTGCGAAGGCAGACTATTGTGGCTTGGTAAGCTGAGTTCTGATTGGTCAATTCGATACGTGGGCTGACGCGACCCTCTACTAGGCCTTTCTAGACTCAGTATAGGAGTGAAACGGATAATATTGAGGCTATGTTTACTTAGACTGACTGACGAGCGACTTCAAACCGTCTATTCATCACTATTAAACGTCAAGAACTTCTCTGCCAATGTTATAATGACTATGAGACATATGTTGGCCATATATCCGTGGTCTTTTTATAATTGTTTTACTAATAGCCCTAATGGCAGAGTTTCCTTCTTCCGCTAAGATAGTAAGATATGTTTCGACCATTCTTCTCTGGTCTGCGAAATTGAAATTTCAACAAAATACATATTTTGGTGTATTTCATTGGTCCGCTAGATAGATAACATCTTGATAAAATATAATGTTAAACAGGGCCGCGTCTTTTTTGTTGCATGTTTAACAAGACCATTTGAAATATTATTATTTCTTAGGCCTGTCAGACTTACTCAATTTTCTATGTTGAACAGGACCATTGGAGATATTATAACCACATTTCCTTGGTCTGTCAGAATTACTTACCGGGTACGTTTCTATGTTTAACAGGACCATTGGAGATATCATGGCCATATTTCCATTGCCCGTCAGAATAACTAAATCTTCTAAGTTTAACAGGACCATTGTAAGTATTATTTCCTTGGCCCGTTAGAATTACTTAATCTTCTATGCTTAGCAGGACCATTGGAGATATTATGACCATATCTCCATGGCCAGTCAGAATTACTAAATCTTCTATGTTTAGCAGGATCATTAGAAATATGACCATATCTCCATGGCCCGTCAGAATTACAAAAAAAAAATTAATCTTCTATGTTTAGCAGGACAATAGGAAATAATATGACCACATTTCCTTGGTCCGTCAGAATTACTAAATCTTCTATGTTTTACAGAACCATTGGAGATATGATGACCATATTTCCTTGGTCTGTCAGAATTACTAAATCTTCTATGTTTTACAGAACCATTGGAGATATGATGACCACATTTCCTTGGTCTGTCAGAATTACTTAATATTCTATGTTTAACAGGACCATTGGAGATATGATGACCATATTTCCCTGGTACGTCAGGATAGCATATGTTTCTTCATTTGATAAGACCGTCAGACTTATAAAGACCACATTTCTTTGGTTCACCGAGATAACATTTTCTTCTTTGTTAAACAGGACCATAAGGAATATGTTGACAACATTACCGTGACCCACCAGGATAAAAGTTTCTCCTTTCTTTAATAGGAACATTAGACATACATGTAATATGACCAGGTTCTCATGATCTGATGATATTTGATAAATGTTAAACAGGGCCGTTAACATATTACGATGTTATTGCTGGTATTATTCTCCATACACAAACGGAAATATCAACGGAGTAATAAGCTCTTTGATATTAACTGTTATCAGTTGTTTTACATTAACACCTTACATTAACTCATGCCTTTTCTTGCGGAAAACAAGGATACTGCGATTTTACTAGAAAAACAGAGTTCTCTTTTAAACTAACCTACAATGTCATAACTTTTCGCAAACACCAAATTTCGAAAACAAATTATTTCATGCTTCGATGCCTAAGGATAAAAGGTTTGATTCAGTTTGTTTGAAATAATTCGTTAAATGGAATTGGAGTTGATTGTAATTTTATCTTACTTCATACGATATTTTCAATGTGATTCTAGGATATAAAAAGCATGCAAATTATATGGAAACTTGCCTTAAAGGGGCAGTAGCACGTTTTTAGGGGAAATATATGGTGATGTCAGGAAAATAAAAATTAATGGTTCCAATTGAAAGACAATGTATTTAAACTAAATGGAGCAGTAATAATTCAAATATATAATGTAAAGTTTAGCCCTGCGATTCCTTTTTTTCTTACACAAAATGAATTAAAGGGGTTCACACAAAATGGCCGCCAATGGATTTTATGTGTATCTTCATACTTTGTCCTCTGACTATGGATGATTGGCTTGTGTTATGAGATTTCTGACACTGTCAAAAATATACATTCAGCATTTACTAACAATTATCAGTGAAAAAAAATAAGATATAAAATTATCAAAAAACGTGCTACTGCCCCTTTAAGGTTGATTGAAATTCTAGAGACAGCATTACAGGTGTTCAATTTCTGAGTGTACACTTGTTACTCTCGCGAATTAATTATTTATTTGACATTATAAGAATATATCTACATTAAAAAAATAGACTTAGAAATAAATGTCACTGCACCTTCTGCTCCATCAGCGAACCTCATTCGCTACCCTGATATCTATACAGTGTAATAAAAATCGACCGTGCTCAGATGAAGAATCTTGTTAAAATATTGACTCCATCAGGGTTTGATCTCAATCAATCCGATAAGCACCCTCTGTCAAGGTCTGACCGCACCCACTCATGTCGCATTTCTGACGTGAGCTCATCTAATCAATCGCAAGGGTCGCATACCTATTCGTCGAAATTCTAGTTTTAGAATAAAAAAATCAATTCGACAGATCGGTACTGTGATTATAGTTGTTGATTGGATTACATAACGTTGGAACGTTCCAAAATAAGACAAAAGGGGTGTTTGAACGTGTTAGGATGATGCGATGTTGTATATAATGAGTAAATACATTGTATATGAAGAAATGTATAAAATATTTTCTACATTTTTGGATTTGACTATATAATGGAGCAACAGCAAATATTTTAAAATGTTTACAAATTCATGTCAGAATTTGTGTTTAGACTTAGAGTAAATCATGAACAAGAATGGTACACGTCACCTGTCAATGGTATTGTTGTCTATGTAAGTTAACTTATTGATTATCTTGTGATTATATACATATATCGCTATATGAATCTGAAATGTAGACTGGGCTTATGGCCTCCACTGTGCACAAAAAAATAAAGATTGATTGATTGAGTAAATACATATTCGATTTAAAACGTGGGGCCCATGCCTCAATTTTATCCAAATCATATGGGCATAATATTTTCAGAGGTCATGGACACCAATAATGTTAATGGAAGTTCGAAAGGGGTAAAAATATGGAAGTTATACCAAAGGATACGTAAAATGATTTTGAAGTGATGCGTATGTCATACATGTATATGAAGCACAAAGGATCAATTAAACATTCAACTGATACCCTTCACCAAAGTATTACATATACGTAAACAGAATCGAGTTTTACAGTATGAACCCTTAACTTGGTATAATATGTCCGTTCTAAGAAATAAGACCTTATCATGAAAGCAACTTACTTCATTAAAAGAAGTCAATCGTAATGCTTGTAAACAACCCGTACACCCTTCATTAAAGATGCTGTATCATACTTGCAAGCGGTTCAGGATGAAACTTAGCTTTTGAGAAATGAAATACATCACTTTGTAGAAAAATCTTTCGTCGAAATTTTGATATCATATTTAGATTGTTTAATCAACAATAACATACTTATTTCGACGCTTCAAGCACAGTACCCCTCTTAGAAAGGGCATGTCATTTTGTGAACCCGCTTTCGGTGACGTAATCATTATGCTTGTAGGATTTACACGGTGTCTCAACTACCGTAATTGCGTTCGATGGGTATCAACTTTGACAGCAACGAATACCTAATTCGGAGAAAAAGAATATAAAATCTAGTTGAGCGCGACAAAGACGGTTTTCAAGCGTACATTTAGAAACCGGAAGTTGGGAAAAGGCCACACTTGATTCGCCCTTATGTCGACTGCCGTTTCGGTATTATTTGGTAAATTATATCCTATTTGATGAATTTAGGTCCGATTTTCTCAAGGTTGGTCGCTAAATTTTTCTAAAAATACAACGTATACATTAAAAATACTTTTAAAATTATTGCACTATGATATAGCATCTTTAATCAATTTAGATTCATCCAGTGTCTCTTGCTCGCCAAGATTCGACCGATCGGTACAAAATCACTCAAGCGTTATCCGACGGATATATTGGTACAGTTCAGTTTTGAAAATTCGACGGATTAGGCTGTAATCATCGCAAGGAGTCCTGCAAAAGTTTTCGCAATCAGCTAGGGGCAGGTAACTCTTGGTAATGATTGGACTTTTGTCTGCGCTCACTAATTACAACAACGTGCGAGTAGGTGGGCTGCCTTTAAACCATGTACAGAAGAAAATCTCTGATAGAACACGTTTGAATCTCGTAGCGTTCATATTTTGAAACTTTTATACCACGGAACAAGTCAATTTGGATCAGACTTACTTATATCTATCTAGCAATAACCGAGTATCTTTTACAGAAGGTCGTTCATAGCTGTGCATACTCAAACATTTAAACCACTGAAAACTCATTATGAAAGCGGCCTCAAGCAAATAGTCTCGAACGTAACTGTTCTGTCATTCGCAAGCTGCCAATATTGTCTTGGAGCCAAGTGATTGGTTGGAATACTCTGCGATACGAGGCATTTGGCGTGATAGATATCAGAGTTTTTAAAGAGCGCCGTGGATACATGAACGCTGACGTAGCAGGGTGTACATCACCTGGACACGATTCCTGGATTTTACTTAGCTGGAGATTTTTTATGTTGTCACTTTATTTCCTAAATAGGGCAACAAATTCATCCACCTTTTGCAATACAAAATCCGTCACCATATCAAATATTGATATAGATTTTCATGTCATAAACTGACGTCCAAAAGAAACTTTACACTTTTTAAACTGAAATTTTGAAAACAGTGTTATTTCAATATTTTCAGTTAAGTTCTCAACAACATAGTTGAAACCCAAACTTTTATGTTTAAAACTTTAAATTGAGCAATATTCATGCATTTTGCAAAAATGGCAAAAAAAGTCATAATCAGGTGACCTTTCCACCGGAGTTTAGTCACGTGACGAAAAGGTTTATAAATGTCCATAATGAATGTTTGTCCTCCTGTTTGTGGAAAAAAAACACCTTAAAACCGGTAACGGCACAGCAAAAATATCACCAATCCCCATTGAAAATCAACGAAACTGATAAAAAAAATACCCTTGTTACAAGAATCGATAGTGTTCCTTCATTTGTTATGGTAACTTGATCAGGCTTTACAGAGAGGTTGTGAGGATTGCTGACAACCCTGAAACATGGGAAAAGAGTTGTTTTTGACTGCATGAGGGCCAATATCTAAAACGTTACACCACCGATAACGTTGTCTCTTAGTGACGTCAAGGATAGCATACATCAAAGGTCGACTTGTCATTATGTTCTCGTGCACTATATGAACTTGAACAGTTGTAATCAAAGCTCATTGACTGCTCAATTGATAGCCATTGGCCACTAATCAACCACACAAGGCAATGTCATTCATAAAGTCATAACGTCAGAATTGGCCTGCAATATTACGATTTAACTGCGATTGTTCAGCTCTCAAGGCTGATTACCAGTTGTACGACTAACAAATGTGTCAATCTGACATGTAGGACTTTATCCATAAATTCCCATTGAAAGAAAAACATGGATTCAGATTTAATGTGAAGATTGAAACTGAAGACAGGTGACGTAATTCAAATTTTGGCCGTTTTCGTTACACATGGCAGATTTTGAAGGGATAACACTCGGCCTGCTCATACCTGGCGCAAAGGTTGCTAATTTCATAAACTTAACGAAATTATTGCGAAAAAAGCATTTCAATGAATGCCTGAATAATCAAAATTTTGACCCCTGCCCACTTTAAATTGATTAATTGCTAAATCGGGGTTTTCCCCTTCAATTTTAATTAGCTGGTTGTTGACTGAAATGGTTGATCGATAAAAGGCACTTTGTTTTAAAGTTCTATCGTTCTTCATTTTTTAATCAGAATGATTACAAAATGTAGTAAAGTTTCTTTTGGACGTCAGTTTATTTAGCAGAAACAATAAGAAGTAAGTTTCTGAAAAAGATTGCGGCATGAAGATCAAAACGACATTATTCTTTCATTCAGTGTATTTTTATAATGTCGTATGTTTCTTGAAGAACTGATTTCAGGCCCTTTATGTGAGAGTGGTTTTCTTTTAACATTTACAGATGTATACACAGAGTTTAGTAACAATAAAAACAAGAAAGTTTGTCTTTAATTGTAACCGAAAATTACATGCGTTACATTAGGTTTCAAACTGACTTCAGTCAAAAAGGGATACAACAGACGCTTGTTACTATTCTATGAATTTTTCTTTATTGAAAGCATCTCAACTACTTGTGCTGTTATAGGAATGTAAGTATATTTTACTCATCTTTGTCGATATGTAACCAAAGGTTAATTAACAATTTTCTTGCGCTACTGACTCGTTTCGTTATAAATTACGATTTTGCCAGATTCACATAAAATCATTTTGAAACTCTTTTCTGCAATTTTTACCACATATCTTACAAATACTTTTTGTATAATTGTAAGGAAATAGGAGAGTTCAGCATATCCGTGGTTGCACCATATTTTACGGGTGCTTCTTCCACTTATGTTTAAAACGTCAATCGGAAGTAACGGTTTCCTATCATCTCCCTTCAGCCAAAGTTTCTCATTTTCCCGTTGGTATTTATGTGAATTACCCAACGCAAGGAATTAACCTTTATCATATCATGCACCATCACATAAAAGGGACAGTAACAGGGTTTTTATTTTTTTTAAATCAAAATGAAAAAGATCTCAAGTAAACGAAAATATATGTTACCTATTGCAAGACAATGTTTTAAAATCACAGAATGCAGTCTTAATACCATGCTCAGTACAGTTATGAGATTCAATTTTCCAACCTCAAATGAATAAAAGGTGTTCACACAAAAATGGCCGCCACTGGTATTTGCTTGATACCTGTTTATTTTTTCTGAAATTATGTATGATTGGATAGAGCAATGAGATATCCAACTCTCTGAAAATAATGTATATGGCATTATATAATGTTTATTGTTGAAAAGTTAAGAAATAAATAAAAACTCGCTACTGCCCCATTAAGCTCTTCACTAGGGAAACTACGTGTATAAACTAAATCTCATATACCTAGCTTTAACATTGGTGTCCTTTGACAGAGAAGTACCTAGTGTTGCTGAAATGAAAAATTTTAAGACAGAATAACACAGTTTTCTCGCTCAGATTGGCTATTTTACATACGCGTACATTTGCACTTACTTTAACATTCTAATGATGCTTTGAAATATTTAATTGAAATCAATAATGAAAGAATTTAGACGAAGTCATCAAGGAATGTCAAAAAGCTCAAGATTGAATTTGCACAAAATAGAACAGATAAGGAATGTTTTCAGCATCGTAAACACAAATTAATCTTGTAACCGGAAACATAGATTGAAGTTTTCTTTCTCTGCAAGCGAATAAGAACTTCTGTTTGATAGTTTACATTCATTTACGGAGTAGCACGTCAGGTTTCAATTCATCATGAAAATGCAACTTCTATTGGAACTTGTCTACAATTTTAAATTGACGATGGCTAAGTAGCGACACAAAAGATGTCATGGTTTTAAGTGGCCCTTTTAAAGGGACAGTAGCACGTTGTAGGGGGAAGATAAAGTGATATCATTATGATTATATCATAACCAGATTTTTAAATGTAGTGACTGTCTTTCGGGCTGATATTGGGGTCTGTGATATGAATGTGATTGGAAAATACCCATATAATAACTAGATTTATTACACATTTATTTATTACGGTTGAAAATAAGATATAAAAGTTTAATGTATAGTTGTTCCTTGAATTAAACTCTATTTTCAGGATAACGTCAATTGTAAAAGCACATAGGATAATAGGAATTATATAAATTGTCAGATGGTGAGTTTCCTTTGTAAATATAGTTCACGTGGATGGAAAGAAATGGTCACGATGTGTACATCGCCCCGGGTGGTTCATTAGCGCCTTTAAACTTGGTATATAAATACATAGACGTGGGCAAAATGCGGAGAAAATAGAAGAGAAGGCGGTTCAGTATTTGGTCAGAAGTCAAGAAGACCTATTGTTATCAAATTTCCACTTTTGACGCATTTTGGACACGTTTATAGAAAAACGAATTGACAAAATTCAAGGGATAATCTATTTCGAAGCGATTTTTAAATTGTGTTCTCCTTTCGATCCCGTTCTCCCTGATCTATCTACTCTCTTTTGGATGGCAACATCCACGTGTTTAATAACTGAAATATTGTTCAAAACACGTTAAACACCAACTCACTCACTCACTCACTCACACGTGACTTATCTGATCTTGAAAATGAAACTTTATAGACACTTTAAAGAACTATCGTAAAAATGAAGCAGCACCTTATACAATGAGACCAAATTAATAGCCGTGTTCAGCCGAAGAAATATAATTGATGAAAATGTTTGATCTTTGTGAATGTAAAAGACTTGTGTGGATAGAGGGAAGGCCATCTTCCTACGCAAAGCCTAAAACGCCAGTTTCCGAACTGCCAGTTACATGCCTTGCTGCATACCCTTGAGTTTTCTGTGCTTGCTCTCTTGCCTTAAGGGGCACCATAGCAGCACAGAAAAGTAAATGACATGCAGCAAGGCATAAAATGGCAGTTCGGAAACTGGCGTTTCGGGCTTTGCGTAGTAAGATGAGGGAAGACATGATGAATGTTTTCTCTCCCCACAGAGGTAGATCAAGTCAAAACATGTTGATACACCCTGTTTGAATTAGACCACATCCCTGGTTTCCGATAGTTTCCACTTGCGACAGTAAACTGTTTCACAAACGATTTGAGGGGGGAAATGAGCCAATGTATACTCTATTGCAACGACAGGGTGGTTGCACAACTAACCGTTTGTTGCACCCACTCAGGCTTCTCGCCCATAAACGTATAAACGAGGTTGGATTCACATTTTATTACTTGATCTACCTCTGTAGGGAGAAATCGGGTCGGATAAGGTTCCTGGAGTACATGTAGAGACGTCTTGAAAAGCTTCAATATTGACTCTACAGTCAAGTCATGTACATGCTTAGAATATCCCCAATTACAGTTTTTAACTCAAAATAAGTTTAACTTAGATATCATGCACAGCAGGAGCAATTTCTGACGACAGTAGCTGATATAAATAGACTTCAAATTGGTGAATCAATGTATATCATCCTGGAGGTAATTGGCACGTTTAAAAATACTAGTACAATATATCAATACCTAGACCTACTGTCAGTCGAAATATAAGTCTTCATATAGTTGTTTATATAAAAATTAAAAATTAACTCACGATCAACCAGCTTTTAATCAAATGCTATGTTTCAATTATTTTTTAATCCAATGGTATCCGTCAACCCAAGGTGACCCTGTCCTATGTACGTGTTCAACAATTGCTAAACTTGTAGCGGGTAGTGTCAGCCGACCTTTAAGCCGTTGTAAAATTAGTAACCCAGAGACAGTGAATCGAAATTCGAGTGGAGGTATCGTTTCTACACACCTAGATGGTCGTTCTATCGAAAAATTTGTTTTCCCTTAAAACTTTTTATTGCTTATTATCAGCACCGTTCTTCTGTTTGAAATTGTAGGGGTTCTTAATGGAGCTCTTTCTGTATATTTCGTCGTGACATTTGTAAGTAATTATTGCAAGAAAAGTATCTGTATTGTTAAAGTTTCGCCAACTTTTCGTTAGCAAAATTTTCTTTTCACAAAACTCTCTGATTGTTTGTAGCAACATTGATCGTTTTGTCTAAAGCATGTAGTTATCTTGTTGTGTAATATAAAATATTTTTGTTAAATTGAGTATTAAAGGAGTGAAGATTTCAAAACAAAATACGCAGGTTCTCACAGCGCCATCTTTTGAACAGGAGTGATGCTACCGCGATAAACGAAACATTGTTGATTTTCTATTTGTACGACGTCTCAATCATCTCCATAATCATTTAACAGACAGAGGTAATTATTCTGTACCACTTGTCAGTAGCAAGTCAGATCACAGTGTACAATAGCGACATGGAAACCTCACGTTGCGGCCTACTCAATACATCCACCGGAAGTCACCATAATGACCGGATGTAACGGTTATAGGAGATAACAGCTATAGGAGAGAGTAGGTTTCCGGTCAACAATATAATCAATTGTAGCTGTAATGTCATATTTTCTAGCGCAAATTACTTAAAGAGGGTCTACAACCCTTATTTTTTAACTTCCAGAGTTTTATTAGCGAGGCCCCGAAAGAGTCGTAAATCTCGACTAGCGCGCTGTTTTAAATGCGCAGCACCCTATTCGCGCGAGTTCTGGGAACGAATTACTAGCAAGGTATAAATGGAAAGACTATAAACTGTTATGGTTGCTTCTCTATGGTGACTCTTATGTGCACGCCTGGCCATAAATGCAGTAACAATGGCGTAAGGAAACTTAAATATGTTTCGACTCTCATATTGTTGCACTTTCCCCGTTACAAGGGCGTCCTAAGTAATGTTCAAAACATTTTCAGCGATGTTTCGGTAGCATATTATGTTATACGGGTTTTTTTCAAGATCAATTTTAATAAATATCAATTCATGTTAATGCATACTGCTTATAAAGCATGAGCAAACATGTAACGAGTCTAATTATATGTTTATGTGTTTCCATAGCAACAATTTTGACATACCATGACGTTAAGATATATAAGATATCGTCACTCAGCATTAGCTGGCGATGCATTGTAATTGCCGGATGTATATCCAGTAAGCATTGAACTGACAATACAAAATAAAGACAATAAAAAGTTATAATTTTTTCAATGTATAAGATTTCATACTATACACAAAGAACTTAATTAAGCACCCCCCTATTTTGTAAAATGAACTTGGGTGCTCTTGGACTATTTGGATTATTTTGATGTATTGACCACTCCAGATATAACAATTTATTTGTTATTGACTATTTAATTGTACTAAAAATCGCTAATGTGCAAAAATAATGAAAATATGCGAAAAACTGTGAGACTACTGAAATTTGGCCAAATATAACTATTGTCACAGGGGGAAAACTAGTACACATAAAACTTTGAATGTTATGAATTAAAAATAACATTTGTGATCACTAGTTGACATTCATACACTAAAACCCTTTTTATCATGCACGATAAGAAGCTAGCAAGACATTGAATTTTCAGTACTTTTTTCATCAAAAATTGATAAAATGCCTACAATCTAAACATCTGTAAGGAAATTTGAGATTTCTTGAGTTGAACTTGTTGATTAAACACTTTTCCTTTCTTTAGATAAGCCATAATCTGTGACAGTGACAAATTAATGTCTTGGTGCAGTTTTCTTTGAATTCGATATTTGATAATTTTGTGATTTTGAAGGTTCATACTGCTTTAACGATTGACTCTTGCAATGGGGTTATTAATTCACTCAAGAGAATGATAATAATCACATTGCAGCAAAAAATATTGACTTTCATGTTCAATTTTAAGGTAACTTGGATTTTGACTAAAAAATACCAAGTTTTTGTAAAACAAGTTATTCAGTCACAGTGAATCGTAAACCGTATGAATTTTTCGTTTCCACACTGGTAGATTACCATTCTATTAAAACATCTTTATTGTTTGCCTGTACATTTGTTTTGTTTATTATTAGCAGTGTTTTTCTGTTTGAAAAAATTGGGGACGCTTAATTAAGTTCTTTGTGTATATATGAACAACAACGGCATTGTCGATATAGAGACCCCCGTCTCTTTAATACGATTTTATATGGAGAGATCGATAACTACAAATAACTGATCGAAGCCATACATCATTCTTAATCTAGGCATTATTGTCGTTGGAAAACAACACCTATACTGCTGTTTTCTCTTTAGTCCTTGCAACATCTTTCTGTATATGATTTAATCAACACGTAAATGTATTCTTCGCTTTTGCTTGTTGACTCGTGATAAAGTAAATTGCTTACAAAGTTGATCAAATCATCTAGCACTTTCTTTGTTGTATTTTCATCGTTCAAATTTTCGCCATAAAACATAACTTTATTCGAAAAGTATTGTATCCGAGTACTAGGGGAGACCAGGGCAAAGCGCGCCCCCTAACATATAAGTGCCTCTAGTGGGCACCCCGACATGCACAGAATGCAACTTGCACCATATATCTAATACTTGTCACATAGACTGTTACATGACACATGCCTTTTTAATCTACCATTTCGTAATAAGGATATATTTACGTAAATGTATTTTGATTAAGGGGGCGCGCTTTACCCTGTAGTTTGGGGCAAAGTGCCCAATCCCCTGGGCGCTTTGCCCCATGTGAAAAACAACACAGACTGTAATAGATATTACACACCTATAATCAGCCAATACTAATCAAAAGCTTTCATCTTGATAATGCAAGGCAGCTATCGAACTCATATGAAGGATAGAAATAATATAAAAGTTGGCAATATATGCAAGGATGCTCAAAATGTTCCTTAACATATCATGAACCTGCATGTTCAACATTCTCAATGACCAAATATCATTATGGTTGGTAGTTGTACATTTCTTTCAACTACGAAATTGTTGATAATGTAGGTCATTGACTATCAAAACCAGTAATAAATAAAAGAAAATAAGAATTGAATAGGTTATATGGACGAATTAAAGATATAACATCATGTATTTTGTGTCGAAATTGCCATAACGGCATAAAATTACTTATCGTTTGGGGTTAAACAGTAGTATACAATGAATTATATTTTCATGATTTAAAAAACAACAGAAAAATATGTTTGTTGTAACTGTTAGTTGTTGTCATTCTTTAACAAACAAACCCTTTAAGTAAAATGGTATATTTCATTTTTATAGAATACAGCAGAATGCTGATATGAAAATTATAGTTCTCCTTTACATTATTTGCTTAAGAAATGTAAAATAATAACTTTTACACCAATATGTTAACCAAAAAGGGGTATTTTATAACACATGGGGCAAAGCGCTCCCCCCGGCACGTTTTGCCCCATCCAGGGCAACATTCGTTATGTACATCACAGAAAATCATTAAAGCAAGTAATTCAAAAATTCAGTATTCAATGAATTAATGATACCAATTCATGTTACATGTTCACGAGAATTTAATGTTCCGTTTTGTATTTTTATGAAATATTTGAATTTGAGACATATCCGTTCCTTATAGTAAAATCGCGTTTTTTCGAATATTTGAAATTCTGCGTCAACAACTTAGGCAAATGATTCCAGCGTTGCTCACAACGCTTCATTACGGTTACTTTCATTCGTTGGTAATGAGAAATTACTCCATTTGTCGATAGTTTTGAAGAAATATCGCGAGGTCACTTTGCCCCGGGGGTGCGCTTTGCCCTGGTCTCCCCTAAAACATTTCTTTACACAACACATTTACACGAAGAACAAGGAGTCGCGATTCAAATGAAAACATCATGCGGCCACATAAGCGGAAACACCTTTTATATACTCACACTGAAACAGCAAATATAATACTTTGATGCTCCCTTCTTATATTTAAAGCCCCTTCGCCATAGTTGCATGCGTTCCGTGATAAAATTTAGCTATTGAAAAAATAAATATATCACTCGGTAGAAAGTTTTATATTATATTTACATGTCTTAATCAACAATAAAATACCCAATTCGATGTCCAAAGTACAGTACCCTCTGCAAAAGTGCCATGGCGAACCCGGTTTCGATGACATCATTATGTGTGTAAGATTTACACCGCGTCTCAGTTACCGCAATTGCGTCCGATGGGGAAAAGTAAAAAAAATCTCGTCTTGCGCGACAAAAACGTCTTTCAAGCGTTTATTTAGGAACCAAAAATTGTGAGATGGCCACACTTGATTCGCCTTCATGTCGACATGCCGGGGCTTACGTTTCGGTCATTTGGTTAACTGTCTCCTACTTAATGAATTTTGGTCCGATCTTCTCATAGTTGGTCGCAAAATATTGCTAAAAATACCACAAATGCCATAAACATACTTTTTTAAACATTGCAGTTTGAACATTTGTCTTTAATAATATAATTGAATATAAGTCTAGGGAAGCGAATCCAAGCTTGTTACGTTCGTAGGTAAATTCTATCTATGGGTTTGGTAAGTCTTGAGAGTTGCAAGATTTGTTTTCATTTTCACGAGATCCCTCCATTTCCCTAGAAAGTAAACTGACAGGCAAAAGAAAGTACACACTTGAGTTGAATTTAATATATGTACGATTTTCAATAACACATATTTCGAGTTTTTGATGTCGTATTCACAACCTAGTAAGAACAAGAGTTACTTCATCGTTTCAAGGATACTTTTGAATGTTTTTGTTTCAAATTTCATGTTTATAAATTGTTCCTAAATCAATTTTGATATAACACAAATGTTCATCAACAAGGTAGACATATCCTAAGTGAAAATGAATAAACCTGCCTAATGTTTCACATATTTACAACAATTTAAACGTGGTAGGGATCAAAGCATTATAAATTTCTTACCCCTGCCTACTTTAAATACAGATATTTTAACAAAACATTAACCAGACACCAGTGTTTTAATTCAAACTGCAGCTTATTGCTAACGTGCCATAACTTATTACATCACATGTCTCTTCGATATTTAGTAAATTCAAACAAACTGAGGTCCTACTTTCATTTGCCTGACGGTTTATGTACTGAAAACGCATTTGGTTTTGTGATCTCCGGAGGTGAGGTGATATGGGGTTTATCGCCGCTTTCAAGAGTATTTCACTTATATCGCGGCTGCTAGTATTATTGCAGGGAGAAAGCCCACAACACTATTGTGGTTATGCATTGCGGTGAAACCTGCGAGCATCGGCTGGAACTAACAACCATGGGTGGTACTGCTCTGTAATTCAGTGTAGCATAAATAATTGAATCCGTTTGATATCGTTAGTGTTGGTTCACATTTTGCATGGTATAAATTTGTTAATTTGAATCTACAATTAAGGCAAAATAATAAATAAGAAAATTAAACAAGTTTATGAAAATTAATATGTCATTAACCAAAACCAAATACTCTTTAGTATCAACATTCTCTCCCCACAGAGGCAGATCAAGACATGAAATGTTGATACAGTCTCTGTTCTATTACGCCGAAATCCATGGGTTCCGGCAGTTTCCCCTGGCGGAAAAAATTGTTTCACACTCCATTTTAATTTCTTTATCAAATGACAACGCTTCTCGCATGGAAATTGTGGTTCATATCACAATGCTTTTGCCACTGTTCAGTAGCCAGAATGATGATTTAAGAACAGCGTCGCTGATTGCACAACTAACTTTGATTGCCTCCAATCAGGCGTCTCCCATTCTATCCCACAAACTCGGCGTAATATAACAGAGGCTGTATCAACATTTCATGACTTGGGCTGCCTCTGTGGGGATAGAATGTAGTATCAATTGTTTTAAAATAAAATACTTGTATTTTACAAGTGTCTCAAAAGAATGTCAAGTCTCTGAACGTATAACAAGCCACATTAACTCGTATTCACAAGCAATAATTACATCCTGTATTGATTACAACTATTATATGTAAGAATAATCGTTTCAATTATATTCCAGCCAAGTTCGAACCCATCAATTTTACACCCAATGCCGTGTCTAATCAATGCACCCATACACGGGGCATGCGCAACTGTTAACGAAGACCATACTCATTGGTTTCCCCGAGGTCATCTCTTTTAAAGTGTATTAGCGTCCAGCAATTGGCCCCTTCTCTTCCCAGCTCTGCGAATCTCCCGTCTCTTATCGATCTGCGATTCTCCAACACACAAGATAGTCAGATCTTCAGACCACATTCACGTCAACAATCTCACCGACGGCAATTGGCAACTCCATGCTGGAAGCAAGGCATGTTCAAGGTGTGGATCTGGCAGGATCTTGAGCGCCTGCACGTGTACCGTCTTGCTGATTACAAGTAAGTGTCTAAGTAATTTTTTCATGATCCCGCGACACCCCTTATTAAAACATGAACATTATCACGGTATTTATTATCTTTTTTTATTTTTTTCCTAAATGAAACTAGTTTATATATTAGCATTCAAACATTTCATTATTTCGTCCTAATTTCCGTAGTCAATGAACAATTATCGAGAATAAAGCGAAAAGTGCTTGTGGCCATTTAAGTGTAAATTCGTTCTCGCTTTTGAATGTTCGTTTAAAATAACAAGACTACAGCTTGACTGAAAGTTGCGTTGTTCTCGATCCTGATTTAATATATATATTCATCTATTGATCCAGTCCGAACCATCCGATGTTTACTGTTTCTGTTATTATTAAAATCAGTATTTCAAATTATCTTATAGTCATAACCTCAGCCTAGCAAATATTTATGAACGCCAGTCAAAACGAATAAAAGTAATCTTGCAAACTGTTCAGGACATTGCCTATTTCTAGCTTTCTATATTAGATATTATCAAACAGTTTGGCCAACCGCTACATCGAAATATAACATGAATTTGACAATTGACTAAATCGGACAGGAAGTATAACTGTCATTACACTGGTAACCCATTTTTCTAATCCTTTTTGGTAAGGGTGCGCGGTATTATCGATATATCGGCATATTGCAATACAGGAACAACGTGATACGAATCGGTACATACTTCTGAAAATATCCAATATATCGAACGTTTTAAAACGAGCTTTTTCCTTCTGAAATTGCGGGGGGGGGGAATAAAAATAAAACATTATTGACGGAAAGTTCTTTACAAAGTGTGAAGTTATATTGTGAGAACAGCTCATATATATGTATACAGATGATTAACTGTGATTGAAAAATATCCCTTTCTAAAACGGCTCATAGCTGAACAATGATGATCGTTCTTAAGGCTCATATTCAGACAAGATAGCATGCACATTCTTGAATTAAAGTAACGATTTATTGTCCTAAAAATCATCGTTTTGGCTACTGAATAATGGCAAAGGCATTGTGATATGAACCACCCTTTCCATGCGATAAGCCGAAATCCGTTGGTTCCCCTGGCCCTGTTCCCCCGTTGGCAGATCCCCCTGGCGGAGAAAAATAGCACCACAATCCATTTGAATTTCTTCATCAAATGACAACGCTTATCGCATGGGAAGGGTGGTTCATATCACAATGCCTTTGTCATGATTAATTTGCCAAATGATGATTTTAGAACAGCGTCGCTGATTGCACAACTAAATATTATTGCCTCCAATCAGGCATCTCCCGTTCTAGCCCACAAAGTTGGCGTAATATAACAGAGGCTGTATCAACATTTCATGACTTGATCTGCCTCTGTGGGGAGAGAATGATACGTGTGTTGACAACCTGGAAACTCACACGACGTAAACGTATAACAACAGTTGGATTCGAGACGTTTTAGGCGAGATTTGTCACTGGTATTGCACATGATAACAATATATTTGTATTAAACGAACGTCAAATGACTTAAATATCTTTAATCTCTCACATTTCTGCCTGTCATGCTGCAATGCTGATAAATATTTAATTAAAAAAATACTCGAGTGTCAAATCACGAAGTAATGTCGTGTTTCATGTCATGTGTTGTTTCTTAGATCGGTAATAAGCTTCAATGACTCACTATGTTCAGTTTTTAACTTAATTTCAAAGTCATGAAATGTTGATAGAGCCTCTGTTCTATTACGCCGAAATCCGTGGGTTCCGGCAGTTTCCCCTGGAGGACAAAATTTGAACCACAATCCATTTGAATTTCTTTATCAAATGACAACGCTTCTCGCTGATTGCACAACTAACTTTGATTGCCTCCAATCAGGCATCTCCCATTGCATCCCACAAACTCGGCGTAATATAACAGAGGCTGTATCAACATGACTTGATCTGCCTCTGTGGGGAGAGAATGGAAATGTTGATAGAGCCTTTGTTCTATTACGCCGAAATCCGTGGGTTCCGTCAGTTTCACCTGGCGGAAAAAATCCGTGCACAACTAACTTTGATTGCCTCCAATCAGGCATCTCCGATTGCATCCCACAAACTCGGCGTAATATAACAGAGGCTATATCAACATTTCTTGACTTGATCTGCCTCTGTGGGAAGAGAATGGTCCTTCTCCATGCCGTAATCAAAATCATAGAAAGCAACGTTACATAAACTTAATAAAAGATATTCCATATGTCCGCATGCTTGTAGCTAAATTATTTCAGTAGGATATACGGCCAGACTAAGAGCTTCAATATTTGACCAATACCAAAGTCTTTTACACCAACAGGTTACGAAGACACCACAGCTGTTCACTTGCTTGTGTATCTTAGTGCAAATGTCATGTAGTTTGTGTTTTGTTTTGACGTCCATACAAAAACTCCAGGAGCACTTACAAACAATCAGCAATTCTCCATGTGTAAAATAACCATTCCCAAACAACATTTCGGGATCGACTCCACACTGATGCTGAATGGCTACATTTGGCATGGTTAAGTAGAAAGATGGTGTCATATTTTTATTCCTATTTTCTTATATTAATTTTAGAATTGTTTTTAAATATTAACTTTGTAAGAAAAAAATCAGCATAATTACATTGCATTAGTGCAAAGGAACAAATATGAATTTCATCTTAAGCTGTTGGTCACTTATATCGGATTTTGTAGAGAAAAATAAAAAACAGTACTAGTGTTTTTGAAGTTCTGCCAAATCTGTTACGGTTATCTGTTGGGTATAACATACGAATATGTTAACGCAAACTAAATTTTAACTTACGTTGTGAAATTTCAACATTATCTGTTTCGTTTTCCCTATGCTCGGATGCCTCAAAGACAGTCTAATTACATTATATTTGCACTAGACTAGGCAGGTAAGTGAACAAACTTAAAGGGGCAGTAGCACGTTTTTAGGGGGAATATAAGGTGATATCAGGAAAATGAAAATTAATGGTTCCAATCGAAAGACAATGCATCTAAACTAAATGGAGCAGTAATAATTCAAATATATAATGTAAACTTTAGCCATGCAATTCCTTTTTCTTAGTGTTCACAAAAAATGGCCGCGAATGGATTTTATGCGAATCCTCACACTTTGTCCTCTGACTATGGATGATTGGCCTGTGTAATGAGATTTTTGACACTATCAAAAATATACATTTAGCATTAACTTACATTTATCAGTGAAACATTTAAAATATGAAATTATCAAAAAACGTGCTACTGCCCCTTTAAGGTACGCAGGTGTACATGCATAAAGTCACCGATGTTCCCTCAAGCTCTCGCGTGAGCTTACTAAAGGGCGCACTGGAGCCAACAGTCTTGAACACTCTCGGCAATTTCATACAAAGTTACGTTGTTTTTCTTCTTCTGGAGTTGAGTTTCCGGGTTTGCCGGAGCCTGCAGGGAAATCAATACTAATTGCATGTAATTTCTTACTTAAAAGGATGGAGAGAGTGACCCGTGAACATTGGTGAAGATTACTAGTTGAGACAAGTTGGATTTCACCATCTTCTGTATCAGGTAAGCTGTTTATCAAAATTTGAGAGGCATCTTTACTGAGTCTGTAGGGAACATGTATTAAAACCATGATTTATGTAAAGTTAGTTATTATTTACTCCGCTTTGGAATTACTTCAGCTATTAGCGATGAATGTTTAGTACGTTGCGCTCCTTCTTAACCGAAATGGCACGGGACGGCTAAATATGGCAGCTTGACAGGGTTGATAGTTTGAGAGAGTAGTTGATGTGAAAAGTGTTCTCTTGATATGTCGTTTCTTTGAGAGTTTCTTGTATTATAGGATGTAAGCTTAGAGGGTTGTTTTGCATAATAACCGTTCGGGGAAAATATCATTTTAGATCGTGTACACTACCATTTAGAAATATTGCCCATTATTATATACTAAAATCCAAAAGAAACGACCCCTCTATATATGATTCTCGATTCTCGATAGACCAAAACATATCACAAAACGATATTTCTTTACCTTAACCACTGCATTTTGTGCGTTTACGGCATGTGTTTCTTCAGATAGTGCCTAAGCATATATAAGAATGGTGTCATTTTTTAAATATCTTTCGTGGTTTTTTATGTGTGTGAAAAATCAAAAGGAGATGTTTCTTTTGGATTTTAGTTTATTTTTGAAAAAGGTTACAAGTATAGGTCATTCCTATCCATGTTCATTTTAATCTGTATTAAACATGTTAATTTCACACAAAAACATCCACTGTTTTTTCACCTATCGAAGGGCTTATAAATAACGTTAAGGTCGCTGATTGTGTTTAATTTTGAAGGCAGCAATTTCTCGTTCACTTCAACTATGCCGGCAACATTAACAGACATGTATACATGTAGCATTTGGAGACGTCAGTTTAATTGTTATCGGTGAACAAGAAATAAGGCACATATGATAGCCATTTCTTTAAACATATAAGCGTTACACATATATGCATGACAAAGGATTTATGATATTGGCATATGTACTAAAATTTACAAAATTATTGAATCCTATACTAACCAGTGTTTCAACATGAGCAATTCTCGAGTTATAAGGCAGAAACCCTTTTGAATGAAATTAATGTTAAAGTGTTAGTTGTGCAATTAGCAACGCCGTTTACAAAGTAGTCAGTGTGATCGCACCAGTCATTTTTGTTTAAATCATAATCAATTTGATTACACACTTTACACGTCACAATAGTTGGCGATTTATCATGGTAAAGGCCTGTCTTTAGATAGCAACAAGCTTTTCATTTAGTGTCAGAAGTTTGTGTCGTAGGCTCGAAAAAAGAATTGTGATTTTCTTTAATCTGTAACTGCCTCAAAAAAGCTGATTACCATAAAGTGTTTAACTGCTTGTGAACTCAGTGCAAATATCATTTAATACGTGTTCGCTTGAGTTTGACCCATTCAATTTCCACACATAATATATATCTTTAGAGTGGATGGAGACAAATCATTTCCCAATCACATACTGGAAGATGATACTTATATCAATAGAGGAACATATTGATACGCATATAGGCAGCACTGGGGCCCAAAATGGAAACTATCTTGATTATCTTGTAGAATTTCATTTCAAAATATTTTGTGAATGTATAAAATTATGTAGACCAGTATTGAATATTTCGATCGAAAGTTTGATGAAAATGTGTTTAATTGTAATAGAAAGAAGAAAATCAATCAACACTAACGATTTGAGTTTAACTTTAATTAACTTCATAGAAATTCATTTTAAGTTAGAAAAATACATGTTTTCGGAGGATTACCCCAATTTTCAAAGAAAATGGTCGTGTTTGTACCAAAAAGAAAAATGTACTGTGAGTCCCTTCTTTTCTGCAGCCTTTCACCTTTTTCACCCTCCGGTTCTATCTATTGTATCTACCTTTTTTCTTTTATTTAATTTGGTGATATTATCAACCATGACATTCTCTCCCGACAGAGGCAGATTAAGTCATGTTGATTTAGCCTCTGTTCTATTACACCGAAATCCGTGGGTTCCGGCAGTTTCCCCTGGCGGGAAAAAAACGCATCACAATCCCTTTGAATTTCTTTATCAAATGACAACGCTTCTCGCATAGAAAGGGTGGTTCATATCACAATGCTTTTGCCTTAATACAGTAGCCAAAACGATGATTTAAGAACGGCGTCGCTGATTGCACAACTAACTTTGATTGCCTCCAATCAGGCATCTCCCTTTCTATTCCATAAAGTCGGCGTAATAGAACAGAGGCTCGATCAACATGACTTGATCTGCCTCTGTGGGAAGAGAATGTAACAATGATTGACTGATTTGATTTTACCAACTCCTTTCTGTAAAAATAGAGCCATTGGCTCTGTAGCTCATCAGGCATCATATCAAGTTTGCTTTATACAGGCCAGATGAGCTAAAAATGAAACTGATGTTACCTATTGCAAGAAAACCTATAAAAAAATTACAAAACAAATGTATTATTATTCAACACTTTCTAGATCGCCAATATCAGACAGTGAAAGAAGTCCACACTAAAATATCCAAGGAGAAATAAATTTGCCATAGACTGTCATCTAAAGAAGAAAAATAGGTTTTTAAGATTGTGACCCCCGTGACCCTATTTGGGGTCATGGAATCACAAAACCTACAGTTTAGAATCCCAATTGGCCAAGGAGTCTACATGCAGTCTTTCAGCTCAATAGACCTTTAGGAGCTAAAGATGATGATGAAAATAAGTTTTTAAGGTTGTGACCCCTGTGACCCTATTTGGGGTCATGGGGTCACGAAATCTACAATTTAGAATCCCCATTGACCAAGGAGTCTGCACATATAATTTCAGCTCTCTAGACCTTTTGGAACTTGAGAAGAAGATGAAAATAGTTTTTCAAGGTTGTGACCCCTGTGACCCTATTTGGGGTCACATGGTCAACAAAGTAACAAATAAGAATCCCCATTGTCCAAGGAGTCTGCACATATCACTTTCAACTCTCTAGTCCTTTTAGAACTGGAGAAGAAGATGAAAATAGGTTTTTAAGGTTGTGACCCCTGTAACCCTATTTGGGGTCACAGGTTCACCAAAGTTACAAATAAGAATCCCCATTGTCCAAGGAGTCTGCACATATCACTTTCAACTCTCTAGTCCTTTTAGAACTGGAGAAGAAGATGAAAATAGGTTTTTAAGGTTGTGACCCCTGTGACCCTATTTGGGGTCACAGGGTCACCAAAGTTACAAATTAGAATCTCCATTGTCCAAGGAGTCTGCACATATAATTTTTAACTCTCTAGTCCTTCTGGAACTTGAGAAGAAGATGAAAATAGGTATTTAAGGTTGTGACCCCTGTGACCCTATTTTGGATCACAGGGTCACCAAAGTTACAAATTAGAATCCCCTTGGCCAAGGAGTCTGCACATATCATTTTTAACTCTCTAGTCCTTCTGGAACTGGAGAAGAAGATGAAAATAGTTTTTTAAAGTTGTGACCCCTGTGACCCGTTTTGGGGTCACAGGGTCACCAAAGTTACAAATTAGAATCTCCATATGCTAAGGTACTTGTACACACAATTTCAGCTCTCAAAAGTTTACGGACGGACGACGGACGGACGGACGCCGGACGACGGGCCATGCCATAAGCCCATCTGGACTTTCAGTCCTGATGAGCTAATAAAAAAAAATTAAAATATTTTGTTTGACACAATGCCCCCTTTGAAGAATGCCAAAATATGTATCAGGCATGCAGCATATCTGTTCGATGTTTATGTAGTGTAAATATGATCGACGTTCACAATGATCAAAACGTTTTGACTATAAGATATTATATTAAAAAATAGTGAACATTTCAAAAATCCTAAAAATGATAATATGATATAGGAAATCTTTCTTTGGTTAACAAAGTCTTGGTAGGTAGTTATATAGGGAGAGGACAGTCTACATGTCGGAATGTAAAATCATTTACTGATCATCTTTATTCACGATAGAATTAATGCGTAAAATAAAACCAACACTCTACGTTGTTATGCAAAGTTTCTAATTTAGCTTTTACTTTTTAAACGAAAATCATGACATCAATATCTTTTATAACGTCATTTGTGTTGTCTTTAAAATCTTTTATTCCGCATAAGGATTATATATAGATTTATTATCTCAATTCGGAAATATAACATCGAATTATTTGCGTCATTTATTCTATTTAGGTTCTTTTTCAACGAACCATCACGACATCAATATCTCAATTTACGTAAATTGTGTATTAAAAATATGCAATATGGCATAAATGTCAGAAATACAGTTTCAAAGTATAGAATATATGGTTAAGACATTTTCATCGTTCTTTCCTAGTAATTACATTTGAATAAATTCATCAACTTCATTTAATGATTAATATTTTGCAACATACACAATAATTTGTATTGCATTTCTGGAAAGTTAATTTAAAGGGATTGGAGGCATTTGTACAAGGTTTACTAACAACTCAGACATATTTTCACCCAACGTTTAAAGGAGACAAACTATGTCTCTGAAGAGACATTTATTATAGAAAAATATTATATATATTCTGATTTTACTTCATTTTCTCAACACAGAGGTAGATCAAGTCATGAAATGTTGATTCAGCCTCTGTTCTATTACGCCGAAGTCAGTGGGTCATTTGCAGAAGTCATTTGAATTTCTTTATCAAATGAAAACGCTTCTCGCATGGAAAAAGTGGTTCATATCACAATGCTTTTGCCATGATTCAGTAGCCAAAATGATGATTTTTGAACAGCGTCGCTGATTGCACAACTAACTTGTATTGCCTCCAACCAGGCATCTCCCATTCCATCCCACAAAGTCGGCGTACTATAACAGAGGCTGTATCAACATTTTATGACTTAATCTGCCCTTGTTGGGAGAGAATGGGTTTATTTTAAATCATGAAGCTTGACTTTCATGTTTTCTGTAAAATTCCAATATTAAACAAATAACTAGTTTTCATCGAAAATGGTCATATGAATGTTAAAAAGTTGAAATTCTACCTTAAATTTGCATGTAAATTATTAAACACTAATAAACAGCACAAACCCATTTTTGTTGTGTGAGATTTTAATACATTTCCATAGTAACGGTTAAGTCATTTGTGCGCCATTGTCCGCTTTCGACCACAGATCACGATTTTTACCTATTTCTTGTAGCTATACTTACCAGAAAAACATTATAATGTTAATTTTGAGAATCAACAAGTAACTTCTAGATGAAACAATATCATTTATTAACGTTGACCTATTTGACACCAACAATTTCTCAAAGTCCAATTAAGGGGATTGGTATATTTTTTGGTCACGGTATTGTTTAAAGAAGCAGTAGCACGTAGTTTGAAACTGTTATGTTTTAAATTTTTCACTGATTAGTGTACGTTAATGCAAAATGTATTATTTTCATAGTGTCAAAAATCTCACTACATTAACCAATCTTCCATAGTCAGAGAACAAATTATAAAGATTCCCATTGGCGGCCATTTTTGTGTAAACACCTTCATTTTATTTTGTGTAAGAAAGAGGAATCGCATGGCTGAACTTCACATTACACATTTGATTTATTACTGCTTCATTTAGTTTAAATACATCGTCTTTCAATGGAACCATTTATTTTCATTTTCCTGACGTCACCTTATATTCCCTCAAAAACGTGCTACTTTCCCTTGGGGGCAGAAACACGTTTCTGTCATATTTAAGCAAGTTTAACTAACTGATAAAACATCTTATTTCTTCATCATGATCATCAATGGTCGTCATTATGTATCCTTCTGTGTCATCTGATCATTTCAGGTAGAAAATGGATTCGCTAACCTTAACTTAACCGAACATGACGCTTTCAGTTTAGATCTGTTTTTGATTTCACGAAATTATCTTGCAATGAGATCGAATGATCTCTTTAGTTACATTTAAAAACGAGATACTGCCGCTTTAAGTCAAAGAATTGCTGCTCTGCTAAGCCTAAGATTATGTTGCTTTGTGAAAAGATTCTCATCAGTTTCTTCTAATATTCGTTTCTAATTAGTCCTTTAAAGGGGCAGTAGCACGTTTTTAGGGGGAATATAAGGTGATGTCAGGAAAATGAAAATAAATGGTTCCAATCTTTAGACAATGTATAAAACTAAATGGAGCAGTAATAAATCAAATATACAATGTAAAGTTAAGCCATGCGATTCCTTTTCTTACACAAAATGAATTAAAGGTGTTCACACAAAAATGGCTGCCAATGGATTTTATGTGAATCCTCATACTTTGTTCTCTGAATACGGATGATTGGTTTGTGTTATGAGATTTATGATACTATCAAAGTAATACATTAAGCATTAACTTATAGTTATCAGTGAAAAATTGAAAATATGAAATTGTCAAAAAACGTGCTACTGCCCCTTTAAACACTTCTTTTCCTCACAATCACATGATTCAAACGCCGTATCATATTACCTTGTGTAACGAAGACTCGAGGGCCCATTTTATAGTCGAATATTTCGATTTTCCCGTAGCATATGAAGCTGGTCTAGACTGATAACATTAAAGTTTGAAAAATATTACATTATATAAAACCTTGGCTCCTTGGCTCAAAAGTTTCATTAAATAAAAAATTCCAGCGTTGGGACATGATATGAGTTACCTTTGCGGGTGTAATTTTGAAAATGACTTTTTGTCTGCAATACCAAGATTTTAAAAATTCGTAATAACGTACTTCTTCGAAACGTGAACCATCTGAGCAGCTTTTCAGGGCATTATTGTTGATTTCTGACTTACCATAGTACACAGTCGAGTCATTAAAGCAGGGTTCAAAAGTAATTTCCAAATCCAAATGTCAAGTCACCACTTTTATTCATGCGCTTTAACACAAGTCTTGCAATATTTTATTGTCATCTTTGAGCTCTATAAACTTGAATTAAAACTATACACTCCGTTTACGTTAAAGGGACAGTCCTATCAGGGTATTTTTGTGTAAACAAAATTCATGAGTACTTACCTGTTAAAACTTATATATGTTTATTACATGATTATTTCCCACTTATTTGCATATATACTAGTGAGGGTTACATTACGTTGTTCTTAATTTAACAATTCGACAAAAAATAGCGTCCTCTTGAATTGCGTTTCCACAAAAAAAACCACGATAGGACTGCTCCTTTAAGAACATACGATCACCTAAGGACTTTGTGAAAGGAAACTCATTATTTTTGAAAATATGTTTTGAATATCATTTATGAAGACTCTGCAAACATTATTGTCTATAAGATACAGTGTTTACTAACAAAGATTTTATTTTGGGTTTCATTTTGACGTTATCAACTTATATTTAACCCTAATGTCTAATTTCCTAACCACTGACCATGGTTCCTCTATTTTCAGATTCACTCTATATGATAAACCAGTGACGTCCTCGATCCCATGGCCAACAAAAATAGCAGCATTGATTACGATAAACCAGAAAGGAAACTAATAAGGCAGACTATCTTGCAACTGATCTAAAGATCGATGAAGCTCTCATTGATCACACAGTGTACGTAGAAAGTTATCTCCATTTCCACCTCAATCACCTTTCTGACAGTGTGTTTACCATGTCTAGAGGAGAAACCGCCGTGTCTTCCTTTAAAGGCGTTGTCCTTATCGCTTTGTCTGTGACTCTACTCCTGTCATTCCTTATATGGACTTTACCTGGAGACAAGGCTTTAAAGCAAGGAAGATCAGCAGACAAGATGGCGTCTGTGGGGCGATTAAATGGATCGAAAGAATCTATTTACCATCGGGTCAAGAAATCTGTTGACAATGTCGAGTTTTGCCAGATGCCATCGCCGACAAAGTCTGACATCGAGTTTCTGAGATCTATTGTCGAGGTGAATGAAAATTCGACTAAGTTGTATGACAACATCTACAGAAAGAAGTTTTCGTGTTTGGTTAAAAGAGACTGTTCTGGAAAGACTGTTCTGTCAGTGAAGTGCAATATTAAAGGATGTTCAAGCTTCACTGTAAAGAACGAAGATTCTCAGATGCCAGTGTTTAATGTGGCTCCGGAGTCCATAGAGGGCATTATTGGACTTCAGGGAGATTCTATGGCTCGTACAAAACTAATTTGCCATAAGGGGAAGCCTCATAACAGAGAGAAGAATAATTGGCAAACTCTGGCCATAAAACATGCACGGGATAAAGGATGCAAGATGGCAGGGTCACGACACATCCATGTTATTAACATTAGGTTCCTTTCTCGTTGGGAATTACTCGCCAGGATGAAAAGACTTGCCAAAATGATAAATTCGGAAAGTTATAAGGGGAGGGTATTTGATTTTAGAAAATATCAAAGTCTTGTTTGGCGTGACATCGATAGTCTTTCACTTCTGTTTCATGGACGGATATTTACAAACGAATACAATGTGACCGAATCAAACTCGAACGTTATTGATTTAGCAATGACAAATTTAATGAACGTACGAGTGTTTGATCTGTCAGAAGAAGATTACCAAAGAACTCTGAATTTAAAGGCGGTTTTACCGAATGATGGTTTGGAATGTCTTAACACGCATGAAGACGGAGATATTTTTAAAAGATTCCCATCATGCAACTGTTCGATATTTCAAACCGCCAGTTTAGAACCAGAGGAAAAACTTGCCTATCTCACAGCATGCATTGAGGCTGTTGACGATATTGACAGTTCTCATGGAATCATGACATTAACATTTCTAGAAAATAATAATTGGGATTCTTCAAATGAAGACACAATTGACCTGGCACTGACAAACATCATCAAGAACAGCGAGACCTCAAGACATCCACCAATCATCATCCTCTTGAGCGATATTGGAAATCCCTCATTTTCTCATTTTGACAACTCAATATTCCTCCAGACGCAACCTTCGAACCCTTTCCTCTTCATATTTCACCCATTTGAAGAAGAGGAGGGAGAATTATCAATACTGGCCGAAAATAGTAACAGATTGATTTCCTTAAAAGACATCCATGTAACGATATCTGATTTTCTGTCTCCCAATATGAATGTTGACTCTGAAGAAACATATGGTGAAGGTTGGAATCAATACGACGGGTTATTATTGCTGAGATCACAGACACCTCCGCGTCCATTCTTGTTCAGTCAAGTAAAATCCCCAAATATTGCTATATGCGAATCGTCATATGTAATGTACCCAAACGACTCCATCCAGGTAGGGTATGCCGAAACTATAGTAGGTCTTATCAACAATCACATTCAGATGAAAATTAGGGATAAACTTGGTAGTGACTCATTTAAATGTCTTCCGTTTGTTGGAGAAGAATTTGTAAATGTAAGGAAGTCCTACAAAGATGACACCATCACTACGTCGATGGATTTGGTAATCCGAGTCGCATCTACAAGAGAGATGAAACTCCTGCAAGGAATTATCCTAAAACTTCCAAAATCGATGAAGGGAAATGAAACTGCCATTCTAGAGTTTCCGTCAACTAATATTAACATTATCATCGAGATGGATCTTGTTCCATTAGCTTGTCACAATGAGCTAAATATGGATATTTCCCTGATACCATCTGCCGAGATCCCGCTGATCCTAAGAAAAGCCAGAAGCTTTGGCGCGAAGCCAAGAATAATGTCTCTACACGGGGAGTGTCTCTTCCTCGTAATTCACAGGTTTAAGGACAGTGTGGCGTATTATGTGATCAGTACATGCTCAGACAGAGAATTTGTATTTACGTTCGGTGGAACGTTGGTAAATGTGCTGTCAATAATGCCACTTCCGGTTAAAGTACATCTACTTCCGGGTCAGAGCTATTTCGTGACTTCCTTCGTGAAGAGTTCCTACTTTGTGAAAGAATATTCTTTCCACTACGATACATTTTACGAAATGAAATTTATTTAAAGTAGTATGATATACAATATTTGTAAAACCTAGTCTCAATAATATTCGCTTCACTCTCGATATTGAAAATCAATATCGGGAGTGTAAGAAATATTATTGAGGCTTGGTGTACTCGGACTGTATATAATACTGCAGGGAACAACTGAAATATGGAATTAATGGGAAGATTATGAGTTTGACCCCATGTTATAATAAAAAAAATCATTCATTGATTAAATTGTGTTTCACATTCAGGAGGAGATAGTAACCTTTGTTAGCTTTGGAAATGAAGATGCACTTAATGGCTGTGTTGCAACTAGAAACCTCCGGATACTTGGTCTTGATCAGAAACTAATTATATTACATTGCATTCAGACAATATATTGATTATTTCAAATGACATGGAACAATTTTATGTTTATATAATTGATTTGGATTTTTTTCAAATGATGTAGACTCTTTTGTCCTTGACACTAAATGAAAATACCCCTTTATTAGTCCAGATGCCTTTTAGAAGAAGACGTATCAACGGTAACAAGAAAGCCAGAAATCCTAAAACGTGGCGACATTATTCTTGATTTTAAGGATTAATTTCTCATCTTATATGGAAAGAATCTGTTTTACTGAATTAAATAGATTATTTTTGGAAAACAGCGAGGATTGTGAAACACAACATGAGCCGTTCAGTAATGCATTTCAATCATAAAATTTCACTCATATTCTTTTAATACCAATTAGAATATATAGTCTGAACCATGACATTGATGCCAAATACAGATCGGGGACATTTACATGCCATTTGAATCTGAATTTTAACATTCATTAGAATACGCAATAGTCACTGACATACGCTAAGCCTAGATTAACTGAATTCTGAAATACACACTTTTTAACCTAACATTGGTTGTCAAATACTATCATTGAAGAAATGATCAAGGTGTGCATTTTTACATATTGATATTCTACAAAGTAAGTCGGCAGACTACAGCAATGTATATGTGACAGTTCTGCCAGAGCTTTGATTTATATTATATCTGATATGTCTTTTTCCAAACATTGCAAATGTCACCTTGGACTCTGGAGACAGATGCCTATCTTCATTACAAGTCTTAAAGGGGCAGTAGCACGTTTTTAGGGGGAATATAAGGTGATGTCAGGAAAATTAAAATTAATGGTTCCTATTGAAAGACAATGTATTGAAACTAAATGGAGCAGTAATAATTCAATTATATAACGTAAAGTTTAACCACGCGATTCGTTTTTCTGACACAAAATGAATTATAGGTGTTCACAAAAAATGGCCGCCGATGGATTTTATGTGAATCTTCATACTTTGTCCTCTGACTATTGATGATTGGCTGGCTTGGGTAATGAGATATTTGACACTGCCAAAATAATTCATTTAGCATTAACTTACAATTATCAGTGAAAAATTTAAAATATAAAATTATCAAAAAACGTGCTACTGCCCCTTTAATGGAAACATATCATAAAACTAGATCAAGCGTTATTTTGGCATATGTGTGGTCTATTCTACAACCATTTCCTGTATCTGTTATTATTTTTCAGGGTCTTCTTCAACAACAGGAAACTTTTAACTTTTTAATTTTGTCTCAAAACAGTACAAGGATTCAATGTCTCATGCAGAGTATGTTATATGTTTATATGTCAAAAAATTATTTTCATATTTATTCTCCTGAGTCAAGCAAGTTCAAAATGCTCATATACAGACGCAAAGCTTTTGACTAAATTTTTGGCAAATTACCATTCTCTCCCCACAGAGGCAGACCAAGTCATGTTGATTTAGCCTCTGTTCTATTACGCCGAAATTTTCCGCAGTTTCCCCTGGCGGAAAAAAAATTTCATCACAATAAATTTGAACTTCTTTATCAAATGACAACGCTTCTCGCATGGAAAGAATGGTTCATATCACAATGCCTTTGCCTTGTTCCAGTAACCAAAATGATGATTTAAAAACAGCGTCGCTGATTGCACAACTAATTGTGATTGCCTTCAATCAGGCATCTCCCATTCTATCCCACAAACTCGGCGTAATAGAACAGAGGCTTAATCAACATGACTTGATCTGCCTCTGTGGGGAGAGAATGGCAAATTACATGAACATGTCATATCTTATATGAAAAAATCTTCAACGAAAGAGTATTGATACTTTACGAAATTAAGACGGAAGTTGTCATAGAAACACTTACATATAACAATGACAATTGACCTTGTACCTAAATTACGTGATAAAGTTAAGATATAAGGAAGATAGCCGTGAGCCTATAATCGAGTCGTTAGGCTAATTTGAAGAGGTATATACAGTTAACCGGAAAGACCAGCTTTGTTATAATTAGTTTGAGGTTGTGAAAGTTCATATTGTTGTATATAAATAATTACTTTTAACTAAAACTACAGTTTGACCGACTACAAACATTAATTACAACTATCCAAAATCCCCTTTCATTTTTCTAAACGAAATGTTCTTAACATCTAGATTATGATGATATTATGCCACACATCAAGGCAAGGCAAGTGTGGTCTACGAGAACACTGATTAGCTTTGTGGGACTAATCAAACTTTACCTAACAACAAAATTCATCAACATTTGGTTCCTACATATACATGTACGTAACTCTGAACACTGCTATGCAGAAGGTATACGCACTAACGTCACTGGAACTCACTGCCTTTAGGTCTGAAAACATCACCGTCTCTACCAGTATTAATAAAGAGACTTAATATCCTATGTTTCAAGAGATAGCTTTGAACTGCTGACGAAATACTTACATCTTGTATAGATGAACTGTACACATGTTATGCGCTTACACCATATCCCTCAGTGACGTGGGTTAAGCGCTTAATAGCTAGTATTCTTTTTATTAGCTCATCAGTTCTGAAAGACATGATGGGCGCATGGCGTCCGGCGTCCGTTCATCCGTCCATCCGTAAACTTTTCACATTTCGACTTCTTCTCCAGAACCAATTACTCTAAGGAGCTGAAATTTGATGTGCAGAATCCTTGGCAAATAGGCATTCTAAATTGTAGATTTCATGACCTCATGACCCGAAATGGGGTCACAGGGGTCAAAACTTTTAAAACCTATTTTCGTCTTCTTCTCCAGTTCCAAAAGGTCTAGAGAGCTGAAAAGTTGTGTGTAGACTCCTTGGCCAGTGGAGATTCTCATTTGTAGATTTTGTGACCCCATTACCCCAATTTGGGTGACAGGGGTCAAAACCTTAAAAACCTATTTACATCTTCTATTTCAGTTCCAAAAGGTCTAGAGAGCTGGAAAGACGTGTGTAGAGTCCTTGGCCAATGGGGATTATAAATTGTAGACTTTGTGACCCCATGACCCCAAATGGGGTCACAGGGGTCAAAACCTTACAAACCTATTTTCATCTTCTTCTCCAGTTCCAAAAGGTCTAGAGAGCTAAAAGTTGTGTGTCGACTCCTTGGCCAATGGGGATTCTAAATTGTAGACTTTGTGACCCCATGACCCCAAATGGGGACACATGGGTCAAAACATTGAAAACCTATTTTCAACTTCTTCTCCAGTTCCAAAAGGTCTAGAGAGCTGAAAAGTTGTGTGTTGACTCATTGGCCATTTGGGATTCTAAATTGTAGGTTTGGTGACCCCATGCTCCCAAATGAGGTCACAGGGGCACAACCATAAAAACCTATTTCCATCAAAAGTCTGATGAGCTACAGATCCCATGGCTCTATTTTTTTAACATTTCATCAACTAGTTTCGGTTGTGATATGACGTCTTTTTACCAACGGGGACAGTCTTATTAGTGTTCAATTAGATTCAATGCCGTAGGGCACAATATGGACATGTCGCCACCAACGATGTTTCTATGTATGAAGCCAAGCCTTTTTGGAAGAAAGGCTTTACTACAAAGACACTGTCACAATTATTGGCCCTGCTTGATTGGTAACCCGGCGTGCTATCAGGCGTACGCCACAGGAAGTGACGACACGTGCAAAGCACTTTATTGGTACTATGTGTGCGCACTAGGCGTTTGAAAGACGTGAGAACCCGGCGTATCATGGCGGACAACTATCTTCCGTGTGACATTCCACATCTAATTTTGTGACATGAATACTTTTGATGATAAAATATCAAAATTATTATTATGAATGAAAAACCAATCATGACTTATTAAATCCAGTGCATTTACAGAAAGTTGATGTTTTTCAACGTTTCGACAAAATGTTAGAATTAAGGTTCGTCTGACATAAATAAGATGTTTACTGAAGCTACTTTGAGGTATGCTCATTACTTCCTGTGCATACGCCGATACACTTGATTCAACTTGAGCTTAAGCTTGTTGCAGACCCGGATTACGCCGGACACGTGACAGGCGTATACGCCTCTAAGACGAATCAAGCATAGCCATTGTGTTCCAAAGCAATATCTATGAAAATCTATTTATTTGTTTTTCCATCATTATGTGTAATTTTGGGTTCAACTTGTAATTGATAAATTGTGATGAAGGTACCTCATAAGAAAGAAAGTAATCTTACCAGATTCTAGTCATTTTCTGTTTAACAATACAATAACATTTCCAACGAATATACCATTTTCGATAAAGCTTCGTTAATTAATTTATTGAACATAAACGGTTTAAAGATGTTCACATAAAAATGGTCGCATGTTTTTCGTGTGATTAGTGATTCTTCGGCTACAGATAATCGTCTGGAACAATAAGATGTTTTAACCTATGTATAAAAGTAACATATTTGCATGAGATGATAGTTTATTATTGAATTCGAATACTTCATAAACGTTCAAGAGTATATTTTAAAGATGTTTTATTCATTTACTATTTTGGAAACAGAGTGTTATCTTACCCATATCTTAAAATCCTGCACGTGTTGCGATTTGAAGGTTAGCCTTGTAAAACAGCATCTTCACATTTTTCGTTTGCATTATGACTTTACAACACAGTTATGGATCATTTGATATATTCTTAAATGTTATTAATAAAGGATAAAGATGACCCACCTTTGTGAATAACTCATCTGTTTATTCTGTTAGATTAGTACTATAATTAACATTTTAAGATTTTAATCATTGAAATAATACATAACACTTTTACCAAAAATCACAATTTTATACTCATGTACTCTAAGAGTATAAAACATTATCAACCATTATAATACTGCTATGTTTTTCACGAGATCCATTCCTTGTTATTATTTCTTCTTTCTCACTGCATGTGCTCACGATGTCCACTGAAGCGTATTCGGACTCGACGCCCCACTCTTGACCAGTGCAGTACAGATGACCATCTGATGCAATGCCACTGTCCCCGAAGTCTTTACATGGCGTCTCCCCTTTAAGTCGGTGCACAGATGCTTTAGGCCTGCAAGAACAATCATTACCTACTATCTATCTCTCACAAGAACAGGCATGCTCTGAAGAATCGACGTTTAAACTAAAATTCAGACAGAGTGTTATGAAAAACAGAATATCTGTAAGATTATATTAGTAATAAATCGTGGCCAAATGTTTTGAAGCCTCTCATCCATTTGAAGTGCTTTTGAATATATGACAATAATGACAGATTTAGCACTAGGAAACTGAAACTGAAACTGCAAGGTTATTAATAAAATGCCAGCACTAGGACAAGCTACGGTCAATTTTGGTCCAAAACCAGAACATCATTGCATCCACCATCTTAAACCATCAACATCAAATGATAAGTTGGTATGTAGAAAAGAGTTTTAAGTAAATCGTGGTATATGTAGTATGCTTAAATACACTTAGTCTATCCTACGGATTTCAAGGAAGGTTTTGAAAATATTGTTTTTTATACTTTTACCCCAGTTGTATGTTTGTGAAGCATTAACTTCTCACGTACCTGCAGCAGTATCCACAGATGAAACCCAGAGCGAGACAAACAACAGCTGCAGCTAGAAGACAGCTGATCCAGATCGTCACTGAAACTGAATGTTAATTGAGATAACTACACGAGGAAGTGTGTCTTTTTGCGAAATGCGTATACTATTTTGCATTACTTAAAGGAGATCATTTTGCATGAAATTATATTATTGTCGAGCTTATTAAATCTAAAAAACTAACATGTACAAAATAAAGAAGCAGTGACCTGACGTCACGATTTATGACGTCGCCGACGACGTAATCGAGATGATATACATGTATTGTAAAAATGTCGATGAACATAACCTAGTTTTAAGAAAAGACTGATATTAAAAATGTTCACTTTAAGTCGAATTAATGGTGTATTTTGAGCTTGAGGCTCATATGTGAATGAAACTCTGAAATAATGCATTGATTATCTTTAATTGGTCTTCAAAACTTGGGATTCTAGTCAGGATTGTAAGATGTTTATTTGGCAGTGGACAAGATTCAGAAGGTAAGGTGATTCTGAAACAGTTATAAGGGCACGAATTTTTTTCTCAATTATATCGTCAAGCACTTGTACAGACCTATAAATGTGGCATTGAGGATCTTTTAGAAACTTTATTTTGTAGTCGATACGTGACAAAATAGCATTTTGATTTCAATTAACTTTATATCAAATGGAAAACTAATTAGACGTTTACATGGGTTTCTTTGATAACCAAACAAATGCCTTCAGTCAAAGTAAACGCAGCCTCAATATTATCTGTTTCACTCCTATACTGAGTCTAGAAAGGTCTAGTAGAGGTTCGCGTCAGCCCACGTTTCGAATTGACCAATCAGAACTCATCTTACTAGGCCACAATACTCTGCCTTCGTACGTATAACGTTGGAGGGTCATAGGTTGCAGAAAGGTCGACTGACGCGAGACTCAGTATAAGAGTGAAACGGATAATATTGAGGCTAGGTTTACTTAGACTAAAATGACTTATATATCGTCTACAAGCCGTTATTCTAGGTCCAAACTATACTATGCAATTGCGGGTAACTGCTCCATAACATCTTCCCCCTCCTCCCACCCGCTTTCCATTATCTAGAACCCTCTATTAGCTTAGCGAAGGGGGAAGGAAAGTAAGAAAATACTTACCATTATCCTCGTAATGAGCTATATCCCGAAATGTTGTGCATCGCATTGTCATATTTTTCAAAGCTGAAAATAGAAACAATATTCGTAATGATATACCAAAACATTACATGGGAGTTTTCTTTATCAAAGCATCGAAACGTTATCGAGTCTAATTTATATGTATGTCTGAATAGTATAGGTCCGAATGATAGTGGCGTTAAAAAACATTGAAACGTTTCCGCAAAGGGACAGTAGCACATTATGTTAGGTAAGTTGGGACATCTTACTAACGGAAAACAAACGTTACCTATTGCAGGAGATGTCTAAATCAAAGAATGCAGTTCTAACCGAACATACCATGGTCAGTTAAGCTACCCGATTCAATCGCTGCCGCAAGTGATCAAAAGGTGTTCGTAGAAAATTATCATAAGCAATTTTTGGTATATATATGTTTTTCTACGACTACGCATTATCAGGTTGATGGATAAGAAGTTTGACCCTCTGAATATACATTTGGCAGAAACTTATATTTTTCTGGGAAAATTTGAGGACATGTTTTTTTTTTTAAAAAACGTGTTTCTGTCCCGTTTTCTAGAATTGTGTCCGTATAGATCAGAGGCGCCCTTCTAGTATTGTTCCCATAAAGATCAAAACGCCGCCCACCCTTTATTCCGCAGTAAAGGATAGTGTTTGAGTCTCGTCACGAAACAATGAAACAGTGACTAACAAAATGTGTTTATATTTGGAGAAGAAATACTTTAAATGAGTAAAAATCGACATACTAGCAAAGTAATAGAGTAGCCCTAACCATCATGTGTTTTGCAATAAAGTATAGTTTTGCCCTGAACTAATATAACGTCAAACCATTCGGCTTTCGGCCTCATGCTTTAACTATAATAGTTCAGGACATAACTTTACTTTATTGCAAAACACATGATAGTTAGGGCTACTCTTTTTCTTAAATAAAGTAAAGTTTTTGAGTGACGTCATGAAAAACGTGGCCATGACGTCAATGACAAACGGCTATGACGACATTAGCCATGGCCCTTATCGAGGATTTTCTGTTCGCTGTTGTATTCGATTTACAACAAACTGTATATTTTTGATAAAAAATAACTTGCAAAAAAAGTATTGTTTTGCCCTGAACTATATATTATTATAGTTAAAGCACGAGGCGTTTTATAACAATGCGTTGAATACAGGTAAAAACGTTAAAGTTATTGATGCAGTGGCGAATCTTAGGAATTTTGAAAGGAGGTGTATTTGATCGTTTTATTCTCACCATCTGAATTGAGAAGGATGCAGTAATCAACTCGATCCTCAAAGGAGATGTCACGTGACAAATTCTTCTTGCCAATGATCAGTTCAAACGGAAGTGACCCCTGTGACCATACTGGTGTTCGTGAGCTCATCAGCGAAACATTGCTTCCGGAAATGATATGCACGTCAAACGGATGTGTCTCGCTTGTGTGGTAGCGCGTGAGAAAGTCTACCTGGCGGACGTCAATGTCAGAGGTCACCTGACACGCGCACATGGAGAACTCGAAGTCAAGGTTGTCCGTGTGAAAGTGTAAAGCTCCTTTGGTAAATTTAAACGCTTCGGTTGGTTGACGGCAAATATCGATTCCTGAAACGAGAATAACATACATTTTATTATTGAGGCATTTTTAAAATGTAAAACCTATACTAGCTCTTGCATGTAAATATTGACGAAGATATATATTAGGTTTTACCCTACTTCCGGTCTCGTTGCTATGGTTTCTAATACACCTATTTTTTTTTGCACAACCCCAAGTGTAGAGAACTTCAACTTTGGCAACGGAGTTGCATTCCCTCCCCACAGAGGCAGCTCAGTCATACCCGAGTTAGCCTCTGTTCTATTACGCCAAGATCCTGGGGTTCCGGCAGATTGCCCTAGCGGCAAAATGTTGTAACTTGAGATATCTCCCTTATTTGCAGCCAATGAAAACACCTTTTGGATATCCACGGGGAATTCTCAACGATCGTACAGTGACTTGCAAAAGCATCATTCCTTGAGG
This sequence comes from Steromphala cineraria, assembly GCA_916613615.1. NCBI lineage: Eukaryota > Metazoa > Mollusca > Gastropoda > Trochida > Trochidae > Steromphala > Steromphala cineraria. Next base: position 55,609,805 of record OU744725.1, on the reverse strand, counting down.
TTTATTTTTCATTAACAGTGTGAGAGGGAAAATATTTGAAAATCAGATATGGATAGGGTTTTTCATTCGACACATACTGTTTTATAATTATGTAAATTGTTATTTTTTTTATGATAAATTTTATGTTAATACCTTATAAAAACTAATGAGAAGGTAAAAAGCGAAGTTTTGTAGAAGAAAGAGTTATCTCTCCTGGATTTCAAATTTCAACGATAGCTTTGCTGAACCACACGGGAATAGCCGAGCTTGTGCGAATGACCACTTTTGAAACGGCGTCGCTGATTGCACAACTAACTTCGATTGCCTCCAAACAGACTTCTACCTTTCTATCCCATGTATTAGAACAGAGGCTAACTCATGATTCAAACAGGATGTATATTGAGCGATACACCCCAGGAAGTGTGGGTATATCTATTACGTATATGCCATTTTAATCCCAGTATTGAATTCGTCTTTTCTGTTTGAAATGAAAAATGTCGGATATCTTATGTGTTAGACATCCAAGAAAAGATAGAACTAAGACAAAGATAACAAAATACAACAATTCTCGAAAATGTTTAAACATGACTAAACTGTGTTTTAACATTTTTAATTTGGAAGCACGTGTGTACAGAGTACATTAGTTGTCCTGTACTCGAAAGGAAGAAAGATTCTGTATAAAAATATCATTAAGAGGAACTTACGTTCGTAGCCTTTTTCTTGACATACTGGGGCAGCCATATTGGGCACTACTGCTGCAACAGACATGTGAAACATTGTAACATTGTGTATATTCGGATCCTTTCATTGCATTTAACCCTTTAAGTCAATCACGTATACACAGTGTTGAAATAAGCGTAGGCCCGTAGGCCCGACACCGACAGTTATTCACCAGGGCCCACACTTTCAATATCTTCATATCCTTACAGGCTCACAGGTTTTTATGACACTGTTCCTTTATAACAATACTTGATGTAAGACATATTTCCCTGCCAAACCCTCATATATATCACTCTAAACTGATAACAGTGTTCTGTATTTAAAACATACTGCTACCAAGAATATTATTTTAGAATAAGTCAAATCGGTACTGATAATAAATGCCGACAGTTTCGGAGTTGGGCCCACAGTTTTTCCTATCTGCGGGTCCTTATTGACAAGCAGTTTCTGGATGCTTATACACCGCTGCGTTTCATGTTTAAGTACTGATTCATTTGGGTCGTGTCTTATGAACACGTATTTTTTTTCACTTTGAACTAAAATTATTTTCGAATTTCTCTGATAAGATGAAAACCAGAAACTAAGTAATGATGCTATCACCATTTCACGCATAAAGGATCACGAATTGAATCAAATAAAATCAGTAATTGTATAACTGCAAATAAGAACAGCGCCTACAAATATTAAAAAGTGCGAAAATAATGTTGATGGTCTACAAAAACTTACCATCTCCGTACTAGTAGACAGCTTTACTAATACTTTACATATATCTGTTACGTCAAGAGTAGTTTGCACATTGATTGTATGAACAATATAAACTATATGTAGTGTTTGATTCTTAAATTGACTTCATTCAAGTTCCCTTCGACAGTTTCGTTTTCTTTTTAATGGATTTTGCATCTCAAATCACAGTATGATATCAGAATACAGTTGAAATCTAGGTCCGTCTTTTACTATTTATTAGATTGAGTATGAACTATTTTTTTTATATATTAAATTCTTAATATTACAAAACATAGCCTTCTGGATTTAAAAAAGCCCAATATAGGAATACTTCAGTCATCTATTTCAGATTAATTTACCTAATATTTATTACATTCATATATTTAACACATCCACTTCTTTAATTATGCTATATTTTGTTCATTCGGTGTACGACAATGGAGATTAAATGAAAAATAAGAAAGTAATTTCTTAACAAAAACATCGAATAAAATTAAGAAAAAAGAAGTTCCCTAACGTTCGAACATCTTACTCACAATGAATGATAAGACCAACATACCTTTATGCAGAACAATCAGGATTGCTACAGGATAAAACATTGCTCCTACTCCAAGTTACAATAAAAGGCCACTTTAACCCCAACGGGTCGCATATTCCAGGTTGTATGACAGTGATGGGTGGGTGTAATACAAATCACCCTTGCTATGTGAATTGTTCTAGTTTGACGTTATATGCTTGCTCATAGTTATAGGAGGAAATCACGCCAAATATCGGAAATGTTGAGTGTTCCACTCGTCACAGGAATGTTGTTAGTTAGTATGTGAAGACGTCAAGGAAGCAATGTTGATTATCATAATTCGTTGTTTCATATCATTTCTTTCGTGTATGGTTCTAGTCTGTTCAACAGCCCCTGAAACAAAATAAACTGAATTCCAAAAGTAACTTTGCAATTTTAAAACTGAAATTTTGAAAGCGATCTCATATTTACATTTTCATTTAAGTTTGCAATGACATAGTTGAAACCCATACTTTTAAGTTTAAAACTTTTAATTTAGCAATATTCATGCCTTTTTGCAGAAATGGCAAAAATGTCATAATCACGTGACGATTCCGCTGGAACTTAATCACGTGACGAAAAAGTTTGATAACTGTCCATAATGAATGTTTGTCACTCTAATAGTGAAAAAACACCTTAAAACCAGTAAACAGTATAGCAAAAATATCGCAAATCCTCTCTGAAAATTGACAAAATTGATAAAAAAAACAACCCTTTTACAAGAATCGGTAGTGTTCCTTATTTTCTAATGGCAACTTGATTCGGCTATACAGAGAGGTTGTGAGGATTGTTGACAACCCTGAAACACAAAAAAAAAGTTGGTTTTTTTACTGCACAAGCGCTGATATCTGTGACTTTAGACCACCGCCAACGTTGTCTCTTAGTGACGTCAGGGATAGCAAACATCAAAGGTCGGCATGTTGTTATGTTCTCGTGCACTTTATGAACTTGGGCAGATCTAATCAGAGCTCAACGACTGCTAAGTTGATAGCTGTTGGTCACTAAACATCGACATGTGACAATTTCATTCGAAGTTATAACGTCAGAATTGGAATGCAATAACAAGATTTAATTGCGATCTTTTTAGCTCTTAAGGCTGGTTACCATTTGTACGACTCACAGATGTGTTAATATGACAAGTAAGACTTGTGTCCACACATTCCCATTTATGGAAAAGCTTCGATGCAGACGAAATGTGAAGTTGAACCTGCTGACAGAAGACGAAATTTAACGTTTGACCTTTTTTGTTACTCATGGCAGATCTGGAAATTATAACACTCGGGCTACTCAAACCTGGTACTATAGTAGCACATTTTAGTGCTTTAACGTAATTATTGCGAAAACATCATTTCAACGAACGTCTAATAAGTGCAAAACTGGATTTCCTACCTTTAATTTGGATTCGCTGATTGTTGATACAAATGATTGATTAATAAGAGGTACTTTGTTTTAAATTTCTTTCGTTTGTATTCTTCAATCAAATCATTACAAAATGGTGCAAAGTTTCTTTTGGAAGTCAGTTTATCTTTATAGCCCCATGCAAGTCAATGTTATTGTAGCAAGTCTAGATAACTGCAGGCTCCTTTCAATTTTAATAGGAGATAGCTGTATTTAATATTTATTTTCATTTCAGAGACGAAAATGTATTATAGTATGGTTCCTATAAACATATGATATTTATACACTGAGATATAAAAGAGAGTTCACGCCACAGTTTTATCCAATTTATTAAATATCTATATCTATATTATGAAAGATTAAAGAGGCAATAGCACGTTTTCTGATAATTTTATATTATAGAATTTTCACTAATAATTGTAACTTCATGGTAAATGTATTATTTTGACAGTGTCAAAAATCTCATTTGACAAGCCAATCATCCATAATCAGAGAACAAAATATGAAGATTCACATAAAAGCCATTGGCGGTCATTATGTGTGAACACCTTTAATTCATTTTGTGTAAGAAAAAGGAATCGGATGGCTAAACTCAACGTTATATATTTGAATTATTATTGCTCCATTTAGTTTAAATACATTGTCTATCAATTGGAACCTTTTATTTTAATTTTCCTGACATCACCTTATATTCCCCCTAAAACGTGCTACTGCCCCTTTAAATATCACATATTTGCAGTAGTTTGAACAAGTTATGTAGTTCCTGATTTATGTTTTTGTAGCAATATTATGTTATGATACTGAGCTACAAAAGACAGTTTACACCACAGTTTTATTCAATTTATAAAATAACTAAAGGGCATGTGATTCATTTGACTATCGCATGATCGCAATATAACACATATTTGCAGTAGTTTGAACTAATTTTTGACGCTTACTTAAGTTATTTTCAAAATATCATTGTTTAATATAGGCAGGGACAAAATAACAAAATACGCAAATATAATCAAACCATGTTTAAAACGTGTGAAGAAAAAGACCCATTTATTGACCAAACATTGAATACACCTTACATGTTTTGGAAAATTCATGTTTTATCAAAATAATTATTTTTCAAAAAAATGATTATCAAAAAAGACATTTTGTAAACAAAATCAAAACCCACTATATGTTTTACTAATGATTAATTGTCTGCATTAATCAGTTTTAGAGTACGACGTTAAAACTTGAAATATGTATATTTGAAAATACAACATATGATAAAAACAACTGAGGTGTAAACTTTCTTTTGTACCTCAGTGTATACTCGACAAACATAATGTACTTAACACGACCTTAGGCCTCAAAAAAGGTCATGTGGGCAACTATTTGCAGGGTCAAGTCAAGTCAAGTCAAGTCAAGTCAAGTTTATTGTATTCGAGGCCTCCGGCCCATATACAGTTTACAGAGTTTACATAAGGGTTGAATAAATGACAGTGTATAATTATTTGTTTAACAATTCATCTCTTAACTTACAAGCATATTTTATATACAAAGACACATTTTTAATATTTTGTTCATCACATGATGATACTAATGACCTAAAGACTACTTCCGGGGATTTTGACAGGTAATAATCAGGTAAAAATTTCTTTCTGATTTCATCATATGGTTTACAGATAAACATGAAATGGACTTCGTTTTCAACTGCATCTTTACATAATGGACAGAGTCTTTGGTTTCTTTCTATTGACATCTTTCTTCCCTCATTTACCATTAACTTCAATAATCCTAATCTAAATTTAATCAAGCTACACCTTAAATCTTTACATGTAATTATCGATAGATATTTTTCTGGCTGAAGTAGACTTTTAAATGTCCTATAACAGTCATAGCGTGTGCTATTATTCAAACTCGATTGCCATTCCTGGTGAAACATGCTTAAAGCTCGATTACGAAATATTTTCATAAAAGCATCAATATTACCAACAGTTTGATTTAACCAGACAAAGCCAAAGCCATGAGAAAACAATAAATATCTAACGCTTGTTGCCCAAGTTACTTTACCAATACTGTCTAAGTAAAACATCATATTATATGATAACTTTGGAATACGATGATTAGGCATGAACAGAATTTTGAGCCAGTATTTCAGACATCTGATTTGCGAGTTGATGTAAAGGGGGTGTCTACCACATTCTCCATACACCATAACATTCGGTGTTGAAGGCCCAACTCCCAAAAACTTTTTACATGCTAGTAAATGAATTTTTTCTAAAGATTGAAAACGTTGGAAACCCCATATTTCTGACCCGTATAACAGAATTGGTTGTATTTGGGCATCAAAGATTTTAAAGAATAAAACAGGAGTTATTATTCCAAGTTTATATGTTACCGAAATTAATTGAAAAAGTGATTTTTTAGCTCGAAGGGCAAGATCCAAAACGCTTTTTTTCATATTGAAAGTATGATAAAATCGAACACCTAGATAAGTATAACCATCGACTATTTTCAAAGGGTATTTATCTAGAAACCACTTCTCTTTATTGGATATTGGACCGCCCCTCCGAAATATGACGACATTAGTTTTATCGAGATTTACTGAAAGCTTCCATTCTTTAGTATAATTATCTAGAATGTTAAGTTGTCTCTGTAACCCCGCCACTGTATCTGATAGTAAAATAACATCATCGGCAAAGAGAAGCATTAATATTTCTATGTAATCTGGAAACAACTGAATACCATGTTTTCCATTACATGCAATTTCATGATGTAGCTCACTGATAAAAAAAGAGAATAGGATGGGACTAAGTATGCATCCTTGTCTTAAACCAAGAGGACAATCAAAATAGTCGGTAACACCACTCTCACAGCGGACACAGGATTTTATATTTGAATACATTTCTTTTAACATACAGAACATATTACCCCTCAATCCAGTATTTCTCAAGCACTCCCAGAGTTTCATCCTATCAACCGTATCGAAGGCTTTTTTAAAATCCACAAACGCTACATACAATTTATGTCTTTTTCGAGACAAACATTTTTGAATTATGGCATATAACGTGAATATATGGTCAGTCGTGGAGTAGTTCTTTCTAAACCCTGCTTGCGTTTCTGGAATTTTATCTCGCATATTTGCCCACTGTGAAATTCTATTGTCAGTACTGACGGTGTTGTTCGTCTCTGAGGGTGTGCTATCGTTACTTGTATTGGCTGCTTTTTAATATGTATTTATGCACACAAAAATCCTAAATTCAAAAATGCAACTATTCTCGCTATCTAAATGTAATAATTTCAACATTGGTTTCCTCTAAAGAAAGCGATAAAAATGATACTTTACAACGTAAGAGTGTCTCTTCTTGACAAAGACTCACTGCAGGAATTTCAGTGACTGTTGCAATCTTATTAAAACATGATCTATCTGCTACACTACGCTACGCGTGAAGCGCAACGTAGCGAAGAAATTATGATATCATTTTAATGAGATTTGTGACTTTTGCGTTGCTACACTTACAATGTTGGGTTGCTGTAATGCACTGCATATATATTCAATCAAAACTCGACTGTCTGTTTTTTCTGTCGTAAATTATCTCCACATCTATCATCAGTGCCGCTGTTAGATTCTTGATCCTCTTGATCCTATCGGAAAGTATTTTATCCTCAGTTTAGCTAAGTTAAATGTTATTTACCTGTGACTGTCTTTAATTTCTATCGTAAATCTTATTTTGACATACATGTATATTAAGAGGTGTTGTCGTATCAAAGACTGTGTTGTTGTGTAACATTATAATTCCATAACATCATCAATGAAATGATATGCGTCTGTATTCTGTGCATCTAAAAGGTGCAATCATAGATCAAACTGTGTTGTTATGAAATATGTAGAGGATATTTGTCTTTTCTTTACACATACCATGTTTATTTCATCGAGTGAGGAAGACATTTTATTTTTTCACAAGTGGCGAATCACGATTGATAATATAAAACTTTTTCGAGACAAACATGATATTTATCATGAAAATATCTAGACCAATTTTCTAGTCATTTCCGATTAAATGGTTGTATTTCTATTGTACTGAAGGGTTAAGTTTGCTCAGAAGAGAGCCCGTCACCTAAGCAGCAACATGACGTCATGAGCGTGTCACTGCGTCAGACCATTGTTCGATGACGTCAAACCATTGTTATTGTCACTAGTGACTGATAACACGTTCCATTGTTATTGTCACTAGGGACTGATAACACGCTTTATTTTCATTGATAGATCTAGGTATTTCGCCGCCAATCATATAGTAAGACTTGTAATATACATGTACCATCAATGTGTAATACGAGTCTGCAGTATGTGCATTTGAAAGGTCTTATACCTTTTACTGTATCCCATTATATCTGAATGTTCAATATACATTCTTCAGCCGTATGATGTGGTATTTCATCGCCGACTGTCTCTGCAACTTTAATATGCGGCCTCTTTATGTGTCATCTTCCGATAACCGCCATCGCCGACTAGAAATGATTGCTTACCATTTATCCTCATCAAGTCAATTGCTTGGTTCTGTCTTTGTACATATACGTGGGATATACGTCAACATGAATGGAGCTTTCATAGTGATATTTCTGTTTTGTTGTAAGTACTACTAATGTATATGGTTCTATAAGCAAAACATGTTAGCAAAACAGTTACCTTATCGCAATGATTCATATGTTTGAAAGGGGAAAGGGATGACCTTTGAACTCTGATATTTTGCTGTTTCCGCTCTGTTTTAGAACGCAAAACGTAGGATGTACTATGAACAGGTTATAGCTCATTTATAGTACATTTGCTCTTTCTAACCTTCAATCGACTCGCATAGGCATATTGAGTTGAAATATGTGTATCTTCAGTTATATCGTCATTAATGACTCATTATACCTAATTTTTATTTTTCGAATTGCTATTTGTTGGATACTTTTTGACGAGAAACAATAATCGGGAAAAACATGTTATCATTGAATATTTTCTTTACAAAACACATTAACCCATTGTTCCTCGTTCTTTTATATATCTAAACATATCAAATTTATTTGAAAGAGTCCAAATTGTGGAATAACGTTTATCTCGCACCCTTTCTCCGTGTATATATGTGTATGTAGGGGAGACCCCTAACATAAACTAAAATCTAAAAGAAACCTCCCCTTTTGTTTTTTCACACACATCAAAAATCACGAAAGATAATTAAAAAATGACACCATTCTTATATATGCCAAGGCACTATCTGAAGAAACACATTGCTTAAACGCACAAAATGCAGTGGTTAAGGTACAAAATTATCGTTTCGTTAAATGTTTTGTTCTATTGAGAATCGAGAATCAAATATAGAATGGACGTTTCTTTTGGATTTTAGTTTATAAGTGTGTTCTGGGAACCTTATCATGGCCATAATGCAACGTGTAGTATATCTCTATAATTCTTTTCAGATAGCCTACCGTGTGGCAAATGTATTTGTAACATCCCATATCTACATCAGGATATATTTAGGAAAATGTACTTAGACAAAGGTGGTGCACTTCGTCAAGTAGGTTGGGACAAAGCACCTGAGGTGAAATATTATAAGTTGTTTGCTTCTCGCGAGGGTAATACGGTCTGATGTATCTTTGTAGAAATGTTGCCCGAGCCGTCATATCAGAAGAAAATATATTCATTTTATAATTACTACCGTTCTAGATTTTCGAAGTCCTAATCCAAAAACATGCATGTTTGGTTTATACGTATTTCTTAGAATTATGAGAGTATTGACAATTTAGTCACTATCAGAAAACAGTTGAATATGAAATAAATTGATTGGCTTTAAAGACATATTTAACATTTCACAAACATAAACTCGCTGTCGGGCTTGCCCGAGTCTGTCGGCTAGACAGTGAAATAAAATGACCTGTGAGATGAAAATTAAGAAATCTCAGTCTCCTTTTCGTTATAGTTTTTGATTTTCAAGATTTAGCGTTTTAGAAAAAATCCATTTCAGAGTCTAATTGGTAAACCAGGTTTGCCCACACGGCCTGTATTATTAATTGTTCAGGCATGAAATAAGATATATAACTCATATCAAACCAAAGGAAATATATTAATTTTCTATATTGCGATATCTGCTTAAGAAAAAATAATTGATAACTCTAACACTAATGTGTTATGCATAATGTAATAGTTTAGATCACTCGGGACATAGCCAATCTAGTTAAAACTAGCTGTAATGTTATCGTCCCCTAAGTCCTTACGTTACATCTAGCTACTAACCCACCTGGTCCGTGTCACGCATGCGCGGAAATCAGCCAATGAAAAATGAACTGGCTGATCCCTTTGAGTTAATACAATCTGTTAGAATCGGTCAATCTAGTTAAAACTAGCTGTAATGTTTATTTCCAATAAGTCATACACTAAATCATTGATATTTATGCTCATAATGTGTAAAATGAAATATAAATACTAACGACGCCTGATTCAAAGAGATCAGCCAGTTCTTTTTCCATTGGTTGATTTCCGCGCATGCGTGACACGGACCAGGTGGGTTAGTAGCTAGATGTAACGTAAGGACTTAGGGGACGATAACATTGCAGCTAGTTTTAACTAGATTGGGACATAGCGGGACACACTTTGCTCATTCTGAGGGTGGCATTCGGTATGTAAATCATAGAAAATTATTACAGCAATAAATTATAAATTTATTCAGTCAATGAATACGTGATGGAAATTAATGTAATAGATGCACGAGGGTTGAATGTTGTGTTTCTGTGTTTCTTTGAAATATTTAAAGTGGGACATGCTCTTTTCTTAAAGAAAATGTCGTTTTAAAATGGCACGTCTGCAACCCAAGTTAATTATGCCAGCGTGGGTCACGTTTGCTGTCATTCATCAGTCGACCGTTGAGGGGAAATAACACTTGATCACTTTGTCTCCCTTACACCACAAAGTCTTCTTTTGCCAAATCCATCCAACACTTGCTACTTGAGTGTGTACAGATTTGTCATGTCTAAATATGATTCCAGTTTTCTTCCTTGATTTTATGAAACAATAAAAGTTTAGACAAACATTTGGTTTCAGTATGTCATTTTCACTAAACATAAGATAAATCATTGTCATTATTTAACTCTCCTTATCAAAATGTATATGATTATTTTAATGTTTCAGTTTGTGTTATCCTTGGATGTCCAAATGATGACAGAGAATTAGGTAATTGTATATTTCTATTTATCATGACTTTAAGTTTACGTAGACAACGGATAACAGGAAATGTCATTCTCCTAATTACGAGGAGCCGTCAAGTGTATTTGTAATTGTGATTAACATACCACAAACTGATCCGACATTGTCTAAGTTCAGTGATAAATGATATAATACGACTAGGTTTTGGTTTATCCAACAAATACATGGAATAAACTTGAAATATACTAAGTACTATATTAAGTATAAAGTAGTTTGATAAAAGGTAGGAGGTAATTAATATTTACTCAACTTGAAGTTATAAACTAATTCGATAAAAAGGTAGTATGTAATTAATCTTCACTCAACTTAAAGTTCTAAACTACTTTGATAGAAAGGTAGGAGGTAATTAATCTGCACTCGACTTAAAGTTCTAAACTGCTTTGATGACAGGTAGGAGGTAATTAATCTTCACTCGACTTAAAGTTCTAAACTACTTTGATAGAAAGGTAGGAGGTAATTAATATTCACTCAACTTAAAGTTCTAAACTGCTTTGATAAAAGGTAGGAGGTAATTAATCCTCACTCAACTTAAAGTTCTAAACTACTTTGATAGAAAGGTAGGAGGTAATTAATCTTCACTCGACTTAAAGTTCTAAACTACTTTGATAGAAAGGTAGGAGGTAATTAATATTCACTCAACTTAAAGTTCTAAACTACTTTGATAAAAGGTAGGAGGTAATTAATCTTCACTCGACTTAAAGTTCTAAACTACTTTGATAGAAAGGTAGGAGGTAATTAATCTTCACTCGACTTAAAGTTCTAAACTACTTTGATAGAAAGGTAGGAGGTAATTAATATTCACTCAACTTAAAGTTCTAAACTACTTTGATAAAAGGTAGGAGGTAATTAATCTTCACTCGACTTAAAGTTCTAAACTACTTTGATAAAAGGTAGGAGGTAATTAATCTTCACTCGACTTAAAGTTCTAAACTACTTTGATAGAAAGGTAGGAGGTAATTAATATTCACTCAACTTAAAGTTCTAAACTACTTTGATAGAAAGGTAGGAGGTAATTAATATTCACTCAACTTAAAGTTCTAAACTGCTTTGATAAAAGGAAGGAGGTAATTAATCTTCACTTAACTTAAAGTTCTAAACTGCTTTGATAAAAGGAAGGAGGTAATTAATCCTCACTCAACTTAAAGTTCTAAACTGCTTTGATAAAAGGTAGGAGGTAATTAATCCTCACTCAACTTAAAGTTCTAAACTGCTTTGATAAAAGGAAGGAGGTAATTAATCCTCACTCAACTTAAAGTTCTAAACTGCTTTGATAAAAGGAAGGAGGTAATTAATCTTCACTTAACTTAAAGGGGCAGTAGCACGTTTTTAGGGGGAATACAAGGTGATGTCAGGAAAATTAAAATTAATGGTTCCAATTGAAAGACAATGTATTTAAACTAAATGAAACAGTAATAATTCAAATATATAACGTAAATTTTAGCAATGAGATTCCCTTTCTTTACACAAAATGAATTAAAGGTGTTCACAAAAAATGGCCGCCAATGCATTTTATGTGAATCTTCATACTTTGTCCTCTGACTATGGATCATTGGCTTGTGTAATGAGATTTTTGGCACTGTCAAAATAATACATTTAGCATTAACTTACAATTATCAGTGAAATATTTAAAATATAAAATTATCAAAAAACGTGCTACTGCCACTTTAAAGTTCTAAACTACTTTGATAAAAAGGTAGGAGGTAATTAATCTTCACTCGACTTAAAGTTCTAAACTACTTTGATAAAAAGGTAAGAGGTGATCTTCATTCCACTTTTGAATGTGAATTGTGTCGTGATGTTTTTCAAAAAGGATCATTCATTCATTCATTCATTTATTTATTTATTTATTTATTTATTTATTTATTTATTTATTTATTTATTTATTTATTTATTTATTTATTTATTTATTTATTTATTTATTTATTTATTTATTTATTTATTTATTTATTTATTTATTTATTTATTTATTTTATTTTATTCATTTATTTATTTATTTATTTATTCATTTATTCATTCAATTATTCATGCACTTATTTATTCTAGTTTTCGAGGTATGCAAAACAGACATCGAAATCGTGAATGGTTCTTCATCCGGGTACTTGCAAGTTGCTGCAAACCTCAGAGCGGTGGACTGCAACTGTAGTTTTCAGACCGCTGATTCCACTCATCTCATCATGGCGCTTTACACGTTCGACTTCTTCCCTCATAGTCTGAATATTCTGGCTGGACCTGTAACTAAGATTGCAGTTCACTCTGGCTTCGTTGGTCATGGTCTAGGGAGCGGCTTCATCAACAGTTCTCAACCCTGGCATCTGAACCTCAGAATCAACAGCAACATCAAGCCAGGCAGTCAGACGAAGACCAACCAGAGCGTCTGCATTGGATTCAACAGTCGAGGTGCTTTGTTTGATATTACTCTTGTGGTGAAACATAAGAAGTGATATATTTTCATACGTGCACATGTACACACATCCAATTTGCAAAGCAAATTCCTGCATTTTTTTAGGGGGTTACCCCTTAATATAGTTTGTCTTGCAGAAGACCGTCGCATGTGAAGTAGGCAATGTTTGAATAATTAATTTTATAAAAAGGCATCAAAACGTTATTATCAAAATTGAAGAAATAACAAGGCATGACGTTACCGAAACGAGATAATTTTGAACATATTTATCCATATGACGTACAACATAGGTCAAAGATTTCTCAGTAATTTTGATTTTGCAAGTCATTAAAGTACTAGTGCAACGTATTCAATATGCTCCTTTTAAATGTTCGCTTAAAATGCTATTCAAATTTAATCCATTTATATTTGATCTCATGTAATAAAAACAACTTTACAAACGGGCTGTGGTTAATGTATAAGCGCATTAAATCGCAAACAGGAACATCACCTTTAAAAGACATTCAAACAATATTAAACCATGATGTCCCCCGAAGCGTATACCATTATCTGTAGTTCTATGCTTGTCGATAACGCTGTGGTTAATTGTAACGACACTGGGTTTCAGGTCAAGACCTTTCAATCCGATGTAGGACAAGGTTTCGCTCATCTATACAAGCAGTTTCTCCCATCCTACGCCACGGTAAGTACGAGAAGTTCAGCTACTTTAACTATAAAGACACTCTAACACGTTTTATTCATATTTAAATTGTTGAAATATTCTCGATTGAATAAAGGTTATGCAACATCTTCTTCAGTGAATAACAAACTCGACTCAATCCGATTATCCGTTGAATAAAGTGGATCACGTATCAAGCAAAACATTTATGAACACCCTTAATAATTCAAGAAGGGGATTCGCGTTGCCATAACTTGGGGTATTACTTATTAAAATTGTCTGGGATAAAGTAACATTTGTTTTAAATTTCGTGAGATATCGGTATAACCCTGTGGCAAAGTTCTGACTTGTTTTTAATGTTGACTTACCATACAATCAGATTTGTATATCATATAGTTTTGTTTTACATAATATTTCGGCATAACGATAATATGATAATTAATTTCATAATGAAAGTCCCGGTCATTGTTCGATGGTTTGCAATTTTGGTCTGTCGTTGATTAGGTCAAATGCCAGAATGTGACAATCATTTATTCGCTTATGTTTATTCCTCTTTGTCGCATTTCCGTAATCATTTACGTTGTCAAATAAGTAAAGTTCATGTTCATAACTAGAAAAAGGGTACAACCATTATTGTTGTTTATTCAGCGTCTCAATGTTTAGATAATCAAAATGTAAAATTCCTTTTTTACAAATTCTGAAAACATATTGAATTATTGTAGAACATCAGTGAATTAATTTACAGTTTCGTTTTGTTATTTTCACCAAAGTCATAAGAAATATCCTGTGTATACCTGTGGATATTATTGAGATAAAGTTCAGCAACCTCGGGTTCTGTTTATCACCGGATAGGATTCTTTCTAATTATAGATTTTTGAAACATCGATTCACTGAATTATTATAAATCTTGATGTTTCTACTCTTGTCACATTAGAGAGTACTTAACCTGGTCATGGATGAACTATTTCCATGAACTATAATTCTCTGGTTTTGTATGACTAGTCCATTCATAGGCCATTAGATATGAAGTTGATAAAATAGATCAGTCGATTCGTTTATGAAAATATTTCTATTATGGAAATAGCGATATAAATTATCTAATGTAAATTGTCATTTGTCATTATTTGAATCATCAGCTTCTCTGAGTTTAGCACTTTGAAATGAATATTCAGACGAAAGGTTACATTTGCAGTAACGACGACCCTGGCAGTTGCTGTCCCCGTGCTGTTCACGGTTCTGCTGCTCTTTGCTGTCCTAGCGTTCATATTCTACAGGTGCGTGTTGTAGTCTTTATCATAGCTATTCTACAGGTGCGTGTTGTAGTCTTTATCATAGCTATTCTACAGGTGCGTGTTGTAGTCTTCATCATAGCTATTCTACAGGTGCGTGTTGTAGTCTTTATCATAACTATTCTACAGGTGCGTGTTGTAGTCTTTATCATAGCTATTCTACAGGTGCGTGTTGTAGTCTTTATCATAACTATTTTACAGGTGCGTGTTGTAGTCTTCATCATAGCTATTCTACAGGTGCGTGTTGTAGTCTTTATCATAACTATTCTACAGATGCGTGCTGTAGTCTTTATCATAACTATTCTACAGATGCGTGCTGTAGTCTTTACCATAACTATTCTACAGGTGCGTGCTGTAGTCTTTATCATAACTATTTTACAGGTGCGTGCTGTAGTCTTTATCATAACTATTCTACAGGTGCGTGTTGTAGTCTTTATCATAACTATTCTACAGATGCGTGCTGTAGTCTTTATCATAACTATTCTACAGGTTCGTGTTGTAGTATTTATCATAACTATTCTACAGGTGCGTGCTGTAGTCTTTATCATAACTATTCTACAGGTTCGTGTTGTAGTCTTTATCATAACTATTCTACAGGTTCGTGTTGTAGTCTTTATCATAACTATTCTACAGGTGGGTGCTGTAGTCTTTATCATAACTATTCTACAGGTTCGTGTTGTATACGTAGTATTTATCATAACTATTCTACAGGTGCGTGCTGTAGTCTTTATCATAACTATCTGCAGTACATTCTCTCCCCACAGCGACACTGTTCTAAAATCATCATAATCATTGTTTCTACTGAATCATGGCAAAGGCATTGTGATATCATGTGAACCACGCTTTCAATGCGATAAGCGTTGTCATTTGATAAAGCAATTTAAATGGATTGTGGTGCAACCAATGGTTTTCGGCGTATTTGAACAGAGGCTGTATCAACATTTCATGACTTGATCTGCCTCTGTGGGGAGAGAATTTCTGTAGTATGGACAATTGTTCGAAACTAAAATTTAGTCTATGAAATATTTTTTTTTTAAATAATGTACCTTCAATTATAATTTTGTATTTCTTGAGGCTTTTCATTTCATTTTCAGTCATTTAGACTTCCAGAATTAAGACCTAGACAGTATAAATGCTCCTATATTATACACAGTCATGAAGCAGGGCTAGAGTGTCATTTATCAATATAATATCCTCACAAAATCAACAAATCTAAAAATCAAACATAGTTCATGATGTTCCAACAGGGGGACGAGACTGAATATTTGTCAATTTATTCCAAAATCAACATCAAACATATATTAAAGCCAGTCTCACGGCAATAGTCAACTTATGAGAGATACATCCCGTCTCTAACCGTTTCGTCAACAATGCGTTATAAATCTGACCTTTTAAATTTTATTCAACAGAAAATCTCGATCAAGTGCGGAATATGAGTTGACCAAGGTGGACGAACAAACCTTCAAGAAAAGAAGGAGGAAATCAGACAGAGATCCGTCACCTGAGGTAGAAACTGCAACCAACCCTGATGTGTGCCCGGGACATTTACCTGTACATGATGACAATAACGACTCTGATTTCCCCCTCCCTCCACCTGAAGCTTTCACCTGTGCTACCTAGAAATGTACACCTGTGCTGTGTTGAGATCGTAGGACATTATCGCTTGATTCCATTACTGGCCTTTTTAAGCTTTGCTACTTAATAAATATTGTGGTTTGAGTGATGCACATCAGCAATTTAATAGTTACTCGGGGTTAAAATACAACTTAGCTGAAATTAGTCAGTTTCGAGCCTGTTTTGCCCTTCAAGGGAAGATGAAAGATGTGGATTGAGATCATTTTAAGCTTACACTGGGGCAATCTATGTAAGCGGGAGGTTTTTTAGAGCTTGAGGCAAGTAAAAGCCTACACGTGAATAATTAATGCAAGGGAAGTTTTTAAATTTCGAGAGGATAAAAGTTTTGAATTGGTGAGTTACGGAAGGGAAATTGAAAGATGAGAAAAATGTAAAAGCATACACTGGGACAATTTATGCCAGGGAGGTTAAGATGTTGAGGGATGAAAAAGCTTCCCTGGCGCGAGTTATGCAAGGGAAGTTGAGATGTGGAGAGATGAAAAAGCTTATACTGGCGCGAGTTATGCAAGGGAAGTTGAGATGTGGAGAGATGAGAAAGCTTATACTGGCGCGAGTTATGCAAGGGAAGTTGAGATGTGGAGAGATGAAAAAGCTTCTACTGGCGCGAGTTATGCAAGGGAAGTTGAGATGTGGAGAGATGAAAAAGCTTACACTGGCGCGAGTTATGCAAGGGAAGTTGAAATGTGGAGAGATGAAAAAGCTTACACTGGCGCGAGTTATGCAAGGGAAGGTGAGATGTGGAGAGATGAGAAAGCTTATACTGGCGCGAGTTATGCAAGGGAGGTTGAGATGCGGAGAGGTGAAAAAGCTTACACTGGCGCGAGTTATGCAAGGGAAGTTGAGATGTGGAGAGATGAAAAAGCTTATACTGGCGCGAGTTATGCAAGGGAAGTTGAGATGTGGAGAGATGAAAAAGCTTACACTGGCGCGAGTTATGCAAGGGAAGTTGAGATGTGGAGAGATGAAAAAGCTTACACTGGCGCGAGTTATGCAAGGGAAGCTCTGCAAGTAGAAGTTGTGGAGATGAGTAAAAGTTTACATTCGGGCCAGTTAGTCGAGGGAAGTTATGGAGAGAAAGCTTTTTGATGTGGAAAGGGTTAAAAGCTTACACTATCCGTGGCAGCGTACACCTGGGCTTATTTGATACGGGGATCAGTTGTAAAAATATCTATACTCACTGGGTGTGAATATTCGAAGAAAAATTACACATTTGCTTCCTTTCTTTGAACTGATTTAATGGAAAATGTCAATAAGTTGGATTAAAGGCAGAAGCCTTCTGCTGTGTGTACTGAAAGGTAATTCCCGAAACGCTCTAGGGTAGTTAACAAGATTCGGGGAAATATGAAATATGATGAAGCGATATGTTTTGGAACGTTGGTGAACTATTTGTGAGTTATTTTCAGACCGGAAGGACTTTTATATATGCTACTTTGGTGTGGAGATGTAAAGGCTATATCAATCCACCTCTTTATGCACATAACATATTCATGTATGGAACGAAAGGCGTACTGGATAAAACTTCTGTCTTATGAATGATGACAATTAAGTGATGATTGTGTTTGTATATTAAATAAGGCAATTCGTGTTTGTTTGTTTTTTTGTCAATTTTTACATAAGTTTTATAAATATTTTGCTAAACTTATGTTGACATGTCTACTTATATAGTAAAATATTACTTACATCACTTGATTTCCTGTAATAATCGATGTAAAAATGTTCCCTTTCCAGAATAAAGAGGTTAATCCCCCGAAATATTATCATCATTCAACGTCTCTTCTATTTTTATCTGTGAAGTCGCCTTTCTCACAATAACAACTGGCATCGTGAACTAGAAAGGGAAGCAATTCCTTGATGTCGATATAACGATATTTTACGGGCGCTTCAGTTTTGATTCTTTGCGGTAACGATAAGTAAGATATCATTTTGTCACAATGCCCAATCCATGTGAAAAAAAATCAACAACTACTTAAAATTAACCCAAATTTTAATACGCAAGTGAAATGATGCTCATAAGACCTTTAGTATCCTTGTGATGTGTTTATTTTAGATCTGTGTGTTTGAAATGAGCTGGATATATTTATAGCTCTGTGACCTAGCTTTACAAGTGTAGCTGCCATTTTCTGCGAGATACGACACGCAACACCACTGGTTGTGATTCAAAGCTTACGTTTTTGAACATATGTAAGTATAAACACTTTATTCATATATATATATAACAATAATAGTTATGAATTTCCGATGCGAAGATTACAAACAAAACAATCGATCGAGTTCAAGTTACGTACTTCCGCCTTAGCATGTTTCTTTGATTCCCGTTCGTGTTACAATATTTAACAATGCTTATAAGACAACTATATTATTTAATAATTTGGATCTTATAGCCTCTTAAAGGATAACAGCAACGACAACGTATTTAGACATTGATATTGAATTGATAATGAAAACAGATTTGAATCGCTAATAAAATCTTTGTAACTTGTTTTAATGATTCAAATCAACTTTCCTTTGAAAAGAAATTCCCATAGCAATAGAATGAAAGATCAATCAACCAAACGAAATCTAAATAAGAGTTTATTAAGCGATCAGAATCGTTAGATATAGGATTTATAGGAATAAGGATTTCCCCGGAATGCGTTGCCATAAATAGAAGTTTGGGAAAACCCAAATCGATATTACTCAGAAAATGATTGTACTTGGAGACTACTTATGTCAAAATTGAATAAACAGTCTCCATATCAGAATGATTCAATTTCTTTAAAACTAATCGTAAGTTCAAATTGGAAAAGCTTATACCTATTTTATTCGTTCTATCATATTTTTAAAAAAAACTCCTTTCAAAGCAACAACAAATGTCTTCTATCTATATACGATATTGATGTTATATTTATTTTAAAAATTTGTTTTGCAGCAGGAGATCATGACAGATAACGAGAATATGAAAACGTTAAAAAAACGTTCGAACAGCAAAGGTTTGTTTGTATTAAAATACTTAATTAAATTTTACAGAATATAAATCATTAATAAACGCCCGTGTAAGATACCGCAGTATAATATTTATACGGCAATATTAAAATAGTGTTATATCACAATGCAAGTATGACATCACAGAAGTGAGCTGTTGCGACGTCACAATGTAAGCGCTTCGCCACAATGGGTGCCGAGTCGCGGATCTGTTAGTTTCAGCACATTTTCGGCAAGTTTGCGTGATTTTTAGGGCAAGTAATAAACAGAATACTAAACTTCCTTCGCTCGTTTTATACAAAACCATTAACTCGTTTAATAAAAATAGTATTAAATGGAAGGTCGTTTAGTATCCTCTATTTATGTACATTATTTAAAAAACGACTTCCGAACATAAATAGAGCCAGTGTTTTCGGGCAGCCACGAGTGAAAATATAGGCTTTACTCCATCACGAGATGAGAGATAAGTGATATCACAATCAAAACAAAACATATTCTTTTTATTATATTGCTCTGTGGTCGAAAATGTAGTAATTTATGTCAAAAAGGTCTTGACTCGAGAGTTTTCTGGTGACGTCATACCATTGTAGATCGTAACTTAGTGACGTCAAACCATTGTTCACAGGATCCCCTCTGTGATATTTTCACTGACTTGAAAAGGTGATATCACACTCAACTTTTCTAGAACTGAGAATACTCAGTCTCTCACCGCCTAGCATATACTAAATTTCATAAAAGATTTAATTGTTGAATAGTGATAATGACATCATGTTGTTTCATTCATTAACAATCATTAAATGTGGAAATAAATAATAAATATGTTTGCACATTATCAAAAAGCAAGAAATCGATGTATCACGAAAATATACCCACTATGACAGTCTACACATATAAGTTGTTCATATACTTACATTTCATAAAGCAAATCCATTCCTGCCTTAAAGATGATTTGTTTAATACAGCTATGCTTATACTGTCTAGTGACTGAGTAAACAATAATTTTACAAGATATTGTGCCTTTTTTATATCGTTATTATTTGATTTAAAAATCCTTTGTTAAATCCTTTCTGTTTTATACTTAAATGATATCAACTAATTAGAGAAATTAATTTTAGTGTGTCATTTATGCCAGACTTTATCAATAGAGTCATTTGAAAGTGTTTTGAGTCAAGAATCAGCTGTTGCAGGAAAGTATCCTTTTAAAGCTTATCGACGTTGTATAGTGACAACAGGAGGGTTTGAAGTCGTGATAATGATCGAAAACCGGACAATGACTCGCGTCAATAAGTCAAACCAATGTTTTTTAAATTATCTAAAGCTGTCAGAACGACAGTATTAAGTTGATCATTTTTCATAGCTTAAAATTTGTAGCCTGGTAAATTGTATGCGTGAATTAGGTTTCTGGGAATATATATGACTGTTTTCCTATTTTCAACGCATATTTATTATTTAATTGGCGTTGGGGGACTGAATGTTTTTAATATTTTGAAAACATATTATGAAATTTGCCATTTACGTTCCCATCAAAGTAAGACCACATATGATGAAAATCAAGGAGTGGCTCCTTAATGTACTAACCAACTAATATTTACAATATTTAATTGTAGCACCATGAAAGAAACTGATTACTGAGTTTGTATATTCTAGATGAAAACCAACACAAAGCGCCGATCGTTATCACTGGCATAGAGAGCGGAAGCATAAAAAGGGGATGTGTGATTGGAGCGAGAAACTTAAAGATAAAAGGACCGATAGGTAAGTTTAACTTATCATAAATTCAACTCTGAAACAAAGACAATTGACGTCATTGAATGTGACAGGTTACGACCATAGTGACATACACTTTGGCACTATTATTAATTTGTAGATGATTCAAGTTAGACTGCATACCACTTTTTTTTACCCATATGGTTGAAAATAAGTAGTGACATATTTTCGATATGAGCACTAGAGCACATATCACTTTTGCCTAGCAACGATTCTTGTAGGGCCAGTTCCCGTATTTTGTCGCACCATTGTTCGTGACGTCACTGTAGCGTCACTGTAGCCGTCACAAGGGAAGCGGCCCGTTTCTTGGATATTTCTAATATGGTAAAAATGGAATAGAATCGGTAATAAAGAAATTAATACCCTCGGAAGTGTGTCATATGACTTTTACGAATCTCGTGCAAATTTGTGTATAACTCTCGCTCTCGCTCGGGTTTTACAAAAATTCACACTCGTTTCGTAAAAATCATATGAAAAACTTCCTCGGGGAATATCTATGTACGCGATGTCTTTCTTGTGCTGCTGTTAGAAAAGCAGTGCTAAACACGACATTAAATCTGTCGACATATTTCTGTAATATGTTCTTTATGACCTTAGCAAGTAATTGTTTCGTGCATGATAATATAACCCAGTCTGATTAGAATCGACCGTACTCCGAGGAATAAAATCGCAAAAATATTGTCTCTATCGGGGTTCAGGATATCCTCTCCGTCTCGGTCTGAATGCACCCACCTCTGTCGCATGTTACTAAAACCAAGTTAGCGCAGACAGACCCAGTCGTAAGCTATCCAATCACATCTTCTTTTTTACATAGCGTTAATCGGCGATTATGTATAACGAATGGTACACTAGAGTTATGTGCCCCTAGCATCATATCGAAAGGTTTTGCTTCCCGCCTTGTGTTTGGTTAGATGAGCTTATCTCAGAAACATGCGATAGAGGTGGATGCATTCAGACCGAGACGGAGAGGATATCCAGACTAGTTCGAATTTTTAACACCGATAGAGACAACATTTTTGCTATTTTATTGCTCGGAGTACGGTCGATTTTAATCAGACTGTAATATAACCTCAAGCTATGTTTTGAATTTTGTATGAATAAAATTTTCTTTCAAAAACGTTAAACGTTTTTTAGTGTTTAATATGATAATGAAAATTGTATATTTCCCCTGCTTCAGACAACCCTCTGCGTGTGACGGGGGTTAACGGCGGGAACCATGGTAATGTGAATATCATAGGGCTTGATGGTGCAACGCTTGGGGGCAATTCGGGGGGTAAGTAGTTTATGTTTTTGTATTTGTAACAGTATGTGACATTATATACTAAGGAAATATACTTACATTCCACAAAACTAATGTTTTAAGACTTCAACGTGTGTCTCAAAAATCGTTTGTTTATATGTGTGTAAGCAAGTTATTTGTACAAAATTGCATATACTTTGCACAAGCGTTGGTCATTTTAAATATCTACTTTTTTTCCTGGTCTCAATGGCAGGATTTATAGTTGTAAGCGTACATATGATTTAGAATGACAGCATTTATGCGTCATGAACATAAGGAATTTGTTCCAATGACAGTGTATATGAGTATGTATTCTGAATATATATATATGTATCTTTTCCATCATGAGTTTTCATGAGGCTTAAAAGACTTACGTTCTCTTGTATATGAAGCTGACTACGATTTTTTTTTATTAATGACGATGATTTTTTGTAAACGACGTTGATAATTATTGTAATCATTTTGATGGAATATCTTAATGTGGTTCCAATGTTTGCAGATGACGAAGATTTCAACGACGATGCCTTCTTTGGTAAGTGCTTTGTTTTGAAGATGTTTATGATATATGACATATTACACATCCATGATTGAACATTCAAAACAATATTTCCTATGAGACAATTCAAATGAAACATTTGAAAGTTTAACAGTAAACGATTAAAACTATTTCCAATTCAGCGATAAAAAATATTAATGTATCAGTTGATAATGTTCATGTTTTATGATTTATTGAATATAAATTAACCAGGTAACAAACATGTACAAATTGATTTTTAATGGATAATATATATATAATATATAATTTTAATGAAAGTTGTTTGATGAATGCTTAGCATGCTAATTCAACACTCAATCACAAAATATATTTAATTTCTACTTATTGGAGTGTAAAACACATATATTACAACTTTTCTTTAAAGGAGGGAACGACACGGGTGCATTGCTGATTGCCGGGAAAACTAGACCAAAAGATGGCAATGTATTTCTCAATGATCTGGAGGATCTGACAGTGAAAATGAAAGAATTTGGTATCAAGTTAGTATTTTAATGATTTCATTCATAGTCAGGAATTCTGACAGGGCTAAACTTAAGTTCATGTGTTGAAAAACGTTGATATGCACATACTACAGAATACTATACAAGATTAACGAGTGCTATTAATGAAGACTGTAAAATATATATGTAGATACAATGAGACAATGATGAAATAATAAAGGATATTTTGATTTTTTTGTAATATATATATGACATATTCATAAAACTATTTAAAGAATATGTAAATTGTCTATACCGATACTCGTAAGGTAATTCTCATATTTCAATTCATTTCAATTCTAAAAACGAATTACCCGTTAACAAAACTCTTGATATTCTGTAAATGATTTAATTTCTTTACAGAGACAAACACATTTTCAAAGTAACCCCACAAGGTCAGGGATACCAGGCTCGAAACATCACCAGAGCCGTTGAAGATTTGGTTGACCTTGGCATCAAGAAACTCATCTTGTTCTATGCTGGGCACTGCAACAAGAAACAGGAGTTTTATCTGGACAACAGGGATCCACTAGGTTACTGGTATCCACACCAGGACTTGAAGAAATCCTTGCAGGCACTTCCGGTCACCAAAATGCTAATAATACTAGATACTTGCTTCTCGGGCAGCCTTGATATGGGGACTAGAGGAGAAGATGAACTTAAGGGAGGAAAGGAAAGAGGAAGGGGGCTAGGAGAAGAGGGAGAAGGTGGATTTGCCAGAGGACAAAAGAGAGGAAGAGAAGTTGATAAAAGAGTCAGAGGCATGAGAGGAGGGGGGAACAACTCAGAAGAAGAAGAAGAAGCTATGCTGTTAGACTCCGATGAAGAACAACGGGGTTCGGAAGAATCCCAAGGGCAGCGAAAAAGGGTGAAGGGTCAACGTGATCAAAACATCTCAAACCAACCGGGCAATGACGGACATGGAACTAGAGCAATTGGTGTAGCTGGTTCTGATGAAGATGAAGATTCGGACGGACTTGACTTAAGAGATGACTCTGAAATGGATGAAGATGACGATGACGATGATCTAGAACTTTGGGTGCAACCATTTGACCTATCTGAGATGCCTTGTTTCTGGGACATATTTGAAGGGATGATGGATGAAGGTTCAAGACGTTCGGCAGACACCCAAGCGGTCCAATGGTGTTCCAGCTCGCAGGACCAGGAATCTCATAACCATGGCGGAGGGAGAAACGGGGTCTTTACGAACGCCATTTTGGAGACTATTGAGGCCATGTCCCTTGGAAATACAACATCCGTTATGGACATCCACAAGAAAGTGTTCAGGAAGATAAAACTCAGACAAACTCCGATCTTGAAACCAGACATGGTGCGTGACCTATCGAGCGGGTACATGAAACGTTTCCCGATGTTTCGTAAGAGGGCATCTTATGTTCGCAATATGCAATAAAGAAAAGGGGGATTATAGTAATTGGGAGGTCTAAGAAAAGAGCTGTGTAAGACTCTAAACATTCAAGCGAGTGCATTGAGCGTTTCCTAAGACAGCAGCATATTTTTAAATATGCAATAAACCAGTTGAATTGTTGTGACGGAGATAACGAATAATTATTTTTTGCAGTAAACATGCTAGTTTTGTTAAAGTTTCCTAAAGTAATGGGAAACCGCAACAAATATGTAAGAAGAAAATATACATTCCTTCATTATGATAGAGATAACGAACGGAAAATATTGTTTTCCAGGGTTTCAAAAAATAGCAATATGGATTTAAAAAGTCTTAATTTTAATCCAAGGAGATTCTAAAATGAACAAGATATGATCTTGAATTACACTTGTGACATCATCCTATTGAATTCTCAATATCATATTTCTCAGTAACGTGCCATTGCACAAAACAAGGTTCATTTAAATTTTCGTGATCTTAAAGTTACAGGTTAGGTGCAATTGCATTGTAATTTCCCCGTTATTCTTAGTTTCCTTTTTGAAATTGAACAAATTGTATGATATAAGAAAGGATTAAATGATGATTTTAGAGGTTTTGAATATGAAAAATATGTATTCATGTTTTATACATTTTTATATGTACGTTTCTGTTTTGTTTACATGAATACCGTTTGATTTCTTAGATATTGATTTTTGATGTTGATGTATTTTTGTAAATATCATTATTTTTTAAAATAAATGTCCTTTTGGTTAAGATTTTGTGTGTTTTACTTGTATTATCTTAATATAGAAATAATTAAAATAGTCATGGGAATAATTAGTTTGGCAGGTTCAATCATCAAAATGAGAGGATATGGTTCAAATTTGCCTATGATATCAAACTATTGGTATCAATTATTATATGGTCAGTCTGAATAGTTCAGCATACAACAAAAATGAATTTAGATTTCATATTAATTTATTTTGTAAAGTTCAGAGAATCAAAGTAAAAATGCTATAAGAAATCATTTAACAACATTCAAAAGAGTGATATAAGTGTTAAATAACCAGGTTTCAACTTTCTCTCCCCACAGAGGCAGATAAGTCATGAAATGTTGATACAGCCTCTGTTCTATTACGCCGACTTTGTGGTCTAGAATGGGAGAAGCCAATCTTATTAAAATATGATCTATTTGCTACACTACGCTACGCATGTGAAGCAATTAAGATATCATTTTAATGAGATTGGGGAGAAGCCTGATTGGAGGCAATCAAAGTTAGTTGTTCAATCAGCGACGTTGTTCTAAAATCATCATTTGGCTAATGAATCATGACAACAGCATTTTGATATGAACTACCCTTTTCGTGCGAGAAGCGTTGTCATTTGATAAAGAAATTCAAATGGATTGTGATGCAATTTTTTTCCGCCAGGGGAAACTGCCTGAACCCACGGATTTCGGCGTAATAGAACAGAGGCTATGTCAATATTTCATGACTTGATCTGCCTCTGATGAGAGAATGGGTTTTTAATTAAAAGGTTTAGTTGACATAAACACATCAACATTTCTATGTTTGGTACTAATTTGATTTGATTGGCTCTCTCACTGTGATAAATAATATTAAAATATCTTTAAAAAGTATAATACAAGGATTTAACAGATGTTTACACAGAAAGCACCACTGCATACATGTTTATATATGACCAGATAAGATGATAATCAAATCTTCCAACCTTATGCCTTTAACCTATTTGATGAAAGGCATTAACTCCCCACCGAGGCAGATCAAGTCATGAAATGTTGATACAGCCTCTGTTCTATTACGCCAACTTTGTGGGCTAGAATTGGAGGTGCCTGGTTGGAGGCAATCAAAATTAGTTGTGCAATCAGCGACAATGTTCTAAAATCATGGCAAAGGCATTGTGATATGAACCACCCTTTCCATGCGAGAAGCGTTGTCATTTGATAAAGAAATTCAAATGGATTGTGGTGCAAATTGTGTCCGCCAGGGGAAACGGACGGAACCCACAGATTTCGGCGTAATAGAACAGAGGCTGTGTCGACATTCATGACTTGATCTGCCTCTGTGGAGAGTGAATGGATGAAAGTGGGCATAGAGAAATATGTTTTGATGTAACTAGAATTTGGGATATTTAATCTTAAAGGGGCAGTAGCACGTTTTTAGGGGGAATATAAGGTGATGTCAGGAAAATGAAAATTAATGGTTCTATTTGAAAGAAAATGTATATAAACTAAATGGAGCAGTAATAATTCAAACATATAACGTAAAGTTTAGCCACGCGAGTCCTTTTCCTTACACAAAATGAATTAAAGGTGTTCACACAAAATGGCCGCAAATGGATTTTATGTGAATCTTCATACTCTTGCCTCTGATTATGGATGATTGGCTTGTGTAATGAGATTTTTGACTCTATAAAAACAATACATTTAGCATTAACTTACAATTATCAGTGAAAAATTTGAAATATAAAATTACCAAAAGACGTGCTACTGCCCCTTTAAGGAAATTCTGAAACTTGAGTCTATCGAACATCGATATAACCAATCACCTTATGATCGATGTAATACTCTTTCATTATTCAAGATCATGAAACTCCTATAAATATATATTTAATTAACCCATTTATTATAAAAGTAAGATAGTAAGTTAGCCAAGAAAACTTGATATGTCAAAATGACGGTTCAACACTAATGAAAAATAATGCCATATTTTCTATAACAGCATCTTTTTACTATCATTACTTACTATTTTTCTCAAGATCAATATTTACATGTAGTTAATTATCAATGTCAATTTTATATTGACTTTTCGACATTATAGTATTTAAAATAAATCTGTATAAACATTCCTTGACTTTTGTTTCGGTAAGTGCTGAATATTTTTTATTAATTTTCATTCGATTTAATTATATACAATTTCATTGATTAAAGATGAAAATATCATAGCTCTCAGGTCTATGCTGTTCTTATGCAATGAAGCCTCCCTCTGATTATCTCCCTTTAGGCGGAAGTATCAACAGGGATATACACAAATTACGTAGGTTTATAATTTAACACAAATGAAGCCGTGGTATTAAAACTAATTAAGATAAAATGCCATACGGAACATTCAAATTTGTAAAAAGGTACCATTATCTCTGACAAGAGGGAAACCCTTTATTGTTCTTTTGTGTTCATATAAGTAATCATAAACAAAGTTTCTCATTGTTGAAATTGTTCTAAAAAGTTCTTTTGAAGGCATGAATACTGAGCTCGATGAACTATTCTCCTTACATTTTGTTGATGAGGAACTTCTTATAACCATCTGTGTGCTTTTTGTGTAGAACATTGGCGTTAAGTACTGCCTCATACTAAGTGACACAAACAGTAAGCCAATAATTAAAACCCTTTGCATGTACAAGTAGATAAAATATCTATTTTGGTCATAAAATAATACTATTCATATATATAAATATTATGTCCTTTTTGTGTAGGATATTGGCGTCAACTACTGTCACATACTAAGTACATGTAACTCAAGCAGTAAGCCATTAATTAAAACCCTTTGCATGTACAAGTAGATGGAATATCTATTTGGTCACAAAATAATACTATTCATATATATAAATATTATGTCCTTTTTGTGTAGGATGTTGGCGTCAACTACTGTCACATACTAAGTACATGTAACTTAAGCAGTAAGCCAATAATTAAAACCCTTTGCATGCACAAGTAGATAAAATATTAAAATATCTATTTGGTCATAAAATAATACTATTTCATGAATAAGAGAAGGCCAAATTCTATTGCAATGTTAATTAACTTATTGACTTTCCAAACTTATTGAAAATATCATGTTTTAGTTTTAATAAAACAGTACAAACTAATTTTTTAATCAGACTATTACCTATTTTTATTAACAATCATAACGCTAATGTAATAAAATGTCACATTTAGTAAACTCATAAAGTAGAGAAGGCCAGTACTTATTACAACATGTTTAATTTCTAAAAGTATTGAAATTAAGCTTATATGTAAAATAACTATACTAAAGATTATTTTTATTCATACAATTCCCTAGGTTCTTCAAGAGTATAAGACATGTCATAAACTATTATGTGATTTAAACATATTTTATTCATGAAATTAAAGCATTTACGAGAATATGGATTGGCACAACAAGCTTTAAGCTTATATAAGTGCCGCTCCAATAAATATTACAAGATACAGTCAATAATACAAATCAAAATTAAAGTAGTAATTCCACATAGGCCGACAAAAAGCACAATAATAAATGGTTTATAATCAACAAGATATATAAAATATAGGAGTTCTATAATATTTTAAATTTAGGCGTTTACAACAACTTAAAACGTTGTGAATCTTGTATAAATTTATGGACAGATTCAAGAATATTCTGATTTATTACTTCGCTTAAATATTGATCACCATATAGAATGGTATATACATCAAAACCATTTTTGTAGAAATATGTATCTGATCTTTATAGATTGAAATTAGGGCAGAAAAGGAAATAGTGGAGAGAATCTTCCCATAGATGTCCGCAAGAACAAGTTGAATTGAAATATACCTGTTAAATTTATCGGCGTTTAAGTCACTACAACCCAATCTGAGCCGGGCATGGATAATTTGGCATAATCTGGTTCCGAAATTCTTGTCAAAGAAAACATCATGTTGCTATTATGTCTATCAACTCATAAAGAAGTATGAGAATAGTTGTTCAATGTTTATTTACATATTGCTTTTCAGCATTATTGTGAATATAATGCTTATTTCATAGATAAAAATATCAAAAGATATTTTCATTGAGATTATTACCTAATATCTTACAATATATCATGCAATATATATATATATTAAATTATTGTATATATGTAAGAGACCCCTTCGTTTTTATACCTATATACGTATATAGATGAAATAAAATAAAATTATAGAATTGGAAACATAAACACATTCATATTAGCTAACTAACGCTTTCAGCCACGTTGGCTTCTTCAGGTTAGTTTTGAATGTCAGTTGTCACGTTGATAAGGTGAAAGTTCAATCAAGTGCACAGTCTTCATAGTAAAAGGTGTTGATAAAAACAAAACAGCACACAACGTGTTTACATACACACACACATATATATATATACTAAAGTACTAAAGAACTGCAGGCTATCATTTAATGAATCTTAATCTAAATATCGACATTTTTCAAATAAGGGACAGTATATAAAGCTCATAATTATCTTCAATGAAACTATCAAATGATATTTCCATATAGATTATTCCCTATATTTTAAAGATAATTACACCCGTCTTATAGAATATCATATCAATTAAACTACTAAAGCAGGGCTAGTTCAATAATTTTAATCAGTTTTTTACTACATTGTTAGTGTAATGCTCTGTACAGAAGAAAGATTCAAAATCCGCCATATCAGACCACACCCAAACCAACCCTGACCACTCCATCCTCTGGAACAACATCAGCATCCTTGAAGCCAATCATGCAGATTACAAGATCAGAAAAACTCTCGAAGCAATCAGTATTCAGCGCCTTAATTCCTCTTTGAATAGAGATCAAGGCTACTTCATTCCCCAAGCTTATCATCAACTAATAAACGCCAATCAGCAATAATCCTTTGTTCTCCTACAGGTTTCCATTATATGTCTCAACCAATCATGACCTTGTACATCAACCCTGGTCCTTGTATTAACTACTCACGTCTTATCTAAACAATATGTACATCAAACCTTTTAATTGTAAAAACATCATATCATTTCATGTACAAATTCTCCTATATCAAATGACGTGTATCACTTGCTTGATAATGATGTTAGTATCTACGACGAAACGTTGCATTTCGTGCAATAAGAAGTTGATTATCCATAAGAACTTGTTCTTCATTGTTAATTAATTTACCAGTAGACCTTTTTAACCATGGGATGATAATCAAACAGTCATTAACAAAATATGATAAACAATTGCACCAAAAAAATACTTTTGACATAGATGAATTTATTCTAAAATGGATATTATTTAATTGCGTGTATACTGAGATCAATAAAAAATGTTTTTACTCCTCACGGTTTATTCGTGTAGTCTATTTCAGAGATGGTAATGAAAAAACAAATTCGTGTAAAATATAAAATAAAAACATCCACTACATCAATACTACTTCATGCCATAGAGGCTATAAATAACAATGATGATATAGTTTAAAATAAATAAATAAGAATAAGAAAATAAATCATAAGCCTCAACGCTTATAATCTTACACAATCTGGCACAAAACGACAAACAAATATTAAAAGGTAAATATCCCCAGTAAAACCAACACAATATAACAAATAATTGTATATACAACAACTTCATCTAATAATAAACGAAGTTTTAATGGTAACAATATCAAGTAAGTACAAGTTCTAATACAATATCAAATGAGTCAAACTAATTAACTAACTATATATAGGTACCAGTCCTGAGGGATCACACAGTAGGAACAGTCAGTGGGTCCTGAAAGGAGATAGATAAATATGTAAAAGATGTGTAATGGTGTCCAAAATCAGTGGCACGGCAGATGATCGCAAAGTCAATATTAAGAAGCAAGATAATCTAGACTTCTTGATACGACCTTTTTATAGGTCAGATATCTTCTTGCATGTTCCTCAAAGTTTTATGACAAACTCAACTCACAAGTGTGTTTTAAACGTATTTTATTCAGTAAAAATGGGATCGGTAAACAAACCATATGGCTTATATAAATGCCTTTCCCTCAACATAATACATTAAACATTACACGAGAATGGCATGAAAATTTGGAGATATACAATGGACAAAATGAAGATACTCTGATAGATCTGGTTTCCAGCTGTACATAAGCAAATGAGTGAGATAATGAGTTACTGTAGAATCATCTTATAAATTGCTAAATATTTTAGATGAACTTATAAAGAAATGGACAGATTTTAATAATTTCTGATTTGTATCCTTCTCCACGTTTGCATTTCCAAATAATACACTTTTAGAATCGAATCCCTGTCTAAAAAAGTAACAGTTGGATCTCAAAGCGGAGTAATTTGGACAAAGTAGAAAGAAATGAACTGCATCCTCAATACTGTGACCACATGAGCAGGCGGGCGTGACGTATATATGTCGTTTGTATTTGTACTCACAAGTGTCTATCTCAGGTAGTCAAGAAATAGATAAAACATTCTAGAATAGAAGATTCTAGACATAGCTAGTCAACATAATCAAACAACTTTCAGTGTGACCAACTAAACAACACATCATTTGAAAAAAAAAAACTAAACAACACATCAATGTTGTACAAATTAAACTAGTGAATAATTACATATTCATAACAATAGAACAAATCTAAGATTAGAGATGACAACGATATGGTGATGAAATAAATCGTAGATAATGAAAACCTAGATAATTTAGACATCATCTTCAAATTTATTTGAGTAGAGTACTTGGAAGAAATAAAATGTGAGTAAATAATACTTCCACATTAACCTTATTGTATCCAAAGAGTTTTATTTTGTATCTATTCATTAAGTTTTGTAATTTTTCATCCATTCATTAATATATCTATTAATTCATTAAGTTAATATTTATTTGATGTTTTTAGTGAAATAGTTAACTATTAGTTGTTTTGTTTATTGTTCGTTTAATAATATTTTTGCTTATCAAATTGGACTCGAATTATTTAACTACCATTCATACCCATCCAGTTATTTTGAGTTGTAGATCAAAAGAAAACCAATGCCAAGTACACTCAGATGTGTCTAATTAATAAACTTATTATTTTCAGATTTGAGCGCAATTCACGATGGAAGACAAAGGTAAATGCGTAATACGATAGAATATCATATTCCCATTATAACACCGTTATGTGCGTTTAAAAGCTTTGAAGAAAGTATCAATTTTTTAAACATAAGAGTTGTACCGTTATCACCACTATACATGCACTGAATAATAATAGATAGCGTTGCTCAATATGCAAGAAGGCACTTTGTCAATTCTCAGTGAAAGTTTTAGAACAACGCAATAAACGAGTTTTTAAAGGGATAGTCCTATGGGGGTATTTTTTGTGGAAACGAATATGCCTTTGTGCTTTTCTTTATCAAGTTGTCCAATATACAAAATTTTAACTGAAATGTTCCCTTGAATTTCATTCCCACAATAAATATTGATAGGACTGTCCCTTTTAATGTTTTAATGCTTGAACTGGTCAAAACTATGAAAGAAACAAACCTTAAACTTTGGTTATTTCAACATCGAAAATAACAAAGCAAATCCAAGGTTTCGTTTCATTTCTTATATTTATTTCAAAATAATGCCAGTTTCAACTTCTAACAGATTTTATCATGTTAATATGATACTTATATACCACTATGCTAGACGTATGTTTATATATTTCGTTACTCCCTTTTTAGATTCTTCAATGTATATACGTTTCGTTACTTTCTTCTTTGCCAGCACGTGTGTGGCGTGAATTTGACTTACAATGCGGAGTCAAAACAGAGGTGGAGCAGCAAGATGGTTTGGAAAATATTTTAATTATTAAGATGAAATAACAATAAAACTCGATCTAAACATAATTGTTAATACAAATCCGTTTCGCTTTGAGATTTGACCGTAAAATATGTAAATGTCACAGAGCATCGTGAAATATATGCAATGATGCCTGAAACATCCATAAAGGATATGACTTTAAACAATTAAGTTCTGGGCTTGAATAGCACTAAAACTTTTTATTACGTTAGAGTAAACACAATTCAACTTGATAAACTTTTATACATATATTTGATTTTTTGTATTTCGACAAATTTCTAATGTATTAATATTTTTCCTTAGGCGGTGCAAGCGTGACGAACGACAGCGGAAATTATTTCAGTAAGTTAATTTTCAAATATGCATTCAATTATAATATTGTTCTTAGACTCGCTGATGATAATATTGAAACATGTTGGAGTTTGAATTAGCTTCGTGTCTTTTTTTTATCTTTTGATTATATATATAAGTTTATGTATAATCCGTTTATACACATGTGTATATAAAATCCGAAAGATTTTAAACATCGTTTTTTATTTATCATGTCCAAACTAGTAATATATGATATTTTTATTTTCAATCAGGCGGGGAGAACACAGGCGCATTATTAGTAGCTGGGAAAGCTCTGGATAATGACGGTCCCTTGTTCTTAAACGACGTGTCGGCAATGAAAGAGCGATTACTGCTTCTCGGCATAAGGTACTCGACATATCTCTGCTAAGTAATTATAGTAAATTATATACATCTATACTTAATAGCAGATTTACATACACTGATGACAAAGCTGGAGAATATCAAGCTGGTTTCAGAAGGCCACAGTACAGTTGATCATATTTTCATTTTGCGATCTCATATCCAACGATATTTATGTAAGAAAAAGGGAGGAAAGTTTGCTTTATTTGTTGATTTTGAGGAGACTTTTGATTTCATAAACAGGGATAAATTATGGGCACTTCTCAAATTCAAAGCCTATCACTAACATCTATCTATAATTGTGTTAAGGGACGGGTACGTGATATTTCTCTCTCTCTCTGTTGTTTGTCTGACCACAGTGTGTACGACAAGGGTGTGTTTTAAACCCTATATTATTATCTTATTTTATAAATGAATTAGCTTTAGAAATTGAATCAAAATGTTCTCCTGGCGTACAGCTCCACCCCGATGTTGTACAAATTATTTTGCTACTTTCTGTACATTTGCTGACACTGCATGTATTTGGACTAAACAACGTATACATATATTAGAAAGCTTTACTAAAAGTAATCAACGACCCTTCAACTTGGACAAAACCAAGATTGTTGTGTAAAAATGGTATTATGATGGAATTATTTTAAACACTGCTTCGGCTTACAAATATTTGGGTGGTTTTTTTTCTCGGTCTCTATCGAGGTCTACCCATGCCAGTAACGCGGCCTTACAAAAAATTGCATATATGTAATATACAGAGACTATTTCATTGTTTTTGCCGAATATCATTTCTATCTCATCGAGTGGAGTGAGAAAGTGATATTGATATTCGACAAAAACAATGAATAAGTCTATTTATTATATAAGTTTAAGATCATAAAACAGAGTTGTCGGGCATCGGTAGGCAAAACTTATTTTTTTAAATATTTAATACTATGATTAACTGAGAGCTGAGACGGTTGATAAATTGAAAGAAGTGGAAGTTGTAGATATGTTTTGTTTTAAACGATTTTTAACTGTGGAACGGTCCACTTCAAACCATGTTGTTAGTAGAGAATGTGGACGTTATGCAATGTACGTTAGTGCTAACATAAAAGCTGTTAAATACTGGTGTAAAATATGTAAAATTCCAGGTGTAAAATATGTAAAATGTCAGATTTTTTATTTATAAAGAAATGTTATAATCTGTAATTTCTAGATTCTGTAAATGGTAAAACAAACTTGGCATCATAACTTAAGAATATTCTCTACACTTTTGGATTTGGCTATACTTTGGAACACCAGCATAATTTGAATAATGTTGATAAATTCTTGTAAGAATTTGTGTTTAGACTTGTACACATCAATCGTATATTCTTGTATGAAAAGTATATTTGGTGTTTTATATTATATATCAAATTTAGCACCTTATTGAAACAAGTCGCCATACTAATCAACCCAGATAAAAAAAGATTATGTATTGCATGCAAAGATAACTTTATAGAAAATGAAATGCACTTTCTGATTGTTTGTAAATGTTACCAACATTTAAGGCGTTTGTCCTTGCCGCATTCAGACCCAACTGTCCATTAATTCAATATGCTCAATAGAGATGTAATTTAAAAATCAGGATGTTTTCGAGAAATTCACAATGTTTATATACACAATGCAATGACTCAAAGAGTTTTTTTATTATGTAAATTAACTTATTGATTATCTTGTGATTATATTTTCTTAATCGCTCTGTGAATCTGAAATGTAGACTGGGACTATTGCCTACACTGCAAAGAAATAAAATTTAATTGATTGATTTAAACGTAATTGAGGAAACTAGAATAGGACAGTTAAACGGGTTGATGGTGGTAATAAAACTCCATGTAAATGTTACCTCGCCTGTTGCTCATGTATAAGTTTGTTATTAGATTTTCATAAAAACAAGTATTTATCATTGATTTTTCAATTTAGTTGAACGGTGGAGATTCGGATTTACAACCACAGTCATAAAAGACACTGAGTTATTCTTAAAGTTTGTAAATCAAGCAAGGAAGTAATATCATATAGATATTTTTGCATATAAATCTTTGAAAACTTGGTTATAAAATAATTACAATATTTATTTTCTATTGAAGTAAAGTTAACATATGAATATCAAGGACAGATAACATATGCAAACACCTTAATGTGCATTTGTGCAAATATTTAAATAGTTTAAGTTTAATTGCTTCTATGACATGTTCCTTTAATTTTATGCTTCAGACCAGAGAACATATTCGAGGTGACCCCAGGTGACAGGGTCAGACAAAGACGGAATATCGATAGAGCTATAGAAGATTTGAAGGACACGAACATCAAGCATTTCATCTTCTTCTTCGCTGGCCACTGCAACAACAACCACAAGTTCCTCCTGACTGGTTTCAATACAGTTTACGAGTTATCAGACCTGGAGATCAAGAACTGTTTGCGTAAGTTGCCAGTCAGGAAGATGCTGATCATACTTGACTGCTGCTTCAGTGGGGGGACTGACATGGGGGTGAGAGGAGGGGAGGGGTGTGAAGGGGATGGTTTAATGGTTGATGGAGAAGGGGAAGATGAGGAAGAGGGGGCATGTGGTGGAACAATGTTAAATGGTCCAGTACTTTGGGATCTGTGGGACTTTCCTTCTGATGCAACTAGTGGTTGTCAAGGAAATGATGATGACGGTAATGGCGGTGATGGCGGTGATGACGGTAATGGCGGTGATGACGGTAATGGCGGTAGCGATGATAGTCGACATGAAACCAATGTAGTATGTGAGACAGATCGTCACGGTGAAAGTGGTAATGGTGGCGGTCGCAATGGCGGAAGTGAAAATGGTGAAAGTATCAATGTCGGTAGCGGCAGTCGCAATGACGGAAGTGGAAATGCTGAAAGTATCAATGTCGGTAGCGGCAGTCGTAATGTCGGAAGTGGAAATGGTGAAAGTATCAATGTCCGTCGCGGCAGTCGCAATGGCGGAAGTGGAAATGGTGAAAGCATCAATGTCGGTAGCGGCAGTCGCAATGGCGGAAGTGGAAATGGTGAAAGTATCAATATCGGTAGCGGCAGTCGCAATGGCGGTGGCGGTACTAGGGGTAATGGCAACGGAAATGTCACTGAAAGCCATGGCAATGATGGTGGTGCAAGCCATGATAATAGTGAGCGTCAAGTTGTGCAGTGGTGTTCGTCCCAATCTGGAGAAGAGTCGTATAACTACAGAAACAGACAAAGTCACAATGGTGTGTTCACAAATGGAATACTAGGAATAATTGATGAATTGGATCCTGGTACTGATGTATCAGTTCTTGAAATGCATAATCGAGTGAAAGCTGTCATCAGAATGCGACAAGAGCCAGTGTTACAACCTCATCAGGCCTGTGATAGTTCCACTGACTTCTCGAGAAGGTTTCCACGTTTTCACAAGATGTAGAAAAAATGAGTGACCTTTCTCTGATGAATTGATTTACGAAACAAAATAGCACAGCCACAACCGTAGCATGATTTCTACCAGTTTGGTACAGCCAAAACCCAGTCGTTACCGGACCAATCACATCGTCTCCCTTATAAGACCGCTAGCTGTTATCATGTTCAAAGCATGGTTCACAGGAGTTACTTGTCCCTACATTGTAGCTACTGCTTCCAAAGGCTTTTGCCGGGCGGCCTGTGATTGGCTAGCTGAGCTTACGTCGGAACATGCGACCTTCAGGGCTGCGGTTGGACCAAGTGAAGGTGTAACTTACCGAAAAAACAAGCTCAATTCTCGATAGAATAATTATATTTTGAACTTTTATTCATCGGACCTTGGCTGATTTTAATCATACTGGAGCATGTTGTTTCTATAATGATAAAAGCACACAGTAATGGTTACCTTATAATGCAGTACTCAGATCAGAGAGGTGGTAAGGCAGGAGTGTTACATGGATCTGAATTACTTCCAATTATTTTGTAATGTCATTTTGGCAGAACGGGTTTAACATGATCTTCAATCGTCAAAGATAGTTTAAAACTTTACGATTGACCATTAATTACCCTATTTGATAGCTGTTTTGTGGACTTTATTTACACTTTATCATGAGAAAGCTACCGTTTCCACTGAGCTGTATATCTACCCTTGACCGTCCGAATGCATTTATGATCTGATTCGTTTTAATTCACTGATTCAAGAAAATTCAATGGTTTCGTATGCTTCATAATCATTTTGTTTTAAAACTTGGTGTCGCAAATGGCAGCACCACAATTTGAAAAAAAAATGTTTTAACTTGCGAGAGGGATTGTCCTTTTCAATCCCTTTAATTGAATTGATACTTCAAGATTGCTTTCTTGATTTACATAAAGGTCAAATGATGCGTTATTGTGTTATTTCAATCGATGTGTCCTTCTTAGTATATTTTATTTATGTATATTTAATTGTTAAGATGAAGGATTTTTTAAATCATAATTTGCTATTCCATTTCGAGCCTTCAAGCAATGAGAAAGTATCTACGAATATACTTAATTTGATTTAAAACCTTGTACTTTCGGTGTTCAATAAAACATGCATATATTTTCTAATGAATGGTGTTGTTTTCATATTCTACTGAACCGATATGCAGTTATGTCCGATTTTAACACTTTGAATTTAACATTTCTATTTAATGTCACAAGATGTATCGTTTGTCGAAACAGAAAACATGAAACCATGAATTATCTTTTTATTATGTAAAAGTCATCATGTAAGATCACAATACATTTATAAGTAGTACTGATATACAAAGATGCAAAGATTTACAAACTGGATTTCAATATCTTGTTCTACGCGTTTCTCAATTAAAAGTTGAGACAATACAGTAAACGATAAAAAAAACTGAAACTATTTGAAAACGTTAAAGTTCAATTGAGCATATAATGTTATATCACATTATGCATACATGGTATGTGGAAAGTCAAACAAAATTGGAATCAAATAACTTATAAGAAAATGCCATATTATTATGGTGATAAATAATATGAACTGAGATTCCAACCAATCAAAGGTACCTGGAAGGGATTTGATTTCAAACAGCCAATCAGAATTGGCAACAACATGCAGCCAACCAATTGTGAGATGCCATATTGATATTGGAAGTCAAATGGGAAGATACTGTTCAAGCATGAACAAAACTCCTCAGATAGTAGTCTTTGAAATATTATATAAAATCTGTGATCGGCATGTACATGTATATGATACACATTTTGGAAGCTGAATAGAATATACTGTTAAATACAATCTTATAACATTATGTAATAAATGATCTCTACATTTAGAAATATGGTGTTGACGTCTTTATGAGTGGAACGGGGTATATTTTCCCCTAATTTAAAAACATTGCTGTTTAATATCATGGTGAGTAGATGGTAATATATGTTTAACTTGTGTCTAAAAAAATATTCTCAAGGACAACACTTGTGGTAACAAAATGTTAACTACATATGTTCATTGAATAGTTCATTGAGTTTATGTAGCTTCTTTAAATTTAACCATGGTCATCATGTCATTCTCATTCAGGTCTTAACGTCAAGTTGTACAATGAAAGCAAGTATTACAAGTAAAGAAGTGAGCAAAGCTCACATACCCCCGCTCCCAACTTTGTAAAAAAAATTCAAATAGTAAAAATGATTAATATTGGTTAAAGTTGTCTGATAGTTGAGTATACAGTAACCCATTGTGTAAGTCTGCTTTCCACTGAAACCCCAATACCAAATTCATTAATAGGTTTTACAATTTAAGGGTACATCTAGGGATAATGGTTGATCTTTGTTTCAAATCTGAGGTATTTCATGAATATTCTACGAGATGTACTGAAGACAAAATTATTTTTGTCAAGTCACTTTGTAAGTCATGTTTTCCAAAGAAACCGCAGAAAAGAAAATCCATATATCGCTTAACTCTCACAAGGCATATCCAGCAACCATGGATGATTGACATATGTAGCAAATTTGGTGAAGCTGAGATGTATATTTCAGGAAATATATTTGGGACAAAGTAATTTATCATAGAATCACTTTTTAGTCATTTATCCATGGAAACTGCAAACAATAAAAATTAGTTGTTGGTCTAACCCTCAAAAGGCACATCTAGGGATCATGGTTGATAAGTGTATGAAGTTTGGTGAAGCTAGCATGTATAGTTTAGGAGATATGCTCCGGACAAAGGACTTGGTAATAGAGTCACTGTTTTAGTCATGTTTCCATGGAAACCGGAAAAAATAAAAATAAGTTGTTGGTCTAACCCTCAAAAGGCACATCTAGGGATCATGGTTGATAAGTGTATGAAGTTTGGTGAAGCTAGCATGAATAGTTTGGGAGATATGCTCTGGACAAAGGGCTTGGTCCTAGAGTCACTGTTTTAGTCATGTTTCCATGGAAATCGCAGAAAAGAAAATCCATATATCGCTTAACTCTCACAAGGCATATCCAGCAACCATGGATGATTGACATATGTAGCAAATTTGGTGAAGCTGAGATGTATATTTCAGGAAATATATTTGGGACAAAGTAATTTATCATAGAATCACTTTTTAGTCATTTATCCATGGAAACTGCAAACAATAAAAATTAGTTGTTGGTCTAACCCTCAAAAGGCACATCTAGGGATCATGGTTGATAAGTGTATGAAGTTTGGTGAAGCTAGCATGTATAGTTTAGGAGATATGCTCCGGACAAAGGACTTGGTAATAGAGTCACTGTTTTAGTCATGTTTCCATGGAAACTGCAAACAATAAAAATTAGTTGTTGATCTTACCCTCAAAAGGCACATCTAGGGATCATGGTTGATAAGTGTATGAAGTTTGGTGAAGCTAGCATGTATAGTTTAGGAGATATGCTCCGGACAAAGGGCTTGGTCATAGAGTCACTGTTTAAGTCATGTTTCCATGGAAATCGCAAAAAATAAAAATAATTTGTTGGTCTAACCCCCAAAAGGCACATCTAGGGATCATGGTTGATAAGTGTATGAAGTTTGGTGAAGCTAGCATGAATAGTTTGGGAGATATGCTCTGGACAAACTTTTGTGACGGATGGACGGACAGAATGAGCGCTATATACCCCCGCTTACAGTATAGAAATAGATTCACGGTGCACCTGCTATATTCAAGCGTCTTCGGTCCGAAGAGTTGCACAGAGTTCCGATATCATGCCAAATGGCCAGAACTAACTGATCGTTTACATCATAGTAATACGAGGCATTTGACGGAAGAAGAACCATCTTGCTAGTCTTTTCACTTACTGATCATTTACATAGCAATACGAAGCATTTTAATCTGATAGATACTATGATATTGAAAAAAGCTCAGCGGTTCTAAATACGTCGATGTAGCAGGATATGCCAAGATGAACACTACAGAGGGCAACAACCACAACAGCCACCATTTCTGATATTTGCAAACTGGGGAAAGTCATGATAGAATTGGTATCCAGCGTCATTGAGGTCAGGTTTAACATAGGGAGTCTGTTCAGGCTTGAGTCGATCGTCAACCATCTTGTGCACATGGATGTTCAGATGGGGAACAGTTATGAACGTGTCCTGGTCGTCCAACTCCTGCTTCATCATCCTCTTCCTTGTGGACTTACCCTTACAGCTAAGAAGAATATCATGAATGGATTTGGTGAACACGCTTGAAGCATATGACCAAGATTTCTCAGTAGGTAAACTGGAGCCCCATTGGACAACCTTCTCCGGAACTCGAATCCTATTTGTCCTCTCAAAATCTCTTTCCTCTGAAAGAAACCCAGAGTCTCCAGAAACGCCAACACTTCGCCCAGAGTGTTCACCATGGGTTGGTCGCGTGTCTCTCATGTCATCCCAGCCATCAGGACCATCAGATCGTATTCTCTCTGGACGTCCAGGCGTTTCCCTGGTAACGTATTCCCACATACGGGGTATTGGTGGACCAGGAGGCACTGCTGTACCTCTAGTATCAGACATGTCTAATCTTGGGATGACATCAAATGAGTCTGCACCAAACAGGTTCCCATCACTTTCGTCAAAGTCTCTTCTTCGAGATCTTGAATCTCCACCTCTCCCATCTATGTCTCTTGTCCATCTGGACCCTGAATCCCTAAAATCAAAGCCATCTACAGTGTCCCCTTCTGACCGTCTTACTGACTCCACCATCTCTGGTGGCTGCATAGTAAGATACTCCCAGAGACGAGGTATCGGAGGTTCCCCTGCAGGAATACCTCCAGATCTTGACGAAGAACTTCTTAAGGCTCCATCCACAGAGTCAGATCCATGCATCACTCCGTCCCTCACCATGAAGTCTGCTGACCCACTAAAGCACATGTCGAAGATGATTAGCATAAAGTTTGCCGGAACTCGCTTAAGATCTCGAGCTAGGTTGTACTCTTTGTAAAACATTCTCTTTCCAAGAAAAAAGCTTGATCGCTCTGTGAAGTGCCCCGAGTAATAGAATATGAAATGGCCGTTCTTGGATGTCCTCAGTTTCTCTGCGACCTGGTCGATGCCAGCGTGAAGTCTCTTCATCGTATCACTTCCTGTTGGGTCAGGTAGTACTGTCACTAGATTCTCCTTCCTGAAAAAAAATCAAACAGATGTTTCAATAGAGACGAAAACAGCAAAACATCTAATAACTATCTGATATGTGTACAGATTTTCCAGTTTTGGACCAGAGCCCATGTATTGGCTTAAACAGCGAATAATCATGGGCGGAGCGAAAGAAAAAGGTTATGTTGCAAGAAATTTTATGTTGGTCCAGTACCAACTGTAATATAGATATATTTTGCGAAATAAGTGAAGTAAGCTCATAAGAATAATTTTCTGGCGAGAATCTTCATTTTGAAATTTTTACATTATTGTAAACACTTTTTGGTATCAACTATTAAGCAAGTTTTAGTTTTTCGAACACGTCCTTACCTTACGCCGACCCTCTTGCTAGTAAGGACTCATGAGAGCATATTTTCTTGTTTTACCAAGTGACAATAGCTGCAATGTCAAATTCAAGTATAACTGAATCGCCAAAAGGGATGTTTGAACACGTCCTACCTTACGCCCACCCTCTTGCTAGTAAGGACTCTGGTCATGAGGGCCACGTCCCCTTCAAACACTTTAGATCTTCCTCCATCCCTGTCTACTCCGGCAACCAACAGAACAGAGGTGTCCTCGTGGCCTGTACAGGCAAATCATTGCATCCTCGATTAACCAGGACTGAATTTTCAAATGAATTGCGTTATTATACCCCTCTAACTTTTCATCATGAAAATCTATATTGAAATTATCCGCCCTTGATTTTGGTAAGTCAATACAATTGCTACGTCGATTGGACATCAAAACCTCTCTTAAGACCTATAACAGGAATTGGTCTCATTGGGAACATATGGCTTGCAATTCCAGCTTTTTGCGCACAATTTCTTGTTCTACCAAGTGACAATGTCAAATTCAAGTATAAATGAATCGCCAAAATGGATGTTTGAAATACAGAGATACAAAGACACTTTTTTTAAAATCTCATGTTAAAAGCTTTCTTTAGATTACTTTTGCTTCACAACAAAGCCGAAGGCTCGTAATTTCAGTTCACATGTTAAAGATATGATATAGTCCCATAGGTATTATAAGGTAGAGGATCTATACATTCGACACTGGATAACCGAGGATGACATCAAGTATACTAAATATATATTTTGTTTTATCTAAAGACTGCAAAACAAGTGTCATTTCTTCTTTCATTTGTCACGGGAAATATAAGAACATTTCCCTGGTTAAATGATAATTCTAACATTCTCTCCCCACAGAGGCAGATCAAGTCAAGAACTGTTGATACAGCCTCTGTTCTATTACGCCGACTTTGTGGGATAGAATGGGAGACGCCTGATTGGAGGCAATCAAAGTTAGTTGTGCAATCAGCGACGCTGATCTTAAATCATCATTTTGGCTACTAAATGATGGCAAAATCATTGTGATATCAACCCCCCTTTCCATGCGAGAAGCGTTGTCATTTGCTTCAGAAATTCAAATGGATGTTGGTGCAAATTGTGTCCGCTAGGGGAAACTGCCGGAACCCACGGATTTTGGCGTAA
The DNA here is from genome assembly GCA_916613615.1 of Steromphala cineraria. Lineage (NCBI taxonomy): Eukaryota > Metazoa > Mollusca > Gastropoda > Trochida > Trochidae > Steromphala > Steromphala cineraria. The sequence goes on along the minus strand of OU744725.1, from coordinate 55,565,507 downwards.
TAAAACAGAGCTGTATCAACATTTCTTGACTTGATCTGCCTCTGTGGGGAGAGAATGCAATTCTAAGTGCATAAAGGTTTATTTTTTCATTCCTAAAGGTTACAGTGGTAGAAAATGCTCTATGTAATGATAGATATAGTGGTTTTAGTGATACAAAAATAAGACAAAGCCGTAAACAATAGTATATAACAATTAGAAAATACTTTATCTAACATACTACTAAGATGTTTTTTGCTTACTCACCAAAGTGTCGTATAAAGGTGCCTGAAAGAAGAAGTGAAAGTATAATTAACTCGCGACATATTTTAACATGAAAATTACATAAGAACATCAATGATAATTTATTACCTATAAGGTTGAAAATAAGTAGTGACATATATGAGCACTAGTGCAAATATCACTTTTGCCTAGCAACTATTGTTGTAGCGCGAGTTCCCGTATTATTTCGCCTGTGACGTCATAACACAATTGTTCGTGACGTCACTGTAGTTAGCCGTCGCAAGGGAAGCGGCTCGTTTCTTGCATAATTGATAGTAAAAGATGGTAAAATGGAATAGAATCGGTAATACAAAAATTCACACTCGTTTCGTAAAAGTCATATGACACACTTCCTCGGGTAATAATCTCTATACATCAAAAGATCCTCAAAAGAGAAGTAAATGACTTGTAAGATGAAGCTCACAACAGAGGGTCAGAAACGTCCCCCTCATTAATTTGAAAACAAATTGAAGGAAGAATTCGCAAATTAATTATGAAGCTTGAAGAAGTGTTAGCAATATAAAGTGTTGTTTGAATCTATTAAAGATCATCCTGTAAATCAGGCGACTTCATTTCTCTCGCTTCACTTCGAAATAGTCCCCTGTAGCCTTATGATTAAAGACATGCAAGGAACAGACAGTGTTCTATGTGATTTCTACAATTTATGACTACAACACATGCATGTTATTTGAGGATGAGATTTTGGACTGGTCAAGCTTGTTCGCGGTAGTTATCAGTCTGAAACACTATCTTATAAATATACTTACTGGAGCGGAGGTTTTCAGTAGCCATCCTCTCGTAGTACGTGCTTGGTAATTGTATCGTCACCCACTGCAGGAACAAACAAGGATTTATAGTACGTGCTTGGTTGTATTGTCTCGTCACCCCCTGTAGGCAAAAACATGGTCTTATAGTACGTGCTTGGTTACATTGTCTCGTCACCCCCTGTAGGCAAAAACATGGTTTTATAGTACGTGCTTGGTTACATTGTCTCGTCACCCCCTGTAGGCAAAAACATGGTTTAATATAGTACGTGCTTGGTAATTGTTTTTGACAAAACAAGGACGGTCATCTTTGTGTACATCATACAGGTTTAGGCTTTTAATATGTACAGTTTAAGATATAGTAAATAACGGTTTAAATTGCTCCCTGTTTCACTTATAAATGTGAAATTCAAGACATAAAACTCTGCTCTATTCTTTTGTGATTCCGTTTAATTTTCTTATGATTTAAACCGCGAAAATATTGTTCATGTACTTTCTTATACGCAAATAAAACAACTTTCATTTAGTTTATTTTCAGAAAAGTTTCCTCGTGACGAAGTGGATACAAGACAAATCCGAATGTCATCTTTAACTTCTACAACTTTACCGCTCGTATTTTGATAAAACAACAAGAATTACAAGAAGAATGCAAGTTGCAAAATCCGTCAACCTCTTTCTCTATATTAGGTCATTACTCTCATGGTATAAAGTGTTTACATTTAGACCTACAGTCAATCGATTAACATCGGACCTACTAACTATACCTACCTAGTCCACCCACGACAACTGAACGCTTACACACCTGTATATACATACGAATTCGCCCACCTGTACGTATTTATATAGCTGACGGATATACAGTACAATGGTTATGAATCACTATCGACATGTTGCAATGACCATTACATCATTACACAGAGTCGTACTTTATATTCAAATTTTCATTAAAATTGTCATACAATATAATCCAAATCTCAACAAAAAATCAACATGATGTTGTAGATATTTGGACGTGATCATTATAGACCCCATTATAGTTCCCCGCTACAATATACTAAACAAAATGAAAAACATACATACCAACTGAAATCAAATCGACATACATTCGTCCTGTTACTTATAAAGAGTAGTACTATATCCGCCGCTCGACTACAAAACCAACAACAAATATGTCGTTGGCATGTTTGGCCTTTATCATTTTAGCCATGATATAACGTACATACCTCTATATCAGAATGGTCATTATGTTGTCACATATACATTCAAGCATTCATGGATTTCAAATATTGACAATGGTAGTGAACGGTGTTTTGACGGTAACTCTATTGATACGCATGATTGCGCTTGTAGTGGTAGGAAGGTTCGAAGTATATTGTACATGTTGAATCAAAACCCGTTTTATCGTTTGAATAAGTTGTTAAGCCTTTCCATACCGAAATACAGTTTTGACATGAATACTCATGCCTTTTAAACGGTTAGGGTTTGTGTCTTATTTCGAAGAAAATGTAATTCTCCATTCAACACCTGCGAAACCATCAATACATTTTCCTCTCATACACTTCTCGTTGTTATCTTTCCAATTATTTATACTCAAAATTATAAAAAAAATCGGACACTATTTTGGACAGGAACGCGTTTTTTAAATTAATTGAACATGCAGTAATATATTTCAAAATGAAAAAATAATTAACATTTAAGATAACTGAACATGTGAAAACAATGTTTGTAAGATGCCTCATTATTTATTGTATTCATTTTTTTATGTATATATAAATATTCATTGTAAGAATTTGAAACTTAAATGAGTTTACCACGATAATGGGGTTACTACGATAATGGGACCGCTAACCATATAGCGAATTATTTATCAAAATGTTTTCATGAAATATCAACGAATTTGTCAACGATCAACTATAAAGACATGGTCATTGTCATGGTGATTTTTGTCTTTATATCTCTTAAATTAAATAAAAAGGGGTTATATGTAATGGCTCATGTGCAGCTTAGGGATTTACTCTGGTTTATTAAGATAAACGCATTAGAAATGTTTGGGGTAGGCCTATATGTGGCTACATCAACTCAAGGGGTGTTTTTCAGTTGTATATATATTGATAAAAATAACATTGGAGATGCAGGGTTTAAATTTAAATGTTACATATCATTTTTAATTATTTACTGCCCTTACACAAAGGTTGACTGCCAAAAAGTGCAGTATATGTCAAACAAATTTTACTAGAATAGCCTACTATTTGTTAAGTCCAGAAACCTAGATGTTATTAATTCTATTTGTTTCAGGTGTAAGATATCACTGAAGAGTGAAGAGTGACACGTTTTATTGACTAAAGGGTAACTTGTTTAATACAAAAAAGCAGGCCTAATGTTAAACAGCGAAATAATGCAAAACAAAAAGTAGGTCCGTGACATGCCTTTTTTAATCGAGAACCTGATATAATACAATGTCAGCTTTCACCATGTCAATTTACAGCATTATTTTGAACATTTGTAACAAAACATCTCAGCAAAAACCTCATAATTTCTGTTTTATTTTCAGTCGATTATCTAAGGAACGACCGTAATTTTATCAAATTATGTACATAAATGTGAACAAATTTATAATGGCGAACTATGGGACAGGTGTCTTAATTTTGTAGGCCTACATAAATCGGTAAATCTGGTGACGTTACATAAGTAGCCTAATAATCGAATGATAAAATTTAAATTATGTACTTCAAGCTGAGATGATTTCAATTTAAACTTCTAAGTTTGATTATAATACAACAAGAACCTTTTTCATAAAAATCATTTTTTATGGAAAAAGTCACTGTCCGAATAGGCCTGTAACTGGCACGGGTCTGTACATTTTATGTAGAATATATTAAATCCTATACGATTGCAAGTTTTTCTGTGAAGAAATCTTTGAAAAGTCTTCTAGTCTTAATCGTATTCTAGTCTCCACGGTAGAATAAAAATCCAAAGAAGTCAAAATATTGATCGGAAATAATTCGGTTAATTGACCGCACCTAAGGTTTCTTTCTCTTCATTGTCATGTTCAAATAACAATTTCAGGTCAAACAATCACCGTGACAAACACATATTACTTCATTTCAATATCTAAAGCCTATACTTCGTTTTAAGTTTTAAAAAATATTCATTGCTGGGACGGAAAGAGATGCGAGATAGTCTCTGCAAGCTACGATCGGCATGTCGCTATGGGAAAGCTTGACCTAGGTCACGTGACCTATTATCGGTTGCTAAGGCGTCGCGCGAGATCTCGCTGCTGTCGGAAAATGGCTTATACTGATTGAAGTTAAGAGTTACGGGTGATACGGGTGTCGACAGAAATTGCCGGTTATGCTCTAATTGGTACATATATAGTAATTGTAAATATAAGTTCAAAAATTGCTGATACCATTTTAGATCACCCGGCGTCCATAAATGACGACAAAGTATTATCACACGCTCGAAAGATTATTTCAGATCCATCACATGTCCTGCACTCAGAATATTCCCTTTTGCCATCCGGTAAACGGTTTAATATGCCTTTCCACAGATCTAACAGAACTAAGAAGTCATTCGTACCTTCAAGTATTTCACTTCTCAACAAAATTTCAGATTAACATTGACTGTGCTCCTTATTATATTCCCGAAGGCCTCAAATTACGTGTATTTATGTGAATGTGTGTGTGTGTGTATTTTATGTAAATAGACTTTTTATTAATATTTAACTTATTATATAAATGTCCATATGTATTTCATGCCATGAGCTCTATTTGATTCAAGAAGAATTCCCTTTTGGGTAATAAAGTGTTATCTTATCTTATCTTATCTTATCTTATCTTATCTTATCTTATATAGTACAATTGTGTTCATATCTCGCTTACTAGTTTATGTGTGTGGGTCGAGGGGCTTGGCTTGATGTAAACATTTCATATTCAATAACAGAACACAGGTGAATTAATGTAAAAGTTGTACGTTTCAAACAAATGTAATGTCATTCTTTTTCCCTATATTCATAAGATACATTAGCGTTTATTGAGTATTTTCTATATCGCTGCGTAAAGAAAGTTATTAAAGAACTGACAAACTAAACAAGCAGGTTTCATAGATTATTTCAAATTACTAGAGAATTTGGAATTTAAAGTTACTCTAAAGTATAATAAAAATCCTTTATTGAAAGCTCAGAGAATATAATGTATGAGCAGCCTGAACAAGTCTCAAATAGTATGTATAAAATACAAAATGACATTAAAGGGGAAGTAGCATGATTAGAAGAGGGATATAAGGTGATGTCAGGAAAATAAAAATTAATGGTTCCAATTGAAAGACACTTTATTTAAACCAAATGAAGCAGTAATTAATTAAAAACATGATGTAACGTTCAGCCATGCGATTCATTTTTCTTACATAAAATGAATTAATGTTGTTCAAACAAAATTCTACCATGACATTTCAAAATCCTCGAATTTCATTGGTTTACTTCTATGGTCGAACCTATGTTCGAACACGATTTTTATGACGGGCGATTCACTGCGGTTTGATAGACATTGCCATAGAAACGAACTTCATGACACGAGTCGACATGCATACAGTCACCGTACGCTTCGGGGGTTGCTTCGTCTGAATACTAACTAAAAGTCTTTTAACATTTTACTACCCGTACTTTTACATAAGAAGAGTTTGGTTCGAAATGATGTCATGCATGTTTATGTCCAGGAAATAGCGTAATTTTAAGCGAAAGGCTGAATTTAGATTAAGGGGCTAAGGTGGCGCTGCTCGTTGGCGACACACGTCTAAGTGAGCTCTGAACGAAATTCTTTTTAATTTGTGTTTTTGTATTTCCAACTTTCTTCAAATGTGTGAAAATGTGTCAGCGATGATGAAAGGAACATCGACAATCATATTCCTGCTGTTTTTTCGTGGAAATGTTACTGTTCCAATGCCTAACGGTAAACAGCTGTCTACCCGGAAACCGTTACAGTGACCACCAAGATGGCCGATTCGCTCGCTATGAACGTCATGATCTCCCTGCTCTCAGGAACTTTGCTGCCATTGATGCCATTGATGCCATTAACTTGGACTTACCGCCGGAATGTGTTAAATCGGAATCTAATCATTCTGAGGATACAAAGGAAGTCCGGAAACGAGGTATGAGAGGAGGTGTCAGGAGACGTATTCGAAGTCGACCCAACAAACCACCGCTTCCAACAATCTTTCTTGCTGATGTTCGTTCCCTAAGAAACAAAATGAATGAACTTGACTCATGTGTAAAGTATATGTTTGAATATAAGGGAAGTTGTCTATTTTGTTTCACGGAGACCTGGTTGAATTCTTCAACTGATAATAACTGCCTACTGCCTGGTTTCGGACTGCCGCTTCGGTTGGATCGGGACGCTAATAGTACTGGAAAATCTGTCGGCGGAGGTGTCTGTATATATTGTGAAATATGGAATTATGTTATGCTATAAATGGTCTAAGGGAGATAATCCCATTCTGATTGTATTCTTTAGCGGTATGGTATCGAGAGGCCTCAAAGGGAGGTTACTCTCGCTTGACGGTGAGGACCAAGATGGCGTCTGACCATGCGGTCAGTGAATGTACCAAACGATCATGAATAAAACGATTCTGCACACGTGGTGGAGATCCTAAACGATCCAAACATGAGTCAGATTAAACTCGAACACCTCCAAGGGTTACCACACGAAGATGGCTCTACCTGGTTACGTACATTTGAAACTTTGGGAGCAGTTAAAGGCCGCATGGTCGGACGCCAAAACCCCGCTCGCTGGATATTTGAAAGAAGGGAAGAGAGAATTGATAAATTCTATGCACAACCATTGTAGTTTGTTGAGAGAATGATGTCCACAATCCTAGCCTCGTTGTCAAAATATGTTGACGACACTCATAACCAGTGGGACAGATTTATTCCTTTTATTCAGTACTCCTACAATATCACCCCATGTCTAGAGAGTACTGAGTACTCGCCATTCTTCCTGGTCTACGGCCGCTATCCGAGGAGTTTTCTAGAACTTGAAATTAGTGAAAATCTTGACATTCCCAAAACAGCTCAATCTTACATTACTGAACTGGTGGAGGGAGTAGAAACTGCACGTAAAGTGGCCATACAGAATGTTCAAGACCATAAGGAAGCCATGACAGTAAAGTCAGCCGACAAAGAACATTCCCCAAACTTCAAAGTTGGTGATACGGTTTTCATCTACCGCCCTATACTAGTTTCCGGACTAACACGAAAATTGCTTCGTCCATGGGCGGGTCCTTACTATATTGTAGAGAAGTTGTCTAAAATACATGTGAAGGTCAGGAAGAAATCCGATGGACTGCTTGTGCGCAACCGGATTCACATCAACCGTCTGAAACATGGGTTGTTGCGCATAGATCGCCCTGAGGACCCGACACCCCCTGTCAACATAGACAGTGTGGAACCAGCCATCCTAGGCACAGAAGAGTTCGTGGAGTCGACCAACCAGACTGACTCTCCAGACTCCAATAAGGACAGTACTTCTCAATATGAAATTGAGAAAATAATCAGGAAAAAATATCAAAACTCTACATGGCACTACCGTGTTAAGTGGTTAGGGTATAGTAATAAGGACAATTCTTGGGTGCCATTCAACAAACTAAGTAAGGTAAAAAAATATATTGAACTTTTTTTTAGATATGTCGTATTATGACCCGGTGTAAAGTCTGAAAATATAGCCCCCCTTCAGAGTAATCCCAGGCAGATTCTGAAAGCTACAAGAAACAACCCAGCTTCCAGAATCTACCCGGGTATACTTTGAAGGGGGGTGTAATATTATAATACATTTTTTTGTACAGATAGTTTTGGAAGTTCCCCAAAATAAATATGTATATATGAAATAGATATTCATGATATTGGTTTAAGAGCATATGCCTTTTGCAGAAATAAAAGTTTTCAATCTTATTCAACATCCTTATGACACTTTTTAGAGATATAAATGCATTTTTTGGCATTTAATAAAGGGTCTGTAAAGTCTGTTTAGTATAGACTAACATTTAGTCCACAGGAACCCGATATCGTAAATAAAATGTAGGTAAAACGTGGGTACGAAAGATCCGTCCCCTATATGTATATAGAGTAGAGAAAGATCCGTCCCCTATATGTACATAGAGTAGTATTTACTCTATATACATATAGGGGACGGATCTTTCTTACCCACGTTTTACCTACATTTTATTTACGTATTTACTCTATATACATATAGGGGACGGATCTTTCTTACCCACGTTTTACCTACATTTTATTTACGATATCGGGTTCCTGTGATTTAGTCCCTGAAAAAAAAGAGTTCTCTACTACCGGTAATCTTATTATTTTGATTTGTTATTTAAAAAGAAATAAAACAGAGCCCTGAACTATACATAGCTAAAGCTGAGGCATCTAGACTTGCCAATATTTTCTAGACCTAAGAAGGCTCCTTTAATGTTTTTTGCTTTAGGGTCTAAAGTTTAGTATAGCATGTTCACTGAAACCCCTCTGGTGTCCCGTCTGTGAGCAGTACCCCTTGTGCTATTTTTAATTACAGCTAAAGGACAGTACCGGTAGCTTGATGGCTTCCAGATGTTGGTTTGGGGAGGTTAGAGTTGAGTGGGGGACACCGAGGCATCGGGCAGTGTTGATGGTGGGAGAGATAACATGGGGATTGTATTACTTCTGAAAACCCTTGTGTTACAAAGTATGTAGGCATTAGTGAACGCCACCAAAGGAACTCGTTCCAGTACTGTGTCAATTAACACCGGGGCTCCTCAAGGATGTGTATTGTCTCCTATACTTTTCACTTTGTATACTAATGATTGTGTAAGTTCGCAACCAAACTGTTCTAGGTTCAAGTTCGCTGATAACAAAGCTATTAGTAGTTTACTTTTTGACAGTGAAATTTCATACACAGAAGAAATTAATGATTTCCGGAAGTGGTGTCGTGTAAACGTTTTAGAACTTTATGTATCAAAAACAAAGGAACTCATGATAGATTTTCGAGGAAATATGATTTCATAAACTTTATTCAAGTATATAGGCCCCTGTGCCCAAATACAGGTACATGTAAACACATATTTCATATACAAATATAATAAGTAATAATACGCAGAACTTACGAGAAGTAGATAACATGAAAATAATAATTAATCACAAGAAATTTCATTTAACCATTTACATCGTTTTTCATAGGCATAATACACATATATAGTGGCTTAATTTTTTCAACATGTAGTTATCGTTGGTAGTTAGAATTTGTTTAAATGCATACAAATTTACATTTCTAATATTTGGTAGATATATTTTTCTTAAGTCATTATAATATGGACACACAGAAATGAAATGAAATTCGTCTTCTATTCCTTCCTTACAAATTGGACAAATTCTAGACAACCTATCAATTTTCTGCCATCTACCCTCATTAACCTTTAAACGTAACAGTCCCGATCGTAATTTAACAATGCTTTTACGAAATTTAAAATCCACTATTTCAAATAAATATTTCTCCGGTGTAAGTAGACTTTTAAACTCTGTAAGACACAATGAAGCACAAACACAAATCTGGGCATCTAGGAGCTTTTATTACCAAGTACAAATTAAAACAATTAAAATATTGCGTAAGCAAGAATGTTATGCAATAACATTATATTAGAATGAAGGTCTCCAAAAGGAGAATGCAAATTAGGTAAAATTATGAAGATAAGCTCCCTTTCCTACAACTAAGTAAATAAACTAACACAACAATAGAAGAAAAAGAAAGAAAAGAAAAGGAATAATATATCAATATGCAAATACATTTAAAAGGGGGAGGGTGGGAGGAATTTAAAACAAGAGGGCCATTAAGGCAGAGAAAAAGCATGTGCTGTTGCTTGCTGGCCGAGACTGCAACTGATATCACTGCCCGGCACTTGGAAGATATAATTTAGAATTTGGCGCGGAATGAGGGGTCAAGGGTCAGTTCTACGGGTTAAGGCGACAGTGGAACTAAGGCATGAAATACATATGGTAAAGGCCTAATTAAAGGAATGTTTATGGGACATAAGGGTCATAGCCTGGAATCACTAGAGGGGAAAGGCGCCAGTCTATTTGGAAACATAAATGCGATAACAAGAGCACAGAGGGCGTCTATCTAGTTTAAAACATAATTAACAAATCAATTACTTACTTAAACTCTGTAAGACACAATGAAGCACAAACACAAATCTGGGCATCTAGGAGCTTTTATTACCAAGTACAAATTAAAACAATTAAAATATTGCGTAAGCAAGAATGTTATGCAATAACATTATATTAGAATGAAGGTCTCCAAAAGGAGAATGCAAATTAGGTAAAATTATGAAGATAAGCTCCAAAATACCCAGAGTCAGTAGATAAAGTAGGTTTTGTAGATTTGAGTAAAAAATATAGTGGTAGTAATGTAGTTACAGAGTCCCCACGAGAGGGAGAGAGTTAACAAAGGCCTGCATGGCTGAGAGTCTAGAAGTGAGAGGGACCTCAAGGTATTCCCTGTAAGCGTCACTACGCCAGTCTCCAAGCATTTTAATCCACTCCGTAGGGAGACCGGCTTGCAGAGCCCAGGACGCTCCCCCCCTACGGAAGGAGTGGGATGTGTATTGTTCCCTAGGGTACCCTAAATCACCGAGGATCGTTTTCAAGCGCTGGATAAAGTCCGAGTACACGAGGGGCGTGAGGCCACCAGGTCCTTTGCTCATAAACACTGGTGAACCTTCGGGGGCCTCACACGTAAGGCGCAACAAGTTGACCAGCGCTGATACTGCACACAGGGGGTGATTTGGGATAAGGGGGAGGGGAACGGCGAGTATACGTTCCCCGAACTGGATGGTTTTAGTGAGGCGCATTTTCATGAGAGCTCCCCATGAGAAAAAGGTGAGGTCCCTCCTACTTGGATGACGTAATGGGTTAAACTTCTCAGGTGAGTCAGGAAGCAGATTTGACTTTCTGAGAAGCGCAAAAAAGGCAATAAGACAAACTGCCCAGAACACTGCATCACGTAGGCACTGAAGATTGAGCTTTTCCCTTATTTGACACAGAATGGCTGGGGTGAAAGGTAATTTTTTACACACTGCATCACCCTTAACACGTTTGATGCCCGTAAGGGCTGTTTGCAGCAAGTAATTATCTTGCAGAGGATTTGGTAGACCACATTCCTTGTGGATATGCTGGACGATATTAAGATATTGCCTTACAGACGAATATTTTAGAGTCCTGGCCAGAAACGTAGCATATCGCGCCACCATGAGTGGTGACGCAGGGACGGGGTCATATCCAAGCTGACAGCAGAACTTGTAGTAGGCTCGTCTGTGGGTGCTATAAGCTCTCTGTGTGTTTGCCGAGAATGCTGATGATCTGAAGAAGGAGAGTTCCTGGTCCAGTTCTTTCTCAATATCCATTTGTGCACCTGTGAATCAAGGAAAGCAAGGGTTGATTGTGACATATGTCCGAATAACAGCTCCACAGGTATTACACATTGAACACACTTGGAGTTAAGCAACTGGCTACATAAACTGAACAGGTTAACAGGCTTGTGTAACCTAGAGATGCTATCAGCAATGACATTTAAACGACGGGCTATGTGTTCAGCTTTTATGTAGAAGTTATTGATGGACGATATCCAAAACAGTTCTCTCAAAGCATGCATAACGTTGGGATTCTTGCTAGTGCCTTTATTGATAGCTGCCTTTGCCGTGATACTATCGGTATATACTATAATCCGCTTGTTGCGCCATATGGCGCCCCATCTACGGGCGGCAAACAACACAGCTAAGATCTCCTTGTTATTGATATGGAGAGTGGTAGCCACTGGAAAGTCTTGCTGGAAGTTAACATAAAACCAGTCAGCAGCACTAGCTCCGCCACATCCTTCTAAACAGGCGTCCGTGTGAACAGTTACAACCGCCCTGTTCTCTAAGAAAAAGCATTTTCCATTGAAGACTGAAAGGAATTTTTGCCACCATGCAATATCGCGCTGAAATTCCTCATCCAAAAGCACTTTATGATGAGGTTGTTGCAAATGCGCTATGGCGTCGAGTATGCGTCGGAGAAACGTTCTACCCCCACGAACAACGTTGCCAGCAAAATTGAGTTTTCCTGCCAAACTCTGCAGCTGCCTCTTCGAGGCTCTTTTCCTTTTGCTAAATTCATTTAGCAGTTGTACAAGCTCTAGAACCTTCTCGCCAGGTAATTCCATAGTGAGGGTGACAGAATTAAGGAGAATGCCCAGAAAAGTGATAGCTTGCGTAGGGCCCACCAGCTTCTTCCAGCTGATGTAAAAACCGAGTTTTCTTAGCAGATCTATGAGAAGTACTAGTGCCTGTTGACATTCACTGTATGTCGGGCATATCAGCAAGAAATCATCGATAAAACAAATGGTGCCTGCAACACCTTTCCTAATCATCATACGTCAGATGGCCTGAGTGATGCGGTGGAAGATTCCCGGGGCCGCCCTGTTACCGAAGGGTAGGCGCGTGTCATACATATATGTAAAATCCTTGTCACCCGAAAACTTCCACCTTAAACCTGTAGCTTGATAACAGTCCGGATGAATTGGAACCGTGCGATATGCAGATTTTAGGTCCACTTTTGCCATATAGTAATTAGGCTTGATGGAACGAGTAGCTTCCTCCACTGTCTGAAATCTTTGCTTTTCAATTGTCACGTAGTCGTTAACTGCTTTTTCCTGGGGCCGTGAGCAATCATGAATAATGCGTATGTCCTTAGATTCCGGCTTTGGTATGGCACCCAGGGCACTGACAATGGTGGGCTTGTCATCACATATGACGTAATTTCCTTCCTCTAATTCCGTATGTTTCTGACTTTCTACAGCGTTTCTATGTTCTGTGCAGGTAGCTGACTTATAATTGTCCATAGAAACATCAGTGTATACAGAACCCTCGTCTGTTACACGAAAACCATCTCTGATGCCTGTTAAAATAAAGTCCCTATCCTTATCTTTTGCTAATTCTGTCACCCACACATTTAAACGCTGCTGAATTAGGCATTCTGGTATATTTATGTTCGCGGGGGTATGACGTTTTTTGCTTCTCTGCTGTTACTATGTTGATGACGTGGATGCGGCTCACTGCACACCAGACACACATGTCTGTAGCGACATCTGACCCCAAACTGGCACCCTGCTGGCATGTTGAACTGCAGGCAGGGGTCATCTGATGATGGACGTCTCATCGGTTGACTTCCAGGTGCGGCTATGTTTCGTGGCTTTGGAACTGGTGCCTTGTTCCGAAGCATGACCGTTGACAGATGTTGAGAGTCTGATCCCCACGGAAATTTATAGCTGGCCTGGAGATGTCTGTACTCTCGGTCATAAAGGAGGACCGATATCCATTCGAACCGTTCAGCGAATTCGAAGACCTTGACGGTATATGCCATGTAATTTTGAATTCCTCCTTCTGACAGTGCTCCCGTTTCCATGAGGGCAAACATAATCCTCATGTTGGCCGAGCCCCATTGCTCCATGGTGACACTTTCCAGGCGAGGTCTTCTTGGGCCCGCTTCTATGAGGATACGTGAGCCGTTGTCACTGGCTAATATTTGCTGGCTCTTTACAGTGATAGAAGCTTTAACATAGTCAACAATGTCTAACGGTTTCTCACCTTCTTTCATCCTAAGGAAGACCGATGGGTCCTGATCTATCCTGTGGAGATGTGTAGCCTGGTTTGTGGTGTCTTGTTGCAGCAGTTGACTGTAACTGAGTCCACCTTGTTGGTCCGCTGCACTATCCGTTTGTGTCTGGGTGGTGTCCTGGTTAGTAAAGGCTTCCTGCCTTATACCTTTTACTCCGATTTTTAGGAGTATTCCCTGGCCCAGAGAAAGTCCCATATCGTCGATCATACTATCCGACATGTACTGCAGGACCCGGAAATCGGCACATTCAGTGTCCATGAGTTTTTTGTAACTCTCCTCGGTGAGACCAACCGAGGTTGCCCACTCTTTAACGTTGACCAACGTGACTTCGCTTTGCTGCGCCATAGTTTGCGAGGTGAGCAAACTAAAAGTGAAAATTTAAAACAAGAGGGCCATTAAGGCAGAGAAAAAGCATGTGCTGTTGCTTGCTGGCCGAGACTGCAACTGATATCACTGCCCGGCACTTGGAAGATATAATTTAGAATTTGGCGCGGAATGAGGGGTCAAGGGTCAGTTCTACGGGTTAAGGCGACAGTGGAACTAAGGCATGAAATACATATGGTAAAGGCCTAATTAAAGGAATGTTTATGGGACATAAGGGTCATAGCCTGGAATCACTAGAGGGGAAAGGCGCCAGTCTATTTGGAAACATAAATGCGATAACAAGAGCACGGAGGGCGTCTATCTAGTTTAAAACATAATTAACAAATCAATTACTTACTTAATTTCTCTATAGGTATCATATCTGGTACTGTTATTTAGTGTATTTAGTGTATTTTATGAAAAAACATATCTTTTGTCCGTATTTTAAAAATGTTGATAAATTGTACCCTGTCTCCTATACTTTGCGAAATCCAAACGAAACCAAATCCATGAGAAAAAAGCATATTTCTTATTTCTGAGGCCCAAGTTTTATGACCGATATCATCCAAATGAAGTGACGTATTATAAGATTTCTTAGGTAAACGATCTTCATGCATATATAAAATCTTCATCCAATAATTTAAAGTGCGAACAACAGAATTAATATATAATTGGTATCTACCACATTCACCATACACAATCGCATTAGGTGTTTGTGGACCGACATTTAAAAAAATCTTACAGGCAGATAAGTGAATTTCTTCAATATTTTCATATCTTTTGACCCCCCAAACTTCTGAAGCATACAAAAGCATTGGTTGTATTTGACTATCAAATATTTTAAAGAATACATCAGGCGAAAGAATTCCAAGTTTTCTCAGGTTTACACTTACTTCTGTTAGGGCTTTCTTGGCTCGTAAGGAAAGATCATCAAGTGCTTTTGTCATACTATAATTACAAGTGAATAAGAATCCCAAATATTTATAGCTATTTACAATTTTCATTTGTACATCATGTAAAAACCACACATCGTTCTTCGATAACCTTCCACCCTTCCTAAAGATAACAATGTTTGATTTTTTCATATTCACAGTTAATCCCCATTTCTTAGTATAAGAAGCTAAAATATTTAATTGGCACTGAAGGCCACATTGTGTGTCTGAAATTAGTATGACAACATCAGCAAAAAGTAACATCAATATTTGAATCTTATCAGGGAACATTTGAATACCGTGTTTACCATTTTGTAATATCTCTATAGACAATTCATTGATGAATAATGAAAAGAGCATTGGACTAAGCATACATCCTTGTCTTAAACTAAATGGACACTCGAAGTATTCAGTTGTATTTGAATTAAATCTCACACATGATTTAACTGACTCATAAATACCCTTTAAAGCATTTAACATTTTACCAGAAAGTCCGTAGTTTGATAATAGAGTCCACAATCTTGATCTATCAACAGAGTCAAAAGCTTTCTGAAAGTCTATAAATGCGACATATACTTTTCTTCTTTTCTTATGACTTTTCAATAATAGAATATAATGTAAAAATATGGTCTACAGTGGAATACCCTCTTCTAAACCCAGCTTGGTTTTCAGATACTTTGTTCATTACATTTGCCCATTGCGGAAGACGTTCATTTAATATGCTGGTGTAGACTTTGCTTAAAATACTCAGAAGAGATATTCCTCTATAGTTGTCTGGGTTTTTTGTACTTCCTTTTTTATGTAATAAAACAGCAATTAATCCAGTCAGTATCAATGGAGATGTTGTCGAGGTAGTAAGTAGTTATAAATATCTTGGAACTGTAATTGACAATAAGTTAAATTTTTCTGAAAATACAGGCCGCATTTATAGTAAGTGCCAATCTCGCCTTCATATTCTCAGGAAACTACGACCCTTTCACATTAACTCAACTATTTTGGACCTTTTCTATAAAACTTGTGTGCAATCTGTCCTCATGTTCTCTATACAGTGTTGGTTTGGCTCTCTGTCTTTGACAAATAGAAATAAATTAAATAAGATAATCAAACAAGGAGAAAAAATTGCTAATCGTACCTTTCAGAGATTAGATGAACTTCATGAAAAACAGACCATAAATTTAGGTTCAAAATTTATTAGTGACCCTTCACATGAATTACATGAATGCTTTGAAATCTTGCCATCTGGTCGTCGGTATAATGTGCCGACGTGCAAAAGCAAACGCTATAAAATGTCATTTGTGCCCTTGTCCATTTCAATTCCTAATCATCGTTAATTGCTCACTGTCACACTATTTGTTCATTTGTAAATATTTTTATGTTTCATTTGTATATATTTGAATATAATTATGTTTCATTTGTATATATTTGAATATAATTATGTTTGTGTATTCATTTTGAATACTGTTATAAAATTTTGAATTTCATGCTCACTTAAATTGTAACACAAATTCCTTAACGGGCAATAAAGAATTATCTTATCTTATCTTACCTCCCGAAAAGACAAATCATTGATTATGCAGAAGACTTTTACAATTATTTATCTGCATAAAATTAGAAAAAATATTGTTTCAAAATTATTGATTATTTTCTTATTTATTAAATTAGGATAATCAATCTTGTCATATAAATACAGGTCTTGTCAAGAAAAATTATTTGATTTTATAGCACCAATTAAATTAACGCAAATAAGCTCACAACATTGCAAGAAGAAAAAACCATGCAACGAAAAATAGAATTAACTAGATTTAATTAGCGTTTGCGGGATACCGCAAAAGCAGAGCAGCCCCGGAACTTGGGGTTTCGCCTTACCCTGTTCCGCCTTTTACAGGCCTCACCAAATTGGGAATTTTCTCGTGACCTTGATCTTTGACACTCACGGTCACACAATCAATGAACACATTTCATTGATTTTAACATTATTGTAATGAAATAAAGTGTTAAAAATTAAATTAATCCATTTTCTCCATATATGTTGACCTTGCTGTGACCTTGACCTTCGACAGTTCGTATCCAAAACTTTTTGAAAAGTTTGTACTTCTCAAGAGATAATATATACAAAATCTAAACTTCATAGCACAAAAACTTTTCAAGTTATTGTGTTTACAAGGAATTGCAATAACTCATATCTCATGACCTTGACCTTTGACCTTCAAGGTCACACAATAATTGAACACTTTTTTTAGTATAACAATCATGTATTGATTAAAAGTGATCATAGTTAAAATTAAGCATTTTCGCTAAACCATGCTTAAGTCATGACCTTGCTGTGACCTTGACCTTTGACGGATTGTGGCCGAAACCTTTTCAAAAAATTTTACTTTTCCAAGGATGATATATACCAAGTTAGAGCTTCATAGCACAAAAACTTTTCAAGTTACCGTGTTTACAAAGAATTTTGCGGTGGTTTTATAACTCGTGACCTTGACCTTTGAACTTGAAAGTGTACATGTCATAATGATTCCCTGGAAGTATTAACATTTAGACATGTTCATGAGTTCTGAAAAGCTAAATGGGATAAAGTTATACCCAAATTTAGTGCATTTTGTAATAACTCATATCTCATGACCTTGACCTTTGACCTTCAAGGTCACACAATCATTGAACACTTTTTATTGAGTATAACAATCATGTATTGATTAAAAGTGTTCATAGTTAAAATAAAGCATTTTCGCTAAAATATGCTTACGTCATGACCTTGCTGTGACCTTGACCTTTGACGGATTGTAGCCAAAACCTTTTCAAAGATTTTTACTTTTCCAAGGATGATATATACCAACTTAGAGCTTCATAGCACAAACACTTTTCAAGTAATCGCGTTTACAAGGAATTCTTAGAGTGAATACATATCTCGTGAACTTGACCTTTGACCTTGAAAGTGAACGTGTCAAAATCGTTCCCCCGAGGTATGAGTAGCAAGGTATGAATAAGAGTTCTGGAAAGCTTAGTGGAACAAAGTTATAGCTAGTAGTACGAGTGCGGCGGCGGCGGCGGCGGCGACGGCGGCGACGGCGAGGGAAACTTCACAAAAACTGATAGCAGCCCCGTCCTTAGACGGGGCTGCTAATTACCAAAGAAGACCTGACTAAAAAGTCACAAATAAAGACTTAAATTATTAATGAATAAATTACAAAATTTATGATAAACATATAGAGAAAGTATTTTACATGATTTAAATACTGTGATGGACAAGTGGAATAATGAAAAATGACTGAAGAATTGTTTATGCTGTGAGTATTTTACTGTGAAACAGTTAGTTTCAAAACATATATGGAAATCAACCAAGGGTAGTCCGTACGTGTTCCGATTATAATTTTTTTAAAACCACTAAACCCCAAAATAAACTATCCATTTATAGAATTCAAATATATTCTTAATTTACTTTAGCTAAATGTTAAGTTTTATGGAAACAGGTCGCCAAAACGTAACATTTCAGTTGTTCATCTCAGAAATTGATTAGGTACGTGATTTTCATTACTTTTGTTGAAAACTGAGAAAACACGTTTTTCTTTGATCATTGTATGCACATTCCTTATTGAAAGTGAGTTAGCAAGCGATCAATTCACATTTGAGCAAGGTCATATTAAACCAATTTTTAAATGCCTAGATTGACCCCGAGAACAGCGCGGCAGGGCCTTGGGTATGAAGGACATGGGTGCTTTAAATGTTCTTATTGCAAGAACATTCGGCTGTCATCGAAAAACCATCGAACATTTGATGAAACGTTATAGGGACACGGGAACAACATTAGATAGATCGCGTACAGGTAGACCACGTGTGACCTCACGTCGGGAAGACCGATACTTAAGAACTCTCCATCTCCGAAATCGATACGGCTCTCCGGAGGGTGCTTAGTCAATCAACCGTCAGAAGGAGGTTAAGAGCAGCAGGGATTCGGGCCCGTCGACCTTATTGTGGCCCAACGCTGACACGTCAACATCGACATAACCGATTAATCTGGACAAGACGTGTACGAAGGTGGCAGCTTCGTGATTGGCGAAATGTTATGTTCACCGATGAAAGTAGGTTTTGTTTATATAAGCATAATGGCAGAGCCCGCGTTTATCGCCGTCAGGTTGAAAGAAACGCTCCAAATTGAGTTGCAGAGGTCAAGGCACACGGTGGGGGAATTTTGATGGTTTGGGGCGGTACCCGAGGAGAAAACAAGTCGCCATTGGTGATCGTTATGCGTAACATGACTGCGCAAAGATACATTGATCAAGTTCTTCGTCCTGTTGTGTTGCCATTTCTTCAGAATCACCCGAGAACTTTGTTTCAACATGAAAACGCGCCTGCACATTCAGCAAGAGCAGTGTCAACATTCCTGGACAACAATAACGTCGACGTCTTGTCGTGGCCGTCACGTTCTCCTGATCTCTCTCCAATTGAACACATGTGGGACTGCCTAGGGAGGCGAATCAGGAAAAGAGCAAATTCTCCAGTCAACCTGAGGCAGCTGGAACAAGCCCTACAGGATGAATGGGGGAACATCCCTAACGCCACCGTCAGACGTCTCACGAAATCAATGAGACGACGAGTGTTTGCCTGCATAACAGCTGAAGGTGGACATACGAAGTATTGATGACTATGGACTCCATATTCCATAAATTCATTAACATATGATCAGAAACTTCGTTTTCTAAAAAATGGAAATTAACATTTCATACCAGTGTTAATAAAACGTTTCCTGGCTGTAAGATAAACGAGTTATTGCAAAACAAATGAAGTTAGATGATGTGCAAATGATTCAGTATTAGATAAAATGTTGTTAGGATAGAAAACCGTGTCTTGTTATTTTTCAATGAAAATTTGAATGAGTGGATAGTTTCTTTTGGGGTTTAGTGTATATGTAATGAATTATTAATTGAGAAACATTTTTTACCAAACCACTACAGGTAATAAAATATTTTATCTTATTTCGATCTTATTGTTCAGATTTTAGTAGAACACGGATATAACGAACTCCAAGGGACCAAAGAATTTAGTTCGCTATATCCTGTGTTCGCTAAACGCATATATACATTTAATGATATAATATTATACAGGGAAGGGACTTGAAAATATGTTCACTGTTTATATTAACTTGAAAAATATGGGTTGTTGTTTTGAATAACGACTTCCCCCGAGATGTTGACAGTTTTGACTTTGGATATTACCGGGGTTTTCGAAAAGCAAGCTGAGGGCTCAATTCTTTATGGAAAATGGGGTTTTGACAACTGAACTTTTGGGTTAAATAGAAGCCCGGGCTTTTAGTCGGCAAAATATAGGCTTATACAGTGTATACATTGTAGTCGGAAATTATTAGAGTGACGATTAGAATCATAATAAGTATATGGCATTATTTTGCTATATTTAACCGGAATACGACTATCGCAATGAGTTAAGAAAGAGAGCGAATGGAAACTATTTTAATTTACGAAATAAAAACTGTACCGTTTAAGAGTTGATTGAATGAGAACCACGTTGTTCAAAATGTAGTTTAAGAGTCACAGGTTACAAAATTCGAGGGTTGAAATGATTTTATCATTTTAATTGCATACTTTGATTTCACACAAATTTGGCATACATGTGTAAAATGGTCCGATCAAGTATTAACATTGTTTTGTAAAAACTTATATCTTTTCTAAAAATCAGTATTTCTTTTTTATCTAAATAGACAGAACGTTTTCCAAAAATTGAATTTGTCATTTTCATTATGTTGTTAAATAATGACATCAACACTGAATTATTTTTTTAAAATTATTTTATCTAATCATTCAATTGTTTTGAAATGTATAACCTGTAATGTTGTTATGTTTAATACTAAACAGTTATAGATAATATAGTTATAATATTATGTGCATGTTACAATAAATATAAATATATATTTGACTATCAGGGGGTAGTTTCCACCTTTAATCTCTTTTCAAAGGCAAAAACAAATGTCTCAATGGAACTGGGTGATTTATTCTGGGCCCTGATGAAAAATGATTGAAAGAACATCGTATATAAAAACAATTGATGAATGAATTAAAAAAACATAGATCGATATATCATATAAAACAAGTATTTAAAACTTTATCCAAATGAATCGATTCTTATACATACAAAAATAAAATAAAAAATTCTTATACATGAGATAAATACATTTATAAGCCAATTCGGACTATAGTTATTCCGTTTGAGTGTGTAAATCGAAATAATAGGCTAAGCCTTATTTAGAATATGTGTAAAATAGTGTTAGAAAACACGTTAGTAACATAGGAATTTTAACGAAAGTGCAAAGTGACTGTAAACCAGCTTGCAGAAAATCAATTAAAATGGCATAAGTGTTCACTGCTAAAGTGATTACAACTAAAAGAAAAACAATAAACCATTGTTTATTGATGAATAAAGATAGAACTATTATCATAAGTCTACGATAAAACATAGCGCAGCAACCAGAGACTGGGAACCGCGCGCGTTATGATGCAATTAAGTGCAGCTTTGCGCAGCCGCGCGTCAAGCACGGAGCTGTTTAGTCATTACCCGAAGAAGATGAAAATAGGTTTTTAGGGCGTGGCCCCTGTGGCCCTTTTTAGGGGTCACAGGGTCACCAAAGCTACAATTTATAATACTCACTAGCCAAGGAGTCTGCACACAAAGTTTCAGCTTTCTAGGCCTCATGGTTCTGGAGAAGAAGATAAACATAGGTTTCAGGGCGTGGCCCCTGTGGCCCTTTTTAGGGGTCACAGGGCCAATAAAGCTACAATTTATAATCCTCACTAGCCAAGGAGTCTGCACACAAAGTTACAGCTTTCTAGGCCTCATGGTTCTGCAGAAGAAGATGAAAATAGGCTTTTAGGGCGTGGCCCCTGTGGCCCTTATAAGGGGTCACAGGGCCACTAAAGTTACAATTTATAATCCTCACTAGCCAAGGAGTCTGTACACAAAGTTACAGCTTTCTAGGCCTTATGGCTCTGGAGAAGAAGATGAAAATAGGTTTTTAGGCTGTGGCCCCTGTGGCCCTTATTAGGGGTCACAGGGCCACCAAAGCTTCAATTTATAATCCTCACTAGCCAAGGAGTCTGTACACAAAGTTTCAGCTTTCTAGGCCTTATGGTTCTGGAGAAGAAGTCGAAATTTCACAAAGTTTACGGACGGACGGACGGACGGATGGACGGACGGACGCCGGACACCATGCCATGCCATAAGCCCATCGGGCCTTACAGGCCAGATGAGCTAAAAAGATCTCTTCAGGATGCAAGATATGTCAATATTTTCATTTTGAAATATGGTGTTGACATCTTTTGAGAAGGTTTGAGTGGAACGAGATATATTTTCCCCTAATTTTAAACCATTACTGTTTTATGTCATTGGTGAATTGGTGGGATTTTACTTGTGTCTCAATTTATTACTACATATATTCATTGAATAGTTCATTGAGTTTATGAAGCATCTTTAAATTTAACCATGGCCATCATGTCATTCTCATCCAGGCCTTTACGTCAAGTTATACAGTGAAAGCAAGAGTTTAAATACATACACGGTGCATCTGCTACATATTAGCCTCTTTGGTCCAAAGAGTTCCAAAGAGTTCCAAAGAGTTCCGATATCATGCCAAATGCCCAGAACGGAAGGATAACCATTTTGCTAGTATTTGCACTTACTGATCATTTACATAGCAATACGAGGCATTTTAATCTGATAGATACTATGATATTGAAAAAACCTCAGCTGTTCTAAATACGTCGATGTAGCAGGATGATGCCAAGATCAACACTACAGAGGGCAACAACCACAACAGCCACCATTTCTGATATTTGCAAACTGGGGAAAGTCATGATAGAATTGGTATCCAGCGTCATTAAGGTCAGGTTTAACATAGGGAGTCTGTTCAGGCTTGAGTCGATCGTCAACCATCTTGTGCACATGGATGTTCAGATGGGGAACAGTAATGTACGTGTCCTGGTCGTCCAACTCCTGCTTCATCATCCTCTTCCTTGTGGACTTACCCTTACAGCTAAGAAGAATATCATGGATTGATTTGGTGAACACGCTTGAAGCATATGACCAGGACTTCTCAGTAGGTAAACTAGAGCCCCATTGGACAACCTTCTCCGGAACTCGAATCCTATTTGTCCTCTCAAAATCTCTTTCCTCTGAATGAAACACAGTGTCCCCAGAAACACCGACACTTCGCCCAGAGTGTTCGCCATGGGTTGGTCGCGTGTCTCTCATGTCATCCCAGCCATCAGGACCATCAGATCTTATTCTCTCTGGACGTCCAGGCGTTTCCCTGGTAACGTATTCCCACATTCGGGGTATTGGTGGACCAGGCGGCACTGCTGTACCTCTAGTATCAGACATGTCTAATCTTGGGATGACATCAAATGAGTCTGCACCAAACAAATTCCCATCACTTTCGTCGAAGTCTCTTCTTCGAGATCCTGAACCTCCACCTCTCCCATCTCTTCTCCACCTGGACCCTGAATCCCTAAAATCAAAGCCATCTACAGTGTCCCCTTCTGATCGTCTTACTGACTCCGCCATCTCTGGTGGCTGCATAGTAAGATACTCCCACAGACGAGGTATCGGAGGTTCCCCTGCAGGAATACCTCCAGACCTTGACGAAGAACTTCTTAAGGCTCCATCCACAGAGTCAGATCCATGCATCACTCCGTCCCTCACCATGAAGTCTGCTGACCCACTAAAGCACATGTCGCAGATAATAAGCATAAAGTTTGCCGGAACTCGCTTAAGATCTTGAGCTAAGTTGTAGTCTTTGTAATACATTCTCTCTCCAAGTACAAAGCTGGATCGCTCTGTGAAATGCCCCGAGTAATAGAATATGAAGTGGCCGTTCTTGGATTTCCTCAGTTTCTCTGCGACCTGATCGATGCCAGCGTGAAGTCTCTTCATCGTATCACTTCCTGCTGGGTCTGGTAATACCGTCACTAGATTCTCCTTCCTGGAAAAAAACCAATAAAAGTGATGTTTTCAATAGAGACGAAAACAGCAAAACATTAAATAACTATCTGATATGTGTACAGATTTTTCAGTTTTGGTCTGCTGTACGAAAGACCATGTATTAAACAGCGAATAATCATGGGCGGAGCGCAAGAAAAAGGTGATTTTACAAGAAATTCTATGTTAGTCCAGTACCAACTGTGATATACATAAATTTTGCGAAAAAAGTGAAGTAAGCTCATGGGAATAATTTTCTGGCGAGAATCTTCATTTTGGAATTTTACGTTATTGTAAGCACTTTTGAACACCAACTATTAAACACTATTTTAGTTTTGTTTCGAACACGTCCTTACGGTACGCCGACCCTCTTGCTAGTAAGACTCTGGCCATGAGGGCACAATTTCTTGTTTTGCCAAGTGACAATAGTGGCAATGTCAAATTCAAGTATAATTGAATCGCCAAAAGGGATGTTCGAACACGTCCTTACCTTACGCCGACCCTCTTGCTGGTGAGGACTCTTGTCATGAGGGCCACGTCCCCTTCAAACACTTTAGATCTTCCTCCATCTTTGTCTACCCCGGCAACCAACAGAACAGAGGTGTCCTCGTGGCCTGTACAGGCAATTCATTGCATCTTCGATTAACCGGGGCTGAATGTTCAAATGAATTTTTGAGCTTTTCATCATGAAAATCTATATATTGAAATTATCCGCCCCTGATTTCGGTAAGTCAATACAATTGCAACGTCGATTGGACCTCAAAACCGCTCTCTAAGGACCTATAACAGGCATTGGTCTCATTGGAAAAATATGGCTTGTAATTCCAGCTCTTTGCGCACAATTCCTTGTTCTACCAAGTTACAATGTCAAATTAAAGTATAAATGAATCGCCAAAAATGATGTTTGAAATACAGAGATACAAAGACACTTTTTTTAAAATCTCATGTAGAAAGCTTTCTTTAGATTACTTTTGCTTCACAATGAATACCAAGGCTCGTAATTTCAGTTCACATTTTAAAGATATGATATAGAGTCCCAGAGGTATTATAAGGTAGAGGATCTATACATTCGACACTGGATAACCGAGGATGACATCAACGTATACTAAATATATATTTTGTTTATGTTATATATATTAAGACTGCAAATTAAGTTTCATTTCTCCTTCCATTTGTCACGGGAAATATAAGAACATTTTCCTGGTTAAATGATAATCTTGAAAGTGAATAAAGGTTTATTTCATCATTCGTAAAGGTTACAATGGTAGAATATTCTCTATGATAATGATAGAGATAGTGGTTTTAGTGATACAAAAATAAGACAAAACCGTAAACAATAGTAGCCTACATGTATATAACAATTAGAAAATACTTTATCTAACATACTACTAAGATGTTTTTTGCTTACTCACCAAAGTGTCGTATAAAGGTGCCTGAAAGAAGAAGTGAAAGTATGATCAACTCGGGACATATTTTAACATGAAAATACATAAGAACATCAATTATAATATATCAAAAGATATTATAACAGAAGTAAATGACTTGTTAGATGAAGCTCACAACAGAGGGCCCCTAATTCAATTCTTAGTGTTAATTTGAAAACAAATTGAAGGAAGAACTTGCAAATTAAATATGAAGCTTGAAGAAGTGATAGCCTTATAAAATGTTGTTTTAATCATTTAAAGGGGCAGTAGCACGTTTTAGGGGTAATTTGAGGTGATCTCAGGTAAATGAAAATTAATGGTTCCAATTGAAAGAGAATTTATTTAAACTAAATGGAGCAGTAATAATTCAAATATATAATGTGAAGTTAAGCCATGCGATTCCTTTTTCTTACACAAAATGAATTAAAGGTGTTCACTCAAAATGGCCGCCAATGGATTTTATGTTAATCATCATACTTTGTCCTCTGACTATGGATGATTGGCTTGTGTAATGAGATTTTTGACACTGTCAAAATAATACATTTAACATTAACTTACAATTTTCAGTGAAATTTTTTAAATATAAAATTATCAAAAAACGTGCTACTGCCCCTTTAAAGACATGCAAGGAACAGACAGTGGTCTATATAATTTCTACAATTTATGACTACAACACATGCATTTAATTTGAGGACGAGAGCCTGGACTGGTCAAACTTGTTCGCGGTAAATATCAGTCTGAAACATTATCTTATAAATATACTTACTGGAGCGGAGGTTTTCAGTAGCCATCTTCTCATAGTACGTGCTCGGTAATTGTCTCGTCACCCACTGCAGACATAAACATGGATTTATAGTACGTACGTGCTTTGTTATTGTATCGTCACCCCCTGTGGGCAAAAACATGGTCTTATAGTACGTGCTTGGTAATTGTCTCGTCACCCACTGTAGGCAAAGATATGGTTTTATAGTACGCGATTGGTAATTGTTTTTGAAAAAACAAGGACAGTCATCTTTGTGTATATCATACAGGTTTAGGCTTTTAATATGTACACTTTAAGATTTAGTAAATAACGGTCTAAATTGCTCCCTGTTTCACTTATAAATGTGAAATTCAAGAAATAAGATTCTGCTCTATTCTTTTGTGATTCCGTTTAATTTTCTAATGGTTTAAACCGCGAAAATATTGTTCATGTACTTTCTTATACGCAATAAAACCACTTTCATTCAGTTAATTTTCAGAAAAGTTTTCTCGTGACGAAGTGGATACAAGACAAATCCGAATGTCATTTTGTTCTACATCTCGATTTATAAAACTTAACCGTTGCCATTTTGATAATTGCATTACAAGAAGAATGCAAGTTGCAAAATCCGTCTTTCTCTATATTAGGCCATTACTCTCATGGTATAAAGTGTTTACATTTAGACCTGCAGTCAATCGATTTACATCTGACCTACTATACCTACCTAGTCCATCCACGACAAGTGAACGCTTGTAAACACACCTGTATATACATACGAATTCGCCCACCTGTACGTGTATATACAATGGTAATGAATCACTACTCTAGCAAACAAATCCTATCGACATGTTGCAAAGACCATTACATCATTACACAGAGTTTTACTTTATATTCAAATTTCATTAAAATTGTCATACAATGAAATCCAAAACTCTTCTAAAAATCAACATGATGTTGTAAATATTTGGCCTGTATCACGATAAACCCCATCCGTGCTACAATGTGCTAAACAAAATGAGAAAACATACATACCAACTGAAATCAAATCAACATTCATTCGCCCTGTTACTTATAAAGACTATATCCGCCGCTCGACTACAAATCCCACAACAAATATGTTGTTGGCATATTTGGCCTTTATCATTTTATCCATGATATAACGTTCTGGTGATATAACGTACATACCTCTATACCAGAATGGTCATTATGTTGTCACATATACATTCAAGCGTTCATAGGTTTCAAATATTGACAATGGAGTGAACAGTGTTTTGTAACTCTATTAATACGCATGATTGAGCTTGACGTGGTAGGAAGGTTCGAAGTATATTGTACATGTTGAATCAAAACACGCGTTTTATATCGTTTTCTTTTCAAGGGTTAAGCCTTTCCGTGCCGAAGTAAGTTTTGACATTCAATACAGATGCATTTATACGATCATGCTCTGATTTTTATACCTCGAACGCGGAAGCAAACGATACATTCAGAGAGGCTGATTAAAGAGGTCACAGTTTCTAATCCGGTTTCATTGGTATTAATAGGTTTGTGATGTTTTTGAAACAACAAAAATCTTCGCTAAATTGTGTAAAAGTCGAAACATATCTACCTTTAACGGTTTACCTGACTTACCCGTCACAATCGGCAAAACTGATTGAAGTTAAGAGTTACCTCCCTTGAATGATACGGGTGTCGATAGAAATAGCCAGTTATGCTCTATTTGGTACAACCAGAGACTATATATATAGTACAATTGTGTTAATGTTTCGCTTACTAGTTTATGTGTGTGGGACGAGGGGCTTGGCTTGATGTAAACATTTCATATTCAATAACAGAACACGGGAGAATTAATGTAAAAGTTGTATGTTTCAAGAAAATGTAATGTCATTTTATTGCCCTATATTCATAAGAAACATCAGCGTTTTTTTAGTATTTTCTATATCCCTACATAAAAATGTGAATAAAGAACTTACAAACTAAACAAGCAGGTTTCATAAAATGTTTCAAATCACCGGAGAGTTTGGAATTTAAAGCTACCCTAAACTAAAGTATAATAAAATCCTTTATTGAAAGCTCAGAGAATTTCATGTATGAGCAGCGTGATCAAGTCTCAAATAGTACACGTGTATGAAATACAAAATGACATTAAAGGGGCAGTACCACGATTTGAAGAGGGATATAAGGTGATGTCAGGAAAATGAAAATTAATGGTTCCAACTGAAAGACACTTTATTCAAATTAAATGAAGCAGTAATCAATTAAATACATAATGTAAAGTTCAGCCATGCGATTCATTTTTTTTACATAAAATGATTTTTGGCGTATATTAATTTCTTTATTACACGACTAATGTAGGTATAATTCTTAAAGTTCAAATAACTAAGATTTCCCCAAATAGGCCTTATGAAATCATTGCAAAAATATACTTTAAATTGCCTTTGTTCAGGTAAAACTGCCCAAAATTTGCATAGTTTCAATACATTTCGAAACCTGCTGTAGCTGACGTCACTGATCAATGCGTGTGACAATAAACCTGCAACGCTCTTCTCACCTGAATTTGCAGTTGCACGTGCGTTGCCACAGCAACTCTGCAATTGACAACAGAACTTATGAATGAACTCGTAAGAATAGTAGTTTGTAACACGCGTTTACGTTTACGTTATTTTTCAATTATTTCATGATCTTTTAAGTCATTTGAGATAGGAAAAGTAGAGGACATAAGATATAAAATTATTGTACACTATATATACAATGTATTTCGTTTTTCTCTCCTCTAAATTCATATATTTCAGCGGAACTACAAAAAGTGTCTGAACCAAAAGTTGAGGAAAACCATTGTGAATGAATATTTAGAAGACAAATATCCTGTTAATTCCAAATAAAGAAATAATCGACAAAAAGCATTTTATGTCTATTTCCGTGAGTACTGTAAACCCGCCATGAGGGCATATTGTGAATGCTCTAAATGGATATATTTTCTTTAAAATATAAGCCTAGTTGCAAAGTCAGAATATGCGAATGAAAGATACAAATATATATTGACGTATACCGTTTGAATACTCAGTAATTCCAATCTTGGATGAATTCAATTCAATTTATTTCAATACTTAAAGGCCACAGGCCTATAGTACAAAAGATACATTTACCTCCTTCGCAGGGATCATATTATGGTGATAATTATAATTTTTAAACATATCATATATAGTGAAATATTATACTATAGCATATACAATTTCTCAAAATAGACATCATATCACAGAAAATCAGAAAATCAACCCCCCCAAAAATCAAACAATAGAATATACAATCAATTCATACTAGTTCATACATTGTTCTTTCTTAGTAACATGGCATGATAAATAAATGTTGACAACTTACGCACAAGAACAGTATTGTCAGTACTTAACAGTAAAGAAAATTTTAACCAATTTGGATGAAAATGATAGTATTGGGGAATATAGTTTGTTCTGAGGTCAGCATAAAACGGGCAAATCAAAAGGAAATGATATTCGTTTTCAACGAGATTAAGTTTACAGAATTTACAAATTCTCATTTCCTTTGGTATATTAAAATATCGTCCTGTCTCTATGGCCAAATCGTGAGATGAGCACCTGAAGCGTGCAAGTGTAATTCGAAATTTTCTAATATTCAATGAACTCAAATAGTATTCTCTGTATATATGTGATTTAAACATTCTGTAGAAAAAAGATTTATTTGAAACTGAAGGAGACATAGACCATTCCTGTGTAAATATATCTTTCAGTCTCTGTGACACAACGTTAACAAAATTTGTATCTAACTGAACATTCTGACTCTGCCATATATCACCAAAACCAATGGTATTTAATAAAATACGAATGTTTGACACCCAATTAGTCTTGCCTCTCTTATCATACAGCATCATCATGTCGTAACATTGTCGTGGGTATCTTGAAGAAGGCATATTTAGGAGACGAATCCAAAATTTTATAATTCTAGTTTTAGCAAAAATGTTAATTGGGAATCTGCCGCATTCCCCATATACAATATTGCTAGGAGTATTAGACTTCACTCCTAGAAATTTCTTACAAGCATATAAGTGAATTCTCTCAATAGTTTCAAAGTGTTGAAATCCCCATACCTCCGACCCATATAATAGAATCGGAAGAATTCTAGAGTCGAATATTTTAAAAAAGGATTTAACATCAATATCCACGAGTTTGCAAAGACTTTTCAAAACACCAATTAATATTTTTTTGGCCTGTGTTGAACAATATTTTGCGTGCTCTGAAAAACAAAGACGATTAGTGAAGTATACGCCAAGATATTTATATGACTTAGTCACAAATAGTGGTCTACCCTTATAATACCATTTTTCCATTTTAGACAGCTTACCTCCGTTCTTAAAAACTATAATTTTAGTTTTTTCCATATTGATAGTTAATCCTGCAGCATCACAATAGTGTTCTAATTCAATAATGAGGCGCTGTAGCCCAACAACACTCGTCGAAAATAAGATCATATCATCGGCAAACAGTATTGAAATAAATTGAATTGAATTCATCCAAGTAATTCCAATCAAAACGAATTCGTAAATGAAAGATGAAACAACCCACCCTATTCAACACCCACTGATATATTTTATGAACGCTTCCCGAGATGAATTATGTTACGAAAAATACAAGATATCCGCACTCGCGAATGTTAATGACGGGTTATTTTTTACTGCGTTTTTCTTTATCAAGTTGTCATATATAAAATGAAATAAATACCCCCCCCCCCCTATCATGTATCATGCGTCATGTATCATGTACAAATAACATAAATGCAAAATATGTATTTATTGAAATGTAACCTTGAATTTCGTTACTACAAAAGAATACCCCGATATACGAGTCATTCATAAAATTCGTGCTTATTTCATGTTCCCCTAATTTTAGATTTGGTGTGCTTGTTTTGTTTTTAATTATACAAGCTTAACAAAATGTATTCTTTTATTTTTACCTTTTTAATGAGCAACCTGAAGAAATTGTGTCCCCACCATTACAGATTTTAAACCTCATTTTACCGAAAAAATTACTTCGAAATGAATTATTTTCATGTGCTGATATACATTTAAGTTTACTTTTCCAATAATAATTGACTTTTCGGTTCTGAATTTATGAATTTATGTGTCCTAATTAGGATTCAGGAACCAATATTCCTATATTTCTTCAGTTTCCAAATAAAAGAATTTACATGACAAAAGTATTAAAATGACATCGCCATTTATTTTACAATCAAGCTCTACCATCAAACATACTTTACATTTTTCCAAATGTACAAATTGACAAATATTTTTTTATTAAAAAAAATCTATAATGTTACGGCATGGACATTTACTGTAGAATTTGTCTTTACTGTTACAGAAAATAAATACTAAGAGCATAGCTTCCTTTAAAAGCATTATATTGGTAGAAACATATCTAGAAATATAGTTTAAAAACTTAAAGTAATTACTAATTTCTGTTTTATCTAAATGAGGAATAAGCCATAAACACACAATTTCTTCTTGTATGCTTATTTTGTAGGTTGAAAGGACGTTTTGAGCTAATTTTGTGAACGATAGAATTGAAAATATCAAAATTGAACGTATTGCTTTTCCAATAACCAAATTTCTCTTTGGGTATGCTAACACTACCGGTAAATCAGTTCTAATAATGCCTTATATGTATTAAAAATCATTTAAAAATATCAATAATGACACAAGTTAGGCTACATTTATAATTTTGGTAACGGTGAGGACACATTTTTCAAATGTTCACTAGTTAACAGGTATTTGTTAATTAAGTATTGATTATTAAGATTGCAAACTTTGTTACTGTTATTGATTACGTTTGATGTTCATGTTCAAATAAAAAAATATTCTTGTACAGAATTATTAATTTCTATATTCAGAACGAAAAAATATTTCTTCATAATAAGACGAAAAAAATACATTTTACATAAAAATTAACGAAATACACATTTTAAAATGTCCCTTTCGTTACAAAATAATCAAACCTTGAGAATAACTGTCTTAATTTAGATATGGTATAACAAAATGATATGTCCATATTATAATTACTTAAAGGGACAGTAGCACGTTTAGGGGGAATATAAGGTGATGTCAGGAAAATGAAAATTAATGGTTCCTACTAAATGGAGCAGTAATAATTCATATATATAATGTAAAGTTTAGCCATGCGATTCCTTTTTCTTGCACAAAATGAATTAAAGGTGTTCACACAAAAATGGCCACCAATGAATTTTTGGTAATTATTCCTACTTTGTCCTCTGACTATGGATAATTGGTTTGTGTTATGACATTTTTGACACTATCAAAATAATACATTTAGCATTATCGTACAATTATCGTTGAAAATTTTAAAATATAAAATTATCAAAAAACGTGCTACTGCCCCTTTAAAGGGGCAGTAGCACGTTTTTTGAAAATTTTATATTTTAAAAGTTGCACTTATAATTGTAAGTCAATGCCTAATGTATTATATTGACAGGGTCTACAATCACATTACACAAGCCAATCACCCATAGTCAGAGGACAAAGTATGAGGATTCACATAAAATCCATTGGCGGCCATTTTTTTGTGAACACCTTTAATTCATTTTTGTAAGAAAAAGGAATCGCATGGCTGAACCTTACGTTATATATTTGAATTATTTCTGCTCCATTTAGTTTAAATACGATGTCTTTCATTTGGAACCATTTATTTTCATTTTCCTGACATCACCTTATATTCCCCCTAAAAAACGTGCTACTGCCCCTTTAAGATTGCAAATTGTGTTACTGTTATTGATGACGTTTGATGTTCATGTTCAAATAAAAAAATATTCTTTTACAGAATTATGAATTTCTATATTCAGAACGACAAAATATTTCTTCATAATTAGACCAAAATTGTACAGAAGATTCTATCATTTTACATGAAAAAAATTAAAGACACTTTTTAAAATGTCACTACCGTTACAAAATCTTGTCATTTTCGTTACAAAATACTCAATTTTAATTCAATCTTAATTAAAATATGGTATAACAAAACGATATGTCTATTTTATAATGACTTAAGAACTAATCTTCAAAATTATTATACTGAATTTCCATGTTATGATATGTTTGTTCAATTGCTATCATCTCTTAATCCTGATTTTGTTAATTTATCACGAAGAAAAGATAACTTAATTCATTGTCCTCAATCTTGACCATGTATATGCTGACGATATAGTTTTATTTGCAGAAACCGCTACCGATCTATGCAAATCTTTAATTATTTTTGATGAGTACTGTAAAATATGGAAATTAACTGCAATTTTAAATGTTTCGAAAACAAAGATATTGATTTTTGGAAAGACACATAATGTTTTCACATTACAAAATCAAAAGATTGAACAGGTTTCAGAATATGTGTATCTTGGTACTTTATTTACTCGCACTGGTAGATTTTGTAAAGCTCAAAAAAGAATTGTTGAGCAGGCTTCTGAAAGAGCAATGTTTGCAGTTTTTAGAAAATTACGCTTGTTAGATATTCTAATAGATTTTCGAAAACTCATCGACAACCTTGTACAGCCAATTTTGATGTAGGGCTCTGAAGTCTGGGACTTCGAGAAGAGCGTAATTTTAGAAAGGTTCATTAATTTTTTTTTAAATATATAGGCCTACTTTACGTTAAACAATCAACACCGGATTTTATGATGTATGGTGAATTTGGAAGACACCCTCTGGATGTATATATAGAAATCCTAAGGCAGTTGGGGTAAACACGTAATCTTAGGTTTATATAGAGAAATCCAAAAGCATTCGGGGCCGAGGAGACAAAAATACATTTTGGATAAAGCGCCTGTAAAATCTCCATTGTCACGAGAACGTTATCTGCGCATAAGCCAATGTGAGATAATCATAAATGTAATACTATTATAAAGCCTTTTAACGGAGAAATGTTCTAAAAATGAATATTCATGTTAAGTGAACAAAATTTAGAAAACCATGGAAAATACGTAAGACAACAATTATTTGTGTTGGCCAAGTCCTACCCTTTTGGCCTTTTTTATAAAGTTCATAAACATTAAAAAAGGATAAAGTTCTCTTACAGCACTTAGGGACTACCCCAAGATCGATAAATATGTTATAAAATATTCAGTTAATTATTATATACGACTCCTATCCCTGTTTATAACGCGCGTTCGGTGTCAATATCAATGGTGCTCGACTAGCAGACGATTTCTCACTTATTACCGCACCTTGAGAACTCTTCCGCTGAGAAGGCGAGAAAGTCGCTCAATCTAAAGACGAGGACAGGAGAATTTTCATCGTCTGTTTTGGATTCATTGCCATATATTCTGGGATAATGGATATAGTTTGACATACACAGCGGCATGTAGTGAAACTGTGCTTATTGTAGAAGTGTTTCAGGGTGATGGATATATTTTTAAAGAGCTGTGATTCGTGAAAGTAAGTGTTGAACGTATGAGTTGATATGCGCATGAACCCTTTCAACAGAAGCATTTTATGTAGTGAGTGTTGTCATCTGCTAAATTATGGGCATTAAATCATGGCTTTTTGTTGTGTTTCAATTTTTTAACGTGATTGTGATATTTCTTATTATTTTTATGTGTTTTATTTGTTTTGTTGTAACCCTTTTTCCTCGGTTTCAGTAATAGTCCATAGTCGCGCTTGAGAGAACTGTCACTGAAACTGACAGGTGGTTTTCGGGTAAGATTGATGCGTGAAGTGTTTATTTATTTACTTTTTAACAAACAATCAGAATTTTCTTATGATTTAGAATCAGCTTATAGGAATTTTATGTGTGGTATTTAATAGTGTAGTAGTGTGTTTATGATTTTGCATTGGTGTTTATTATAAATACTAAAATATTACTTCTATTATTTCTAATTGTTGATTGACATAGGTCACCTGCCTTCATTTCTTATAGGTGATTTATGGACCAAGTCTTCGGACAATAATTTTCGTCTTAGAAAAAAAAAGCAGAGAATCTCATCTGGTTTTTACTTTACTTTTATATATTTCCATTTTCATGTCAAGACCTTTTGAAATAAATTGTTTGAAAAGATGGCCTAAGAGGTATAGTAAAGGGCTCGGGTGACAGGGTATCAAAAAGGACTGTTAATGCACCCTAGCTCTTCAAAAAGACTCAACTTGGAATTTTCTGAAAGCTGAGATAATTATCTATACCATTATGTATTAAATGACTGAATTTCGTTGCAGAAAGGTTAATCACAATGAAATCGCATCATTTTTCGAGTTTTGTTGCAGTCCCTTATAAGGGTGTGCAATATTATTGTTGTATCGGTATATTGGGATACAGGAACCCGATAATATGTATCACAATACAATTTCAAGTAACCAATATATAGGTCAGAACATAAGATGCACTTTCAGTATCCAAACCAAGTCAAAATTAGACCTCTAAAACATAGTAGGGATACCAATATATAATATATATGTATGATGTATATAATATACAGGTAAATGTTTCATTTTCAAAACAAATAAAACCAAGCAAGCATAATAATAATAATTCTCTTTATTGTCCGCAATACAAGGTACATATGGGTTGACCTGTCATTAACATCAGCCGGTAGTTCTTATCAAACAAGATATCATTTAGATATTAACCTTGGCTTTACATAATTGACAAATTAGATATCATTCACATATTAATTATGATAAATAATAAGTCTTAAGATCTTTTTCTCTGGTTTTCAAATTTGATATGTTTATTTTTTTTTTCGCAAAATATTGCAATACATATCTCAATACAGTGCTAAGCTATTGCAATATATTACATTACAAAAATCAGGGCAATTCACAGCCCTAGTCCGTTATAGGCAACTGCAACAAAATTAGTTTTCCAAGAAAACATGTTTTTATCAAACAGAAGAGCCTTAGCTTGACAAAATTTGGTTACAGATGACAAAATGATGATTTGACAATTGTTTAAAACTTTCCTTGCTTTCTTTTTACGTTTCAATGACACATCAGCAAGTTACCGACAGCTAATGAGTCCGGTTTTCGATCATGGCATAACGTCACACACAGTGCGAGAGGGAACTTGTCTAAATGGAACTGTTGATTTGCTTTTGTTTTCACATTAAATAAGGTAAATCATAAAATAAGGATGGGTATCATTCCTCATTTCTGTATTGCAGTATACTGCGATACAGAAAAGCCCATCGCAATACATATTGCAATATATAAATTGGTACTTCATTGATTCAAGAAAGTGCATGCTATGATTGCTATCATGTTAAATATTAGTGATCATCTTGCTCAGTTTTGAAAAGGTAAATTTTTTCAATCATTGTTTATGATCTGAACACATACTTGAGCTATTTTCACAACACAACTTCACACTATGACTGTAAAGAACTTTCTGTCAATCATGTTTTATTGTGTTTTTTGCATTTTTAGATGGAAATAGCTCGTTTTAAAACGTTCGATATATTGGATATTTTCAGAAGTGTGTACCTATTTTAAAAACGTCCCTGTATTGCAATATACCGATATATCAATAATACCGGACATCCTTATTGTAAAACTCCTGCAACCAAACTTGTCTCTTTGCTATTCAACTACAATCTCTGTAAGCAAATTAGTGTTTGTCAAATTAAGACACAAAACATGATGGATATTTGCTTGAAAATAATGTGGTTGCAGTTACCAATAGGGACTGCCACCAATCTCGAAAATAACTCGATTTCATTGTGATTATACGTTCTGCAACCAAACACAAGATTTCAAGGAAATAGATCTATGATTTATAGAAAATTACTTCAGCTGTCAGAATATCTTTATATATTTCAGATACGCAGACAAAATCAAAAGAATCAGAAACCATGCGTACTGTACGCAAAAGTATTTTAACACTAGTGTATTCATTGCCGGATTCATAGGCTCTATATCAGTGTTTGATATACAATATATGGGCTAAGTGTTCTTTTTAAGTTGTTGTGATGAGTAAGGAGCTCCTAAAACTCTACAGCAGTGTTGGTTCCGTAAATCGAAGCCACCTCATTACTAACTATAGACATTATGATAATGTTATTTGTGAAGAATAAACCAGTTTTGTAAAAGTATGTTGGAACAGTCTAAATTTCAAATAAAATAAGAATGCAAGGAGAATCAGTTTACAAAATACGCAATCAACTTAAATTGTATGCAATGATATCCAAATCAATGAGTAAATACCCAATAAGTCCAAAAATAATCTGGAGCACTGATGTCAGCCCAAAAGAAGAAATAATATGTTGCGTTTAACAGCTTATATTTGTAAAACATATTTTTACACCCTTTACACTGTCACTTAATATGTTTGCTGAAACTAATTATTTAAAGGCAAATAGGCTTAATTTAGTATTACACAGTGATTAAGAAACTGTGAGCAGCCCTTTGTTATGAACATTGAACAAACAGTTGCCTTCAGCATGGAGGGGGTTAAGAAAAATTATTTTCAGCCACCATGGGGGCTGTGGGTTATTTGATTATTTGCTGCTTCAGGGTAATTAATTGAGTTTGAATGCTACATTTGATAATTTTTTATGAGTACTGGTAGGATATACAGATAAAAATATGAAAAAGGATTTATCATATTAAAAGATCAATAATGTTTTCATAATATTTGAATCATCAATGTCTGTTTTTAGGACATCCTATTAACTGTCAAAGTCCACCCCTAAAACTGTTTGTTTTTCACAATTGATAATTTCATTATTATAGTAACTATGCAAACAAAGGATTTAGTTTATCTCGCTTTGTCTTTCATCTATAGAAACCAGTGCAATATAAATATAATATCATAATAGTCTGAAAAATTCTACCATAATACTATCTTATATTAACCCTTTGTCTGTTACTTTATAGCTCAAGTTCCCCATCATTTTGTGTTTTTTGCTACCAACAGTTTACAAACAATACATGCTCAAATGCTTGAAAAAAGTCGCAGCAATTTCAAATTCAATTTCCTTGGTTTAGAAAATGTAATTTCTGATGATGAACAATTGACATGGAATATCTTTTCAAACGATCCACTAAAATTGGTACTTTTTTTTTTTTTTTTTTTTTTTTTTTTTTTTTTTTTCAAACAATGAACAAACCAAGTTTTTTGCATTCTGGTCATCCCTCCACACTCTATTATCATAGCTCTATATAGTGATTTTGATTGATCCTTTACAACCTTGTCTGCTGAAATCTGTACATTCTGTCTTACATGCAAATTGTCTCATATTCATGCTTGTGAATTTCTTGTTGTGTGATTTTCTATTTAGCCATGACATGATGTGTACATGTAATATGTCTTCTTGGGAATAAAAACATTAAAAAAAAAAAACAAAAAAAAAAAACAAAAAAATTGGTACATGGTACAACCATTTTTGTGATTGGTACAATGATTGTGATTGGTACAACTGGTACAATGTATACTTGCAGGCTGTGAACTGCATTGATGATCAATATGTAATGTAATGTTCTAGTATTGTCTAAGTACATGTGAACCTGTATCTCTATAATCAGATTGATAAATATACAAATAACATTATTGAATGTGTAAAAGCTGTAAAATTAAGTTACTATTAGGGCCACAACTTACAATTGAATCACAGAAAAACTACAAAAATATGTAATAGTGCAATGTTTAAAGGGATATTATTTTTTCTTCACTAGGGAAGGAAAGTAATTATCAGATAAACATGATTTTACCAGGATCTGAACATCAGTTGTGGTTTAAATTTCTTAAGATTTAAGATGGAAAAGGGAAATAGAATACTGTAACTAAAATATTATTTCATTCCTGTAATATTCTATATAAATTTTGTTCATAAAATTTTATTCTGAAATTCTTAGTGAACTGTTTGAAAATGAATTAAATTGTTGTATAGTTATATTGAATATTTATCATTTTGAACTATGTTATGGATCCATTTATACATTCACATCCAGTGTATTTGTTTACGATTAAGGCCCCCTTTGAGTCACCTCAGTTCTTTGCCTGGTAACCAGGTAACCTTTTTAGACTTTTCTTCAATTCTTGTATTGATATTTACCAAATTATAACCTTTTGCTGGCTATGCTTTTCAGATGTATTTAATACACTCATTGTCATATATAGCTTTCAAACGTTATATATTATGAAATGTGTTTCATTGAATTTAACCCATTTCTGATGTCAAATATTTGGTTAATCCTTTTTTTTTTACATTTTAATACATTTGTACTTTTTAGCTCATCAGGACTGAAAGTCCAGATGGGCTTATGGCATGGCCCGTCGTCCGTCCGTCCGTCGTCCGTCCGTCGTCCGTCCGTAAACTTTTGACACTTTCGACTTCTCCTCATGAACCATACACATTAGAGAGCTGAAATTTTGTGTACAAGTACCTTAGCATATGGAGATTCTAATTTGTAACTTTGGTGACCCTGTGACCCCAAATAGGGTCACAGGGGTCACAACTTTAAAAACCTATTTTCATCTTCTTCTCCAGTTCCAGAAGGACTAGAGATTTAAAAATAATATGTGCAGACTCCTTGGCCAATGGGGATTCTAATTTGTAACTTTGGTGACCCTGTGATCCCAAATAGGGTCACAGGGGTCACAACCTTAAATACCTATTTTCATCTTCTTCTCCAGTTCCAAAAGGAGTAGAGAGTTAAAAATTATATGTGCAGACTCCTTGGACAATGGAGATTCGAATTTGTAACTTTGGTGACCCTGTGACCCCACATAGGGTCACAGGGGTCACAACCTTAAAAACCTATTTTCATCTTCTTCTCCAGTTCTAAAAGGAGTAGAGAGTTGAAAGTGATATGTGCAGACTCCTTGGACAATGGGGATTCTAATTTGTAACTTTGGTGACCCTGTGACCCCAAATAGGGTCACAGGGGTCACAACCTTAAAAACCTATTTTCATCTTCTTCTCCAGTTCTAAAAGGACTAGAGAGTTGAAAGTGATATGTGCAGACTCCTTGGACAATGGGGATTCTAATTTGTAACTTTGGTGAACCTGTGACCCCAAATAGGGTCACAGGGGTCACAACCTTAAAATCCTATTTTCATCTTCTTCTCCAGTACTAAATGGACTAAAGAGTTGAAAATGATATGTGCAGACTCCTTGGCCAATCGGGATTCTTAATTGTAGATTTCGTGACCCCAGGACCCCAAATAGGGTCACAGGGGTCACAACCTTAAAAACCAATTCTCATCTTCTTCTCCAGTTCCAAAAGGTCTAGAGAGTTAATATTGATATGTGCAGACTCCTTGGACAATGGGGATTCTAATTTGTAACTTTGGTGACCCTGTGACCCCAAATAGGGTCACAGGGGTCATAACCTTAAAAACCAATTCTCATCTTCTTCTCCAGTTCCAAAAGGTCTAGAGAGTTAAAAACGATATGTGCAGACTCCTTGGCCAATGAGGATTCTAATTTGTAGATTTTGTGACCCCATGACCCCAAAAAGGGTCACAGGGGTCACAACCTTAAAAACCTATTTTCATCTTCTCAAGTTCCAAAAGGTCTAGAGAGCTGAAATTATATGTGCAGACTCCTTGGCCAATGGGGATTCTAAATTGTAGATTTCGTGACCCTGTGACCCCAAATAGGGTCACAGGGGTCACAACCTTAAAAACCAATTTTCATCATCATCTTCAGTTTCAAAAGGTCTATTGAGCTGAAAGACTGCATGTAGACTCCTTGGCCAATTGGGATTCTAAACTATAGGTTTTGTGACCCCATGACCCCAAATAGGGTCACAGGGGTCACAATCTTAAAAACCTATTTTTCTCCATTTGATGACAGTCTATGACAAATTTATTTCTCCTTGTATATTTTAGTGTGGACTTCTTTCACTGTCTAATATTGGCGATCTAGAAAGTGTTGAATAATAATAAATCATTTGGGTAAGGAAATTTATTCCGAAATCGTTACATTTGTTTTGTAATTTTTCTTATAGGTTTTCTTGCAATAGGTAACATCAGTTCCATTTTTAGCTCATCTGGCCTGTATAAAGCAAACTTGATATGATGCCTGATGAGCTACAGAGCCAATGGCTCTATTTTTTTGATAAATAAGTGGCATTTCTAACAAACAATCTATGTATCTTGAGACAATATTCTTGTCAAGAAGGATTTTCCTAAAGCCATGCAGATCAATTTGGTGTAAGTAATTGATAAATCAATAAATTCTATTGCCAAGCAACACAAATTATCTCATTTGTGCCAAAGTCGGGGAAACAAATTGGAAACTATCAGTATATAATCTAAGTCTTTTGGTAAAATACTTCTCTGACAGTTTAACATACTTTGGTGATATTTATTCTCATTTTACGTTGTCTATTAAGTCCAATTTTGACATTGTGTGTGTGCATGTTTGTCAAAGTCATGATTTGTTGGTTCACAGTGGAACCAAAAATTATAGTAACATCAAAATATTTAATATGTAACAGCAAGTACATAGGGGGGAAATGGCCCTAGAATATTGATCAATATTTAAAAGTACAACAAGGGCAACAACTTACCATTGAATCACAGTAAGGGCAACAACTTACCATTGAATCAAAATATTTAAAAGTACTGTTTATGACCAATCATTGTAGCTTTTTTAATAAGATATTGACAAATTGACAAATAGGAATTATTGTTTTAACATTTGTTTATTACCTTTGGTATTCTTGATTTATTTGGTTGACTTGAAATATAAGATTTTAGATAATTAAGTTTACTTTTGTTGTGAATACTGCAGTATTGTAATTTGTAGATATTTTCAATCCGGTAGGCCCTCTCTTCCTTAATCATGATTTTAACTCATGAAAAATGTATCATCCCTTTTTATAACCCCGGCATAAAATGCGGGGGGATATTGTCGTTGGCTTCGTCAGACCGTCTGTCTGTCACATTGTTTCTAGAGCAGAATTTAAAAACC
Source organism: Steromphala cineraria (assembly GCA_916613615.1). Classification (NCBI taxonomy): domain Eukaryota; kingdom Metazoa; phylum Mollusca; class Gastropoda; order Trochida; family Trochidae; genus Steromphala; species Steromphala cineraria. The sequence goes on along the minus strand of OU744725.1, from coordinate 55,523,436 downwards.
GTTACAGCTAGCGCAATGAAACTTGGTATATTGACTAATTATCACAAGAAGTTGTGCCTTTTGGGCTATTCAACTTTCTGTAGTTTTCTATTTTTGAAGTTTCCAAGGAAACACAACTTAGAAATGTGTTTCAGTAGCAGAACTCGAAAACACTTTGGCCTAGCTAAACAAAACTTGGTATTTTAGCTAATCGTCACATGTAGTTGTGCCTTTTGGGATTTTAGACTTTCTGAAATTTGTTATTTTCCAGTTTCCATGGAAACACAATTTAGAAATGCGTTTCTGGACCATTAGGGCTATTTCAATGAAACTGTTGACAAATGTGCCTTTTGGTGTTTTCAAATTGCAGGGAGTTTAAACTCAATGACATTCTTCATTCCAACATTACCATTATTTCTAAACTGTGTATCACCAAGGTATGAAGATGTTTTAATCAAACAGCATATCCAATCAAACAATCAGTCAATCTTCACATTAACATGAGGAACTTGACGATGACATAACATAAGCATTTACTAATTAAAAAGACCTAGATGTGGTTTATCTAGCCTTGTTTATTATCCCCTGCCACAAAGTGGAAGGTGGATATAGGTTTGGGCTCTGTCTGTCTGTCGTATATGTCCGTCCGTCCGTCCGCATTAAAGGGGACAGTTTTTCTCAGAAACTATTCAAGATAGGATAACCAAATTTGCTGTGTGTCTTCAGGGTATCAATGCCTTGATGGAGTTTAAAAGGGGAAGCGGGGAATTATTGACACTGTTATTGCCCCTCTTGCATGTTTTTGAACTCTGTTTGAGGATGTCTTCAAAGGTTCAAATTTTCTCAGAAATTTTGGGGTATCAATCCCTTGATAGAGAAGTATTAAATTATATTTTATGAAGTTAAGGCCCTTGTGCCGTTATCATTGACTTTTAGGATATGGTAGGAGCTATAACGAAAACAAATTTGGTATAGTTCCATAACATTAACTTAGAAGAAAAGGTTTGTCAGTAGATGGTGATTTGGATATTCATTCCCTTATACTGAATAAACTCCTTAAGGACTGCATGATCTTCTTTTTTTAAACATAGAAGTGAAAACCATCAGTTTCAGTCTTAGAAATATCTGATTCATCCTGTTTCATGGTACGAACATTACGCTAGCTTAACTCCACTAATCTGTACCCTGGGCTCAGAAGCTAGATTTGCTCGTGCAGCCCGGCTTGAGATATAGCCAATCAAATCATTTTCTCGCCACCTTCTCGATAACATTTCAACGAAAAAATGAATTTTGATTTGCTATCCCAAGTCGGGCCGCGCAAGCGAATCTTAGGCTTCTGAGCCCAGGGTACAGATTAGTGGAGTTAGCGTAACGTTTGTACCCTGAGACAGCATGTATCTGATTTGTTTGAATTTTTAGCTTGATGGCAGCTTCATGTAAGACTAATGTCCAGTGCCATTACGTTACAAATGAACAAAAATTATCTCTCAATGATTATTATCTGCATTGGCGGTGTGGATGCCTTTCAGTCTCACTTATTCAAAATTAAAAAAAAAAAATTCTACATTTGTCCCAGTGGACTAAAGATGACCTTTATCCAAAGAAAACAAAAGATTAACAGTAAAGCATAATTTACTTCAGTCAAGATGAACAGGGATAGACGCTCGCTGGAAATGTTCACTAGCCCTGAGCTGAAAATCACTAGTCCTTTCGACAAGTTCCTTGCTAATTGTAAATAATTTTACTAGCCCTTACAATTTTACACTAGCCTCGGGCTAGCGGACTAGCATGAGTGTCGATCCCTGATGAATGTAATGGTATATCAACCTCTGTTGAACATTGTCTCAGCCATTCTCAGCCATTAAGAAAATGAAACATATAATTGAGACTATTTTTCAGAACTGCCAAGCTGGGGTGTGGAAAGTCCAAGGTCGACTCGCCCGTCCATAGCAGTAGTAGTAGTGGTAGTCGGAAAGGCAGCAACAACATGGCGGGCCCCAATCTGACGGTGCCACAGTTCCCCATGGCCAACTCCCAACAACGAATCTCCCCCTCCCCAACAGTTGGCCGCAGTAAAGTGGCCCTCAAGCCAGGCAGGTCCCTCATGGACTGGATCCGTCTGGGGAGGAGCGGCCAGGACTTGACAGGGGTAGGGGGGAAGGTTCTTGAAGTCACCTTGGATGAACTGGCCAAGCACAGCAAGCCTGAGGACTCTTGGATAGCTTTAAGGGGTGAGATAGTTATGTTTTTGTTTTTCATATTATCGATTGCAATTTTTAAAAAGTTTCAGAAACTCTTTGAATTTTTCAGTTTAGTTATTTGTGTTATTTATTTCATCCTGCTACATCTGTGTTCTTGTAGCCAAGAATCTCCAATACTTGAATATTTTTGTAATTTAAGACAATATGTTGGTGTAAATGAGTAAGATATTATTTTCAAAATATGTTACCTTATAACTAAGAAAAATGATAATACATGTTTGTTTATTGAAACTTGAATTATCCATCATTATTGAATCAGGGTTGCAGGTGTACATAAAATGATATTCCCATGCCAAGAGGAGCAACTTTCTACTTTTTAAATTTCAAGAACTTGACTATCATAATTGTGTTTATGAACTTAACAGATATTTCAATAACATGGATAAGATATCGTGTAAAGACCCATTGAGCTACGTCCTTATTTGCAAGATATGTTTTTATGAGATAGTAAAATTCCCTCTTCCTGTTAACATTTAAGAGTTCATCTGTTACTAGATTGGTAAAGTAATTTCAAAGATAATCAATTTGATAATTAGAATATCATTCTCTCTCTGAATCAATAAGAATCTTCAAGATAGAAACTGATTAATGTGAAAACACTTAAAGGGGCAGTAGCACGTTTTTGATAATTTTATATTAAAAATTTTTCACTGACAATTGTACGTTAATGCTAAATGTATTATTTCGATAGTGTCAAAAATCTCATAACACAAACCAATTATCGATAGTCAGAGGACAAAGTATGAAGATTCACATGAAATCCATTGGCGGCCATTTTATGTGAACACCCTTAATTCATTTTGTGTAAGAAAAAGTGCAGTACTAAACTTTACATTATATATTTGAATTATTACTGCTCAATTTAGTTTCAGTACATTGTCTTGCAATTGGAAACATTAATTTTCATTTTGCTGGCATCACCTTATATTCCCCCTAAAAACGTGCTACTGCCCCTTTAAACATGTATATTTGGTTTTTGTGTATAATTACAACATATGAATATGGATATATATATACAAATGAACCTTGATAGAAAATCGTCCAGATATTAGAAGAGTATGTGATAATGGAATAAATGATCACACTTATATATGCGCATACAAAAAGTCTAAAATTACAGGTTCATGTAGCTTCTGTTTGGAATTTTGAAGCTTCTTCTGACGATGTCAGTGCTCATATCAGTAGGTGTCTGTAGTTTGGATGTTTTCATTACAGACATGATTTGTATGCGTTAATCCCTTTTGAACTATAGTCTCAAATGAAGTCACACTTACGTGTAGACTGTGCTAATTGATTAATCAAACTTCAAAAAGAAAATTGTTGATAGGATTAGCAATTAACAGTACAAGTGAGGGATGTCACGATACACCGATGCATCGATGCATCGTCCTGATACAGTTCACGATACAATACACGATACAGTCAACTGTATCGTGATACAAATTTTAGTGAGTATCATTTAATTTTTGTGTGGGTATCGTAAAAATTGTCTGTGAATATTGAATCAAGAAATCAAGAGTTGGTTAAATTCCTTGTTAAGATAGCTTTGATATAGATTTAAATTACTTTTTCATGAAGAAGTTGGCTTATTTTTGTGTTAAATGCTTGTTACTCAGATAAGTCTTGTTTCTAATTTTGACCCCTGATTTTGTATCTCACCGTAATAATGTCGCATTTAGTGTATCGTGATATGTATCGTATCGTGACCTCAGTATCGTGATACATATCGTATCATAAGGTACCTGTATCGTGACATCCCTAGTACAAGTCAAGCCAATGCTCGCAGGTTTCATCGTAATGCATAGCCACAATTGTGTTGCGGGCTTTCTTCCTGCAATAATACTAGCAGCAGCTATATAAGTGAAATACTCACTTGTAAACCCCAGATCACCTCATGTAACAAGTCGTGTTGACGACAATCGTCTCTGGAAAATAATAAATCTCATAAATCGTTTATTAAAAGATATAAAAAGGAGCCTCAGAGAATTGGCTATTTCTCCACAGATCTAGACTTGCTCTTCAAGAGGTTTTGTTATGTCCAAATGTTATTTACTACAGTCTTGATGTAAGATTAAAGACAGTCTTGACAGTGGGTGTGATAATTAACGCCCAGACCATCCGTTTTTCTGGATTGGATTTCAGTACCAATTTATAGGACTTCTTTGAAAAATATACATGTGTCCGGCTCTGAAAGCACAAGAAACAGATAAGTGAGTACATCTACTTGGAAAAAAATTCATTTGCTATAAAAAAAAGTCTGAAAAGCTAGGTTTTCAGTTATTCAAGGTCCGATTCAGTAAGTTTGACTGTATCATGGAAATATAATATGGAATGACTGGAGTTAGCTAGTTCAGATTCACTGAGGATTTGTTTTGCCGTACAGGGTTGGCTTGGTTTGAAATAACAAATCAGGTTAGGTCTTGAATTCATGCTGTGCTAAAATCACATCGACTAAGTATGTTAAGCTCATTATATGTTATATCTCTCAGGCATGTTGGGCAGTCTCCTGAAATAGATATGAGAATTTTAACTCACAATGTTTTTGAAGTGCATGTCAATTTTCCTTTTTCATCACGATTTTTCCAGGATGAAGAACTCAAGTCAAACACTTAAAAAAATCAAACAAATCATATTTTATCTCTCAGTTCAGTCTTTATTGGGTAACGAAGGCATAGTCTTTTGAAATAGATAAGGAACAAGAATCAACAAGGTTATTTTGAAGTACATTACAATGTATCTTTGTCATCACAAGTTTTTTGGCATTGTAAGCTAAGTCAAACAGGCGTTTGTCTCTCAGTACATTCTATATTAGGTTACATGGGTAACGAAGGCATGTCAGTGCAGTCGCTAGAAAAAGATATAGAACAAAAAGCCACAAAATTCATTATCTTTGTCATCGCAGTTTTTTTGGCATATTGAACTGAATTAAGTCAAACGAGCGTTTATCTCGCAGTACATTCTATATTAGGTTACTTGGGTAACGAAGGCATGTCAGTGCAGTCGCTAGAAATAGATATAGAACAAAAAGCCACAAAATTCATTATCTTTGTCATCGCAATTTTTTCGGCATTGTGAAACTTAGTCAAACAAGCATTTTTCTCTCAGTACATTCTATATTAGGTTACTTGGGTAACGAAGGCATGTCAGTGCAGTCGCTAGAAAAAGATATAGAACAAGAAGCAACAAAGTTTCTTTTGAAGTACATAACAATGTATCTTTGTCATCATACGTTTTTGGGCATTTTGAACTGAACTAAGTCAAACAAGCGTTTATCTCTCAGTACATTCTATATTAGGTTACTTGGGTAATGAAGGCATGTCAGTGCAGTCGCCAGAAATAGATATAGAACAAAAAGCCACAAAATTCATTATCTTTGTCATCGCAATTTTTTTGGCATTGTGAACTGAACTAAGTCAAACGAGCATTTATCTTTCAGTACATTCTATTTTAGGTTACTTGGGTAACGAAGGCATGTCAGTGCAGTCGCTAGAAATAGATATAGAACAAAAAGCCACAAAATTCATAATCTTTGTCATCGCAATTTTTTTGGCATTGTGAACTGAACTAAGTCAAACGAGCGTTTATCTCTCAGTACATTCTATTTTAGGTTACTTGGGTAACGAAGGCATGTCAATGCAGTCGCTAGAAATAGATAAAAAACAAAAAGCCACAAAATTCATTATCTTTGTCATCGCAATGTTTTTGGCATTGTGAACTGAATTAAGTCAAACAAGCGTTTATCTCTCAGTACATTCTATATTAGGTTACTTGGGTAACGAAGGCATGTCAGTGCAGTCGCCAGAAATAGATATAAAACAAAAAGCCACAAATTCATTATCTTTGGCATCGCAATTTGTTTGGCATTGTGAACTGAATTAAGTCAAACAAGCGTTTTTCTCTCAGTTCGTTCTATATTAGGTTACTTGGGTAACGAAGGCATGTCAGTGCAGCCTTTTGAAATACATGTAGAACAAGAAGCCACAAAATTCATTATCTTTGTCATCGCAATTTTTTCGGCATTGTGAAACTAAGTCAAACAAGCGTTTGTCTCTTAGTACATTCTATAGTAGGTTACTTGGGTAACGAAGGCATGTCAGTGCAGTCACTAGAAATAGATATAGAACAAGAAGTCACAAAGTTTCTTTTTAAGTACATAACAATGTATCTTTGTCATCATACGTTTTTTGGCATTGTGAACTGAACTAAGTCAAACAAGCGTTTGTCTCTCAGTACATTCGATATTAGGTTACTTGGGTAACGAAGGCATGTCAGTGCAGTCGCTAGAAATAGATATAAAACAAGAAGCCACAAAGTTTCTTTTGAAGTAGTGTTGTTCCGCTGCTAATGGCTCTCAGGATCAAGGTCAGCAATTACTTGAACCAGCAGAAGACTACTTCACCTTCTAATGTAGTAGAAAAGCTTATCCTTTTAATATGATCTGCAACCTTTGAGGTTTATTGAGAGTTATTTTGAAATGAGAAGGCCATTTAACATGCTCCTTGGTACTGCTGTTAAGTTGAGATGATCTTGGTGGAGATCACTATCTGAAGTAGGGCTTCCACGAGTACTCGAGGCTGAAATGTTGTGTACAGATTCTGATAGATTAAGTGATCCTGTGAACAATCATATGGTGACCATTTGTGTGATAAATAGAGAATACTAAACAACGTTCAGTTTAATAACATATTTATGAAACGAGTGGAAGGTATTTGTATTTAACGAGCGAAAGTTATTAAACTGGACGGAGTTTAGTATTTTATTTATTACACTCTTTATATTATAGATTTAAAATGAAAAATATGTTTACGTTGTTGTGCGTAGGAATACAATTCTTACAATGGACGCATGCATATGTAGGCGTCATTAGACTTTGAGCAATGAACAAATAGGTCATGAGTTAGTCCGTTAATAACAGCTTTAATTTTGAACAATACAAATTGAAAACTCTCATTAAATTATCTTTGTGTTATAGTTCCTACAAACGCAAATTGGCGAGTTAACAAAACTATCTGTCGCTGAATTGTGCGAATGAGATTGTGTGAATGAATGCCAAGTGATTGTGACATCATCGGAATGTGCGTTTTCAAACGCGATTTAGTAAGTATGATCGCTAGTGTCAGTGGGAGGAAAACTGTCCTTGTTTGCGAATCATGGTGATAATAGTTTGGGGAATACCCTCTTCAAATTAAAATTTCATCTTAATTCTAAAACAAAACTGACCGCTACTTTGAATGGCGAGCCCGACGTTGATTTGCAAAACGCTGCTAGGAGCTTAGGGCTTCAAGGGAGATAACTCTAAAAACTTTTTAGCGTTTCAACGAATTTGAACTTTTTGCTGATAAAGATAACGTTGCTAATGCTTACGGTAAATCACCACAAATTGGGTTGCTTTATAGAAATTCTGAAATACTGACGCTGACATTTCAAGAATCGACTGGAATAGGAAGGGATGACCTGGCCAGATCTACTATAGAATGGCGACTTGACCCTGATTTCGAGGTCATGTTTACATTTGAAGATTAATGTTGTGGAGGTATCTCTGATTCTTTGTATAGTTTCTCGCACAATTTAATCATAAACAAATAAACACGTTTGTAAACAGAAATTTTATTTTGTCTCATATATTTTCCGTTCGGACTGAGAACAATATTCTTAAGTCACTATTTTGATTGACATCATCTGGAAAGTAGTTCCGGATGCGATCGCTTTCACGTACAATGTTTCACAACAGTGTTGAATAACATGTCATTGTTTCACAACTGCAGTATCTTCAACGACAGTGTAATAAATAGCCTGATGATCTACACACCCAATGCTTCTATTTTTAACTTACGGTGAACATGCATCAAGACTGCCTTTTATCATTTGACCTCAACGCATTTGAAGTCTTTCTGATCATCATGGCAATATCTCCAGTTTCAAAGTTTAATGGTACTTGGTATATTAAATTCACACCATGACTGCATTATGTTGACGTGACATGAAGCATTTGAATTCTTTTCTCATCAGCATGCCGCTGCTAACGGCTGAAATATTGCCCAAGCAGCGTTAAGCATTAAGTCACTCACTCACTCACTCACTCACTCACTCACTCACCCATCAACATGACTTGTGACAATTTAGTTAATTGACTTTTCCTTCGTCTTATATAAACTTGTATAGCGTCATTGAAGTCAATAGAATTGTACCCCAAATGTCTGCTCAAACGTACAGGGTAAATAACTTCAGACAGCCCCTGTCAAGATTAAACCTCAAGAAAAGATCAAATTTAGAAAGAGATCAAATGTCTACCGATTTACTGCCAATTTTATTTACTGAGAAATTTGTTTTCGGTTGAAAGCCCTTTCGAGAGCAAGCAGTGCAATCAATTTTGATAGATCTTTTAGAATACTGTTCCACTGGTGTTCACTGTAATCTATAGGAATTGTCAGGAACCTTGTTGAAGTTTGTGAAAAGCTGAGAGAAATTTTATTCAAATTTAAAACATGCACACTGAATGATCAAATTGTTTTTAATTGATCTACTGTTCTGTTAGTGTTGTCATGATGTTCTGATGATATTCTGACATATTTGCCTGTTGCCATTTTTGAGAATATTTTTCTCAAAGAAATATGCCAATGCTGCGATTCTCTTGTTCACAAATTTTGATTTTTTTTTTCGCACTTTGATCAAGGAATGATTGGTCTTTGAGCTTTGAATACGGTTTTACTGTTTGATCAAGGTTCTGATTGCACAAATGATATTAGGACTTCAATCAAGTGTAAGGATTGTCTCTGCAGAAACTTTGGCCAGAAAAGTTATTATCCATCAAACAGGAATATGTTAAAAGTGACTATATACTGTCCAGAGGACCTTCAGCCAAGAGTTTTATAAAAGCTCTAAGATGTAAGGTAGGATTTGTTTTATGTTCCACTGTGCATGTATCACAAAGCAGCCTAAACAAAGTCATACCGAGAACTTGTATTAAACGTAACACAGAGCTTATTGACATCACTGTAGATGTAACAATATGCCAATATAGTATCATGTTGCAATACAGTGGTCCACAATGTATCATATCTTGATACATAACCTATTGGTGAATTCTCAATCTACATGCTGAATTTCGAGATGCAGATTTAAACAATTTTTTTGCACACAAGAACCTCCTCTTATACTTGGATGTTTTATCATATAACAATTACACCAAAGCAGGTAAAATTAAATTTGTGCACAAAATTAATTGATTCAATATTTTGTGAAAATAGTAAGGTATTAATGTGTATCAGGATACATATTGTATCTCGATATCGGGATATCGGGATACGTAACATACCGCAACCCTCCCATATCGTTACACCTCTAGACATCACAATCACCTTGGTGCTTTTTTTAAGGCCCTGAACACAAACTACAGTAGAACACAGATATAACGAACTCGTATATAGCGAACAATCGGATATAGCGAACCAATTTTCAAGTCCCGTCCCTCATAATATAATATTTAAATTATATGGGTATAGCGAACACCGGATATAGCGAACTAAATTCTTTGGTCCCTCGGAGTTCGTTCTATCCGAGTTCTACTGTAATATTATGCATGGCCTCTACCAAGGTTTAAGGTAGAAAACCAGTAACGTTACAGCATTTGCCATATTATAAGAGAATTAAGATTATGCACGTTGATGCCCTCTTTCATTATAACAATATGTAATATGCTACTTAGAACGAGAAATCAATCATAAAGTTCTATAACACTTACAATTGAGCAAGAACTATCCATTGCCTTTTCATGTTTCTCAGAAATCAAACCAGTACCCATTGTTCCCCTGTAAGGTTGAAGGGATGAAATGAAATCACATTAACTTTATCACCTAAGGAGATGATTAAACTCAAATGAAGCAAAGTTCTGGAGCTCGCTGTGTTGATTTGTGTTCTGACCTGACAATAGCGTTTCGTTGTGTTTGAAAACACTCCTTGATAGGTTTTCATCAATATTGTCGGTGAAAATAATCAATTTTGTTTGTGACAAGTAATGAGATTATTCATGGCATGTTGCTGACACGATCCTGCCCTTGTTACCATCTTGGCGCCAACAATGGTTACCTGATCGTTAGTCAAGTTACCTTTATGCTCAGTGACAATATTTCTTATTTCTCGGACTTGAGTCAATACCATCTGCCTTGCCCTTCTTTAACTATCGCATTATCTTGTTCATGTTATGCTGGAATTATGGATTAATATATGTTTATATATCATTTTTGTGGTACATGTACATTTTCAATATTGATTTCATAGGAGGTAGTTCTATGCCTACGATAAAAGTGATTTTAGCATTGACAAGACAGAGATCTTGATGTATGGTAATTCAGCCAAGGGTTCTAAATTGGTAAATATATTCAACAGTTTGAGAGTTAACAATATGATAATTAGATGATGCTAAAATATGATGTTAAAATATGTCAATCATTCCTGAAAATATGTTTATAAAATAATAAAATGTTAGAATTTTTTTATTAAAGAATACAGTGATATCATTTGAGAATTGGTCTGTGAGAGAATTTATTTTACTTATCAGATGGATTCTCTAAAGATATCTTTGAAAAATGATTCATCTACCAGGTATTTATTACAGTTACTAAGCATAATAGCCAAGAGTTTTAGTTTAGAAATATTGGAAATATTGGTGAGCGTGTATTTCAAATCCTTTGTCAGATATACATGTTTTTTTTACATGTGCAAATCTTAATAGTGCAACAAAGGAATTTTAAAACACAATTATTTATAATCACTTATGAAGCAAATGACATCAATCAGAAGTCATCAGAATAGAAGTCATTTAAATCTGAAAATTGATGATATCCCCTTTAATATCAGCATATCATTTGTCCTTGGATTCTGTTTTGATATGGGGGCGGGTTATCCCAGTTAGCACGTTCGGCTTCGGATCAAGAGGTCAGTGGTTTTAATCCCGCCAGGGGCTCAGCAACTTTGTCTGCAGTAGAGAACTGTTCTACACGCAGTCAGGTTTGGGTGCAATGCTACACTAATTTTCAGCATAGTAATAATAATAATAATAATGGGCATTTATAAAGCGCTATATCCATACACAAGGTGCATGCTCAAAGCGCATTGAAAATAAGAAAATGATGATGGTGATGAGATGAAATGCTATGAAATAAAGCCTAAAAGTAATACTGGTAGCATTGATTAAGGATATTTATAATCAGAGTCTATGGGTAGAATCTATGAATAATAGCTAGAAAATAGATGAGTTTTGAGCTGTGATTTAAAAACAGTCAGTGAGGATGACATTTTGATGACATAAGGAAGTTGGTTCCAAAGTCTTGGAGCAGTACAGCTGAAAGATTTAAGTCCATAACTGGTGTTTTTATACTTTGGCATCTGGAGAAGCTTCAAATTCTGGGATCGAAGATCTTTTGCAGGGGTATAGTCCTCCAAGGAATTTAAAAGATATGCTGGAGCCATATTATGTTGACATTTGTAAGTAATACATAGAACTTTAAATTTGACCCATGGTTCGCTAGTTCCAGCCGATGCTCGCAGGTTTCACCACAATGCATATATATCCACATTGGTGTTGCAGGCTTTCTCCGTGCAATAATACTAGCAGCCGCGATATAAGTGAAATACTCTTGAAAGCGGCCATAAACCCCACATCACCCCACCTCATCTCACATGTTATGATACATGAAATAGGATAAGAACCTAAGTCAATAGTTAGCTGTAAATAGATCAGTAGATAAAGTTAATTTGATATTTGCCTGTCGTCTTTAATTTCTTGTTTACATGCAAAGAAGAAATTGGATCGTTTGAGGATTAAAAATATGGCTAATTTTATTTCATGATTTGACATTTACGTTGCCTTGGTTGCCATGAGAGGCTGATTTACATCTATAAGCTGCTTTTTGTTTTCGTCTAAACCTTATGATGCGAATGTTTGAATATGCTCCAAAGTTTTGAAAGGTTAATTTATTCAATTCCATTCCAGAATGTCATTTGTTTTACTCTGTGTATTCTTCTAATGAATTTACTTAAGTGAAAAAAGGATGGGCAGGGTGAGATTACGAAGTTGACTTCTCCTGGTAAAGCTTCAGGTTATTCACGGTTTTCGAGTATTTATTTTTATAGAAGAATTATTGTTCATTTTACAGAATATCTAACAGTTGAATTAACCTATAAATAAATTAATTAAATCAGTGGAGTTAGTGAACTTTAAAAGTCATTCTGAAGAAAGTTTGTCATGAAATTAAGACAACATTTGCTTTCAAGAATTGCACTAATAACGAAAACACCAAAAATAGGAACTGAAAGTCTATGTCATTAGCACAATAATACTAACATATTATTTGATACATTGTTGATTAGGTTTTGGCCTGTGAAAAAAACAAACAGGTGATGAGAAAGATACATGTTTGCTGATGACATTAACTACAGATGACATGACGTATGACATCAACTACAGATGACATGACGGATGACATCCATTACAGATGACATGACGGATAAAATCAATTACAGATGACATGACAGATGACATACAACAACAGATGTCATGACTGATGACATCAATTACAGATGACATGACGGATGACATCAATTACCAGATGACATGACAGATGACATACAACAACAGATGTCATGACGGATGACATCAATTACAGATGACATGACAGATGACATTAATTACAGATGTCATGACAGATAACAGCAACTACAGATGTCGTGACAGATGATATCAATTACAGATGACAAGACAGATGACAGCAACTACACATGTCAAAGCAGTGATACTCAATCATACTGATATGTTCTTTGATAGTAGAAAGATTAGATCTTGGCCTGTGAACAAACAAATGAGGAGATAGATACATGATGACTGATGACATCAATTACAGATGGCATGACATCTATTCCAGTGGAAGCATGGCAGTGATAGCCCTCAAATGAAATGACATCTAGCGTGTTTCCTCATGATGTATCACTGAGAGTGTTACAGTGTTGGGAAGATTCTCTTTCATTGATACCGAGTCAACTCAATCTTTAAGTGAAACCAATAGTTAAGTTTAACTCATTAGTGTTGTTGCAAAAAGTAGCCTAAGGGTGAAGGATTGAGTCTTATGTATTGTACAGTTATTTGCAAAGGTATCTATTTTAGCATCAGAGAGAGATAATCATTGGGTCTTTGCTTTTTTAAATAATACTGAACAAAATAAGTAAGGCGTATTTTGATTCATATAATTATCATTTCATCAAATGGTCAATAAAGAAATAGTTCATTTTATCTTATATAATTAAAGAATTAAATAAAAGAATCAAATATCCGTAATTTTGGTTGTTCAATCTTCATGTATTCAGTATGAATGTATGCCGGACAAAATAAGTTAGGGAACATCGACTCCTTGACTAGTGAGGATTAAAAATTGTAGCTTTGGTGGCACTGTTACCCCTAATAAGGACCACAGGGGCCATACCTATATTTACTTCTTCTATAGAAGCATGAGGCCTAGAAAGCTGAAACTTTGTGTGCAGACTCATTGACTAGTGCGGATTGTAATTTATAGCCTGTTGCCCCCAAATAAGGGCCTCACCCTTAAAACCTCTTTTCATCATTTTCTCCAGAAGCTTTAAAGGCCTAGAATGATGAAACCTTGTCTATAGACTCCTGAGTTAGATATGGAGGATTCTTAATTGTACATTTGGTGACCCTGTGGCCCCTACTAAGGGGGGAACCACATTTGCCTCACCCTAAAGCAAAATTGATATGTAGCCTGATGAGCTACAGAGCCAATGGCTCTATTTTTAAAACTTTGTTGTAGAAGAGTTATTTATGGGATAAGATAAACAAATTATAAGAATGGTGGCTTTTGAGCATCTTTAATGCATGTTTATATGTCACTGTTGAGATAGAAAAAGAAGTTAAGGAAATTAATGGTTATTGAGTAATTAACTACAAGGGGAGTTTAATTAGGACTTCCATTATCAGGGAAATTGAGTTATGATGTTGACTTTTACTTCAAAGCCATATTGTCTCACTGAGATTGTTGAATTGACAGGGGAAATCTTCAGCATTATTAGAAGAGAATTTTTTTTCTGGATTCTAATAGCATCATCAGGTAATCTATCTGTGAAAAATATTTAGCTTAAAGAGATTTAGTTGTTATGGATTTCTATAAATGTAACAGATAATACATTTGCAAAATTTTGACGCTACTTAGCATTGTTTAGAACTGGTGGGGCGCAGCTCCAAGTAGATATTGGACATAGAATTAAGATACCAAAAGATAAGAGAAAATGTAAACTTTGCACTTTAAACGTAAAACAAGATGAATTTCATGTTATTTTAAAATGTACAGTACTTTATATGATGAAATACGAAAACAATATTTACCAAATAGATATCTTAAGAATATAGTAACTTTGAAATGTTTTGTTTACTCATGTCTGATGATAATACAAAAACAATTTTAAATCTTACAAAATTTTGTAAACACGCCTTTTCAATTAGAAATGAGACAATGAAAAACAAAATATGAAATATTTTAGAAAATGTTTGTTCTCCATCACCAATGTATGCACTTGTAACTATATATATATGTATGTAATCATGTTTATGTGTATATGGGCCTGTGGCCAAGGATGCAATAAACTTAATTGAATTGAATAAAAAAATTCATTTAAATACAAAAAGGTATTGGTCATTATCATAAAATGAAACGTCTTCATAGACTTCATGGATATAGTAACAAAAGGAATGGAGAATTATGAATAAGATATGAAATGATAGGATAAAATTATCTGGAGCTTACTTGAGAAGAAGTATATCAGGCCCTTTTTTTTACAATATTTTTTACATATGTTAGTCCAAGAAATAACTGAACACCAAGATTGTAAACTTTACAGTTTTAGGGTAATTAAATTTTAATTCATTAATTCTGCATTGAGAAGTTGGTTTATGGAAGGTTTATGGAATTATTAAATGAATAGTATCAATCAATCTATTTTCTGTGCATACAAAATTCTACACATCATCCAAAAGATCCTGGGAAAGGCAATTTTGGTTTAAATAACATGTTGTGAGTAGTAATTAGTATATGTGCATGTATAATTTCTAGCTGAGCAGACATGCATTCTTCTTCAGAGGTTACTGAAATACAGATTATTGGTTGTACCATCAGTATTTGTAATTTATATGTCAGCGAAAGTTCTTTCTCCTGTGTGTTATGCAATATATTTAACTCAGAGAAGTTTAATGATGTTTGATTTTTGCAAAGAAACAAGACTAGGTCCATGTTTCAAGTTTTAAATTTTTAGGCTTTTTGAAGAAACTGCAAAAGATGATAATAAGATGTTTATTCATTAAGATTAAATACAAAAATTATGTAAAATCTATGCATCTTGTGTCATTTGGGGGGAATAATGTTCGACCATATCAGTTGCTAATGTTTGATTATAAATTGTAGCTCTGGTGGCCCTGTGACCCTAATAAGGGCAACAGGGGCCACACCCTTAAAACCTATTTTCATCTTCTTGTCCAGAGCCACAAGGCCTAGAAAGCTGAAACTTTGTGTACAGACTCCTTTAGTGAGGCCTATAAATTGTAGCCAATGGCTCTATTATGTATAAATACTGTTGTTTGAGTATTTGTGCTACACTTAGTCACTTACTTATAACTGTGACCGACTTGGTAATGTATCCATACCCATTGACATGATGTTTTTCACCATTTATGATGCCTTTTGTTGATGAATCTGATGCTATGGATAATACAAAAGATGATAAAAAAAATTAATACACTTGCCAGATGTAATATTGTTTTTACAACCTTTGTTCCAATAAAATGATATTTCCCTACGAGTTACTGTCATTTGTGTTGTAAAAACAATATGACATCTCTGCTTGAATATTGAATAATCTCTATATCAGGATTTTCTTAATGACGTGTTTGAGGAAAAGTGGGTTAATGACCCCATGTCAAAATCTAGATTAATGGGATTTAACCTTATTCTCTGATTAATGTGATCAGCATTAATGTCTCCATAAGCGTCATTGATGTTTCGTAATAACAATCTACCATGGTTTTCTTAAGGAATAAGGGGATATTATTAAAAGAAAAACAAATTGTTACACACTTCATGACACTAATTTTTAGCTCATCTGGCCTGTAAGGCGCAATGGGCTTATGGCATGGCATGATGTCCGGCAACCGTACATTCATCCGTCTGTCTGTCTGTAAACTTTGTGCATATTTTACTTCATCCCAGAAGCATAAGGCCTAGAAAGCTGAAATTTATGTACAGACTCCTTGACTAGTGAGGATTAAAAAATGTAGCTAGGGGCCACACCAGTAAAACCTATTTTCATCTTCTTCTCCAGAAGCATAAGTCCTAGAAAGCTGAAACTTTGTGTACATACTCCTTGACTAGTGAGGATTATAAATTGTAGCTTTGGTGGCCCTTTGACTCTTATTAAGAGCCAGAGGGACCACGCCCTTAAAGCCTATTTTCATATCCTTCTCCAGAAGTGGCCACACTACAGCATAATTGAATCTAAAGCCTAATGAGTTACAGAACCAATGGCTCTATTTTAAGTCATTGAAGGAAGTTTTAGACAAACTTTCCACATTTGGTAAAGCTTAATGAAACCATTTAACTAATGATATGATTTTAGGTTGCTCACACTTAAATGGTGGTAATTTTTTATTCTTTATTGTACGAGATCGATACTATTTATCATTTCTAAAAATGACTATTCATGAAATCCGCAACGCAACTATCACAATAAGTTACAACCCTAATATATATCATTCTCAATTCTCAGGTAAGGTGTATAACATCACCCCCTACCTGGAGTTCCACCCTGGGGGGATTGACGAGCTCATGAGGGGGGCGGGGAAGGATGGTACACAGCTTTTTGATGAGGTAAGTCGTTTTATTCACTTTCATTTAATTCCTGCTGCTGGCAATATGTCCAACAGTATGCCAGATATTCTCTAATAACCCGTAGGAAACCTAATTCAGCATACACTCAGACAAAACACTTCTTTATTGAAGGGGGCGGGATAGCGCAGTGGTTAGCGTGTTCGGCTTCGGATCAAGAGATCTGTGGTTCGAATCCCACCAGGGGCTCAGCAACTTTGTCTACAGTAGAGAACTGTTCTACATGCAGTAAGGTTTGGGTGCAATGCTACACTGAATTTCAGCGCAATACGTACCACCCATGGTTCGCTAGTTCCAGCTGATGATTGCAGGTTTCACCGCAATGCATAACCACAATGGTGTTGCAGGCTTTCTCCTTGCACTAATACTAGCAGCCGCGATGTAAGTGAAATACTCTTGAAAGTGGCGTTAAATCCAAGATCACCTCACCTCTTTATTGAACTGTGGCCTGTCCCTCAGTGCTATCTGCAGACTCAGATGCTTTACACTATACGACCCATTGGACCTTTCAGCAGGAAAGTCTGCACTGAAATTGTCCTTGATATATGAGTACCGTATCCTCGCGGGTATAAGATCAAGGGGCCCGGCAAACAAATATCTTGAAAATAGGGGGGTGGGCTTTAAACCGCGAGTGATCCCAACCAAGAAAATCCTTCATGCCAGTTGAATTGAAAACTGACATCGATACTTTTGACTGTTGTTCAGGTCTTCTTAAATATCAAATGACACTTTTTCCAGACGTATATTATTAAAAAGAATGATAAAAGAAATTGCAAATGCTAACTTACATTGTTTGTTGTTTGTTTTAATCAAATTACATAATATTATTCTCATGAAAAACGAACGTAAATAATCAGTCGAAAGCTTTTGCTACATGTGTTTACTGGTAGAGAGATATTTGTTACAAGCCTTTTCATTGGCCCAGAAATGTAGGTCAACCAATCAGCAAGTCGATTTGAAAACAATGTATGAAACTTAAATGTGGTTGTAATAAATTCATGACAACATATTGTCGACACAATATTAAATGTCTAAATATTCAAATATTTGTTTAACATTTTCGATATATTACATTTTCCAAAACAACATGCAGTTAATTAAAATATTTACGTATATAAAATTCGAAGAAAAACTTGCAAATATTATGATAATGAGCACGAAAGAATATTAATAATGTTATTTGTCGTCAAGAAATTACGATTGAGATTCCAAGTGCAGTAAAACAATGTGCTTTCGCGAAAGTATATTTGACAAAGATATCTTTGAACTTTGATTAAATATGATAAATAAGTTTGGAAATATGCCATATTAAACATTTAGAATGGATAACAAGCCTTACAAAGCGATAGTTCTTGATTATATTTTGGAAATCAAATATTTTAATTCCCGATCCCTGATGCAAGTGAAGCCACATACATCGTGATTTCTGCTGAAATTTAACAGTACGTTAATGATGCATGAATATTCAAAAACAATATGTTGTTTTATTTTTATTAATTGACAATGTATATAGTCATTAAAAACAACAACAGGACAATGTATTTTTATTTTTCAAGAAATGACATCGATGTAAACTTGTGCATTTTGCTTCCGGTGTAAACATCGCTATTGCGAGGCTAACTCGATCGTCTGACATCGATTGTGATTTGTGTCACACTTCCGAGAATTGGGGGTCGGGCTATAAACCGAGAATGACCCCAACCTGCTCAACCCTGAAAAATGGGGGGTGGGCTTTAGTTCGAGGGTGGTCATATACCCGCGAGGATACGGTAAGCCAAAACAACTGCTGCATGGCTTGGACCTACATTTCTCTTATGATAATACAACATCACACATTTTCTGATGTTGTGGGAAAAGGCTTGAATTTATATATCTCATTGCTCACTTTCATATTCTCATCCTACACTTGCAAAAAATGTATGTAATGAATCCCGCCAAAAATGTTGTTTAAGAACCACAATACCAAGATAAGTTTTTCCATCATCATATTTGAGACCTTTCATCCAATATTTGTTTCATTACAAGACTGAAATGTGGCTAATTTCTGTACAGATTTTCCTGATAATAAGTCCCAGGGTTGATATAGTGTAGAGCATCAGAATATTTGGCTCAGGGTTACTGCACTTGCTGGAACCTGGCACTTCTATGACGAATAATATTGATTGGAGGCAATCCATAGGCATTAGTTAACTTGACAAGCAAGTTACTTGATTTCTAATGCCTCAAAGGCCTATAAGCATTTATTGATAACATATTTTGAAGTTTCAATATCACAATATAGCAATGTATAATACATTGTCAGTTGGACTCTTTATTATGTCAATATCTCCAAGTCCAATAAGCATTTATTGATAACACATTTTGAAACTTCGATATTACAATATAACAATGTATAATATATCGTCAGTTATGTTATTTTATTATGTCAGTATATCTCAAGGTCCCACTAGATTATATTGATAACATTAACACATTTTGAAACTTCAATATTATAATATAACAATGTATAATATATTGTCAGTTATGTTATTTTATTTTGTCAGTATATCTCAAGATCCTACAAGAATATATTGATAACACATTTTGAAGTTTAAATATCACAATATAACCATGTATAATATATTGTCAGTTATGTTATTTCATTTTGTCTGTATCATGAAGACTTTGCTATAAGTCATTCCACATGAAAATCAACCATCATGCAGTGTTGTTCCTCGGTTATCAACTGAGGGGGGTCATATTGGCCTATTCTGAGCTATTGGCACCCTTAACACTGTTAAAAGTATCCTATCCTAAAAGGGTGGGCATATTTCCCCAGGACCCCCTCTAGGAACAACACTGATCATGTCCTTTTCTTTGTGGCATAACATTAAATTTTCACAAGAGACTGGATATTTCGGAGCTTCCTTTTACTTTCTCGTATCAATTTAGGAATAAATCATTTGTAATGATGTCATAGATTAAGATTAATAGCTGAAAATAGAATGTTCTGCACAATTCTCTGCATATTTGATGACTGTTGAAAGCAGTTTCTGGATATTGCTACATTGACTATTATATGAGAGTATATTGTTCTCGTTGTCATTTATTATTCATTCTCTTTGCCATTAAGAGAATGCACAAGACATTTATTTATGTCTTTACTCCTAAGATCATTGCACACGCTGTTGTGTGATACAAGTTTTTTTTCAAATAATTCTTCAGGTTGAATATGTTCTTTTGTCTTGCTTTGTTAACTAGTGACTAAATGGATTAAAACAAAGACTCTTCATGTGTTCTTTGAAATGTTGTTTTTATTTATACAGAGCTATGTTATCAGCAAATATACTAGTACATACAAATGATTAAGCAAACGTTTAAAAAACATGAAGGATTTACCAGAACAATTGAATGTCACAGAATATTGTGTTTCTTTTTACCAACTAGTAATGAGCCATAATGTGGTACCCAGCTGTAATTTTTCATAAGAGAAAAGTGAGATCAATTTCAAAATTTTAAGGTTCATTTGACTGTTTATATTCAATAAACGATTGGCCAAAGGTAAATTTTACAAGCCTCAGTCCAAAGTCTGTTGATGATTTCTAGCTTGATGTTTTCTGTGTGATATAGCTAGATATGCACATATCATATTTGATGGTGAAATTGAGAATCTGGAAACAGATAAAGGACAATCTTTTATGGATATCCAACTTCTTTATTCACAAAATAGTAACGTTGGTATAGATCCTTATACCATTTTAAAGCATGAAGTGTATGGATATATACCTAGACGTTGCTTTTCTGAGAATAAAGAAGTTGAATATACATAAAATCTTGTACTTTATTACCCTCTATCTTCTAGAATGCCACTCAAACAGCTGCTAAATATGTTAAGCCTTTTTTATCTGTAATATTAAGCCGAGGTGCTGCAGAATTTCTTCAATAGAGATGTCCATATTTCTCTATGCTATACCTCAGTATCAAATTCTTAAATTATCCTCTTCCTTTTGTAGACAATAGAGAAAACTCCACCTTATTAAAGTAAAGTATTAAAAATATTGAATATCAGGAACTCATGCAGTTGGTAACAGTTGTTTTTGTTGCCCACAGGTAATGCTAAAGTTTTTGACTTGTGTGTTCTACTGTAACCCCTTCAACACTATGAGAGCTCTACACACCACTTGCATATAGAATCATAAGCATCTCAGTATTGAAGAATGCTGTCACTGTACCTGTAGCCTTGAGATGGTAATCAGGCTGACAGTGCAAGGAGTCTCCACAATGCAGGGACCTTATTCCGATCAATACTGTCTGAGATAGATCAGAACCTTGTCTTCTATCGTGTCCTTGTCTATCCCTGAGTGACAGACCAATTTCTCAGGGCTTCAGAATTAAGTTCTTATGAAATTTGCGGATCAGGGAGACAAATCATCAAGAAGAAGACTTGATAGAGGCTTTGATGTTGTAAATATGATCTGTCTCTTGTAATGTATTAGGTATGGAAAAAGATTGTGTTTATGAGGTATACTAAGCTACTTTTGACTCAACTTAGATTATCAAGTACATGACTTGATTGGGCTTTGATGTCAATTGAGTGAGTCAATGTGTTATGAGGTATGGTGAAACTGGTTTTGACTTTGACCATAATTATCAAGAACTAGATTTGATTGAGGCTGTTTAATGTAGTAAACACCTCATGTCTGCTATGATGTA
This sequence comes from Steromphala cineraria, assembly GCA_916613615.1. Lineage (NCBI taxonomy): Eukaryota > Metazoa > Mollusca > Gastropoda > Trochida > Trochidae > Steromphala > Steromphala cineraria. The sequence goes on along the minus strand of OU744725.1, from coordinate 55,501,565 downwards.
AAATTTATGTTGAAGGATTAAGTTTCTTAGGTATGGTGAATCTGCTTTTGACTTTGACCATATTATAAAGAACTAGACTTGATTGAGGCTGTTTATGCTACTAAACTGCTTTTAATTCACACGAAAATTATACAGAATAAAGACCCTCTTGCAAGAACCATGGCAAAAGGATTTTCATCTTTCTTTTATCATATAAAAAGTATGTATTTTAATGATTTTTTACTAATTTTCTTTTGATTCAGTTTGATGTTTTGCAAAGGAACATGTGTAAAAATGTTGATAAACTTAGCATATATTTGGTTGTTATCCCCCGCCTCGCCTTTTCAAGAACCGCTCAACCTAGAATCTTCAAACTTGGTACCAGTCTTCATCTGGGGAATATGCAGACCTGAAAAGTTTTCGGTGACCTTGACCTCATTTTCAAGGTCACGGCGAGACTTTGACCAGTTTTGAAAATGTTGTTGGCGCCATATCTCATGAACACATTAACCTTGAGTCTTCACTGGGGACATAGTATTCCGCTCTGTACGTCCGTCCCGCTTCTTGTTGTTAACATCAATTTGCGGCAGGGGATCTTGTCACCTTTGTGACAAATACTTGTTTTGAAAGGCATTCAGTATTAGGAGTTTAAAAGGTAAATTGAAAAGTCTTTGATCTTGAAGACATTTGAAAATAGAATTGTTGTTATTAACTTTTAAGTTTAAACTTTTCCATTAGCAAAGAACATTTAGTCGGACTTCAAAGTAAAGTCTCTGTTTGTAAAATGCTCTTTTAATTCCTTTAGATTTTAAATGTTTTATTGCATCTCAAGATCAAGGGTAAAATTACAATTTGTAAAAAAAAAATCGAAATATAAACAAATAAATGAGAGAAAATAGATGTCATTGTTTGAAAATCAATTCAATTTTGACAAAATGATGTTTAAGAATTGTCAATGTTCTTCATAAATATGTGCATCATTATCACTGGGTGTAATGTGTACGCGAGGACGTTCGCTGTAACTGATTTGTCACGTGACTTTTAATGCGAGGAGCGTGACATTCAGGCACATATTTTTGTCAATTTTATACGATTACGAGCCTTTTATGAATAAATATGAACTTTTAACTATCGTTTACTTCATGGGTAGATATCTATGAAAGAACATATGAATGCAAATAGAAGATGAATTTCATTGATTTTTTGCAAACTAACATATTAGTAACTGCCTGTCAATAAATGTCGTCGAAATTTCTACGATCTCTGTGCATTTTGCCTACATTAATAGTATTTAAAGTCCACTTTATCAAAAATGTGTATGATATATAATAGCTTTGATAATAACTGCAAGCCATGGCGAAATTTCATGGTATGGCATGGTGTGAATGTTTAATAATCTGTTGTCAAAATGATATCATGTATTTTCATTGCTCAAGTTTTCCGGTGTACGGGATGTTACCGATCATGTTTTATACGGGATACGGATTGTGCTGATCGAGGATACGGATTGTGCCTGATTGAATTTACTGTATTTTCTTAATAATTCTAAACAAATTGGTTTTGAAAAACAAACTTTACTACTAAAATGTCTATTAAGTTATAGTCTATCATTTTAGACACATGCAATCCGTCTAACAGTATCAAAAACACCGTTTTATCTGTAACTTTATTAATTTGCATATATCTACAGAAAGCATGAATGTTGCACTGCCCCCAGGTAGCCGAAAGAGACATCTACGATATCTACATTCATAAGCTCCTTAAACATACATAGGAGGCTATTTATATTAGAATTAATCATTCAGATGATTAGGAAAAAAAGGAAGACAGGGCCGTCAATCCAATCCAAAGCAGATATCTTTTTCAACAAGTTTGTGGCTACTAGCAAATTTTATGTTTAAATTGTTATTAAAGTACTCCCTGTAATTGAAATACAATGCTTTTAAAAATGGAGTAAGAATGCTAAATATTCATGTTCATTCGTGTTTTCCAGCTTTCCGTTTTTAAACCTCTCTTGAAACTAGATATTCTCAAGACGTGAATTACTCATTCCCTCCCCACAGAGGCAGCTCAAGCATACCCGAGTTAGCCTCTGTTCTCTTACGCCAAGATTCCGGGGTTCCGGCAGATTGCCCTTGCGGCAAAATTTCGTAACTTAAGTTATGTCCCATCTTTGCAGCCAATGAAAACACGTTTTGGATAACCATGACTTGGGGAATTCTTAACGGTCGTTTGTTGACATGGAAAATATCATGCCTTTATGTTAATTCTTCATTAGCAGTGTGGCGGGGAAAACATTTGAAAAAGCAGATATGGATAGGTTTTTCTTTAAATAGAATTTGCTTTATAATTTTGTAAAGTATCATTTTTTTTATGATATATTTTATTTTACTAATTAACCAAATACATAAAGATGAGAAGGTAAAAAGCGCTGTTTTGTCAAATGAAGAGTAATCTCCCCTGGATGTTAAATTTCAACGATAGCTTTGCCGAAGTGTACGGGAATGGCCGAGGTTGTGCGAATGACCACTTTTGAAACGGCGTCGCTGATTGCACAACTAACTTCGATTGCCTCCAATCAGATTTCTACCTTTCTATCCCACGTATTAAGCGTAATAACACAGAGGCTAAGGCCTCCCCACACCAACACATCTCGCCAGCAGCGCAGCGCGTATCACGAGTTTTTTTACCCCAGACTAACGCAGAGCGTCAATGCAGCGAAATAATATATGATGAACAAGTGACCAATGAGATCTTGTCTTGAAGACCTATTGTTATTATCCGATTTCTGTCCTTACTATGGAATAGACATGCTAAGCTTTTGGGTAAAATCGACCCGTACATTAAAGGTCCAGTCCAATAAAATTTTAATCGTTCTCTGAGCTGCCTCTGTAGAGAGAGAATGGAATTACTCGACTGAGGGTATATATAATGATGACATTATCTTTTGTCTATTGTCTAATATCTTACAGTTTGTAGAGTATTTCAAACACATATCTGAAAATCGAATTCATCAAAATCCTACACCAAAATACCGACCAGGCGAACACGTGTTTACGGTATATTTGATGACATTGAATGGAAGTGTGGAAACGGACAACACTCAACTAAAATGATCAATATATTGGGATATTTGCTTTTTCAGTAACAGTAACTTGCAGAATCAAACAATTATGAACCAAAGCTACAATTTATAATCCTCACCAAAGCTACAATTTATAATCCTCACTAGTCAAGGAGTCTTACAGGTCAGATGAGCTAAAAATTGCTTATTTTGTGCAGGAAGACGTTTGTTTTATTCAGATGTTGAGTTAAAAGAAGTTCCAGTTAAGATTGTTAGATAAGCTTTTGAGTTAATAATTTTTATCCAATGCCTTGATCACATTTTACCATTGTTACATTTAATCAATTGACAAGCTGATGACCTTCTGTAATTGCACGTTTGTAGTTAAGACGCATACATTAAAGCAGTTAATCGTTTTCGTTATGTGTATTGGAAAATGGATACTTTGAGAACTGAAATGCCATACATACAGGCACTTATTTCGAAATGATGAAGTTTGAGGAATGGACAATCTATTACATAGTTAGTATGTGTTTTGGTAGTCTTGAATATAAGAAATGATGTTCTGAATAATATCACATTCTGTCAGTGATCTATTTCAAACGATAATTTAACATTTTGGCACAATACTGTCATTTTGTTCAAGAAAGTCAATCACCACAATCCGTACACTAGGTTTGGTGCAATCAGTAACGATCCGTATACCTGGACTGAACAATCCGTACACTACGATTCATTTCAAGATTGCTTATTCACCTCGTCCAAACTTCGTTAATGCAGTTCGCAACCCTATCAAAATTTGCAGTCTGTTTTGGGGTTTATCAAGGGATAAATAGGTATGATTATATTTAAGATTTGTTGATTTAAATAGATGTTAGTAGACGAAAGAGGTCATGAGGTGTGGTCTCCAAACAGCGTAACTGCAGTGATCAAGTTAAAAAAGACAAACATATGTTTGTTTACATGACTTCTCGTTGTGTATTAGTAAATGGTAAAACCTAAGTAATAGATATATACCAATATTAATACAGGATGTGTCAGAATTATGGTGATAATTCATTTTTTATGTAGTGATCAGGGCAATCATAACACGTCTCTCGCTCTAAGAGTCACGTGACTGATCAGTAACAACGAACGTCCTCGCGTACACATTACACCCAGTGATTATTAGGTGTAAAGATCGGAAATTTCACATTTCGATTCAACTAGTCCTTCGGACTACCAATGATTGCACTTTACTAGCCCAGCATCTTTTTCACTAGCCATTGGCTACCGGGCTAGTGCTAATTTCGAACCCTGCGATATGATCCTATATGGCTGAAACATATGCGGGTATACGATTATTAATTTCTTCTTAACCATATCTTTTCTTTTTAATGAAAATAATCAATTCTAAAGTCTACAATAAGTATTGGGATACAAATAATGTTTTCCGTTGCTAATGGTTGAAATATTGCCCAAGCGGCATTCAAAGCATTAACTCACTCACCCACCAATAACGCTTTACCGTCCATGTATCGTCTGATTAGATATAGCCATCACTATTATGATATATTGTCACACCTCTACTCTAGATTATGAACTTGTGTATTAAGTTCAGAGCTGATGTCAAAACATCAACCTATTTTATTCTATATGAATGTTGACAATTATAGATACCACTAACATCCTGCTTATGTTTGTTCACAACTTTTTCATTGCTCAACTTTTATTGAAAAGTTATTAATTCTTCAAATTGTCAGTGAGGTGAGATGATCTGTGGTTTAACGCTGCTTTCAAGGGTATTTCACTTATATCGCGGCTGCGGCTGAGAAAGCCCACAACACCATTGTGGCTATGCATTGCGGTGAAACCTGCGAGCAATCGGCGGGAACTAGCAAACCATGGGTGGTACTGCACTGAAATTCAGTGTAGCATTGCACCCAAACCTGACTGTGTGTAGAACAGTTCTCTTCTGCAGGCAAAGTTGCAGAGTCAATGGCAGGCTTCGAAACATGGACGCTATCCCGCCCCCCAAAATTGTCAGTGAAAAAAGTATCATAGTATTATTTGTTTCTGAGGTTCTTTATATCATTGTTAACTTATGATAAGAATTGTCATGAAGTGAAAGATATTGACAAGACAAACTTCATACTTCCTTGTTGTGTTAATTGGTGGAGCAAGCACAGCCATAATCTCGTCAGTAATAACATCCCTGCCTAATTGGTAACTAATAGAATCTACCTACTAAATCCTCTTTAGGCTGAATGGGTCCATAAATCTATATTTGCTATACTAATCATCTAAGATGTGACACAAACAGTTCCTTCTGTTTTAGCACCTTACAGAACATTATAAGAAAATAATTAGTGGCATGAAAAGGATTTTAAAAATGGCCAATATTTGATGATTATATGATTGGATAGAGATGGACCTTTGATATTTCACATGTGCATCTACCATGATAAGATCATTCAAATTAATAATTTTTGACCTCGTGGCCTTGAACTTGGCGCAGCTTTTAAAAATGGCCAATATTTGATGATTCATTGATTGGATTAGGTAGACCTTTGATATTTCACATGTGCATCTACCATAAGACCATTCAAATTAATAATTTTTGACCTCGTGGCCTTGACCTTGGCGCAGCTTTTAAAAATGGCCAATATTTGATGATTATATGATTGGATAGAGATAGACCTTTGATATTTCACATGTGCATCTACCATGATAAGACCATTCAAATTAATAATTTTTGACCTCGTGGCCTTGACCTTGGCACAGCAAGCATTTTTAGCTCATCAGGACTGAAAGTCCAGATGGGCTTATGGCATGGCCCGTCGTCCGGCGTCCGTCCGTCCGTCGTCTGTCGTCCGTCCGTCGTCCGTCGTCCGTCCGTCGTCCGTCGTCCGTCCGTCGTCCGTCCGTAAACTTTTGACACTTTCGACTTCTCCTCATGAACCATACACATTAGAGAGCTGAAATTTTGTGTACAAGTACCTTAGCATATGGAGATTATAATTTGTAACTTTGGTGACCCTGTGACCCAACATAGGGTCACAGGGGTCACAACTTTAAAAACCTATTTTCATCTTCTTCTCCAGTTCCAAAAGGAGTAGAGAGTTGAAAATGATATGTGCAGACTCCTTGGCCAATGGGGATTCTAATTTGTAACTTTGGTGACCCTGTGCTCCCAAATAGGGTCACAGGGGTCACAACCTTAAATACCTATTTTCATCTTCTTCTCCAGTTCCAAAAGGAGTAGAGAGTTAAAAATTATATGTGCAGACTCCTTGGACAATGGAGATTCTAATTTGTAACTTTGGTGACCCTGTGACCCCAAATAGGGTCACAGGGGTCACAACCTTAAAAACCTATTTTCATCTTTTTCTCCAGTTCTAAAAGGACTAGAGAGTTAAAAACGATATGTGCAGACTCCTTGGACAATGGGGATTCTAAATTGTAGATTTTGTGACCCCATGACCCCAAATAGGGTCACAGGGGTCACAACCTTAAAAACCTATTTTCATCTTCTTCTGCAGTTCTAAAAGGACTAGAGAGTTGAAAGTGATATGTGCAGACCCTTGGACAATGGGGATTCTAATTTGTAACTTTTGTGAACCTGTGACCCCAAATAGGGTCACAGGGGTCACAACCTTAAAAACCTATTTTCATTTTCTTCTCCAGTACTAAAAGGACTATAGAGTTAAAAATGATATGTGCAGACTCCTTGGCCAATCGGGATTCTAAATTGTAGATTTCGTGACCCCATGACCCCAAATAGGGTCACAGGGGTCACAACCTTAAAAACCAATTCTCATCTTCTTCTCCAGTTCCAAAAGGTCTAGAGAGTTAATATTGATATGTGCAGACTCCTTGGACAATGGGGATTCTAATTTGTAACTTTGTTGACCCTGTGACCCCAAATAGGGTCACAGGGGTCACAACCTTAAAAAACTATTTTCATCTTCTTCTCAAGTTCCAAAAGGTCTAGAGTGCTGAAATTATATGTGCAGACTCCTTGGCCAATGGGGATTCTAAATTGTAGATTGCATGACCCCATGACCCCAAATAGGGTCACAGGGGTCACAACCTCAAAAACTTATTTTCATCATCATCTTTAGCTCCTAAAGGTCTATTGAGCTGAAAGACTGCATGTAGACTCCTTGGCCAATTGGGATTCTAAACTGTAGGTTTTGTGACCCCATGACCCCAAATAGGGTCACAGGGGTCACAATCTTAAAAACCTATTTTCATCTCCTTCTCAAGTTCCATAAGGTTAAGAGAGTTGAAATTTAATGTGCAGACTCTTTGGCCAATGAAGATTTTAAATTGTAGAAAGTGTTGAATAATAATACATTTGTTTTGTAATTTTTTTATAGGTTTTCTTTTCATTTTTAGCTCATCTTGCCTGTATAAAGCAAACTTGATATGATGCCTGATGAGCTACAGAGCCAATGGCTCTATTTTTTGAAAACATTAACCTTGGACAAGTCACATAACTTGTGATTGGATAGAGATAGACCTTTGAATTTCAGAACTCAAGTACATATTGACACAAAAAGAATACATTTACAGTTTACTAACATCTTGTAAATGTTTTATCATTCAGTGGCAATCGTACAATACAAGTCTTTCCTTCTTTTCCTCTATATGAAGTTTGTATTGATTTAAACAGAAATGAGAGTGATGACATTTGATGAAACTGAATATAACATTCAAGCCTTCCCTAGCTGTCTATGTTAGTTCATATAGGTTAGTTCAATCGTTAACTCACATCAGAAAGTAATAAATCAAAGTCCTCATACTGAAGCAGGCCATCAGGGAGTTGCACTTCCGGATAATTGATGTATATATATGGTTAATGATATGAGCACTTTCAAGGATCACTTTGGCATGATTGCTTTAACGGTTGTAATTTATCCTCAATGAGCATTATGGAACAATAATGCTGAGGAATATATGGATGACAACTTCTTTGTTCATTGTATGCGACATTTCGACACAGATTCTTGTGTCAATCATTATAATATAGCAGAAATTACATTTTTAATTATAACTATTTATGAAACTCTACCATCAAGTGATTCCACTGGTTAAAATAATTTAACAACTAAAATTACTAAAAAAGTGGAATATTTGTCAACATTCACATAGTACATCAATATAAGTTGCTGTTTTCAGGGTTAATAGGGAGGAGATTGAATGAAACACTGCATGATAAAAATATCAGAAGATAATAAAAATCACTGAATCATTGATTTATTGTGGATGTTGAATAACCTATTTTCATCCACTTAAAAATCAAATGTCGTGAAATATCGTTACAACTCTAATATTGAAGACAAATAACCAAGGAGACTGGCGGTGAGACTAAGATAGAGACTAACGGAAGAGTAATCGTACTGTAAGTGTTTTACTTAGGGCCTAGTGCTGTGTCTAAGCACTGCAATATTCAGGTATTGATTCGGTGCCCGTAGTAGCCCTGTACTTGTGTAGACTCTGCACTTGCGGATAATCTTGTAGCCGGGCTCTAGAAATAGTTTGTCTCAAAGCGTTCCTGGTCCAAGCTTATAATTGCATCAATAAGACATCCATTAGATATTGGATTGTTGCCCCCTTGTACATTTTGACAGGCTAGGGTACTTTGGTTGTGACTTGTCATTACAAGAATGGTTTGTATGAGGTACCAAGTGCTAGGGGCTAAATACATGCTCATATTTATATAGTTACTGTCAATGTATTGGTAAGTTTCATTGAAATTTTTTAAAATTTCAAAACAGTTTTCTGATATTACATGGTTTAGAATTTCAAAATTGCGCTTTTTAGAAAGTATGGACACAGTATGTCTAAAAAACAACCAATTTGTATAGTCTTGACAGATTAACAATCATACATTTCTGTAAATTGACTTCATTAGTCAAATGCTTTTAGTAAGAACAAGTTGTAAAGGATAAATCCAGTACAAGCTAGCAGAGATATGATCATCATTTGCAAAAGTTACATCAAACTCACTTGGCTTGATTATTTCATGAATAAATGTCACTTCAATGCAGCCTGTCGAAATGCAAGGACTATTTAGCTTCCGAAACAAGTTCCATTGCCAACCAGTTAACACAAGAAAGTATTTCAAACACTGAATGACTGACTATGACGCCACCTTGTATGATCAGCCATTACGACTTATGATTGAGTTTGCCTAAACCAATATTCTTGCTTGACTATCTTGAACAGTTTTGGTTTGGATTGTTTCTACATGATCTATCTATTTGCCCTTCAGGGGTCGAAATTAGTCCTATTGCTGTACTAGCCCTTCGGACTAGTGCATTCCTGAGAGTACTAGCCCAAACACAATCCAACTAGCCAAATACATCTACATCATCAAAAGAACTTAAAATCTAACTAGTCCTTCGGACTACCAGTCATTGCATTTTACTAGCCCTGCACCTTTTTCACTAGCCATTGACTACCGGGCTAGTGCTAATTTCGAACCCTGCCCTTTGATGTAGCAATTTTGTCGATCACCTTTTTAGCTCATCAGGCCTGTAAGCCGATGGGCTTATGGCATGGCATGGTGTCTGGCGTCCGTCCGTTCAGCCGTCCGTAAACTTTGTATATTTTCGACTTCTTATCCAGAAGCATAAGGCCTAGAAAGCTGAAACTTTGTGTACAGACTCCTTGACTTGTGAGGATTAATAATTGTAGATTTTGTGACCCTGTGGCTCCTACTGAGGGGGAAACCACATTGGCCACCCCCTAAAATCAAATGTATAGCCTGATGAGCTACAGAGTCAATGGCTCTATTTTTTGTTGTTTTTGTCTTTTATGCCATTGTTGAACAGTTTGAAGTATCTCTTGAGAGAAGGTTTATCCCATCGCTTCCTGTCGAGTCTCACTAAAGGAGATTCTTTTATCACCACAGGCAATCTAGTCAAATGTCAAGGAGTGGTTTATGCTCTGTATTTTTATAGCTTACAAATCTACAAGACACTTCTTGCAGCAACTTGTTTTTCTGGACCTTTGTTTTTTGTTAGAGAAAAGGATTCCGAAATGTTCCTTCAAGAAAAAATGTTCTGGCGTATTTATCTTTCATTTCCGTGATGAGTATGGTCAGAGAAGTTGTTATTTGTGACAAAGAGGCATTCATTTATTGTTTGTTAGAAAATGGCAACCATTCTACAATATGTCTAAAGAAGATAATGTTCATTTTTAATAAAGGATATGGAAATGGAAAACCATCCATAGCCTTTGTCAGTGCAAATTACATACCTTTTTTTATCTAAGATTTTCTTTAAATTTCTCTTTATTTTCCATTTTAGACATTAACCACTTTGAAATCCTTCAGACTTTAACACTGAGTTTATAAAACAATTGTAACCAGGGATAACCTGACAAACTGGTTCAACCTTTTTCTTCATATTTATACTAAATTCCTGAGAAACATAAGACAGACAAAATGACAATGTGATTGACAAATATGCATACTAAGGTGTTCTAACTTTGTTTATCACTGTACCAATAGATTCTGATAATGTTAATGTATAAGGTATATGTGTGCAATTTTATTTTGTATCTGATCTGTATCAACATGATTTTTCAGTTCTTTTAAGTTTATGTGAAGTAAGGGGAGGAAGTAAGAATCTGAGACAGTCTGTCAAGCTTGCCTTTAGTGAGGTAAGAATCTGGTTGATGGGGAAGGGCTTTCAATAATTGCATTACAGGATTTCTGGAGCTTCATTGACAAATACCTACAAAATCTACAAGACACTTTTTGCATCAACTTGTTTTTCTGGATCTTTGTTTTTGTTAAAGCCTACATCTCAGAGATAGTTCTTGCTCCCAGTCACAGACAAGGATTCTGAAATGTGCCTTCTGGGGAATTCATCTTTCAAATTCCATACCGGTTCTTGGTGATGAGTATAGTCAGAGTATTTGTTATTTGTGGCAAAGAGGCATTCATTTTATTTTGTATCTGATTTGATCAACTCCATGAGTTTTAATTTTTTTTAATTTTATGTGAAGTAAGTGGGGGATGTGAGTTTGTTGAGTAAGAATCTGAGACAGTTTATCAAGCTTACCTTTAAGAATATGGTCGACGGGGAAGAGCTATCAATAATTGCATTACAGGATTTCTGGAGCTTCATTGAAACATAGCTTACACTAGGGAGAAGCCTTAAGAGGACTCACTGTGTCTCTGTGTTCATGCCAGTTACAGCATCAGAACCTCGCTCTGCTAATTACAGGCCTGACATGCCGGCATGTTAACCCACATTTGGTTAGCTATATAGACCTGGAATACTTTCAGGAGACAAGTGATATAGAGTGTGTCGTTGGACTCCAAATTGGTCAAGCAATGTCAATGGTTGTTGGTTATATTTTTATCCATGTTGATGCAAGGTTTTTAAAAGTACACTGACAGAAAAGGTAGTTCTTTATGTTTTTGATAAATAACTGGACCCTGTTGAAATTGTTCCTCGGCTATTAATGAAATAATCAAACATGAAACTGACTTATCAGGCTAAAATATATATTGAGATTGGTCAAGGCAATTTGGTAATAATTATCAATACATGGTGTAAAGTTTGGTTTCTGCAAGTATATGTCATGGCATGAATATCTTTGTGAGAACATAATTGGCTTAATTTTCCATTTTGTAATTTAACTGCAAATCAAGTGAAAGAACTTAAACATAATGCAGCACATATGGTATTTTGGCAAGTATCAAGACACTGTGATATTGGATGATAATAATACACTTGGATGTCAATTCTTTGACCATAGCCAACGAACGTTGTTATTGACATGGTGGTCTCTCAAGAACATGGCTGTTTCTGCCTTAAGCAATGAAAATTGAAAAACTGAAAACAGCAGTTTGAGTATAATTTACATATCTTAACATCTTGGTAAGATTTTCTGTCAGGAATATGACTATTTTTTGTTTCCCATAAGTTTTGCAAGTATCATTCTTTTCAAACATGGCAAACAAACTATTACACATCAGAGGAAATTGTCAGCATGCCAATAAAAAGAGACCACAAAAATCTATTCTTTTCTAGACTTCCTTTCAAGATGTCCGATTTCAGATATTTTTTGCATGCAGCTTAAAACCAGAAGCACCCTTGATTCACACTTTCCTAGACCTCTCAAGACGATTGCCAATTTCGTTTAAGGTACTCTTTGTAAGAATCTTTCTAGTCCTAAATAAAAACAAGAACAAAACATCAAAGATTGACTACAGCATTGCATCTTTATGACCTATCTGCCCTATCCAAGTTCTTCTTTTCATAGCTATTTTCCATCACTTGTACATTGTGTTCAGTAGCCTTCTTATAGTGTGAACAGAAATTATTTATAGAATGAGATAAACACATCTTGACAATAAAATCTACTCTTTAGAAGATTTTCTCTAAAAAAAAATTGCTCTTTTCTTTTTGTCCATACGGACTCAGAAGAAGTTATTGAAAAAGTTGCCATTCTTCAATGTTCAAACTTCTTAAATAGCATTCCAAGTGCTATTTTTGTCATTTTTACTCTCTTATGCCAGCATAGCAGTTCCCTGTTCATAACTCATGATCAATTTTGTATTGATTTCATACTGGCATGATGCGAGGAGGATTGAAGCATGTTTGAAAAGTTCAAGTGTTGCACAGTATGCATCTTGAACACACATCACAGATTATCTGCATTGAGACTTCCATCATAAATTGCATTACGCTCTTGTTTCCATAGAAGATTTTGTTACTATTGATTATATGAATAAGAGAGTTTTCACCAACTCTCTGTGAAAATGAGCTAAATTTGAATGGATTGACACTTCTTTTGCATTGCATGAACAATTTAAGGTTTCTTTCAAAATCATGTTTAGCTACTTAAGAAATGAGGTATTGTTAGATGTTGCTTACAGGTACAGAAGTAAAGAAATATTATTTCAAAATCCTGGCATTGACTGTTTCATTTATGTTAACCTTTAGTTTAGTCCTTGTCCCGACCAAAATAGTATTGCTAAGAATAACATGACAATCAGTAAGACACTATTTCCAGATTCTCCTACCTGTTCATAGTGCATTCTTCATCAATATATCAGAAGAAATTTTACTTTCAAAGCCACTTCTAAATGCTTGACAATCACTTCATCATTGTGTAAATTATTTCAGATCATGCAGAAACTGCCTCTGGTAAACTGATCTCATGTTCTCTTTGTCATTAGAAAAAAACACTTAGCCCAGCTAAAAGTGTTTCTCTGTGACAGTGATGCTAACTCATCTGACTTAAGTCAAATCTCTTATTTCTTAACTGAAAGTAGAAAGGCTCTGTCTTTTTCGATTTCAGGTGCTACCCAACGCATGTCTTCATGTGCCCATTGAAGCATTATTTCAGATTTAAACTCCAGATCTCAAGGAGGTTATTCTATTTTCCCAATTCTAAACGCTCTGATCAATCTGAAGCACATGTTTACTAGTCTTATCATTTGCTAAGACTCAGACGTGTTAAGATTGAAGGCAATAAGGAATTCAGCCAGATTTTCAATTCTGTGGAGTCGAGTGTGGACAGTATCTGTTGAATACTGGTAGCTAGGTATTTACCTCTGCAAGATCTATAATTTCACCGCCTTATGTTCTATGATTTGCCAATATTCACAAAGCATGTATACTGAGTAACAGTTTGATCTCCACAGCTTTACTGAGCAGGACACTGTCATCATTGGTTCTGATCCAAGATGTCTTCCCATTCAATGTGCCTTACTGAGCAGGACTCTGTTATCATTGGTTCTGATCCAAGATGTCTTCCCATTCAATGTGCCAGGTTCTTCCACAGGGTTCACTACTCATACAGTTTGCCGGTACAGCACCTCTTTAAATCAGATTTCCACTAATGTGTTTATGAGTAAATGGACTGTATGACCAGATGGCTGGGGGAGATGTTTCTCCTGAGGATGGGGACATGGCATTGATCTGTTTTCATGGAAAGATATCTTCTGGTCTTTGATCAGTGTTGAAACAAGCGGGATCATTTTGGTCCCTTCAAGGTGTTTTGAAAGTGAATAGGTTTAACTTAAACTTCAAATTTTAGATATGAATTGGTATACACTTTGGTTTCTGATAGCATATTTTGCTGTACAGACCCCTTGGTAAGGAGGTTTTCTGTTCAGCACAGGACCAAGAATACAAAAGCAAACTCTTGTTTATGTAATGCTTATAATTGATTTTCAACATAAATATGCTTATTTGAAATTTGGAAATGCAAAAAGACTTTGATGTTGATTGAATATTTGATCTTGATTATCATTTACAAAACTCTTTAATTCTTATATGTTTCTGCACATTTAGTCAAGGGTTCTCAACTATTTTCTGGACACAAATGTCTACTGTTTAATGGATTGACATAGTTAAAATTCAACTTTATGTGACAGATGCTGTAGCCTGTTTTTCAGGTGACTTTCTTGCTTGTAATAACTTTGCTTGACCGTCTTATTGGGAGTCCATATTGTTAGTTATACTTCAATTATAATTTGACAAAAATATTTCTTTTGAGAGGATACACATTATTTAACCTTGCAGACTAAGTGTTAACTTGGTTTGGATTAGAGATTATCAGCTGCTAGACCACACAAAATGAAATTCCACTTACCAGATCTGTTTGTCCATGATGAAATTGACAGGACAATACTGTTTACCTTAAGACGGTACAGATGCAATGTACATCATCAATACTTATTACTGGGGTCTAGACACAATCTGATAGGTATTGGTCGGTTCCTCTGTTTGCCTTGCTGGTTGATCAAACCCTTTCAAGGGCCCAAAGGTCTCTGTCTGGTTACATTTCCTTATTGGCTCAGAGTTTTGACTGACCCATAGGTTGATGGAATCTTCACTAAGGTCATGGTATGTGTCTAAGGTCTAATGTTTCTTAGCTCAGCTTTTTTTATGGTCAAATAATCAAGAGAATGTTTTCAAATGCAAGAAATGTTAGGGAATGTGATTTCTTTAATATGTATTTTACTGTTTTATTTCCAGTGCATGAAGTATTGTTTTGAGACATGTATATTTGTCTCAATGTTAATTAAAAAAAAGGCGATAAATGTTGTTTTGGTCAGAATTCTTGGTTAATCACTCTTTTTGGATTATATTTAGTCTTTTAAAGTGCAAAAAAGTTTTCTGAAAATCTACTCAAGACTTGAAGTTGTTGATGTAGATGTATTATACCAGTTTGTATAAATCATTTCATAAAGGCTAGTTCTTGCTATTCACCACTTGTAGATCTAAAGTTTGAAGTCATATTCACTTGTGAGACAAACATTTTTAGTATCTTTCTCCCTTGCATTCTAACTCTTGATTGATATATTGTCAGAGGCTAAATCTTTGAGTTGTGGTCAAATGTTTCATTTGAGAGGAAATGCCCTGTCTGGAGTTAACTGTGTGTCTCTCATCAAGTGTTTGATGTCTGGGCAATCTGATGAACATTGGTCAAATCAATTACAAAAGTTGATCAGGAGGTCACTCATAAATCAATTAAGAAAGTGAGGGAAGGTCACAGAGGTTACAAGTCTGGGGAAATGGATGTTGGGGGTCAAGGATTTTACATTATTGAATATAGTTGTTTTCATGCCTTTGTCAACAAAGTTTTCTGCAAATATTCTATGAAAAATATGAGGGGAAATCAGCTTTATGCATTTATAACAATCTGTCTGTCCGTCCCCGTACTTATCATCTCACGATCAAC
Source organism: Steromphala cineraria (assembly GCA_916613615.1). Lineage (NCBI taxonomy): Eukaryota > Metazoa > Mollusca > Gastropoda > Trochida > Trochidae > Steromphala > Steromphala cineraria. The sequence goes on along the minus strand of OU744725.1, from coordinate 55,485,823 downwards.
TGCACGTACAGTTTACAAATTTGGTTCAGACTCAGTTTTCATTAGAATACAGAGAGACCAGTCCATTTGGGTGATATGAACCTCATTTTCAAAGTCATTAGGAGACTTTGACTAGTATTAAAATGTTGTTAGTGCAATATCTCATTAACAGCTGCAACCAGTCTTCACATTTGCTATAACTTCAATGGGGGAGTATTAGACACCAGTCATTTTGGTGTCCCTGACCTCATTTTCTTGGTCAATCATTTCAACTTACGGTATTCGACGTATTAAGCGCCCTGGGCGGATACAAAATTGAAAAGAGGGATCGCTTATTAAAATGTCTTAATCGTTCAGTGGAATGATAAAAATGTTTGCATATTCTTGATCCGCAAATAGTTTTGTAGCGAAAAAATACAAATCCAAATACCGTGATTATAAAAGAGGACTAAAATCAATTCTTCAAACCATTTTTATGTAAAAATTCATTGGTATGTAAGGTATGCCTGGAAAGGGGGCGATTCATGTTTTTCGTGTAATAGCACCGTTAGAGGGCGCTTATTACGTCTAATACGGTACTCTTGTCTGTGGTCGGGAATATGGTGAAACATTTGTTTGGAATGACTCATGTAACTGATGTATAATGAAGTTTATGTAAATAATGTTAAAAGATTATTTTCATATTCTTATCTTCCCTTTACTCTTATTTCATTTATGAATTGAAAATGTCTATTTTGTTGACCTTTCTTTTCTATTTTGGATTTTGATGTCACACCGCTACAGATAATATGAAACTATTTTCAGATTTTGAAAAAAATGATGTTTACAATTTCATGAAATTACAGCTCACACGGACAGTTTATTATCCCTCGCCGCGCGTTTAGCGCGAAGCGGGGGATATAGTATTCAGCTCCGTACGTCCGTCCGTCCCGCTTCTTGTTAGCGCGATATCTAATGAACCGCTCAACCTAGAATCTTCAAACTTGGTACCAGTCTTCATCTGGGGAATACGCAGACCTGAAAAGCTTTTGGTGACCTTGACCTCATTTTCAAGGTCACAGCGAGACTTTGACCAGTTTTGAAAATGTTGTTAGCGCGATATCTAATGAACCGCTCAACCTAGAATCTTTAAACTTGGTACCAGTCTTCATCTGAGGAATACGCAGACCTGAAAAGCTTTTGGTGACCTTGACCTCATTTTCAAGGTCACAGCGAGACTTTGACCAGTTTTGAAAATGTTGTTAGCGCGATATCTAATGAACCGCTCAACCTAGAATCTTCAAACTTGGTACCAGTCTTCATCTGGGGAATACGCAGACCTGAAAAGCTTTTGGTGACCTTGACCTCATTTTCAAGGTCACAGCGAGACTTTGACCAGTTTTGAAAATGTTGTTAGCGCGATATCTAATGAACCGCTCAACCTAGAATCTTCAAACTTGGTACCAGTCTTCATCTGAGGAATACGCAGACCTGAAAAGCTTTTGGTGACCTTGACCTCATTTTCAAGGTCACAGCGAGACTTTGACCAGTTTTGAAAATGTTGTTAGCGTGATATCTAATGAACCACTCAACCTAAAATCTTCAAACTTGGTACCAGTCTTCATCTGAGGAATACGCAGACCTGAAAAGCTTTTGGTGACCTTGACCTCATTTTCAAGGTCACAGCGAAACTTTGACCAGTTTTGAAAATGTTGTTAGCGTGATATCTAATGAACCACTCAACCTAAAATCTTCAAACTTGGTACCAGTCTTCATCTGAGGAATACGCAGACCTGAAAAGCTTTTGGTGACCTTGACCTCATTTTCAAGGTCACAGCGAGACTTTGACCAGTTTTGAAAATGTTGTTAGCGTGATATCTAATGAACCACTCAACCTAAAATCTTCAAACTTGGTACCAGTCTTCATCTGAGGAATACGCAGACCTGAAAAGCTTTTGATGACCTTGACCTCATTTTCAAGGTCACAGCGAGACTTTGACCAGTTTTGAAAATGTTGTTAGCGCGATATCTAATGAACCGCTCAACCTAGAATCTTCAAACTTGGTACCAGTCTTCATCTGGGGAATACGCAGACCTGAAAAGCTTTTGGTGACCTTGACCTCATTTTCAAGGTCACAGCGAGACTTTGACCAGTTTTGAAAATGTTGTTAGCGCGATATCTAATGAACCGCTCAACCTAGAATCTTCAAACTTGGTACCAGTCTTCATCTGGGGAATACGCAGACCTGAAAAGCTTTTGGTGACCTTGACCTCATTTTCAAGGTCACAGCGAGACTTTGACCAGTTTTGAAAATGTTGTTAGCGCGATATCTAATGAACCGCTCAACCTAGAATCTTTAAACTTGGTACCAGTCTTCATCTGAGGAATACGCAGACCTGAAAAGCTTTTGGTGACCTTGACCTCATTTTCAAGGTCACAGCGAGACTTTGACCAGTTTTGAAAATGTTGTTAGCGTGATATCTAATGAACCACTCAACCTAAAATCTTCAAACTTGGTACCAGTCTTCATCTGAGGAATACGCAGACCTGAAAAGCTTTTGGTGACCTTGACCTCATTTTCAAGGTCACAGCGAGACTTTGACCAGTTTTGAAAAATGTTGTTAGCGTGATATCTAATGAACCGCTCAACCTAGAATCTTCAAACTTGGTACCAGTCTTCATTTGAGGAATACGCAGACTTGAAAAGTTTTTGGTGACCTTGACCTCATTTTCAAGGTCACAGCGAGACTTTGACCAGTTTTGAAAATGTTGTTAGGGCCATATCTCATGAACCCATTAACCTTGAGTCTTCACGGGGGACATAGTATTCAGCTCTGTACGTCCGTCCGTACGTCCGTCCCGCCTTCGTTGTTAACATCAATTTGCGGCGGGGGATCTTGTCACCTTTGTGACAAATACTTGTTATACAGGTATCGTGTCAAAGTAACCGTTAAATTGTTGATATGCTTAATATGTAAACTAATTATACTAGAATGAATTGTACAATTTAGACAGGATTTAACTACCAATTGGTTTCCTTCATTTTACAGCTATGAAGAGGGTACCACAAAACCTTGTGAATCGTGACTAATTGTTCAATTTTGATAGAACAGCTGTGAAGTGTGGGAACCATCTATTGCACCAATTGACAAACTAATTGCTCCGACACAGACAGAACTGTTAGTAAATGGACTCTAATCAATGTTGAACAGGCTGATCCTTTCTTGTATCAAGCTACTGTTATAGTAGTAGGCCACAACATTTGTTTTTGCCCATGTTTGATATAAAGATGTGCAGTATTATCGATATATTGGTATATTGCAATATGCAGCAATAAAGGGGCAGTAGCACGTTTTTTTATAATTTTATATTTCTAATTTTTTACTGATAATTGTACATTAACGCTAAATGGATTATTTTAAAAGTGTCAAAAATCTCATTACACAAGCCAATCTTCCATAGTCAGAGAACAAAGTATGAAGATTCACTCAAAATCCATTGGCGGCCATTTTTGTGTGAACACCTTAAATTCATTTTGTGTAAGAAAAGGAATCACATGGCTAAATTTTACATTATATATTTTCATTATTACTGCTCCATTAAGTTTATATACATTGTCATTCAATTGGAACCATTAAATTTCATTTTCCTGGCATCAACTTATATTCCCCCTAAAAACGTGCTACTGCCCCTTTAAGGGTTTCAAACCAAAGTAAGAATATGTGAAAAATGAAATTTTAAGGTATTATGATTTATCAAAATTTGTTTTTCTATCGACAGAAACTGAAGAAATGTTTTTCAAATATTGGTCATCTTTCCACTTATTGTTCAGAAATAGTCCTGTTCTGCTGAAGTAATGAGATTATCAGCCACCTGTGGATCTATGTATTTGTTCATATATGTCGTTTATGTATTATGTTTATTTTGCTCGCGCGGCCCGAATTGGGATATAGCCAATCAAAACATTTTCTCATTGAAATTTTATAGAGAAGGTGGCAAGAAAATTAAATATTTAATTGGCTATATCTCAAGTCGGGCCCCGCGAGCGAATCTAGCTTCTGAGCCCAGGGTACAGATTAGTGGAGTTATAAATAATATAATAAACTAGGTATTTATATAGCGCAACATATCCAGTAAGTCCTGCTCATGTGCGCTCAGTCATATGCTCTTATGAAGAGAATGGTCTTCAAACTAGATCTGAAGAGTGTTAGATCTTCGAGTTTTCTGATGTCTTCAGGGAGTTGGTTCCAATGAACAGCACCAGCTTTGCTGAAGGTTCTGTCCACGTATGTTGCTGTTCGGGTGGAGGGAACTGTCAGGACTTTTTGACTGGCTGATCTTAACATCCTCTCAGGCTTGTGTATATTCACTAACTCCTGGAGATAGACTGGTGATTGTCCCATGACTGATTTGAAGACAAACACAAGAAGCTTGAATGTGATTCTCTCTCTAACAGGAAGCCAGTGTAAGCTCCTCAGGACCGGTGTTATGTGCACATGCATCTGTGTGCGTGTTATCAGTCTTGCTGCCGTATTCTGGACCCTCTGTAGTTTGTCCAGATGCTGCTGCTGAATTCCAAACAATAAACTGTTACAATAGTCCAGTCGGGAACTGACGTAGGCTTGAACGAGACACTTGACTGCAGGTGTGTCTATGTACCTGCTGATCTGTCGAATTTGCCTTAGATGAAAGTAAGCTGTTCTGCAGATGTTGCCGACATGCTTGTCCAGTGACAGTGTCGAGTCGAAAATGACTCCTAGGTTCCTTGCCTGGTTGGATGACTTAACAAAACAGTCGCCAATCTGGATCTTTGATACAACACGTTTTGCTTGCAATTGTTTTCGGGTGATGACCAGGATTTCAGTTTTATCGCTGTTTAGTTTTAGGAAGTTGATTTGCATCCAGCATTTAATGTCAGCAATGCAGTTTGTGATTGTTTGCAGAGTGATCTTCACAGATGAAGCACTGAGTGGCTTGAAACCGAGATAGAGCTGAGTATCATCAGCATAGAGATGGAAACTGAGGTTGTGTTCTCGTGCAATGTCACCGATAGGTATGGTGTATACAGTGAAAAGGAGTGGGCCAAGAACTGACCCCTGTGGGACCCCAAACATTAGTTCACTGCAATGGGACATAACTCCATCAATTACTACTGACTGCTTGCGTCCATCAAGATAGGACTGAAACCAAGACAGAGCATCACCAGTCACACAGACACGTGACTCCAGGGTATCAAGCAGGATGCGGTGGTCTACAGTGTCGAATGCTGCTGAAAGATCCAAGAGGACGAGGATTGCAGCACCCTGAGAGTCGACTGCGTGAAGAAGGTCGTTCTGCACACGTAGCAAGGCTGACTCGGTGCTGTGTCCGGTCTTGTAAGCTGACTGCATTACATCACCAAGGTTGTTCTCAAGCATATGCTGTCGGAGTCGTGCTGCAATAACACGTTCTAGTTAGCGTAACGTTCGTACCCTGAGACAGGATGAGTTTAGTTGGTCCCTTCATGCACCAATAAGTTCTTACAGGTTTCTGTTAGTGTGAAAGAAAGTATCAGTAATTGTTGACAACATTTGTTTTTTGGCCGCAAGGGCTCATGTATATTTTACCAGTTTGTCATCATGACACCAATCAATGTCACCAGGAGCTGGTCCCTCAAAATTAGTTCTTGCACTCAATCTTATCAAGGTAGAATGATAGCAACAAGGAGTAGTTATTGGCCACCATATTTTCTTTTTGGCCACCAGTGTTGCACATTGATTGGAATTAGTGGTACAACTTTAATAATTTCAGCAATATATCATTTTTAGCACCATAATGACAAATTTCAATCAATTGTGCTAACCAATAGTCGTTGACAATATTATTTCCTTAAAGTCAGCAGCATATGTTAATATATTATTTCATTGCAGTAAGGGAAGTACAATTTATCAGTAAGTATATTTTACCCCTTTATGATCAATCTGGTGATAAGACCAAGTGCTAATTTGGAAACCCTGAACATTTGACCCTTCAACAAAGGCCAGGCAAACCTTCTTTATAAATGTTCAAAGGACCAAACCAAAAAAGATCAAATTCTGAAATATGCCTTCTATGAACAACTCTGCTTAAACATGTTTAGTGGTTTGCTCATTTTCAGTACCCTGTAAATTGTTCACACTGTTGAGGCCACAAAGCCTAAGTTTAGAAGACAAAGATAGAACTGTTGAGTAATCCCTGACAACTTAGTGACAACGCCGAAGACAACAATCCCTGGTTGCTATGACAGTGTCTTGAGACAATGATGAAATGTGTGACTTACTCCAGGAAGGAAAATAACTGTGAGATGCTAATGGTAGTATTGGACATGCTTTCAGTTCAATACATTGATTTTCTCTGATTATGTTCTACACTTTGGTTCCAATAATAGCCTCAATGCCATAACTTACTTTTTACCTTGGTGCAAATGGCCATTGATTCAGCTGACACTACGTATAGAAGATCACTTAGTACTTCAAATCAAAGAAGTTATTACAATGGTCTTGAGATGTGAGCTCTATTACAATGACAATGTCATTTTGCCCTCAAAAGTTTCCAATGTACAACTGAGATGGGGGTGGGGGGAGACATTTATTTTATAATTCAGACTTTTTAGTAATTTTCTGAATTTCAAATGGGTCATTGTCCTTATATCACTAGTTAACTAAAAAAATTTATTGTGTACTATAACAACAATCCAATCACCATGTACATCAAACTTGTTATATCTCTGTACATCAATCTCTGTACATCAATCCAATTAATTGTATAAACATATTCACCAATTATGTATATAATCACGTCCATATCATGCTCTGTATCACTTGCTTGAAAACGGTATTAGTACCTACACCGAAACGTCGCACTCTTTCAATAAAGAAGTTGTAAATCCATAGAACTAGTTCTCATTCATCTTACCAACTTCTAAATGCCTCTTAAAGAAGATAAAAAAATTTAGTCGAGCATTTTTGTCATCAAATGTGCAATATTGCCCAATTTGCCCCAAGCTGCCTTTTGCAGTTGGTGGTACAGAACTTTTCCCACTTTTATTGCTGTTGTTGATTTATGTTGTTCAAAGTAAGGGCTGGTTTAATTATCCCCCGCCGCGCGTTTAGCGCGAAGCGGGGGATATAGTATTCAGCTCCGTACGTCCTTCCGTCCCGCTTCTTGTTAGCGCGATATCTAATGAACCGCTCAACCTAGAATCTTCAAACTTGGTACCAGTCTTTATCTTAGGAATACGCAGACTTGAAAAGTTTTTGGTGACCTTGACCTCATTTTCAAGGTCACAGCGAGACTTTGACCAGTTTTGAAAATGTTGTTAGCGTGATATCTAATGAACCGCTCAACCTAGAATCTTCAAACTTTGTACCAGTCTTCATCTGGGTAATACGCAGACCTGAAAAGCTTTTGATGACATTGACCTCATTTTCAAGGTCACAGCGAGACTTTGACCAGTTTTGAAAATGTTGTTAGCGTGATATCTAATGAACCGCTCAACCCAGAATCTTCAAACTTGGTACCAGTCTTCATCTGGAGAATACGCAGACCTGAAAAGCTTTCGGTGACCTTGACCTCATTTTCAAGGTCACAGCGAGACTTTGACCAGTTTTGAAAATGTTGTTAGCGTGATATCTAATGAACCGCTCAACCTAGAATCTTCAAACTTGGTACCAGTCTTCATCTGAGGAATACGCAGACCTGAAAAGCTTTTGTTGACCTTGACCTCATTTTCAAGGTCAGAGCGAGACTTTGACCAGTTTTCAAAATGTTGTTAGCGCGATATCTAATGAACCGCTCAACCTAGAATCTTCAAACTTGGTACCAGTCTTCATCTGGGTAATACGCAGACCTGAAAAGCTTTTGATGACATTGACCTCATTTTCAAGGTCACAGCGAGACTTTGACCAGTTTTGAAAATGTTGTTAGCGTGATATCTAATGAACCGCTCAACCCAGAATCTTCAAACTTGGTACCAGTCTTCATCTGGAGAATACGCAGACCTGAAAAGCTTTCGGTGACCTTGACCTCATTTTCAAGGTCACAGCGAGACTTTGACCAGTTTTGAAAATGTTGTTAGCGCGATATCTAATGAACCGCTCAACCTAAAATCTTCAAACTTGGTACCAGTCTTCATCTGAGGAATACGCAGACCTGAAAAGCTTTTGTTGACCTTGACCTCATTTTCAAGGTCAGAGCGAGACTTTGACCAGTTTTCAAAATGTTGTTAGCGCGATATCTAATGAACCGCTCAACCTAGAATCTTCAAACTTGGTACCAGTCTTCATCTGGGTAATACGCAGACCTGAAAAGCTTTTGGTGACCTTGACCTCATTTTCAAGGTCACAGCGAGACTTTGACCAGTTTTGAAAATGTTGTTAGCGTGATATCTAATGAACCGCTCAACCTAGAATCTTCAAACTTGGTACCAGTCTTCATCTGGGGAATACGCAGACCTGAAAAGCTTTCAGTGACCGTGACCTCATTTTCAAGGTCACAGCGAGACTTTGACCAGTTTTGAAAATGTTGTTAGCGCGATATCTAATGAACCGCTCAACCTAGATTCTTCAAACTTGGTACCAGTCTTCATCTGAGGAATACGCAGACCTGAAAAGCTTTTGGTGACCTTGACCTCATTTTCAAGGTCACAGCGAGACTTTGACCAGTTTTGAAAATGTTGTTAGCGCGATATCTAATGAACCGCTCAACCTAGAATCTTCAAACTTGGTACCAGTCTTCATCTGAGGAATACGCAGACCTGAAAAGCTTTTGTTGACCTTGACCTCATTTTCAAGGTCACAGCGAGACTTTGACCAGTTTTGAAAATGTTGTTAGCGCGATATCTAATGAACCGCTCAACCTAGAATCTTCAAACTTGGTACCAGTCTTCATCTGGGTAATACGCAGACCTGAAAAGCTTTTGGTGACCTTGACCTCATTTTCAAGGTCACAACGAGACTTTGACCAGTTTTCAAAATGTTGTTAGCGTGATATCTAAAGAACCGCTCAACCAACCTAGAATCTTCAAACTTGGTACCAGTCTTCATCTGGGTAATACGCAGATCTGAAAAGCTTTTGTTGACCTTGACCTCATTTTCAAGGTCACAGCGAGACTTTGACCAGTTTTGAAAATGTTGTTAGCGCGATATCTAATGAACCGCTCAACCTAGATTCTTCAAACTTGGTACCAGTCTTCATCTGAGGAATACGCAGACCTGAAAAGCTTTTGGTGACCTTGACCTCATTTTCAAGGTCACAGCGAGACTTTGACCAGTTTTGAAAATGTTGTTAGCGCGATATCTAATGAACCGCTCAACCTAGAATCTTCAAACTTGGTACCAGTCTTCATCTGAGGAATACGCAGACCTGAAAAGCTTTTGTTGACCTTGACCTCATTTTCAAGGTCACAGCGAGACTTTGACCAGTTTTCAAAATGTTGTTAGCGCGATATCTAATGAACCGCTCAACCTAGAATCTTCAAACTTGGTACCAGTCTTCATCTGGGTAATACGCAGATCTGAAAAGCTTTTGGTGACCTTGACCTCATTTTCAAGGTCACAGCGAGACTTTGACCAGTTTTGAAAATGTTGTTAGCGTGATATCTAATGAACCGCTCAACCTAGAATCTTCAAACTTGGTACCAGTCTTCATCTGAGGAATACGCAGACCTGAAAAGCTTTTGGTGACCTTGACCTCATTTTCAAGGTCACAGCGAGACTTTGACCAGTTTTGAAAATGTTGTTAGCGCGATATCTAATGAACCGCTCAACCTAGAATCTTCAAACTTTGTACCAGTCTTCATCTGGGTAATACGCAGACCTGAAAAGCTTTTGGTGACCTTGACCTCATTTTCAAGGTCACAGCGAGACTTTGACCAGTTTTGAAAATGTTGTTAGGGCCATATCTCATGAACCCATTAACCTTGAGTCTTCACGGGGGACATAGTATTCAGCTCTGTACGTCCGTCCATCCCGCTTCTTGTTGTTAACATCAATTTGCGGCGGGGGATCTTGTCACCTTTGTGACAAATACTTGTTGTTGACAAAATCAGCGAATTTTGGGATAAGCATTTCTTCGTTAGCCCTTTAAAAATCTCTTTTTGATTCATGATGAACTTGGTAATGAAACAGTCTTTTCCTTTAAAACTGAAATTGTAAGTTTATGATTGCTATTCATCAGTGTGTAAGGTTACAAATATATTATTCATATTTTCAAAATGTACATATATCCCTAATTTCATCAAGTTTATATGTAACTTTACTGAATGGAGCAATTTGGGGTAAATTTTGGGATAAGCATTTCTTCGTTAGCTCTTTAAAAATCTCTTTTGGATTCATGATGAAGTTGGTAATGAAACAGTCTTTTCCTTTAACACTGAAATTGAAAGTTTTATGATTGATATTCATCAGTGTGTAAGGTTACAAATGTTTTATTATTCATATTTTCAAAATGTACATATATCCCTAATTTCGTCTAGGTAACTTTACTGAATGGAGCAATTTGAGAATTTGAGAACTTGCTTATATCAATTTCAATAATATTTTTCTTGTAAATTGGAAATTCTAAATTTGATGTTCAATATGAATATTTTAGCAGTGTTCTCTAGTTCTGTCTGGTAGGTTTATTTCCATTCCAATAAAGAAAGGTCACCTTTTGCGTCACGGGCGATATATGGTTTATTGCATTACTCAGAGGATGTTAAGTTCTGATTGTTGCTATTTCTGTTGAAACATGTCATAAATTGCTTGATGGATCATGTGTGTAACTAAATAGTAGATTAGATTAAGACATTACGAGTTGTTAACATGTACTGTGTATGATTGATTAACTCTCTGTGTGCCGTGGTCAAAATGTGCATCTAAAATTTTATAGGTGTAAAATATTGGGTTTATGACATCTATTTGGTAATGTTAGCTGATTTAAAGACACTTTAAAGGGGCAGTAGCACTTTTTAAGGGGGAGTATAAGGTGATGTCAGAAAAATTAAAATTAATGGTTCCAATTGAAAGGCAATGTAGTTAAACTAAATGGAGCAGTAATAATTCAAATATATAATGTAAAGTTTAGCCATGCGATTCCTTTTTCTTACATAAAATGAATTAAAGGTGTTCACACAAAATGGCCGCCAATGAATTTTATGTAAATCTTCATACTTTGTCCTCTGACTATGGATGATTGGCTTGTGTAATCAGATTTTTGACACTATCAACATAATACATTATAAGCATTAACTTACAATTATCAGTAAAAAATTTAAAATATAAAATTCCCAACAAACGTGCTAAGTACTGCTTCTTTAAGGGCTTGGACAATGCTAATTGAATAAAAGTTATCTAGTTAAGACATTAAATTTGTCAGAGAGTCTATAGTTTCCAACAAGCACAGCAGCTAGAATGTCATTTCAACATAAAGCCGATTTGGAATAAGGGGGTAATTGCAGGGTTTTACAATTTCAAGCCAATAATTTTGTCACCTTCTTGCCTTCAAAGATTTTTTTTATAAATTTAATGATGATTATAAAACATTTGGAAAGAAAAAAATTCATTCATTTCAGGATATATTCCAATACATCTAAAGGAATACATCAAAGAGACATCTAACCATGGAATCATTAATAAATGCTTTTGTCAAATTCAGTATTCATGGCTCCAGTGGCATGTTACAAGTCTGAACAAAATTTCTAATTATAAGTTTTTTTGTCACAATATTGATTTTTTCCAACGTGAAACTGAAAGTGTTGATATTTTTGTCTCCACTAAAGATTTTAGAGGAGCAAGAAGAGTAAATGATGAAACCTTCGATCTTGCTCACTTTGTCAAATATATAAAAAAATACACCTCTTAGTTTCAAATGTTTTTTCCAACCTGTCCTATCCATTAATGTCGTTCATTGGATATGTCAAGTACGACACATTTGGTCTTGGATGTAGCAAGAGCTAACCTTTGAATTTGCCATAAAGTTCTGCAGTATCTTGCTCAAGTTCTTTGATGTCACATGACAGTGATTAATTGAGTACCATATGTAAATGGCATCAATGGCCTTAATTGAATTGTCCCTCCAATGATGTTCATTATCTAAATAATTATTGAGAAATGTTACTTTTATGAAGACTCACATATTTTTATCATATATGCAGTAATCAATTTACAAATATGACCTGTTGAATTCAGGGACTCTCTACCAAAATGTCTTGTGACTCCTTGCAGATTTAAAGAGATTTCAATGTGTAAGCAATACCACATTAAAAGAAAAATTCAATTTTTGTGGATCCTTTCAAAATTTTGTGAATGTATGAAGCAGGACTCGAAGATAAATTTATCACTGTATTTCATACCAAGTGATGACATACTTACATAATTGTATGAAGCAATTTTGTAGAACTTTTCCAGTTTTTGGAATTCAATATGAAATAGCTTCCTTTCATGTAACTATGATACTGTTAATAAAAATAATGTGAAATCAAACTGACAAATTCAATGAATAACGAAGTATGAACCCGTTATAGATTTGAATATACTTCCAAAGATTTCTCCAGTAAGTAAATGAAGATGTATTAACTTTAGAACAATATATGGCTCAATGTACAGCATGGTACTTATATGGTGAGTTATGGATGCCAAGCTGCACACAACCAAAATTTGAAATTATTGCTTATAAAGTAAATAATGTATTGATCATTTATCTATAAGTGCTCATTTTTTGTAACTCTGATATTGGACCAGCTTACCTAGTTTAAAATGTTAATTCAGATCAACCAACATTGAACAGGGTGAGTGAGCAAGTTGGGTTTGAACTTGTTGTCAGCAATCTTTCAGCTATTTAACACAAGGATGTTAAACAGGAAAAAATCTGGAGTTTTACAAACAGCAAACTCAGCACTTTTCTTTTATAAATCACATTCCCTTAGGAGATGATATAATCCCTTCATAGTCCTTCAAAGTTGGATTTCTTCATTTTTGTTAAATATTCATGAATATAATCCCTCGATCCTCTTCTCATTCTGCCAACCATGTATACATGTATATCATATTGGCTTTAAGAAGATCTGCCAACTGTTTATTTCTTCACATGAAATGATTACTATATACTGTAAACAGATTTTAAATAATTATTTACTAACTTAATATGTTGAGTGAGGAAATTGAAAAAATATGTACAATAACTTGTTAATTTACTAAGCATGAATGCCTCCTCAATTTGGTTTCTAAAAACCACCTCCTTCTTTCTGTACACAATCCGACTCCCAAACAGAAGGTTCATGTTGAAACTCTACAAACCTGCATAATTGTTGAGCTTTGCTCAGCAACCATCAAAAGAAGGAAACCCACTTCCCCTTTGATCCAAATTACAATGTCTCTGTATAGAATTATCATGGTAACATGATTTGCAGGAACACCAAGCAACAGATTCTGATATGAATTGAATAATTACAGCAGACAGTCAATCACATTTTATGTCGACTCTTGTACCTTGGCAAACATTCAGAGGTTGAACTTCAATGTAGTTTCATTACAGGACCGGCGATTCTGTCGTTAGATATGTGCTGTTTCGCTACAGACCGTGCAGTCGGTAAAGGTCATTGGATTAATTTACACAAATCTGTTTTGTACTATTGATTTATTATAGTTGGACATGGAACTAATTTAAAGAAACACCACGCAGGTGGATAAATGGGTCATCAGAAATCTTCATCAGTCATTGTTAATAACAGTGGTTTTTGTTTGAAGTGAGTTATTGTTTTACGCTGCTTGGGTAATATTGCAGCTATTTAAGCGGCATTTTGTTTGAAGACTGTTAGGATGGAAATCATATACTTATGAATTTGATGGATAACTTTGAATTACTTTGCTTGGAGCCTGCTTTGTATCTGATTAGGATGTTCATACATGGCAGAAATGTCATTATGAAATTGTTTCATTGTTAATTTCAGTTTTTATTTATTCGTTTGCTAATCAGAAGAAGTAATAAATTAATCATTTGCCAGTAAAATTTAAAGTACCACTTGCAATAAAGCAACACTTTATGTAGGCCAGGAGTTATAATATTGAATCTACTCATGTACCAAAGGTTCTGTTTAATGTTTTCTCCTACATATTAATGGTAGAATTATTGACCAGGGTAGTTCAAAACATCCTCATCTCCTGAAAGGTGTCAAATTAAGGAACACTAATTCCATTGACCATAAAAACGTTTTGGCCTAAACCTTTTTGGTAAAATTTTTCGTACCGTATCCCGAGCAAGAGACCACCCACTTTTCTTCAGGGTTGAGCAGGTTGGGGTCATCGACTCATTCTCAGTTTACACATGACAAAATCTAAAGGCCAAGTGAGTACGTCAGACGAGCATGTAAGTCGATGTTTACACCGGAAGCCAATTGCATAATCATCGATTAGAGTTTTTCACATCATCACAATGATTGTCACATTTCAAGCAAATATTAAATACTAATAACTTACCAATTTCAACTTATGGCCAAAATATATCACTGACATGTCAAAAATCATTTTGATTTAATAATTTAATTTGGTGTTTGAGAGAGAAAATTCCTGATGATATTTATACAGCTTGTTAAAAGTTTACTTTTTTATCCTCTTGATTTTTCACCAGTTATCTGCTTTGAAATTTGGTGTCAACTGAAATTCTAGATGACACAGACACAATGACATGACCTATTGTCCAAGGTCATTACTCTTGATAATGACAAATCTCACGACCAATTGCAATTAATATCACGGAAACTGTGACAGGATATATTAGGAGATTACACCAACATAATTGAGACCTATTGCAATTAATATCACGGAATCTGTGATAGGATATTATTAGGAGATTACAACAACATAATTTGAGACCTATTGCAATTAATATCACAGAATCTGTGATAGTATATATTAGGAGATTACAACAACATAAGTGAGACCTATTGCAATTAATATCACACAATCTGTGACAGAATATTTTAGGAGATTACACAGACATAGTTGTCACCAGGTAACCTTGACACTAACTAAGATTCCATGTGACTTTGTATACTTAACTTATGACTTTGTCTGGTCAAACACACATGTCTATATAACTTGTCATGACTTCTTTGTTCATTGTATGCGACGAGAAATACCATTGGTATTCTCTGCTTGAGAACGACACAAGAATCGAAACGTCGCATACAATGAATAAAGAAGTTGTCATCAATATATTCCTCAGCATTATTGTCATTCCAACTTCTAAAATGCCTCTCAAAGAAGTTATTTGTGAAGTTGTTTTATTTTTACTAGGAAATTTTTCTATCCTTAAATATACATCTGAAAAACTTTCTCTTCCTATTGCAGGTGCACAAGTGGGTGAATGCAGAGTCCATGTTGGAGAAATGTTTTGTGGGCCGACTCAAAGCTCAACCTATAACTACAAGAAGAGGTAAGCTTTGGAATTGAGAACATTTTTTACGGACATCGATGTATAAATTTTGTATGTGAGAGTAAAAGTTTAATTGTCTTTCAGAAAAATATTTGTTTTTATCAACTGTGTCAATCTGATTAAACAAGTCATCCAATGTCGACCCAAAATGATTATCTGTTATCATACCTTAGTTAAAATTTTGTCCGCTGGCAATGCTTCTGGAATAAGATCTCCTACAATATTATTTGTATAAACATCAAATCATTTCGCCCTCATCAATCACTTTTGAAAAAAATTGATTTTTTTTTTATAAACATATACTTCGATACCTTAGCTCATTGGTTACTTCTTTCAACCTTGATAGAGAAATCCAGGTTTTTCACTCAATTCTAGACTTTATCACCGCTGGGACTTTTTGTCAAGAAAATATGTACTGGATTACCCCCATGACAATTTTCCTGTATTTTCTAAAAATCAATGAACAGTTACAGCAATTCTTTTTGCAAAGGCAATATACTTTCGGAATCATACATGCATCAGCTTCCTCAGTTAAGCCAAAAGCATAATATGCCTATTAAAGTTATCTCCTTACTAGCTAAATAAACAACAACCATAAATCTTGTTTATGCACAAATGTTGCATTAGCCAGGCATGTTAACAAATCTTCTCACTGAAATGCTTCCTATCAGAATTAAATATTTATGTTGCAAATGATGATACAGTGAATAAAAAACAGTTTTCATCTGAGCTGCAGACAAACCGACTGCTTTCAGCTTTATCTCCATTTTCCAGCAAACTAAATCTCTAAGCTGTGTATATTCCTAGATTAACTCAAAAAGAATTCTGTGTTATTTTGAAAACTTTTTAGAAATGCCATGGAAAAGATATCTTAACTTTAACACTACTATTGATTTTATCAATAGCAGGATGTTTATGTTATGAATTATGCATTTTATGCTCTCAAAGAAATCTTGTTGCATTGGTTTATTTTGAAACACATCAATCAGATGTAATGACGTCAGATGGAAAAAGCTAGTTCACAGATAATTAATTATTTTCATAACTTCTTGATAATCTTTTCCTCGTTTAAGTTTGGAACTTTGTTGAAATTGTGAATAAAATGTAAATTGAAAGAAATCTTTGCACAAATGTAATCAAAGCAATTCGTATGAATTCTTTGATTGGCATTTTAGAAGTTGGTGTGATGAACAATAAGGACAATTTCGTTTGACATAGATTCTAATGTCGTTGTCAAGCAATATGATATTCTGTTTATTACTGTAGTCCCAAAATTAAGGAAAATACTCAAAACCTACTTCTCAGCAGAGGCGGAATAGCAACAGTATAGATTGTGACATCATTGGTGAACCATGACGTCAAAGCATTGTTTGTAATGTGACGTCACAATGAGAAAATGATATTTTGCCCTAGGGCAACATATGGAAAATATGAACCTCGGTATGACACTGCCCTCGTAGGAAATAATGCGGTATCTTACATGGGCGTGTAATAATTCTTCAATTCGGTAGGATAAAATAACATGAACAAATATTATGAACTACATTGTGTGGTTAAAGGGGCAGTAGCACATTTTTAGGGGGAATATAAGGTGATGTCAGGAAAATGAAAATAAATGGTTTTAATTGAAAGACAATGTATTTAAACTAAATGAAGCAGTAATAATTCAATTATATAACATAAAGTTTAACCATGCGATTCCTTTTCTTACACAAAATGAATTAAAGGTGTTCACAGTTAATAAATGGCTGCCAATGGATTTTATGTGAATCCTTATACTTTGTCCTCTGACTATGGGTGATTGGCTTGTGTAATGAGATTGTTGACACTGTCAATATAATACATTTAGCAATAACTTAAAATTATAAGTGAAAAATTTAAAATATAAGATTATCAAAAAATGTGCTACTGCCCCTTTAAGGCTATTGGAGGAAACATTATTATCCCCCGCAACAACGAAGTTGCGGGGGGTATTAAAATGGGTACCGTCCGTCCGTCCGTCCGTCCGTCCGTTACACTTTGTGTCCGTCTCATAACTTTCTAACTAATCAACCATATCAATTCAAATTCGTCATGGACATGAAGAAACATGTAATAATGTGTCATGAGAAACAATTTTCTGAAAATCTACATAAAATATTAGGATTTTGGAGAAAAAGTGGTAAATTTTGTAAGAAATCAGTTACAAGTCCCGTCCGGCTCACAACTTCTAAACTAATCATCACATATTGATAAAATTTGATATGAAGATACATAATCATCTAAAGGTGTGTCATGAAGAACAATTTTGAAAATATTTTTATAAAATTTTGCCTTTTTTGGCAAAAAATGGGGACTCTGTTGGAAAACTGTTACAAGTCCTGTCCGGCTCATAACTTCTAAACTAATCATCACATATTGATCAAATTTGATATGGAGATACATAATCATCTGAAGGTGTGTCATGAAGAACAATTTTGAAAATATTTTTATAAAATTTTGCCTTTTTTGGCAAAAAATGAGGACTCTGTTGGAAATCTGTTACAAGTCCTGTCTATCTCACAACTAAACTAAACTTCACATTTTAATCAAATTTGTTATGGAGATACAAAATCATATGTTGGTGTGTCATGAAGAACAGTTTTGAAAATATGTTTATTTAAATATGATCAAATTGATCTTGGAGATCCAAATACATAATACATAAATTCATTCGTTTGATTTTAATTTTGTCTGTTAACTCGAATTATGCCCAACAGTGAACATTAAATTTGTATGAGTTAGTTTTTTATTGGAATAGTTTCTTTCATATCCTGGAAAAATTGTGTTATTTTGTGCGACAAAAATTAATCAGCAATATGATAAGGAAAACCTATACATATTGTGCAATTTGCGGGGGATATAGCTCGACCATGTCAGCTGCTTGTTGTATTTATTATGACATTCACCTTACAATTCCTCAAATCAACTCATGTCAAGGCCATGTTGTCTGAAAGCCGGAGGTGGCTGTGGGATATTGGGAAATCAACAGCTAACTAGTCCACAAGATTGATGAAACCTTCCCCTGGTATGTTTATATAGATCTGCAGTCAATGGATCTGGAGTTCAGATCAGACCAGAAGATTAAGGGTTTCTTCTACTACCGAGCTCTACCCTAGATAGTCAACGGCATGAATGTTAGGGGACTAACTAGCAGACTTCTTCAAACACTCCATATTGGAAACCATCAATTATGTGTCTGGTCAACCTGTAATCTGTTGTCTATAGTGATATGTTTGATCTAAGAATCAAACTGTAACTCAAACAGAAGTGCTTATAATTTACTTATAAATCCGTGTGTGTATTGTTATCTAGTGTGTAGTATTGTTATCTAGTGATATGTTTGATCTGAATCAAACTTTAATGTCAAACAGAAGTGCTTATTATGTACCTTTTAGTCAAAATTGAAGATAATTAGCTTAAGATTTGAAAGGAATTGCAAATAGATTAATTCTTGGAACTATTTCATAGAAATACATTTGATATGAGAACACATATGAGCAGTTTTGTTCCCATAGGATATCCTGCACTGGTTTGGCTTGATGTCCCATGAAATTATGAGAAGTTTGAGACCTCAATCATTGTTTAGTGTTCCATATATTCAGAATTGGCCAGTAAGCTATCCTACTCTTAATAATAATAATAAGGCCAGTCCAGGACTGCTCAACAGCGATACAATGGCTGTACAATGTATATTATTACCCTGAAGGAATTGTACTTTATAGTAAGGCTACAAAGCGCCTCGTGCGACCGTATAGGTCCGTACTTTCCCCATGTTCAGGTACCCATTTATACAGCTGGGTGAACTGAGTGTAATGTGGATGAAGTACCTTGCCCAAGGACACAACACAGTGTGAAGCCCAGGTTACAAAGTTTTTGTGTCTCCACCGGGATTCGAACCCGGGCCTTCGGCATGACAGACCAGCACGCTAACCACTACACCACCGTGCTCTTATTAACTCAATGTGGATGAAGTGCCTTGCCCAAGGACACAACACAGTGTTTAGCCCAGGTTACAAAGTTTTTACAAGATTTGAACCTGGGCCTTCAGCGTGACAGGCCAGCACACTAACCACTACACCAACGTGCTCTTATTCACCAGTATCAACACTCGATCAGCAATACAGAAAATATACTTTTATCAACTCAGATGTCTTAGTTATTTAAAATTAAATAAGTAGGTTTAAAAAAATCAAGATGATGTACAAGAGGCAAATCATTGCCCTTACTATTCATGTAGGTATTACGTTGAGTATTGTGTTCATGGTAACTGATGATATGTTACAACATGCTCTTGAAATAGATCTGAGTTCAATAGGGATAATTACATACGTGTATAGGCAATCACAAGTCATTATGCAGGTACAGGCGTACTTGGTTAGTGGCTGAAATCATGATGAAACATATATCAGGCAGTAAATGTTTGATGACATGATCCTTTAAAGGGGCATTACACAAGCCAATCATCCATAGTCAGAGTACAAAGTATGAAGATTCACATAAAAAGATAAAGGTATCGCATGGCTAAACTTTACATTATATATTTGAATTATTACTGCTCCATTTAGTTTAAATACCTTGTCTTTCAATTGGAACCATTTATTTTCATTTTTTGACATCACCTTATAATCCCCCTAAAAACATTTTACTGCCCCTTTAATACATCAAATACATATGAAGTCAATCAGCCAATCACTATGCAAAGGTAAATGTATATGACCTTGGGAGATACATTTAATCTGAAAATCGGAGATAATGACATCATTAGTATGAAGACTAATTGTAACCATGAACTAATATCTCTTTTGGTAAGGACCTTTTGGTAGTTAGGGGTTCTCTTGAAAGTGGCGTTAAACCAAAAACGTACTTCACCTTACCACCTTGGAATAATGAAGGTTGGAGATTATCTGAAATATCTTGAAATACAAGGAATTGTTGATTGACATCAATGTCCCCGATAGTGACGTATTTGACACAATTCTATGATTGATGTTGGTAGACAACTTGGTACGTACATTAAATGTTGGTTTTCATCTGCATAAGACACAATAATCAAAATACTTGAGAAAATTTTATGTTCCAAAATCTATGTTCATTTATTCTGTTCTGAAATCTCAGCTTGATATTTAACAAACATATGTATTATCAGGTAAGATTTACAAAATCTGACAGATTTGGAACCTTTTGCCAAATGAATGGAACACATTGCTTTGAAATGAACCATATCTGAACCACTGATTACAGCAATGTTACAAAACTTTCTTTGAACAAAATATGTTGTTGACATCTTTAAAGGGGCAGTAGCACGTTTTAAGGGGGAATATAAGGTGATGTCAGGAAAAGGAAAATTAATGGTTCCAATTGAAAGACTATGTATTTAAACTAAATGGAGCAGTAATAATTCAAATATATAACGTAAAGTTTAGCCATGCGATTCCTTTTTCTTACACAAAATGAATTAAAGTACGTGTTCACACAAAATGGCCGCCAATAGATTTTATGTGAATCTTTATACTTTGTCCTCTGACTAAGGATGATTGGCTTGTGTAATGATATTTCTGACACTGTCAAAATAATACATTTAGCATTAACTTACAATTATCAGTGAAAAATTTAGAAAATATATTTATCAAAAAACGCCAAAAAGCCAAATAGTCAGAACTCAATAAATATGTAACAAGATCGTTATTCGAACACTAAAAACATAAAGGCAAACAAGCAATCTCATGTTGCCATACAGAGAAGTGATATATGCAGAAGTTGACAATTACAAGTAACCAGAATTGATCTGATCAAGCTCATGGTCCGATAAACCTGGATAAACATGAGAGCATTCTAATAAGGAGATGCATTAAGAGGATAATTTATGTTATCACCAATAGTTGATTGCTAGATTGAGCAGGTCAATTGAAGTGATGTATCCTTGTAGGGCATTTGGATGAAGTATTTGATACTGACATCAGAAGATATTTGTTTTGTTGTGCTGAGCTGAAGTGATGTATCCTTGTAGGGAATTTAGATGAAGTATTTAATACTGACATCAGAAGATATTTGTTTTGTTGTGCTGAGCTTGTTAATGTCACTACTCTATGTGCAAAATGTTACTGGCCATACCAAATTAATCTATTTCAGATACATATATATATATATAAATAGGGATCTCATGTTTGCAAAACATTGAAAATGCTCATATTAGTATTCGGGATAAATGTCAACTGGGATTTATGACAATGTTACATTTGTTCACTATCTAAATGGCATTTATCTCTCATACATGGAGCTATTGGAGCTATGGCAATCAACAACTATCCGATTGAGACAACAGCTTAATAACCACTTGTTGGACCTCCATTATTGTGGATGGCAAAACGGGCTAGTTGGTTAGCTGCGGGTATGGTCATTGCTGGCAGTGTTACCTGACTTGGAGGGTGTGGGTTCGAATCCCTGAAAAAGTACAAGAATTTGCACTACAAAAGATAATGTGATGCCAAATATGACAATGTTACAATTAATAAGTAAATAAAAATACATGTGGTAGGTAAAATAGGCTTTATGTTGCCTAGGCACTACGGTCGTTATCTGAGTTATCAATGTTCTACATTCGTTGTTTAGCTGCATTAAAAATGTCATTCTGAAAGTTCTTTATGTACATTTCTAGCAAAATTGATGGTAACATTCTGTAGGGAGAATGGCAACTGATGAAAGAACTGGCAAGTTTGCTTTTGTGTTTCTAGTTTAATTGGATTTTCAGCATCATAAGAAAGTGTTCGTGATGAAGGGATATCAAAATATGAGAGTTTTATGTTGTTGACTGATGGTAAATTTCACTGATAAATTTAGTCCTTTTATCAAACATTAAGCAAAGATAAATGAAGAAGATGATCACCCTGTGGTATATAAAGATGGCAAAGTGAATGGTTACTGGTTGGGAACCAAGGATTGTTTGTTGATGTTGTTTGATAAGAGTTTGTCTCTGTTTATTTAAGATGTTTGTACATTCTGCATCATAACAGGAAGGTCTATTGATAGATCAATGACCTAAGTGGGAAGATTCTGAAGGGACATTGCAAATTGTTGATGAATCACAGTTAGTATTTATCTTGCCTCCCTCAGACCTAGTGCTAAAGATATGGATCCAAATAATAACAAATCCTTGAGTCGATCCATACTTGCTGCTTGACTAAATTTGCTTAGCTAGTTTTGATCAAGTTTCTCTTCATTTGTGCAGAGATCAGACAGTGACAGAATTCTTAAGGTACTTCTGGATTGTTGACAAAGCTGAGTTGTTTTTAGATGCTGCTGATGATGATGATGGGGTTCTTGAAAGATTTTCCACCCTGCTACCTCACTCAATACTATCCAATATGGATCACCATATATATATATGAATATCTCCTCACACCAGTTGTTTGACTAAATGATGAAGAGATTCACTCAGTTGCAAAATTCTTGCAAACACCACGATTGTCGATAAACCTCACTAAGATGAAAGGATTGGTAGGAAAGGGGTTAAAATATCTTGCTTAGCTTTTGTCAACTCTCTCTACTGCACATCACTTCTGCCATGGGGCCTCTTTACAAATGTTCTTCATTGTAGAACTGGAAACATTAATGAGCTCTTTTCCAATGGAGGCAATAAAAATATGTGAGTTTATATCATCCAAAAATATTTTCCAGTTCAAGGACATCAAACAGTTTCAGCATGTTGACTAGTTATTGCTCACTTTGCTCATCTGGAAGAGTTCCACATAGATCTCTCTTCAAATATTCCCTCTGGCATAGTTATTGAGTTTCAGATCAACTAAATATTTACAGTTCTGTGATGTTATAAGGACTACATGCTACATGTACATGCTGAGATTTGTCTCCAAGACATCTCCAATACCTTGTAATTTGATGTTATGTTCTGGCTTCATCTATATGCTGAATCTTTGCATGCTAGACATCTATTCCGTCCAATATCTTGCTGAAGGTTTCGTTATGTTCTAGGGATAAGTTTGAGTTAACTTCCACTCGAACTCAGTGCTAAGCATGTATACATACTGTCAAGACTAAGAAGTTTGTGAAATGTGCTACTGCTATACCATTGTAACTCTGTAGTTCAGATCAACTAAAAGTTTTATCATTATTGATTATTGGTCGGCTTAAGTTGGGTTCATCATGATTAATTATCTCTCTACAAGTTAATAACAAGGGCTCAAAGACAGAGTTTTACATTTCTTACTAATTACTAACACCGAGGCACAGAAAATGGTCTCCAATATATATGCATTGTCAAAAGCCTCTGTTGCTCTGTCCTTGCATTGCTGAAAGCTTCTGGTGCTATTTCCTCTGGAACTCATTGTTGAACATATCTTGAACACTGCAAGTCAACTTCAACTACCTGCCAACTAGCTAAATTCTGTCAAGTTTTTGAATTGACCAACACACCTGTGTCATAATTGACTAATAATATAGACAATACAATGTCACAATTTCAGTAACAAGCATTGCTTCCAGGCAAGCCTTAGAACCATTCCATATACGGTGGACTGTGGTAGTAATTTGTTCCAAGACCATACAGTATATAAACTTTTAAAGGATTGACACTCAATATGTCCATCAAGTTGCTGTTTATCATTAAGTTGACGCTGCTAATGGCTGGAATATTACCCAAGCGGTGTAAAACAATAACTCACTCACTCGTTAAGTTGAGGAAGTTCAGTATATAGTTGTCTGTGCTAAGAGAACACTGACAGGACAGTCTTAAGACTCCTTCCAACCCTAATAGTCTAGCTGAGCTAAGTTCAAGATCAATTGCAGCTCTACAGAACCATACAGGGGAATGGTTTCATCAATCTTGGTCGACTGTTGATGTCCTAATGCTCCATTCCTCTAAGCAATCTAAGCCTTTAGGCCACAGTTACATAGCGTTGATGTGGATTGTCTGTAAGGTCAATGTCAAATGGCACATGTAGTTAACCCTTACCATCCTAGCTCAGAAATCAATGATAATAGTTGTTTCCTTTCTTGGAATAAAGTGGTGATGTGGTAATAAATCAAAGCAATTCACTGTTGTCTAGACTAACATTTAGTCTCAGAAGTATTTCTTTCAATATTGACAATATTTTAAAACAAATCATGTATTATAACAAAATGGAGCCCCGAAGATGCTTGAACTTCAGAGCATCTTAAGCTGAGCAATCTAGACTTGCTATACTTTTCTAGACTTGGTTGGTCATCAATTTAATATTTTTACTTTAGGGTCTGGATGACAGACTAACTGTTGTCTGGCTTAAACTGTATTGGGAATATATGCAATACTTGTGTAATTGCCAACTTTAATTAAAAATGTGTAACACTTTAGCTACCAAGTAGTAAGCTTTTTTGATAGGTTAATTCACAGAATGCATGTTGATCCAGAATTATGCATGTGTGTATGTATTCTGTTTGAAGTATCTATGGGTAAAAGGTTAACATTAATGACGTCTGGCTTCATCTTGCAGAAGTACCTTTTCGCACTTGAATTCAGATGTATGGACATCATAATTCAAAGAGAACCTAGAAATAATTCAAAGAAACCGCAGGTGGTAAAGCTTGGTTGCGTCACTAATTGGAAGTTCCTGCCACATGATGCCTCACAAATGATGAAAGCTTCATGCTTTGTGCTATAAAACTTTTATTATCTTCAATCAGGAAAAAAGTTTGGTCTCTGACATCTTAAAACACAATTTTTTAAACATTTCAAGATATAAACATCTTCAAGAAATTCCAAGAAGATCTTTATGCTTTAATCATATGGATTTAGTTCAATAGGTCTTCCTTGAAATTAATTTTCCTTGATTCTTTGTTTAGGAAAAAAAACCTTCTCTGAACATGTGGTACTGTTAAGCTTAGATAATTTTCAGGACTAAAAGAATTCAACATTGGATAATCACAATGGTCACTAATCACCACAAATATTAATGTGAAAAGGAAATCAAATGGTACGAATAACTCATTCCAATAGTTTTAATCAAGCATACCAGGTTTGGTTAACACCCTTGGTGCTAAAAGGCAGGAAATGCTGACACATTTACTTTGACAAATCGACATGCCATTGACGTTTGACCCTTTCACATGCAAATTAAGGACAAACTAGGGTGAAGAAGTTCCCTAAATAATGACAAAGAATCACAAATCAAGAAGCTTCAAATTCACTATTTCATTTGAAAATTTGTTTTTCTCTGAATATTTTTCAGTTTCTATTAAAATGTGAAGAAATCGATTCCCGATTTCTTAAAGCAATGATGACATGCAATGAAGGCTTTTTATGGGGGCCATCTCATAAAAAAGAGAGCATGCATTAATCATCTGAGACATGTTTCAACATCGATAAGATTTTAAAATACTATTATATAAACAATTACATTTCTAACACCATATAAGATTTATTTGTATTTAAGTGTTCCAGATTTATTGTATAAATATGATTTGACAATCACTTTATTTTTATTATTTTTTATCCCAGCGAAAGAAAAGAAATTCCATTTGTGCACCTCAATTTTTCTGGCACAAAATTTATTCTGACTAAACTGATGTAAAACTTTTGAGAGATGGTTTTAAGGGAGTATGAATTAAAGGTTGCACCCTCTACCTACCCACCTACCCACCTACCCACCTACCCACCCATCCACCCATCCACCTACCCACCTACCCACCTTTAGGTCCAGACCACTGTAAGCTTCCATTTCTCCACCTTCCCTTTCTTGGATCCTCGTATTACCTCTGCATAATCAATGATTATCTCTGATCAGCTGTGGGTGAGTCTAGTTAATGGGATCTGTCAGCTCTAGATGATTATTTGAAGAAATCACAGCCTAGGCAAACATTTGAGGCGCTGTTTGAAAGGTGATAACACCATGAAGATCAGCCATGTCACGTGAGGTGTGAGATTGATAGCTGGGTGATTGTGTGGATTTACTAGCAAATATATACTGTAATGGTGGTGATCAACATGAATAGGATGATCGCAAGTCTAAAACTCAGTGATTGACTGCTTGGTAATTCACTATCAAGTACCTTCAATAATTTTGAAATAAGGTTTGTGAGTAATTTTGATACTATTATGTTTTCTCTAATGATTATATCTTGTTGTTCAAGAATTAAATGAACACCATGCCACTTTTTGCCTTCATCAAATTTAATCAAACTGGTTTGAGATCGGATTCCCCTTCCTTTCCAAAAACCTGTAACGCTAGGAATCTTTTATAAGTAACTTGTGTTAGCGCCCCATAAAAAATAATGCCGTGGCAGACACACATTTGGATGACGTTTAGGTAGTTACTAAGTTTAGAATTAAGTAAGTAATTAAGTGAAGTCTTATGTTCATAGGGATGATCTTTCAAACAGGTCCAATTTCTTACCTTAATCACCAACTGTAAGGAAGACACTTCCCTGTCTTCCAAGAGTGACTGTCAGCAATTACTACTCAAGTTCAGAGTTCTGTCTGTGGCTTACCAGGCATTTTAAAGATGTTTAACTGTTTTCCTAAGAGACCAAACATAATCATTTTGATAGCCTGTTATCAGGACCTATTAAGGGGTAACAAAGAGTTAACCCGCTACCAAACAAAACTGCCCTACTGCATAGAAAAGTTAGGGAAATACTGCGAGGTTTTAATCTTAGCCAGTGAATTAAAGAAACATCTCCAAACATGGCAGGTCCTGAAAAAAAGTTGTGTTACGGAACCTTTTTCATGTCCAAGTCAGTCATGCATTCAATTTGTATGTTTCCTTTAATGTTACTTTCATAATCTTTGGAAAGAAATGAACTTCTGTGTTTTGTTTTCAGGAAGCAACACATCCCGAGGCAGTAACAAATCCAACACACTCAGTCCAAATGGTGAGTATCTCTTGTCAATTTCTTCTTTTCTTTCAGCCTGGGATTTTGAATTTATTTTAACCACTATAATATATCATAGCTTCCACCCATTCTGGCATTCTTCCATTTAGAAATTCACAAGTTTAATGATAGGCATGTTTCTGAAGGCTGTGTATTGAAATTTGCTAGTTCTGTAGCCCATTGCCAGATGAGAAGAGATCCTGGTCTAGTATGATGGAATGACTTGGAGTCCTGGCTATTACTCTAAAAAAACTAAAACTAGTACCTCAACAAGATTTACGGTTTATCTGTTTGAATGGCTGTTTATTCAAGGTACCGTAATTTCTCTATTAATTCGACATCTCTAATAATTCGACCACATACTATTACTCTGAGGTCACAAATTCAAATCACATCTAAAAATTCAACCAACTGTCAAAAGTTTATGTTCCTGTGATTCAACCTCTGCTGAAAATAATGGTTTAATTTGCAAAAATAAAATTAATAATTGCAACGTGTAATTTTTCTCTGCTGCAGTAATCAATTAATAAATTATTCATTAAAATAACAATGGCATTTTCATCTGGTCATCTATGAAAACTATGTATTAATTATATATAATATAACTTCCTGATATACATGTATCTAATAATTCAACCAAAGTACCAAATCACCAAAAGTGAAATTAGTTCAACCAAAGACATTTTCTGAAAATCGTTTGAAAATTTTAGGGTCGAATTAATAGAGAAATTACGGTCGTCTAGCAGTAATTGATTAGTTGTTTCTTGGAGGGAGAGAATTTAAATCCTTTCAATTGTCAAATTTGTTGCTCTGCGGCATTATTCAAGTCTTATGTGAAATTTGTTCAAGCAATTTGAAATGTGCAGTGTCTAGGTAATAAAATTTCCAATCCCATGGCAATGTAAGTAATTAACCTTTTCATGAAATAAAGTAACTCTAACTTTCTAATCATAAATTGGATATGTTATTTCTATCAAAATGTACTCTCAGCTTGCCTACCTTCTTGTTTGTTCTTTTCTTCTTGAAAAGAAAATTGCCCTAGGAATTGGGAAATATATCCATACTTCAATAATAATTAACTCCTCTAAAAGCAGTTTTATTTTCATACAAGTTTTATTGATAGGCAAATAGTTTGTTGAGTTAACCCATGATCTACTCATTCAGAAACACCTTTACATTATAAACAATTACTGGTGTTAGAAAGAAGAATCAGGAACAAGCATTCAATAAAACCTGACAAGTGTGGGTAAGGATATATTGGTATATTGCAATACAGGAACAACATGATACGAATCGGTACATACGTTTGAAATTATCCAATATATTTATCATTTTAAAATGAGCAATTTTTATCTAAAATTGCCCAAAAACACAACCAAATAAACATGATTTACGGAAAGTTCGAAACAAAGTGTGAAGTTGTGTTGTGAAAATAGCAAAAAAATTTATACAGATCATAAACAGTGATAGAAAAATATCCCTTTCAAAAACGGCTCATAGCTGAGCAATGATGAACGTTGTTGATGCTCATATGTAGACAAGATAGCATGCGAATTCTTTCCTGTATCTGAATATATTGCAATACAGAAATGAATAACGATACCCATCCTTAAGTGTGGGTAGTACAGTGGTTAGTGTTTGCCTTTAGATCAATTGGTCTTGGGTTCAAGGTTTCACCAACAGTTAGCCTCTATAAGACAAATGTTATGGATAACAACTTCTTTATTGATTTCTCACGACGTTTCTGGGCCAATTCTTGCCCCTTCTTCAGCTTCTATGCCTTATGGAAAGAGTACAATGTTAGACAGAATTTTACAGTTTGATCACCCATTTTCCTTAAATGCAGATGATGTCACACTTGCCAGGAATATTCAAGAATCTAGATTAAGGGTTATCAACATTACATAGAAACCTGTTCATTTGATAACAAAAGTTCTTAGAATCAATGCCACCCAAAGTAGTTTTCACTTCTTTCCAATTTGAATGAAAATTAGGAAAGCGAAAATTTAATCAGAGATTTAAAATATTTTTGTCAAAGTGAAATGCAGTTGATTAAAATCTATGTAATCCAAGTGTAATCAAGTTCCATCCTTGGAGTAAGAAGATAGAATTTGCATCCCTGGAAGCAAGTTTACAAATTAACAAAATCAATTCTTGCAATCGGTTTGAATACTGACAATAGTTATTGAGTCTTCTTTCGGCAAACTACGTCAAATGTCTTGAGGGCAAAATTGGAACTGAAGTCAGCCACGGAATGATAGCTCAAATCAAGTTCTCATCGAAAGCTTTTTTTTTCCAAACAAGGAAAGTCGTGACTGTACAGTGAAACAATCTTTGATCCCTTTGATGCTCAAAGGAACTCTTACTTTCTTATCAGCATCCTGAAAGTCTTAAAGGCACTGGATAACGTTTTTATCCGTCCAGCTATTGAGTGTTATCTAGTTTTTAACCATCTAAATCTTGAGTAGGACAGGGGGGTGGCCTATCCCTAGAACTTAGGTGGATATTTGAGCTCCAAATGTTCCAGCCGCAGGGCCTTAATGATAAGATTGTGAGTTAAAACTCTCCACCCTGTTTTCCCCATCTAAATCTTGAGTTTTACCTTGCTTTAACCATCCAGTTCTGGAGAGCTATTTTATTCGAATCAATTTAGTTCTGGAGTTCTAGTGCCTTCCTCTCAAATCACCAATCTTGCTGTTCGGAAATATAGAATGAAGACATTTTGCCATCTGAGTTGTTTCAAGCTAATTAATTCAGCTTAACTCTAGCAGGTTTGCTGAAATTGTTAGTGGTTGGCAAAACATCCAAAGAAGTAAAGCAAAGGATCAAATGTACCCAATATTTTCAAAAACAAAACATTATGGGCACTTTAGGGTGAAAAATGTTGCAAACCTTACAGAAGAAATTGGGTTTTACAGTATTTCAATGACTGTTGCAGGGTCACTTTGTTATTCCTATTGTACAATTTCAATTAATTACTTGTAAAGATGCATGGCAAGATCTGGTTTTAACTCTAATTTGACTCTATCATCAGTTCAGGAATCATGACAATTCTATTCTCAAGAGGTCACAACCTGACCAGTAATATAAGCATGTCACATGACATGTACACGACATTGATAGAGAGGCATGTGTCGTGATGGCGATCTATTAATCAGCTCGGTGTTGTGAAATGTTTGCTTGTTAAACTCACTGGCAATTGCTAGCCTGTCATTGATTGCATAAACTATATTGCTCGTCTCCGTGGCAATATCTTTCCAGGTTTAATGATTTTCTGGGTCTGCTTATCAAGGAACATGTACCAGGGCACATTAAAGACTAGATTTCTTTGATGGCTCATAATCACAATCCTTGCGTCCATATTCAAGCTTTCAATCAATGCATTAGCACTTAGCCTGTTAATGGGAAAAATTGTGTATCCATGCTACCCATGTTTCTGGTTAACTGATTGGAATTGATCCTGGAAAGGAAGGTTTTAGAGGGTGCTGCTCGACCGAAGTGTATCAGCTCCTTGATATAACAGTATCATAGTCTTGGTGATCAACCTAAGGTTGATCAAAACTTGAGGTTTTAACATTGACCCTTCTGTTGTGAAGCAAACATGAGATATGCATGGTTCACATATGAAAAAAAGTAATGATAGCCCGGTTCGCCAGTGTGGATTGGTATATCAAAAATATTTTGACTTCTTTTCATTAAATTTTTTAATAAAATCAGTTACTATTTTGTGCCAATTTTCCGATCACCCCCATCACATGCCAAGACCTCTTGAGCAGATATGTGTTTGATTTTAAAACAATGAATGTCAGAAAACATGTTTTGTCATTACTTAATTGGGCTAGTAATTTTTCTTTTGGGCTAGTAACTTTGAAAACTTTCAAGCCGGTTTGCTAGTGAACTTGAAAACTTATTTCATACACTGATTGGAACAGTTTACCAAATAGTCAATCGTTTATGCAAATAATTTCTTTATATATTTGCTCTAATGTAAATACTAATACAAATGTAGACTTTGAGACAATCTACCAAAGACTGTTCATTGAAAGATGAGGAGATAGTTAGCAACCTACGTTGGCCCTGTCCCATTTAGTGGATCCTCAAGTTGTTATCGGTACCAGACCGTTTTTAGACTGGACGTCAAGCGCCTCATATAACAGGGTTGGAAGATTACCTAAATGAATGTAAACAACCATGACATTAAATCAATATACATGTATCTGAGATATATACCCTTCCAATAATTCTGTTTATTGGTATTAATCAGATAAATAAGTTCACCAAATCATGCTTTGATCATCTATTTCTATCCTAAACCTAATCTGTCTGACTTACAAGATTTATCCTCTGTCTAATCCAATTTGATTACAGTATTTATTCTTTGATAATACCACATAATTTGTTTGATTTGTACATCAACTTCCACTAGTACAGACCCTTTTTGAATATTATTTGTCTTGAAATTCTTTAATTCTAATTCGATTTTATGATTATATATCAATATGATGTTTTCTGACTGAAGTATTTTGTGTTTCAGGATCTATCAACCCTTTCAACCTCAAGCCCCCATCTGGTCCCTCTGCACCCAGGTATGGTTTTAAAGTTCTTATTTGTTCCAAAAAATTTTACAGACACAGAATTTCCTTATGTACTTTCTGTTTATAGCCTATCAGGATTACTGCAAACTGCATTAATCATCATCTTTCCATTTCAAGGGTCTGTAAATTTCATAACATGTATGCTTCTCTTCCAGAATTGCTTACTCCTAAAACTGGATTTTTTAGCTCATCAGGCCTGAAAGGCCAGATAGGCTTATAGCATCTATAGTCCACTGTTGACAGACGTCGACTGTCCAGAAAATTTGCATATTTTCTTCTTCACCTTCTCCAGAACTGCTACATGCGCAAAGCTGAAATTTTGTGGGGATATACCTTGACTGGAATTTTACCTGACTTCTTAATAACTCTTTTCTGTAACCAATTGGATTTAGCGAGCTGCAAAATTTTATATTAATCTTTGTGTCCTGGACATTAGGATTTGTGAAGTGGGTAAAATGACACCAAACCCAATTCTAGATGCCATGGAAAGCTTACATTTTCAGAATAACAATGCACCTTGCATGAGATGTCAATTGCATTGCCATCAGGAAAGAATTGCAATTATGAATACATTTGCACAGATTAATTTATTTGTAGCACGTCCTAACGTTGTGTCCCATATCTGATGAGTGAGCACCAACAATTGCTTTCATTTGAAAGTAAAATTTTGAAAATATATGTAAAATGTGAAAAAAAAGTCAATCTGTAGTTTTGTGAAGTCATACGTGGATTAAGATTGAGAATGCATTCAGTGTCATGGATTTGTGAAAAAAGTCACCTTGCCCTGTCAGGGTTGATTATTTTCACAAATGATTGGCTTGTGTAATGCGATTTTTGACACTGTCAAAATAATACATTTAGCATCAACTTACAATTACCAGTGAAACATTTCAATTATAAAATTATAAAAAAACATGCTACTACCCCTTTTACGGAATGTTTACTATTTCTCTCAATGATGGTAATGAAGCTGAGAGTGACAAGTTCAATTCATCATTTTGTTCTTGTACAACCGATTGACACCAATTTCATGCCCTGGAAGTAAGGAACAGAACTAGCATCTTCAACATTATGAAGTAAGCAAAGCTGAACTTGACAGGTTGATTTCCTGAAAAGAAATAATATTTTTCTGTATATTTGTTTTTGTTACATCTGGCCAACAAAGACAGACTACAGTAGGCTTGGCGATAGCTGTCAATAGCTTTAAATATGTGAAAGGTCTTATTGAAATATTACATGCCAGAAAGATGACGAACTAAGGTTCTTATGAAATGCAACAATAGAGGATAAAAAGAACTACATGTCTGCTTTTAAAGGGACCATTCGATCGGGGTATTTTTGTGGAAACGAAACTCAGGACTTTCTTATTCACAATATATATATGATTTTTAAATGATAATTTCACACTTAGTTTCAAATATGTTTTTGGGGTTAACATTTCAGCTGTTCAAGATTTAACAATTCGACAAAGAATAAAGTATATCGCTCAAAAAATAAAAACATCGTGAAATGAAGCCAATCATCGAAGCTACGATCGTGGAATGCATTACTACAACAAAAAGCTGTCGTAACTGATAACTTTTATTATTAATTATTTGTAAATATGCTCCTCTTCTATCAATCAAGTATTTATTTCTTTATTTTGTTAATGAATTAGCATATTACAGCATATTTGTTTTCTTGCAATGCTAACGTTTCAAAATGGCGGACGAAACGCAATCGAGTGGTACCTTTAAGCATACTCACTGACTTACTAGATTTATTTAATTCCTTACAATTAACATGTTTGTTTTAATAGAACTCATGTAGTCATTTTTGAACTACCTTGTTACCCTATTTTCTGAATAATGTAACACAGTAAAGAATATTGATAGATTCAGAGTATCCTATGTTTCCCATAGGCATGCATTGTATTGAAGTTGAAATATTTATGTTTTCATGAAAATACTGTTTTTGTATTGAGATCAGCCCCTGAGTTGTTCATTGCCACTGCTGGATGTGGCTGCTTAGCCAACTGAATTATGTATCTCAATACATATAAAAAACATAATCTGTTGTGTGCGTAGCTGGCAATGACAGTTCAATTTGTACTCTGACATAGACTGACATGAGAGAACCGTTCCCTCTCTACTGCACAATACTGCATTCTATGTATTTGAAACTTTTGGTTTTATTCAAATCAATATTTACATTTATTATTTTCTGAAATTAAGTTTTCAATTTTAAGATCTGTATCATACATGTCCATACAAAATTTCAAAATCAGATTCATCTACACAATGTGATTTTACGGATTCTATAAATATTCCCTGCTGCAATGTGTATCAGGGGACATTGTATTCAGCGGTGTCTGTACATATATGTACATACATACGTCCATATTTTTGTTAACCATTACACTCAAATCCTCAAATACATGTGGTCTGAGGCTACATTGAAGGATCTAGTACATTAGTTGATTTGAGTGACCTTGACCTTATTTTAACGTTTACTAGTTTTCAAACTCGTGTTAACTTGATATCTCAGGAACCATTGTACCTGAAGTCTTTAAATTTGATAATAGCCTACATTTTGGAATTAGGAGACACCCTTACATCTTTTCAATGTTTTTTTGGACTGATGCACCCAAAGTCTCCAACTTTGAATATAAATTTAAGGATTATATGCAGACACTAGTTGGTTGTTATGACACTGACCTTATTTTGAAACATTGACCTTATTTTGAAGGTCACCACAGCACATTGACAATTTTCTTATGAGCTGTTGCGCTCAAAGTCTTCAAATTTGTTTACACAGACATTAGTTGACTATTGTAACCTTGACTTTATTTTCAAAATTTTCAAATTTTCAAAAATTGTTTACATTATCATACCGTAACTGTAATATCTTGGGAGGAGATTTTTCCTATTTGTGGCATCACTTGAATTCTGCTAATTCTGAAAGTTCCCTGACTAGATATTCCTCCTCCTCCTCTTCCTCTAAGATGAAGCTGTTCTCTGATTGAGCCATCTGTATTCACCAGAGAGATCCTCACTGTAATTACATTCCCCAATTCTCACACTCAACAGCCATATTGATTGCATGCTGTGACCATGCTTGTAGAATCTGTTAGAGGCTCATCCGTGTTAGCAGGATCATCACAACATAGATCTTTTCTTGAAGGGAATAGAACCCTTAAATGCTGATTCTGTAATAATACTAACATATATAAATCTGAAATTTTACACTAAGCCATATTGATTGAATACCATGACTATATGCTTCCAGATTCTTTAACAGCGCTCTCTAACAAGAAAGATCATACAAAAGAGTTATTTATTCTGAACATAAACATAACCCTAATACTTGTTGATTCTGTAATAATACTAACATATATAAATCTTAAATTTTAACGCTAAGCCATATTGATTGAATGCCATGACTATCTCTAGATTCTTAAAGAGGCTTCTCTAGCAAGAAATATAATACAAAAGAGTTATTTCTACTGAACATAAACATAACCCTTAGTTTGCTAATCTGTAATAATACTAACTGATAAATAAATCTGAAATTTTAACACAAAGCCATATTGATTGAATACCATGACTATATATGCCTCATGATTCGTCTATATACTTCTCTGGCAAGAAAGATAATACACAAAATTTATTTCTTCTGAACATAAACATAACCCTAATACTTGCTGATTTCTGTAATAATACTTACTGATATATAAATCTGAAATTTTAACACTAAGCCATATTGATTGAATACCTTGACTTTATATGCATCAAGATTCATTTAC
This sequence comes from Steromphala cineraria, assembly GCA_916613615.1. Classification (NCBI taxonomy): domain Eukaryota; kingdom Metazoa; phylum Mollusca; class Gastropoda; order Trochida; family Trochidae; genus Steromphala; species Steromphala cineraria. The sequence continues at coordinate 55,450,176 of OU744725.1, read as the reverse complement.
AGACTTCTCTAGCAAGAAAGATCATACAAAAGATTTATTTCTTCTGAACAAATACATAACCCTTAAGTTGCTGATTATGTAATAATACTAACTGATATATATATAAATCTGAAATTTTAACACTAAGCCATATTGATTGAATGCCATGACTGTTTCTAGATTCTTTAAGAGGCTTCTCTAGCAAGAAATATAATACCAAAGATTTATTTCTTCTGAACATAAACATAACCCTTAACTTGCTGATTCTGTAATAATACTAACTGATATATATATAAATCTGAAATATAAACACTAAGCCATATTGATTGAATACCTTGACTTTATATGCATCAGGATTCATCTATGGACTTCTCTAGCAAGAAAGATAATACAAAAGAGTTATTTCTTCTGAACATAAATATAACTCCTGCTGATTCTGTAATATTCTCCAAGACTTCTAGGGCTGCAACAATCCACCACAACCTTGATTATCAATTCTAACCGTTCAATTTGATTAATTTTGATTCGTATCACAAACCTAATAACCAACAACTTTCCCTGCATAAAAATGGTAAATCAATTGATAGATCACAAGACTATGCATACTTTTCAACTCTTATTTATAATTTTTTTATCTGGTAAAGATGTTTTTATTGACATTTTGATTTGCAATTGAAACAAATCGAAATTGGAACATTAAAGATCGAAGATCAAATCGGCCCATCAGGACTGCTAGTGTAGGTTATCGATGAACAGAACCGAATTGTTGCAGTGCTAAGAACAACAGCCGTATTGATTGCATGCTGTGACTTGCTTGTAGAATCTGTCAGCAGGATCATCACAAGATAGATCTTTTCTATTATTGAGACATTACGCCATAACATGCTATTGTGTATTACTGAAGCTGTATACTTTGAATGCAAGTTCAAAGGTTCATTGCACAAAATCAATTTGAAAACATCTAAAACATATTTTGCAGTGTCTTGAGATTGAAGCTGTGCTTTTAATTTGACATTTTGGCATTAAGAATATATTTTTGAAACAAATGTTCAGGAACATTCAGTTACCATCCAAACTTTTAAGATGATATCATTTATTTTTAAGTATATGATTGTTTCAGTATAACTCAAAAAGGCTAGAGTTTTAATCATCTGCTTCTGAAAGTCTAATTTCCATTCAACAGACTTAATTTAAAATGCAATTTGCAGAACAGATTTCAAGTTAAGAAAATAGTCCCAAAAGATTATTCCTTTCATTGATAGGTAACCTGGCTCACTAACAGGGGTTTGCCACTGGAAGTGACGAAAGTTGTGTAGTCTATATTGGCACAGGGTGTCGGATACGCCTGTTTGAAAAGACAGGCGAACCTGGCATATATACTGGTGGACAGTTATTTTCCTTGAAAACTTCTTTTTCGGAAATTATTACTGGTGACAAACTGACAAACAGTGTTTGAAATAAGCATCCTTCTTGTCAATAAGGACCTACAGATGGAAAAAACTATGGGCCCAACTCCGAAACTGTCGGCATTCATTATCAGTACTGATTTGACTTATTATAAAATAATAATATTCTTGGTATCAGTATGTTTTAACACTGTTATCAATTTACAGCGATAGTAATGAAGGTTTAGCAAGGAAATATGCCTGTTTGCAAGTATTGTTAGGAACAGTATCATATTAAAAACTGTGAACCTGTTAGGACCTGGGGATATTGAAAAGTGTGGGCCTTTGTGAATAACTGTCAGCATTTGGCCTACGGGCCTACGCTTATTTCAAACACTGGTGACAATATCTACTTGTTTTTTTATAGCATAAAACATGAATATTGGCTCTGTAGCTCATCAGGCTTTACATTTGATTTTGCTTAAGGGTGTGGCTAATGTGGTTCCCCCCTTATTAGGGGCCACAGGGCCACCAAAGCTACAATTTATAATCCATCCGCCAAGGAGTCTGTACACAAAGTTTCAGCTTTCTCGGCCTTATAGTTCTGGAGAAGATGAACATAAGATTTTAAGGGTGTGGTCCCTGTGGACCTTATTAGGGGCTACAGGACCACCAAAGCTACAATTTATAATCCTCACTACTACACTAGCCAAGGAGTCTGTACACAAAGTTTCAGCTTTCTCGGCCTTATGCTTCTGGAGAAGAAGTCGAAATTCCAAAAAGTTTACGGATTGATGGACACCAGTCACCATGCCATATGCCATATGCCATAAGCCCATCGGGCCTTACAGGCCAGTTGAGCTAAAAAAAAATTAAAAAAACATTGAAACATTTGTACGATATTAATGAAATGTAATTAAAGCCACTCAAGCTACTCTGAGATATAGTGACCACTTCCTGTACATGTATACGCTGATACTTTTGATTCCACCGGTGTCTGCTGCAGATGCCAGTTAGGCTTAGCTGCACTGCTAGACAGCAATTTGTTCCAAGTTGATTTCAAGATCGGTTTTCTTCACATAACTTTCCTGAAGTTGGATAAATTGTAATTTATTTGACAGGAAATGAGCCTTTAATTTGTTTGAGGAATATATATATATCTTTAATTTAGTTCTCATTGTGATTGAAATTTATAGTTTTCTGAAGTTGATTTTCTCCTCTTATTAGGTCTGAGTGCTTGCAGAAGTGTATTTTGATATCAATTTGTAAATTTAAGAGATAACAAGAGCTTCATGCCATTTTTAATATTTTGCTTTAAAGATTTGTTTGTGTATTTATTGATATTCTAGGGAATAGACATCCATTATTTAACTAAACATTCATTATTATTCATTCATTGATTATGATAGATAATGATACATAGAGGCTAAATAACAATATATTTTGGTTGCCTGTTTGACAACGTCATAGATTTTAAAAAATATAAAATATTATAGCTCCAAATAAACCCATCTGAAATAATGCCTAAAATCGGGGGGAAAAAAGAGATTCCAATTTCAACAAGATTCAACTAGGGAAGCAAAGGAAGTTAAGATTAACTCCCAACAAATTTCCAGAGCAAAGATTTGATCAGTCTGATTGGAGAAATAATTACTCAATCTCTCAAGATAATTAGCTGTTCTAACAAGAAATTGTCTGTACAAATGACAGACTGATTAGCAATTATTGGCAACAACAGGAAATAAGATCCCTCTATGAGACATTAGTTACTGACCCTGTCATTACACTCTGCAGACGTCAAGTCAGTGCTTCTTTGTTTATTGCTTGTACATTTTTGTTAGGCCAAGAACCATACTAGATTTGAACCAAATGGCCACTCTACGTATCCAAACATGACTAAAACCTTGCTTGATGCCAACCCTTGAGGCTTTTAGTAAGAAGAGCTAAGAACCTTGCTAGATTTGAACTCCATGGCCTCTCTACGTATCCAAACACGGCTAAAATCTTGCTTGATGCTACTCCTTAAGGTTTTTAGTCAGAAAAGCTAAGAACCTTGCTTGATCCAACCCTTTAGCCTTTTAGTAAGAAGCGCTAAGAACCATGCTAGATTTGAACCGTATGGCCTCTCTACTTATCCAAACATGACTAACCCTTGAGGCTTTTAGTCAGAAGAGCTAAGAACCATTCTCGATTTGAACTCCATGGCCTCTCTACGTATCCAAACCTGACTAAAACCATGCTTGATTACTTAGCCATTTAGTCAGAAGAGCTAAGAACCTTGCTAGATTTGAACTCCATGGCCTCTCTACGTATCCAAACATGACTAAAACCTTGCTTGATCCAACCCTTAGCTTTTCACTCAGACACGCCAAGAACCTTGCTAGATTTGAACTCCATGGCCTCTCTGCGTTTCCAAACAAGCCTAAAACCTTGCTTGATCTAACCCTTAAGCCTTTTAGTCAGAAGAACTAAGAACCTTGCTAGATTTGAACCGTATGGCCTTATATCAAAACATGGCTAAAACTTTGCTTGATGCCAACCATTAAGCCTTTTAGTCAGAAGACCTAAGAACCTTGCTAGATTTGAACCGTATGGCCTCTCTACGTGTCCAAGCATTACTAAAACCTTGCTTGATGCCAACCCTTAAGCCTTTTAGTCAGAAGAGCTAAGAACCTTGCTAGATTTGAACTCCATGGCCTCTCTATGTATCCAAACAGGACTAAAATCTTGCTTGATGCTTATACTTAGGCTTTTAGTCAGAAGAGCTAAAGAACCTTGCTAGATTTGAACACGGCCATGGCCTCTCTATGTATCCAAACACGACTAAAATCTTGCTTGATGCTTATACTTAAGGCTTTTAGTCAGAAGAGCTAAGAACCATGCTAGATTTTAACCGTATGGCCTCATATCCAAATATGACTAAAACCTTGCTTGATTCTTACCCATTGATTTGATATTCAGACTTGCCAAGAACCTTGCTAGATTTGAACTGTATGGCCTCATATCCAAACATGGCTAAAACCTGGCTGGATTCCAACCCTTAGCGTTTCACTCAGAACAGCTAAGACCCTTGCTAGATTCAAAGCCTATGGCCTCTCTTATCTATGACTAAAACCTTGCTTGATTCTTACCCTTTGATTTGATATTCAAACTTGCCAAGAACCATGCTAGATTTGAACCCTATGGTCTCTATCAAAACATAACTAAAACCTTACTGATTTCTACCGCTTCATTCTTTTCCAAACATGCCTTGAACCATGCTAATCCTTGACCTCTATATCTCAAACTAACAATCAATGCTCAATATGATGAATTCTGATTAGGTTTATAGTGCCCTTCTTTCAGGGCCAAGAGTGAAAGCAAAATTTTCAGCAGTTCCCTACAGAGCTAGACCTCTTGATCGAAACATGTCAACAACCTTCAAACCAAAAGCATCATGATACGAAAGTGAAGCATTCTGTTCAGATCTATAGCTTGACAAGTGAGGGTAGAGGTCGTGGGGATGTGTTGTAATTTCATCAGTTCCCTACAGTAGGCATCAGAGCAAGACCTCTTGATCGAAACATGTCAACAACCTTGCAAGATTCAAACCAAAAGCCTCATGATACCAAAGTGAAGCATTCTGTTCAGATTTATAGCTTGACAAGTGAGGGTAGAGGTCGTGGGGATGTGTTGTAATTTCATCAGTTCCCTACAGTAGGCATCAGAGCAAGACCTCTTGATCGAAACATGTCAACAACATTGCAAGATTCAAACCAAAAGCCTCATGATACGAAAGTGAAGCATTCTGTTCAGATTTATAGCTTGACAAGTGAGGGTAAAGGTCGGGGTGATGTGTTGCCTCTATTTGCCCGAACCAAGTGACTGTAGGTAGATAGTGGTCAGCGTGTGCCCCGAGTATCTTCTGTATTGATCCGAGGCCAGGAATAGCGGCGCATTAGTCTACTCATGTCCGACTAACTGACAGCACAAGTATACACCAGCACAGATTTCTGTCCTCTTCACTACACCATATTTCCTTTCAGATTGGCCACATAATATTTCCTTCTATAGATCTACAGTCCTTTGAAATGTGACCTGGTTCCTTGATTGCTTCAAGGATTATTTTTGCGTGATACACAGCTTAAATATTGCAATATTTTTGAATTACTGCAGTGAAGTTATTGGTACATTGGTTTTTCTTGATATCTGTTGTTGGCAACAGAGCTATATCTTGGAGGATTATTTTTGCATGATACACAGCTTAAATATTACAATATTTTTGGTCTATGAATTACTGCAATAAAATTATTGATACATTTTATCATTTTTTTATATCTGTACTTGGCAACAAAGCTATATCTTCGAGGAAAGTTTTTGCGTGATGCACAGCTTAAATATTACAATATTTTTGGTCTATTAATTACTGCAATAAAATTATTGATTATTTTTCTTGATATCAGTTGTTGGCAACAAAGCTATGATTATTTTTGCGTGATACACAGCTTTAATATTACAATATTTTTGGTCTATGAATTACTGCAATAAAATTATTGATACATTATATTACTTTTTGATATCTGTTGCTGGCAACAAGACTATAACTGCATGATTCTGGAACATGATACATATTTTCTCAAAACTGGTATTTTATTTTATATGAAATTCATGGCATATTTCCCTGTTATTAGTATTAATACATTGCATCTAACTTTTATTCTTTATCCTCAATGAAACTCGTGCAAGAAAATTGAAAGTTCCTGATGAAATGAAAAAATGTTGCACAACTCGCTTTGAAAAATACCTTCATCATGAAAGTTCTTCACTTCACATCCTTAGTTCAAAAATCTTTCGTCTGAAAAAGAGTATTTTGAAGTTTGATTTAGGTTTTTCAGTTTCCATTTCATTAATTCAAACAAGTAACCAGATGTGATGTTGAAAAAAAAGAATCTTCAGAAATCTGCTTGAGATCAACTTCATGTTCAGTGAAATCTGTCAGCAGAATTTTAGAAATTAAAGATTATTGATCTTGTTATTATAGCTGTTGGTGTCTTTTGAAAAATGAAATTAAATGTTTCTGAAGTTCACCTTCAGCTGCATGAAATAGAAATTTTACGCTGACGGATGTTATTTAGCTCTTTAAATTCTGATTGCCTCATGGTTAAAGATAATCAGTGTCATAAATACAGTATTGCAGGAATGTAATATGAATGGTTATCATTCCTCATTTCTGTATTGCGTATTGCAAAAAGTAATAATGTACACATTATATAGATTTTTAGTGCTCATTTGACTAAATAACAGCGATAAGATAATCAGGCCACCGGCACAAGTTCAGATTTTGTTCTCAACTTTCTGCAAAATCATGTTTTATTGACTTGTGTTTTCTGCAATTTTAGATTGAAAAGTTCATTTGAAAAAATCTGATTTGTTTGAAATTTGGAAAAGAGTGTATTGAGTATGTTTATGATAAGAGGTACATGTCATTTACATAAAGAATCAAGATAATACTCATGTTTTTTATCACACTTTCTACAATAGTACATATTCTTGTACATTTTTTGGGTCGCATGGTTATTCCAACCAGCACCCTGCCTGGCTGGCTACAACAGGGGGCGAGATAGCACAGTGGTTAGCGCATTTGCCTTTGCATTTAAAGATCTGTGTTTTGAATAAAGTGGCTCTGCAACTTTGTCTGCAGGAGAGAACTGTTCTACAAGCAGTAAGTTTTGGATGAATGCTACTCTGAATTTCAGCTCAGGACCACCCATGATTTGCTAGTTTCAGCCGATAATCACAGGTTTCACCACAATGAATAGCCACAGTAGTGTTGCGGGTTTTCTCCCTGCAATAACAGCAGCCATGATATAAGTGAAATACTCTTGAAAGCAGCATGGATGCCCAAATGACCTCACTGTACCACAGCACATACTGTACCAACTTGTCACCAACTGTCCCATGTCAGTTGGCTGCTCGTACAAATACAGAACATATTACAATACAACTGAGAAACCTTTTTGGATGGAAGTTATTAGCTTTAATCAATCAATTATAATTATGGCTGCTGGTACTTTTAGTGAGTATTTGTAACATTATACAATTATAGACTGGTGATGAGGTCAATACCTGTTTTTATAGACCCGAGGAAAACAATATTGACTGAGGATGAAATGATATTGTTTTTCTCGGGTCTATAAAAACAGGTATTGACCGATTCACCTGTCTATAATTGTTTTATTATGTTTGGTTAAAAAACGAAAAAGAAATAGAAAACTACAGGTATGAACAGCATTTCAGATCGATTGTTGGCAAGGACGGGTCAATGACGTCATGATAACAATAGCATGACGTCATGAAACAACGGTTTGACGTCATCGGCTCTATTTTTAGTAACTCAAGTCGATATCACTTTTTGTCGGACTCGGGGTCACGGGGGTCAAGTAAATATCACTTTCTGCTGACTGTCACGTGACGGGTCCTCGACCAATCGGATTGCCGGAAAATTACGATCACATAATAATGCTGAATATGTGATCTCAAATATAACAATGTTATATGTATGTGATATTTAAAACCATTGTGGTCATCTTTTTCTAAGCAAAATGTTAAACTTATCTCTTCTATTGTAGGTACGACTGGTTCCAAAACTCGAAGGCGGTGACGATAGTGGTCTACACAAAATGGCTGGAAATGAGACCTGAGTTTGTCATCATCGATCTGGCCGACAAGACCATCCAAATCAACTTGTTTCTTCAGACCCACACCTTCAAAATACATCTAGGTAGTCAATAATACTTGTCGAGTTATTGAATACAGCAATGCATATAGTCAATAAAGCGCATATGAAAACATTAGAATGTAAGGCATATGTTATCATATTAGTAAATACAGTTGAACATGGATATAGCGAACTCGGATATAGCGAACAATCGGATATAGTGAACAAATTTTCAAGTCCCGTCCCTATATAATATCATTAAAATTAAATGCGTATAGGGAACATCGAATATAGTGAACTGAATTCTTTGGTCCCCCTGAGTTTGTTATATCCGTGTTCTACTGTACAAAATACATGTACAGTCCATTTAGATAGTGGCTTTTGATAGGCAATAAAGACCATTTCAAAAGAGTAAGAGTTTCCAAATATCTTTGGATTTTGTTGTCCTTAACTGAGTAGAATTTCAAATGCCTGTTTTTGAATGTTCAATTATTTGTTTCTTTTTCAGATTTAGAAAGTCATATAGCTCCTGAGTATAATGGTGAGTAGTTTTGCTTTTGTTGATCTCTGTTCAGTTGTTGTTTTACAGATGACAATTATATTAGCTTTTGTTGATTTATTTTGGACGTCATGTGTTTTAATACCTTTTTTACTCCGTGCAACAAACTAATATGTAAAAATGTCTTTGTTCACATATGTAATTTCTATGTAGTTATTCCTTTAATAAATTATCTTTCTCAGTGATTGAGACAGGCAGTGGCCATTGGCCATTTTGAACATTGAATGAAAAAATGGCCCATTAACATTTTGAAGTTTACTATTGATGTAATGGGCAATGGCCAACTTGAAATTCAGGAAATTACCATAAATCATGAAAATGGCCCATTGTCAAAGATGTCTTTCCCAATCCCTGCTTTCTTAAGTACCTGAAGGAGAAACCTAAAGTAATAATTTACCGGAGGACAAATTAATAAAATCATATTTAATTTTGATATTGTTTCAGTAAAAGTTCACAACGACAGTGGCAAAGTGGAGATCACTCTGCCTAAACAAGCTGCAGACCAGCATTGGCAGATTCTGGGGGCCAATAGGAGCGGACATGGCGCTTTCACAAAGACGTCAGAGAGAGGTGGCCTATCAATATTCAATGTTATCTCATTTGAGCACTGAAACACTGAAATTTCAAACTTCCACAAGGACAGCAAAAGGAAGTTCTAGCTTTGATAGAATATTTATGCATGTTGACAGATTTTCTGAATGCCAACCAGTCTGAAAAAAATCAAACGTAAAAGTTTTAGATAATGGTCGACTTACTGAAATTCTTCAAGGGCCTTTAGAATTTGGGTAGTAATACAAGACAATCTTGTAATGACTAACTGGATAAAAACTTTTTTATTTTCTTGGTAAAACAGCATGCATTCCGAGGCAATGTTCATGTATTGGTTCATTAAATGATTCTATTGGGATAAAGCTATACCATGTATATTTTTGTGAATCAGGGTCAGGAACACAAACCAGTTATAGAAAATATTTCATGATTATTTTGAATATTTTTTTAAGAATTTGACAAATTTTAATTGTTTTTTTCAGAATTTGAGTACAGAACATGCACAATAGAGTCTATAGAGGAAGTCAACCATGACACAAAGCTCTTCAAAGTAAAGCTGCCTCACGGAACCCGCATGTGTGTGCCTCTCGGATACCATGTACATATCAAACATAATATCTCAGGTATGTATTATGTCAAACATAATATCTCGGGTATGTATGTCAAGCAGGATATCTCGGGTATGTGAAAATGAGTACTGACACAAATGCATTTAATTCATGACGAACCTTATTTCATATCAGGATTTTGGTATTTGTGGGGTTTTGTGAGCAGCAGATTTCAGTCATGAAGCTAAGATTTTATGAATGCTTCAGTGTTTGTTGTCGTGATCTAGATAAATGATGATGATGATAAACCCTGGCAGGTGCGTAGAAACATATCTTGACTCAATTCCATTATCCAGGGAGCAACAATACAGGTTTAGCTCTTGCATGTATGTAGCCGTCTTTAATGTCAATATATATGATGGTATGCAAAAACTTAAAATGCTCATCAACTTTGAATATAGTTATGGTAAGATTTGTTCTTTTTCGAGAAACCAGAATATCAAGCCATTTTACTCGTTCCTCTGAATTTTATGGTGAGATAATTTAACGAAAGTTCTCTCTTTTAAAATTCATGAGTGCCGACTGCCTGATACATCAAATATGATTTGTAGCTAAGTGTTTAAAACAAATTAAGATCATCAATATATGAAACAACTAAGGGTACTGCAATGCCTTTACAAGATCCCCTGATGGTAATGACCGTGACCTTTGACTCTCAGGTATGGAGCTAGCACGGAGCTACACAGTGGTCCTGCCATCACTGCGGAGCGGAGAACAGTGTCTGGAGGTGGAGGAAGGCTCTGTGCTCTATCTCATGATCAAGATCTACCCTGACGGAGCTCTCACACCCTGGCTAGGATCACTCACTCAAGGTTAGTTAGGTGTATAGAAGTAGTGATCACAAAATATCAGGGGATGTAGCCCCAGTGATAGTGATGGTGATGGTGATAATGATGATGATGATGGTGGTAATGGTGATGCTGAGGATGGGGATGGTGATTCTTTGTTGTCCTTTTTACATAGTAAATTCAAAAATCTATGTGTGACATTTGCACATAGCAGCCAAAGTGCAGCATCAGTTCAAACAATGTTCTATCCTCAATATACTGAGTGCTAAGCAAGGAAGCAATGTCTTCATCTTAATATATTTTGGTATGACACCAAATGAAATCAAACGACAGCCTCTCAAATGATGAGAAGGACTTATACCAGTTGATCACCATTAAAACTATTTGGACTGAAATTTTGTCTACTTTACTGTTGTCAAGCATATATCTGTATTATCCACTGGACAGCAAACAAAGTTTCAAACAAAAAATCAAAAGAATTTCTACAGAGGCCACCTTTTCTCTAATGTTGAACCCTACTGTGATGCGAAACTTCTTTGGCTGCTAGCTCATACTTTCAACTGTTTGTCACCCAACCAGGGGCTTAACATGATGCTTGATAGAATATGTTACTTCACTATGTAGAAATACTGATTTAAGTTATAAAAACATCTCTTCTCCTCTTCTCTTTTCTCTCTGACTATTCAACTCCCACATTTTAACCAAACTGAACATTGCCTGCAGGTTCCACGCTGGAAGTGAGTGATATAGACGGCAGTTTCAAGAGCAGCCAGCTGGACCAGTCTAACCAGCTCATCCTTCTGGCGGCCGGGACCGGCTTCACACCCATGGTGCGACTTCTCTACCAGAGTCTTGTGGAGGACACGCAGTCCAACAGGTTGGTAACAGTTGTGGATTTTTCACAACTAGATCTGAACATTTTTAGGATCCCCCTAACACCCAAAAAGCTATTACCTAAGAACCTTAACCTATGTAGATTCTCAGCCACAGCTTCAAGTCTTCAAATGATCCATTTTCAAGTTTCATCTGTATGACATAAGATAGGAAAGCCCAAAAAAACGTTTTACCAGAAATATTTCTAGAATTAGGCATTGCGTTTTTAATGGCTTTGAGTGAAGATTTGAACATTCACCCTAACACCCCAAAAGCTATTACCTTAAAAACCTAAAACTATGTAGATTCTCAGCCACAGCTTCAAACCTTTCATTGATCTCTTCGATCACAACTAGATTTGAACATTTTTGGATATCCATAAAATCTTGTACATTTTACATCTTTGACATTGGCTATTATTTGTCAAACAACTAAGGTCTGTAATAGTCCTGCAGAATGGTGCAGAATAACAAGGCAATTGTGCACTTTTTGGGAAAAGTACCAAATTTGGCATGAAGGTAGCTCTTGATATATTAAAAAAATTTGGTCTAAGGGCCAAGTCAATTTCCGTCCAAGATGGCCGCCATTTTAAAAATGGCCGCCAACGTATGTACAAACATTAATTTGGTGTTTAAAATTGCATAATTGGCTTATAAGTAACTTTAAACTTAATGTAAAGGTTAAATAAGACTTGAATGAAATGTTTTAATCAATACCTCTGCATATTTCACCAAAAATTTTGCTTAATTTAAAATTTTGGTTGTTGAAAAATTCAAAATGGCGGCCACCTTTACGATTAATGTCTCGCATGTTTCTACATTTTTATGATATCAAGTTTCATAGTGTTTCTTTCAAAAATAAAGCAGAAATACTCTGATTGACACTTTATTGGTTATCACATTGTTGACAAATGAAATTATCATACATGATGGCGTTAAGAAAAAATGACCAAAAAACGCAATATTGTCAATTTAGTGTCATCTTTGAATCATCAATGAAGGATAACAGAGGGTTATGCTGAGAACAGTTGACACAGATGTTTTGTCTGTAGCCTTGTTCAGCCAAACCAGCCTCATTGAACTCTGGGTATAATTTGGCACTGGAAAGAAGCAAAGAGTCATACCAGCACATTCTATTGCTCAGACCCTTGGACCAGAGAAAGCAATCTCCGTGCTGATGTTTCACACATTCACCGGTTGTGACCAAACATCCTTTTTTTTGCACAAAGGGAAGAAAACAGCATAGGAAGCAACCACCAAAATATTCCCTGATGTTGTAAATGCTTTAGCAACACTTAGTAGAATGCCTCCTTCAGAAGATACAGTGAGACAGCAAATGCCATCAATTGAACGATTTGTTGTCCTCATGTACGACAGGACAAGCTCCTGTGAGAGTGTCGATGTTGCTAGAAGAGAGTTATTTGCTCACAAGGCCAGGTCCATCGAGTTCATTCCACCCACCTCAGATGCACTTTATCAACACACAAAGAGAGCAGCGTACCAGGCAGGACATTGCTGGGGACAAGCCTTACTGCGAGCCCCCGAGTTACCAGATCCAGCTGCCTGGGGTTTGAAAATTGGAGTATCACAGCTGTGGGAAACTGTCTGGACAACCTTACCAGAAGCATCAAAAGTATGTCAAGAACTGCTGAAGTGTGGTTGTAATGTTAACAGGGGATGTCTTGGTGGATGCAAGTGCGTCAAGGCTGAAATGGCATGTACAACGTATTGTTCTTGTCGTGGGAATTGTGAACGACTCTGAGTACTTGAATGGTTGTAAACAAGGTTAATGTGAATCTTTTTATAACAGTACAAAAGGAACAAAAATCAAGATCAAGAAAAAATATTTTTTCATTGATGATTCAAAGATGACACTAAATTGACAATATTGCGTTTTTTGGTCATTTTTTCTTAACGCCATCATGTATGATAATTTCATTTGTTAACAATGTGATAACCAATAAAGTGTCAATCAGAGTATTTCTGCTTTATTTTTGAAAGAAACACTATGAAACTTGATATCATAAAAATGTAGAAACATGCGAGACATTAATCGTAAAGGTGGCCGCCATTTTGAATTTTTCAACAACCAAAATTTTAAATTAAGCAAAATTTTTGGTGAAATATGCAGAGGTATTGATTAAAACATTTCATTCAAGTCTTATTTAACCTTTACATTAAGTTTAAAGTTACTTATAAGCCAATTATGCAATTTTAAACACCAAATTAATGTTTTTACGTACGTTGGCGGCCATTTTGAAAATGGCGGCCATCTTGGATGGAAATTGACTTGGCCCTTAGAACAAATTTTTTTAATATATCAAGAGCTACCTTCATGCCAAATTTGGTACTTTTCCCCAAAAGTGCACAATTATTTCACCATTCTGCTGGACTATAAGTGAATCGGTTCCCTGCACTATGGTTCATGTTTTTGTTTCCCAAAGAAATATAGAGGATTAACATTGTAGACAACAACTGACTACAGGTCATGATGGACTTTTCACTAAGGAATGTGTCCTGAATATAACTGTTGGTCTGAACTGAATACTTGAATACTTGAATTCTTTGCCAGTCCTTGTTCAAGTTCAGCTTTTGGCTGATATGTTTAACGTTCAGTGTGGAATTAAAAGTGAAAGTGACATGAATTCCTCCTTAATGTAACTCACTTTACTTCATCACAGTAATTTGTTGTCCTTTGTGTTTCAGAAAAGTGAAGATGTTGTTCTTCAACAAGAAGGTGAAGGATATATTATGGAAGGACCAACTAGATGAATTAGCTGCCAAGAACGACAGGTTTGAGGATGATTTATCATTTCATTTATGTTGATTATTTTAAGCCAAGTTTTGATTTATAGATCAAATTATTGTTACCATTTCTAGTTCTTTCGATCTGTTTCCAGCAGATATGATTCCATTTTTAGGTTTGGTGACCGCCGCTAATGCCTGAAATATGCCCAAGCGGCGTTAAGCCAGACCAGAACAACAGTCAAACTTGTGTCAACTTTCAATGTAACTCGCATCAATTATCTTCTTTGTTGGGTCTCATGCGGTTTAAAGCCCACCCCCATTTTCAAGATATTCAGGCCCCCTGATTTTATACCCACGAGGATACGGTAGTATATAAACATTCTCACACCACTGACAGCTGAAATTTTGCCCATGTGTCTTTAAGTTCCAACTCACCCACTCACTACATACATTCCCTGACCTCAGGTTGTCGCTGGTGTACGTGTTGTCTGACGCTGACCCCGACTGGACCGGACTGACCGGGAGAGTGAGTGAGCAGCTTCTCAAGCAGGAGCTCCCCGCTATGGAGGACGGAGTCAAACTCCTCGTGTGTGCCTGTGGTCCGACACCCTTCACTAAGGAGGTTGACAGGTAGGTGACCATCAAAAAAACATCTAAAACACCAGTTTCCGAACAAAACAAAAAAAATTTAAAAAAAGAAAATGTCTTGCCATCGACCCTTGAGTTTTCTGTGCTGATATCAGCGCCCTCCGGCGATTGTTAGCAACCTCCAGTTTCTTTCTGATTGGACTATTGTTTTCTATCAGAGTAAGCTAGAAAGCAAGCACGGAAAACTCAAAGGTCTGCAGCAAGGCATAAAACTGACAGTTTGGAAATTGGCATTTTAGGCTTTGCGTAGGAAGATGGTAGGTGACATGGAGTCCATCCAGTTTAGGTTCTCAAGCTTCCACTACACCTTTAGGTAGGGACAATATTTAGGGATGACAACTTCTTCATGTATTTTTCTCTCTATGAATAAAAATATAGATTGACAGTTCTATATAATATTATTACTAACAGCTACGTTCTTGTTGTCCAAATACACCTATACAATATTTTAGGGATGACAACTTGTTTAGTCATTTTTTAAATTTTTAAATTTTTTAATCTTCGATTTTCGATCATCTCATTACCAAAATGTCCACCATCTTGAATATTTGACTAAATATGCACGAAGTTATACTTTAAACAATGTATCATGATACATTCTGTATCGCCTGTCTGTATCGTGATACATATCGAATCGTGATACTCAGCCCTAGTAAAATGGGTTGATGGTCTCATGAATCTCTCTCTCACAAAGCCTGATCTACTTTACAGGTTATCGAAGGCGCTGGGATGTGGTGAGGACCAGCTGCACGCCTTTCTAGGCTGAGGACGACCTCAGTCCTCTACTCTCTCGTCCTGTTATCTACGTTCTAACTATCGACGGCAACGAGCAAACATATTGGTGTAGTTGCAGCAGCTTACCAATGCACAAGTTTTGTTAAAGCTGAATAAGAATAATTGACTGATTATGCCAATGCACAAATCATAATGTGTATAACATTTATGAGAAAATTATGCCAATGCACAAATCAATGTGTTAAATTTTATGGGAAATTATGTCATAATGCAAACAGTTGCCATTATGGTATTATACCAGTCTGATTTATATCGACTGTGATTCGAGGAAAAAGTGTGTAAATATTATCTCTAGCGGGGTTCGAACCTCACCCAACCCGGCTTTCCTCTCATTCACAGTCTGAGGGCACCCCTATTACCCGCATGTTCTGACACTATAGCTCATCTAGCCAATTGAAAGGAGCGCAGTGAAAGCTTTTGATATCATACTAAGGGCAGGTAACTCCAGTGTACCCTTCGTTATACGTAATCGCTGCTAAACGCTATTTAAAAACGAAGATGTGATTGGATAGCTTACGACTGGGTTTGTCTGCGCTAAACTGGTTATAGCAACAAGTGATTGAGGTGGGTGCATTCAGACCGAGTTGAAGAGGATATCCCGAATGGTTCGAGCCCCGATAGAGACAAAAGAAAAATTATTTTATTCCTCGGAGCATTTTAATCAGACTGGGTATTATGTACACATGGCACCTCGAATGATGTTTTATTTAATTCCATTAAGAACGTAATGTTGAATTGAAAAGCACAAATGAATGTTCACTAGTTTCAAATGCTCAAATCATGTTAAGCTGATAAATACTAATGGTCTCAAGATTATTTTGTTTTCGGTGAAAAGTTTAAACTTGATGGGTAGACAAATATTTTTGTCCAACTTTCTTTATACTTTTACGATATGTTTGACTGGTAAATAAAATTTTAAGTCTTACTTTGATTGTTAATGTCAATTACTAAAAATCGAGAAAAGAAATATATGATGTAGTTATTCTGTGGTTGTCAATTGTGATCTACTATTCATGAATCTGCCAATGAATGTTTTCCTTTTACCAAAGCAACTTTGCTCATTTTTGATGTTTTGTGAAAATTTTTAAATTATATCAGAGGCATTAAAGATGGTGTTTTTAACTTGGTGTGCGTGAAGCTAAAGGTTTTTCAATCTTTCTACCATTGCTTGAATAGATATTTTAATAGCAGTGATATCATACAGGATCATAATTTCCTATTTTGAAATTTCTATTACTATCAAATCTAATGATATATTACCACATTGTCTTTTAAATACTCTTATGCTTTGAGTCTCACATAAAATGTAAATATCAAATTATTAATTTTTGTTACCCATTAATAATCCGTTAGGAATTAAACGTTTTTATATTGGACCAAAATTGATGTATTTTATTTATCCCCTACATATTATACATATCATAACTATTACTGTATAGCTGTATCTTACATTGTTAGAATGGAGTGTTGTTTTTAATTTCATACCATTTTGAAAAACTAATAAGAGTTTTCTGCTTTTACCCTCCAACAATAATAGTACTGAATCAAACATTATATTAACTTATATTACATGTTCCGTTTGTCTACTCTAATCCATTTCCTTAATCTATATTATTTAAATGTGTTCACACTTTAAAGTGACACAGAGTATCTTTCTTAAAATTTTATTTGGTTTTGATAAGCTACAAAATATCTTATATGCTGATTGAAGTTCCTATCTCATCACTGGACTTGCAAATATATCCATTAATGCATAATATCTCTAAAATGCTTGATTTTATGGAAAATCAAGAAAACATCTCAAATACGTTTAATATTCAAAATCATGCATCCAATTAATCTACCTATTAGTTACAATACCTAATAAACACTATCGAATCGAATATATCTTCCTGTCAGCTTATGACAATTAAGGTTTCAAAATTACGTTTGGCGAATTTGCGCGCGCCACTTGAGCCACATTGTCCGGTTTTCGATCAAAATCCTGACTTTGAATGGCCGTATTTTCGCTCTAATGACAAATGTACTGATTGACCTTTATCTTTTTATTTTCAGTAACAGTCAGTGGTTCCCGATGTAATAACATCGATTTCAAAATTTGACATATGTGATCCTATCAACATTAAGGTCTATGGTTTAAACTGTCAACATTTCTTGTGAAAATTTTAATTTGTTAATGCTAAGATAGACCATCCTAATTACATTTTCAATGTACAGTAATCTATCTGTGATAGTTGATGTTTATATTATTACTTATACCAACTTGTTGAAATAGTTGTTCATTTTTAACAACTACCTGTTTTCTTTGTAGAATATGCCCTTATTGATAGCGAAATATCTTTTCTTACTCGTTGTATGTGTTCTGAAATCATGATATTTACTCTCTTATTAAGATTTCAAATTTGTTTGAAATAAATTCTCTGTAAGTTCAATGCATTTGATAATGGTGTCAAACTTATGTGTGAAAAATTACTAAATTTCAGATATGTAGTGATATTTTTAATTCATCTACATGACTTTCAGGCAAGTTATGACCAAAATTGATCAATTTCAAAAACGATTAACACATTGCACAAAGGTATTTTTCTGAAACATTGAAAAGAATTAATCTTCATACATATTTTCTTCTTCATATCCTGTCTAGTCAGTAAAAATATTACGATGTTGAACTATGTGGTTTCTATATTGTGAAGATAACCTAAGTGGCCAATAGAGAAGTCACGTGCAAAACAAAGTTAGAATTGCAATGGAAGGAAGAATTTGCTCACTCATTCATTGTTAGTCTTTATTCATCAACTAACTGTCTAGAGAGAAGTCACTGTACCCAGGGGACCTAATAGTTATCCTATTTATTCAAATGTCCGACCCCTTATTGTTTTTTGACACAATTATTAGGCCTAGAAAAAAAAGTAATTTGTTTCTGGTTTCAACCCCCCGCATCAAGCCTTTATTCCAGATGTTGAAATGGGGGAAAAGGAAATGTAGTCCCCAGGGCCTAGATTTTCGAAGCTCTCTTAGTGCTTAAATAGTCGTAAGTACCATACATTAACATAAGCCTACGACTATCTTAGCGCTAAGAGAGCTTCGAAAATCTAGGCCCTGGCCGAGAAAAAAACCCATTGAAACTTGAAATTTTATAATTTAACTCGTTTCTGTTCGTGTAAGCCTTAAAAGCACAGTTATCGCAAGTTTAAATTCATTTATTTTTTCAAATTTCGTTGAACAATTCTTTATATTCACTTTAAAAAAAAATTTGGAAATAAAAAAAAAATCCGCATCATCGCATCATTTTTGCCTGTAAGCAAAGACCAGAAACATTTTTTTTTTTTTTGGGCCTTACTCACTTTTGATATTTTTTTATGATGCAGTCATAAGATAAAATTGCAACAGTGTGACTTTGAATTTGCATCATAAAAGTATCTCCATGACTTTCTTCTCCAAGAGAATTACCCGAGTCTTACTCTATGTGCGAGAGAAGTTTTATCCCTTTAAAAATGGCCAAAAGGAACAATTTGTCTACAAAAGGAAGATGTTAAGAAGAACTGCAATCAAAGGAATGAATTCTAGTTAGTGTGATAAGCATTCATGTGATATCTCCGTATTTGTTTGGGGATAGTTAATGTTTAATTGATATTGATATTTTGAAGTCACATTTTCCCTTTGTAGTTAAGTATATAATGATGTCATTTTTCTAAAAAAAATATTTTCTATGTCTTTGATAATATATAAAAATTACCCTAATTTTCTGACATTTATCACCAATTTGAAATTAAATTTTCTAAGAACGAAAAATATGCTATTATAATTCTATAGAGAACTGAAATTAATTTTCCCATTCTTGTGATCACACAATTTTTATCTTATAAGCAAAATAATTAAATTGAATTAATTGAAAGCCAGACCAAAGAAAATCTCACCTATTCTCTTCATAGACTGAAATTCATTTTCATAATTGTTGTTTGGTAAATGTTTTGGTGGGGTTGTAGATTCATAACTCATTACTATAGCATGCTCATTAGTTTTCACAATTTCACACTGATGCTGATTTTCAACTTTTTCTATATGTTCTTGTTGAAATTGCAACTGCTGATTTGTGAGATTTTAGTTATTCCCAAATTTGTTAGTAAGTGATGAAAGATATTGTTTTTGAAGAAAACAGTTTCTTTTTGTTGATTACTTATGTGTTGTATTCCTATGCAATTGTATATTTGTTACAAATTTGCTTATAATTTCTCTCAATCCCAAAATGCATTTACATTGCTTGTCAATAAGCTTGCACACTGGAAGATCAAAATAAATTTCGTTATTTCTTGTTGTCGATATTCACCAATTTAAATGTGACAATTTTATCTCAAAATGTAATCTACATATATATACAGTTTTTAGATTTGATATGGCTACAATAAAAGTCTTATAAAATTATTAACATGGAACCAAGTTATTAAAAGTGCTACCTTAAATTGTAGCTTTTTCCCGCAACTTTACTTAACAGCATCTCAGTAATCTTCCTACGCAAAACCTAAAGCGCCAGTTTCCGAACTGTCAGTTTTATGCCTTGCTGCAGACCGTTGAATTTTCTGGCGTTTTAGGCTTTGCATAAGAAGATTCATCTTCTGCTGTAGAAGATATACCACTATATAAAAATAAAGCCCAGAGGATATCTTACTAAATAGAGGATAAGACGTCATTGTATCAACAAATAATGACGATAAAATATATTGGGAGGGCACCCGCATTAGGACCACTTGTCGGTATTGAGTTAGGCCCAGATTCACTAAGAACAATATCAAACCTTAAAAATAAATAAATAAATAAACAATCTAATCCTCATTTATCAACAGAATTCCTTTTGAAAAATTATATTGACGAAATTACTATTTTTAACGCAAAATATGCTTTTATGATAAAGAGACCCCTTGGTTGTAAATTGTAATATAGATTGATAAAACCAAGTAGTCCCTTTTCTGGTAGCCTTCCCCATACATGATAATTGATAATCAAACCATTGGTAATTTTAAACTCTTTTTTTTCATTTAAATTTCATTGTTCAATTTTTCATCTCTGATCTTTATGTATGAGATTTAACTAGACAAATCTGACTGCCCCCTGAAGGGTATCTAGCTCTATTTTTGATTCTCTGTATGGTAGTAATATTTCTAGCTGTGTCACGGTTATCTTGAAATCCATGCCTTTATTGTGAAGTCCAGTCTGTCTGCCAGACCCTCAAATAAGAAAAAAGCATAAACAAGTCCATTAGAACAAGTTTTTTTATCATTTATTTTCCAAATTTTAGATTTCTTGACACAAAATCTTCATTTTAGAGTTTAAAAACTTAAAAACGCATGGTTACTTATATCAAATATGGTCTTGCTGTTCCCCTAGCTTTGTTCAGGATATAAGTTATTATTAGTATATTATAGTATATTATTATTATGTTATAAGTAGTGATATCCAATCACATGTTATGTGTCTTAGTAACTTTTTGTAACTTCATTCTGAGAAATACAAACGTTTAACTTGATGGAATGTTTAAGAATATTTTATAGCTACTTTTCATATTGAATACTCTACCTTATCCATACTTTGAAAAAAGTAGATTTTACTCAAATACTGACGAGAAAAATCAATTTAATTGTGTGAAATGAACTCACATGAATTGTGTTATATTCAATGTGTAATTATGCCCTCCCTCATCCTGTCTCAGGGTACGAACGTTACGTTAACTCCACTAATCTGTACCCTGAGCTGGGCTCAGAAACTAGATTCGCTGGCGCTGGGATATAGCCAATCAAATCAAGTCTGGCTGCGCGAGCAAAAAGGTGACGAGAAAATTATTTGATTGGCTATATCCCAATTCATGCCGCGAGAGCGAATCTAGCTTCAGAGCCCAGGGTACAGATTAGTGGAGTTAGCTTAAAGTGACACAGAGTATCTTTCTTAAAATTTTATTTGGTTTTGATAAGCTACAAAATATCTAATATGCTGATTGAAGTTCCTATCTCATCACTGGACTGCAAATATATCCATTTATGCATAATATCTCTAAAATGCTTGATTTTATGGAAAATCAAGAAAACATCTCAAATACATTTAATATTCGAAATTATGCATCCAATTAATCTACCTATTAGTTACAATACCTAATAAACACTATCGAATCAAATATATCTTCCTGTCAGCTTATGACAAGGTTTCAAAATTACATTTGGCGAATTTGCGCGCGCCAATCGAGCCGTATTTTCGCTCTAATGTTCTGATTGACCTAAAACTTGTTATTGTCAGTAACAGTTAGTGGTTCCTGATGTAATACCTTCGATTTCAAAATTTGACATGTGATCCTATCAACATACTCTGTGTCTCTTTAATGTTCGTACCCTGAGACAGGATGGTTCGTACCCTGAGACAGGATGACTCTCCCTGAGGTTAAGTTCAATTTGGGCTGGTTCTCTGCCTGAATGATGTGTCTGTGTGTCCATCTGGTCCCAGCATCACGTGTAGCTAGTCGTGTAGTGTGTCCCATCATGTGCTTACACCCCAGTATGTTCTGTAAATAAAGCAGAAGAAGACAGCAAAGTGTTCTTGTCAATTTGTAAAAAAAGACCAGTTCTTACAAGAGCAAGGAAAAATGACAGAGTTAAAGTAGATGAAGGCAATATTATAGATATACAACTTCTGAAAGATACATTATCAGAGTTCAATATTTTAAAAGGAATTTTACTGTTTTCCTTGTATTTTTTGCAAAATGTTGCGACCAACCTTGGGAAATTGGACTAAAATTCATTAAATAGGAGATAATTTACCAAAATGACCGAAATGGCAGCCAACATAAGGCGAATCAAATGTAGCCACCTCACAACTTCCAGTTTCTAAATATAGGCCTGAAAACAATCTTTGTCGCGCACGACTAGATTTTGTTTTCTTTATCTCTGAATTAGATATTCGTTGCTGCCAAAGTTGATTATCGAACACACGGATACGGTAGTTGAGACACGTGTAAATCCTACACGCATAATGATTACGTTACCGATTGCGGGTTCGTTAAAATCTATGCCCTTTTTAGCTGATCAGGTCTGAAAGACCCGATGGACTTATGGCACGGGATGGCGTCCGGCATCCATCCATCCGTCCATCCGTAAACTTTTCACATTTTCGACTTCTTCTCCAGAACCAATTTATATTCTCTTCTATTTCAAAAAGATCTAGAGAGCTGAAAAGTTGTGTGTAGACTCCTTAGCCAATGAAGATTCTAAATTGTAGATTCGGTTGCCCCATAACCCCAAATCGGGTCACAGGAGTCAAAACCTTAAAAACCTTTTTCCATCAAAAGTCTGATGAGCTGCAGAGCCCATGGCTCTATTTTTCATATTTTCCTAGTGTCAACGTTGTACATAAACACAAACTCGCGAATGTGGGATTCTGGAGGCAAAAGCCGATCAGACTATCTTAGGTGCCATACATGTGGAGCTAAAGCTTGACGACAGGGAATGAGATCAAATTAAGTTTATGGTAAAATGGCACAGTAATAAATCTTGTTGAGAAACAAAGTTTTGACGAACTAAGATGGATTTCAATGGCCGATCCCCCTGAAGAGGAGAAGTCATAACAGAATTCCATTAACTTCCTTCCATTTACCGGTAATTCTATTTTTAGCTCATCTGGCCTGATCCGGCGTCCTTCCATCCATCCGTCCATCTGTCCATCCGTCCATAAACTTTGTACATTATCATCTTCTACTCCAGAAGCATAAGTCCTAGAAAGCTGAAATTTTGTGTACAGACTCCTTGACTGGTGAGGATTATAAATTGAAGCTTTGGTGGCCCTGTGGCCCCTAATAAGAGCCATAGGGGAACACCCTTAAAACTTATTTTGATTTTTTTCTTCGGAAGCAAAAGGCCCAGAAAGCTGAATCCCTGTGTACAGACTCCCAAATTGATATGAAGTCTGATGAGCTACAGGGATACTTATCCTTTCGTGACCCTCCTGTATCGTTGCACCTCTAGTAAAATGAAATTAAAAAATAGAGCCATTGGCTCTGTAGCTCATCAGGCTTCATTATCAATTATGCTTTATAAAGGGCAACAGGACCACCAAAGCTCATGGTTCTGGAGAAGAAGATGAAAATAGGTTTTTAGGGCGTGGCCCCTGTGGCCCTTATTAGGGGTCACAGGGCAACCAAAGCTACAATTTATAATCCTCACTAGTCAAGGGGTCTGTACACAAAGTTTCAGCTTTCTAGGCCTCATGGTTCTGAAGAAGAAGATGAAAATAGGTTTTTAGGACGTGGCCCCTGTGGCCCTTATTAGGGGTCACAGGGCCACCAAAGCTACAATTTATAATCCTCACTAGTCAAGGGGTCTGTACACAAAGTTTCAGCTTTCTAGGCCTCATGGTTCTGGAGAAGAAGATGAAAATAGGTTTTTAGGGCGTGGCCCCTGTGGCCCTTATTAGGGGTCACAGGGCCACCAAAGCTACAATTTATAATCCTCACTAGTCAAGGGGTCTGTACACAAAGTTTCAGCTTTCTAGGCCTCATGGTTCTGGAGAAGAAGATGAAAATAGGTTTTTAGGGCGTGGCCCCTGTGGCCCTTATTAGGGGTCACAGGGCAACCAAAGGTACAATTTATAATCCTCACTAGTCAAGGGGTCTGTACACAAAGTTTCAGCTTTCTAGGCCTCATGGTTCTGGAGAAGAAGATGAAAATAGGTTTTTAGGGCGTGGCCCCTGTGGCCCTTATTAGGGGTCACATGGCCACCAAAGCTACAATTTTTAATCCTCACTAGTCAAGGAGTCTGTACACAAAGTTTTAGGTTTCTAGGCCTTATGGTTCTGGAGAAGAAGTCGAAATTCCACAAAGTTTACGGACGGACGGATGGACGGACGGACGCCGGACACCATGCCATGCCATAAGCCCATCGGGCCTTACAGGCCAGATGAGCTAAAAATTGACGACCCATACAAGGGAGGACATCGTCCACTTCTTACAGAGGCTGCTTGTCAAGTTCCTATCATAGCTTAGGATTTTATAACTTGAACTACTGTGTTGTTTTATTTTTGGTGCAATAACTAGAAAATAATTCAGTCAGAATCATGTAACTGAAAAGGCAATGTCTAAAAACATATATTATTGCTCTATCAGTTTTCTTATATTGTTATACATACATTCTTTATGTACCGATAGCCTACATTGATGCATTTTCTCAGTTTCTGATTCCAAAGTTACGATCAGGTGTATATACCCGGGTATATATATACTGGTGCCTTCATGGATGGACGTTTTAGAGTCGAAGAAAAAAACAGACAAATTTTGATTCAATAGAAAATATTTATTCAAAAATATAAATAGTGAACATCAAGGGATAGTTCAATAATGTCTATGTCAATTTAAAACCAATGTAAGTTTCAAATGAAAATTATGGATAGAATAAATGAATACATTTCAAAAACTAACCTTTATGATAAAATGTTTTATTTTTCACAGTAAATAAAATTTAAAAATTTAAAATTTATCAATGCTTTTATAAGATATATCACATAAAGATCATAAGTGAATGCAAAAACCCAAAGGATTATTAGTGTAAATTGTATATGATATAAAATTGATATGGCTAGAATCATGGATACATAAATCAGATAAAAACAACAATTGCATTTGTTGGATCATAACAAGATGAGTTGATGATAAATATACACTAAATCTTCATTCACACATAATAACATGAGTGTTAATGATAAATACATTGCGATGAGTAGTGAACACATGAGAGTCAATGATATATACAATGAGATGGGTAATGTACACATGAGAGTCAATGATATATACAATGAGATGGGTAATGTACACATGAGAGTCAATGATATATACAATGAGATGGGTAATGTACACATGAGAGTCAATGATATATACAATGAGATGGGTAATGTACACATGAGAGTCAATGATATACCGTATTCGTCCTAATAAGCACCCCGGGCGCTTAGCTTGCAAAAATCCAAAGCGGGTGCTTATTAGGATACCCCAGAAAAGGGGGGGGGGGGGTGCTTATTAAGAATACGTTATAGACAAGGGATTCAGGATTCTGAACGAGAATGAAAGTAGGTCGATCGTGGAAATTCAGTGCAACTACACATTCACAGGCCCGGATAAACTAAAAACTATTGGAAAAGCAGTAGAGGTAGGCCATTTTATGTATGAAGGGGAGGGGGGGGGCGCTCTGTTATATGGAAATTTGTAATAGGGGGCGCTTATTAGGACGAATACGGTATACAATGGGATGAGTAATGTACACATGAGATTCAATGATATATAAAACAATGAGATGAGTAATGTTCTCGATGAGATTCAATGATTAATCTTCCTCTGTTTGTGGCAGCCTTTGAAGAGCGGATCTTCTCTTTTTCGCTTCCGGGGAAGGACAGGATCGAGTTTCTTCTTTGGGTCAGGGAGGACCACCTAGGAATAGGAAACGTTCACACAAATGTTGTCATTTTTTAGTCACATTTAGTTTAAGCATGAAAAAGTTCGATAAATTTTTGCTAAGTATGTATGTTTTCCCTACAGTATTTATCAATGCATTTGACTATATAGAGACATATGAATGATAGTGGATTTCAGTTTGCAATTGAGTCTGGTCGTTATCTTTCTTGTTGGGGTGAAAGGATCAACAGAAGGAATATGTTTAAACTTGTCGAAACGAGATAGCTATCGTATCGTATCGATAAGCTTCTTGAAATTAATGCTTTTCACTAGAAATAGAGCAAAATATACACACCTTTCTCTTGTTGCCGGTATCTGGTAGACCGGCCACAAGAACCTGAAGGTCAAGGGTTGGCTTCAAGGAGAGACCAGCCAGTGACCTAGCGAGGTGGACCTCCACCACCCTCCTGTCCCTCCCACGGCTTCTCCTGCCCCTCCTGGGGATGGGTGTCTGGGGTGAAAGGGGGAGATCACCCCCTTCACTCCCAGACCAGTACCCTTCATCTTCATTAGAGCAGCTCTGTAATATTAGAATTAAATACATAATCAGCAACAAAATACCTGATTTTATCAGTGAATATACTAGCTGTCAGGCTACAGTGACGATATCTTATATTTCACTGTGACCAGTGAAGATGATTAAATTGTCACTCGTCCATTTACTCTCAGCATTCTCAGTACTCTTTTACCTTTACAGTAAGTTAATTTACATATCATAGTTAAAAAATCATATAATGAATATTTAATGGAGTGAAAGTCATCTATAAGTCAGATACTACTGTTTGCTGCAGGAGGCCTACTGATCAAGTTTAATATTTCCATATAGATATACACTTCAGTATTTACATATTACAGCAGGTAAAAACAAAAGGTTTGTTTACTCTAATGACATTTATTAAAGGTGTAAACTTACTCTGTAGCGCAAGAAGTTTTCTCGTTTTACATCCCTAGTTATCTCCCCTTGTGACTTCGAGGGGGGAAGGTTTGGAGGTGCTGTGTTATCTTTATCAGATTCCTGCAAGACATGAAATTGTACAGGAAATTGTAGAGCAGTTTCATTGAAAGCAAATAATTAAAGGAACGTTTAGTTTATTTTGGCTAAACATGGGTCATTGTTTTGAAAATGACAGTAAGGGGTTAACAAGATATAAATAAGTAGATATCTACAAATGTGAATATTAAATAACCATATAACTTGACCATAACGAAACCATATTATTCTGACAGAGGTAACTCAAGTCGTAAGATCCGATTGTTATAACTAATAATGGCGGTTGACTTGTTATGACAACTGAGGATTGGTCAGGATTAATGACACCAGCTTCCTCTGTGAAGGGAAAATGAACTTATTCAACTAATCAAGTACCTTGTCGGGTTTTAGGTTTTGACGAAGGTGATGATTCTGGGAGGCATCTTTATCAGGGCGGTTCAGGGGGGACACTTTGTTAAAATAACCATTTGCCCTGTTCTTATATTGGGGAGAAAACCATCTCGTGTTCACTCTTGTAGGGCAGGGATCGTAGTCTTTATAACGGGGAGTCCTGGGGGTGGAGCTATGGTAGGGGTGGGGCCGAGAGGCTGCACCCGTGTTGACACGCCCTGCGGAAGAAGGGATTGGGTTAGTGGAGAAAAAGATATTTGTATAGCAGAAAACACACTTTAAATTTTGGTACAAGTAGAAACAAGGAGAAATGGTAAGAAACTTAAAACGTTATAACTATATCAATTCGGATAAATTGCATAATTTTACCAAATACTTCATGTGGTTTCTGCTTTATCATTGATAGTGTGAATATATTTGAAACATACTGAGTAGACACTTCTAGAATAGAAGATAGGAATTGTGAATAAACGTCTAATGAATGACCATCCTTATATATACAGCTCTTAGTAATAATGATCAAAATATCTGCTTCGCATTCCCTTAGTGTAAACATGGACAAATGATTTAAAAAGGCACCTAAACTTAAACTTTCAAAATAGATAACCATGCGTTAAGAATTTTTAGCGGCAGTTAATTTCATAGAAACCAACGCCATGTTAACCATAGAAACGCCGCCATTTTGTCCTTAGAAGCTTCCCTAGAGACGCGGAAGATCGGCCGCCATCTTGGTTTGATAAACAACAATCACTCAACTTTCCGAAGCGCGAAAATTCGAAATTAAAGAGTTATTAATTTCAGTTTGAGATAAATTGTCATCGTGGTGCACTTGTGATTCAAATACATACAATAAATACACATGAGAGTATTCAAAGTTTTTTTAAATTGCGTTTTGACGATGATTTGTGCGTGTTTTGGAGGCCGATTTTTCTGTTTTTGTTAAAAACAATATCTGACAATTTCGTATCGGCAATCACATATGGATACAACAAATAAAACGTCAATCTTTGTTCAAGTAAGAGTATAGTTAAGAATATAAGTGATCAAGTTACGGAAAAAGGTAGTCCTTCACGCGAAATAGAACGCAAACATGTTCACAAAATTCCAAAATAATCAAATTATCTTGTATTATTTTTTAACTATACAAAAACAAAAAACACTGTCCTCTGCCTATTTCTCCCTACAAAAGTATTGTATAAGTGTTCAGTACTTACTGTAAGTTTTGTCCGGGGTCTGCATGTCAAGTGATGGTGATCAATATTCAAATTCTATGGAATTGTTCAGGAGCGATTCGCTTCGATGTGCCTCTTCTGAGAATCAACGAGTGAAAACCGCTGCAGAGTCTGTGACGTCTTTATATAGACGGAATGACGTCACTAAGCAATGATTGTTCCATTGTCCGTAGTGCCATCTGTGTGACGTTCACTTATCAAAAAAGATTTCTGTGGATGCTAGCGGACCATGTTCGAATCCAGAGGACAATCTCGATTTTAACCAATAAGCATTAGAATTCAATTTTCATATCTCGACTTGAAGGCTTGACGTCTAGGCTTTGAAAAACTAGCAAAACATGCAATTTCACGTAACTTAGAGTAAGTGCCTGACATAGACATCTCTTGTTGAAAATAGTGCTATGAATTTACAGCTCCCATAAACTGCGCGTGCGTCAATGACCCGAATAAAGCGTTATTGTTATACAAACTGGCGACATCAGTCTTCTCAGACGCCATTTTATTGACCTCGAACTAAGGGTACATAACTCTAATAAACGCAAAATGAGGCAGTCCGCCAACAAGGGAGATAATTATAACATCTGTGAAGCTTGTATCGTTCTTGGATAAGTGCAACATTTGTAAAGCTTCAAATAAATTATTTTAGAATTACTAAAATAGCAAAAGACACCACTCCAGGTCTAACCACAATTAGGTAACATTCATAAATTGTTAAGATAATGACTAAGAACATAATTTTGCGGGAGACATATGTTTTCTGCCCGAGCAGAGCATATCTAAAAAACGTGCAATATTTTTTTACGAAACATAGTAAGTAACTGCTTCTGTAGCTTTCCTAATATGACTTAAAGAGACCGGAAACAAAATATCGAGGTGTTTTTCTACTAAGGCATTGCACTAAAGAATTAAACTAATGCAGAAAAAAATAGGTGCTTGAAAGAAATATGAAGTAAATCCATTCAAATTAGCTTTTTTAAAATGACGATTTCAAAAAGTACATATCTCTTCTGAAAAATATAATTGGTACACACTTGATTAAGATTTTTTTTTTTTAAAGTATATGTCACCAGAGGATAACAGAGATATTCACAGTTAAATTAGCTTTTTCAATTAAATCGATCCAGGGGAGATAACTCTTCATTGTAAACATTACCCTTTTTCTAGATCGTTTCTTTTCGTTAGTTTTTAAGGTTAATTAGCAAAATAAATATTGTCATAAAACAAATACTTATGTACACAATTATAATACAGCCATTAATTTTCAATAAACTAAATCATTATTTTATTTTTCATTTTTTTAGCCGCGCACTGCCAGTGAAAAGATATACAAAAATGTATACCTACACTGAATCGTCGCCCTTGCATTGTCTCCTCTTCTCTTCTCATGGCGGCAGAATCCTGTAGTGCAGCCACAAGAACCTGAAGGTCTAAGGTTGGCCTCAATGAGACCAGCCAGTGACCTAGCGAGGTGGACTTCCACCACCCTCCTGTCCCTCCCACGGCTCCACCTGCCCCTCCTGGTGGATCTACTCCCATCTTCTGTCCCTCTTCTTCCCTTCCTGCCTGTCTGGGGTGGAAGTGGATTAAATAATAATACTCACTAGACTAGCGGTCTGTACACAAAGTATCAGCATTTTAGGCCTTGTGCTTCTGGAGAAGAAGGTGAAAGTAGGTTTTACGGCCCATATTAGGGGTCACAGGGCCAGCAAAGCTATGAATTATCATCCTCACTAGTTAAGTTATCTGTACACAAAAATTCAGCTTTCTGTACCTTTATGTTCTATAGAAGAAGTCGAAAATAGGTTTAAGGCGTGGCACCTGTGGCCCTTTTTAGGATTAACAATGTCACCAAAGTTACAAATTAAAATCTTCACCATTCAAGGAGTCTGAACACAAGATTTTGGTTCTTGAGAAGAAGACGAAAATAGGTTTTAAGGGCATGACCCCTGTGGCCCTTTTTAGGGGTAACAAGGCCACCAAAGTCTAGTCAAAGAATCTGTACACAAGGTTTTAGTTTTCTAATAGCTCTATTTTTACAGGGGGTACTATGCTTTTGGCGGCGAAATAAGTATGTTATTGTTGATAAAAAAATGTAAATTTGATATCAAAATTTCGACGAAAGATTTTTCTACAGAGTGATGTATTTATATTTTCAATAGCTAAATTTCACCCCGAACCGTATGCAAGTATGAGAACGTATCTTTAAAAAAATGTTGCACCCATCAAACATTGGCAAGGTGTAAAGTAACAAAATAGAGTTGGAAAATGTTGAAATCAAATATTCTCCCATATCCTACTACAGTAAGGTGAAAACTCATCAAGTTGGAGATGGTAACTGTGTGAAGATCATATACTTATATATATGGGAAACGGCTAAATGTATCTTTATCCTTGCATATGTTCTGGATCCTGACTCCTAATTCAGGGTCTGCTGTAGAGAATTGTTCTACATGCAGTAAGGTTTGGGTGAAATGCTACACTGAATGCCTTGGTTTGCTAGTTCCAGCTGCTTGCAGGTTTCACCGCAATCCATAACCACAATAGTGTTGCGAGGTCTCCTTATAATACTAGCAGCCGCGATATAAGTGAAATACTCTTGAAAGGCAAAAATGATCATATGACCTCACCTCACCTTTTTAAAGTGACACAGAGTATCTTTCTTAAAATCTTTTTTGGTTTTGATAAGCTACAAAATATCTAATTATATAATATGCTGATTGAAGTTCATATCTCATCACTGGACTTGCAAATATATCCATTTATGCATAATATCTCTAAAATGCTTGATTTTATGGAGAAATCAAGAAAACATCTCAAATACGTTTAATATTCGAAATTATGCATCCAATTAATCTATCTATTAGGTACAATACCTAATAAACACTATCGAATCGAATATATCTTCCTGTCAGCTTATGACAAGGTTTCAAAATTACGTTTGGCGAATTTGCGCGCGCTACTCAGTCGAGCCACATTGTCCGGTTTTCGATCAAAATTCCGACTTTGAATGACCGTATTTTCGCTCTAATGTACTGATTGGCCTTTAACTTGTTATTTTCAGTAACAGTTAGTGGTTCCCGATGTAATAACATCGATTTCAAAATTTGACATATGTGATCCTATCAACATTCTCTGTGTCTCTAAAGATCGAATGGTCTCCCAGTATGTTTATAGATATTTTATGAATCCATTTATGCATTTCTTGTTGTCATGTTATTTATTTCTCAAAGTGACACAACCTAAACTGAACAAAGCAAAAATAAAGTTATTTTAAGGAGAAACGGTATAAAAGAACCGGTTAGATAAATGGGACATTGGTGGTATGACCAATCTTCAGTCATCCCTGGTCAATATTCCGATGCTTTAAAGGGGCAGTAGCACGTTTTTAGGGTGAATATGAGGTGATGTCAAGAAAATGAAAACAAGTGGTTTCAATTAAAAGATAATGTAATCTAAACTAAATATCGCAGTAATAAATCACATATGGAGCAGTAATAATTCATATATATAATGTAAAGTTCAGCCATGCAATTCCTTTTCTTAAACAAAATGAATTAAAAGTGACACACAAAAATGGCCGCCAATGGACTTTATGAAAATCCTTATACTTGGTTCTCTAACTATGTATGATTGGTTCGTGTAATGAGGTTTTTGACACTGTCAAACTAAAACATTTAGCATTAACGTAAAATTATCAGTGAACAATTGAAAATATAAAATTTTCAAAAACGTGCTACTGCCCCTTTAAACCATGATTGAAATATTGAGCCTTTGTTCGGCTAGGATGGGCAAGAGGTATATTTAAGGAAATTATGCCACGGAACTGTTAAAAACTTATTTATTATGTATGGGTATGCAATTGGAAAATTAAGTAAATATAATAGATTTAAAGGGACCATTCGAGCGGGGTATTTTTTGTGGAAACGAAATGCAGGAGCAATTTCCTGTTTACAATTATACATGATTTTTACATGATAATTAACATTAAACATTTAAATTTAAATATGTTTGTGAGGTTAACATTTCAGCTGTTCAAGATTTAACAATTTGACAAAGAATAAAGTGTGTCGCTCAAAAAAAAAAAATACCATGAAATGAAGTCAATCATCGAAGCTACGATCGTGGAATGCATTACTACGACAAACTGCTGTCGTAACTGATAACTTTTAATAAAAAGCAAAAACAATACATTTGTTTTCTCGCAATGCTAACGGTTCCGGTCAGTTCGCCCTAGGGTCGTTTCGGCCGGGTCGGTTCGGCCCAGAAATAAATAACGTAATAGAGTTGATGTTTTATATGATAAAGTTTTTATTATCATAAGTATAACTTATTGAGATGTTTAAATATGTTTTTATGTTTATCATGTCCACGTTATGTATGACAAAAATGCTTGCGTCTATCTAAAAATGGCGGATGAAAGCCGATCGATTGGTGCCTTTAAATGAGAACTTGACTCAAGATAACATTATTCATTTATAATGTACTTTGGCAAGAATTTACAAACAACACAGATAATAGAGGAAAATGGGTGTTCTTCTAATCAATGTCGTGATATTGAGTAACTTCAGAAATTACTTGAAGCAGTCGTAAAAGGTCCTGATTTTCACACCGTTCACCAAAATTCATATGCGCAATGGTACATGTCTTTCAGTCCTTGACTTCAAACGCCTTACAAGTAGACTGATTTCCCAAATCTGATTGTTTGATCATATATGAAGTTAAAACTTAGTAACCAAAAGTTGTGACAAACCTAAAATTACTATCCAACTGTAAATTACTTATACAAAAAGTGATCAAGATTTACACAACAATGCTGTCTGATCACCTAATGCTTTCATTTACTGCCTTCAAGTCATTTCGATTAAAACTTAGGTAAATTTTAACAAACTGTGCTATGAACTTTCTAATGCCTGGCGGATTGAATTGTCGAAGTTTGAAGATCTTATGTTTACCAGAAAATTGTTAAAGTATTCTTTATACATACACTTACATTAAAGCTATACCATCTCGTTTAGCTGGTGTAATGTCTTATTTTATATATTATAGATTTCAAAGGATCGTATGAACCATTTTTACATTAATACAATAATAGTTACAAAACCTTTCAAATATTCAAAATCAAATTCTTTTCTCTCTATATCTACGTGCACTTGAAGTTTCCATACTTCATTATACGGTTTCGATCAGAATCGCGATAGCGTTATATTGGTACTTTTCTGAGCCGGTGAGCATTAACATGATAAGCAACATTCAATATTATCGATAAGATCAAATGCAAATTCAAATTACACCAAAACAACTGTTTAAACTTCCACGTGACAGGCCAAAGATTCTGCCCATATTCACAGATCACTTTAAAAAAGTAGTTAACAGAAACTTGAGATTGTGAGAAATTAATGTTTTTCTGGTAAACTGTATAAGTGAAACTCAAACTCAATTATGGATATCTTGACCAATCTAAACATTTTTATAAAAATATTTGATTTTCAAAATGTGTCTGGTCACACGCTTATAACCTGAAACTTGTAATTTAAGCTTTTGTTAAACTTGCTGTGCAAGCTTCGCCAGTTATACAAGTTTAACCTACGAGTTTTATACAGGTTATATTAACTCATAACCGTGTGACCAAACACTCTATGAAATTAATATCTTCAATGTATCTAAAATGTGTGTTCGATAAACTATAACGTATGTACACCTTGATTTGATTCAGATGCTTAACTATTAAATCTCCTGTTTAAATGACCCAATTACATCAACTTCAATAAATCTTTATTACCATATGCGATAAATCATGATTGAAATTTATGCGTTCATAGTCAGTTAAGCAGCAATTAAACATACTGATACGTTTCAATCACAGAATATATCGTCAAACGATCTCCGAACGTCGCAAACGGCTATCAATCACTTGATATATATCCGCCATTGACAATAAAAATCCAGGCCCTCAACCAATAGCGCTATATCCACACAACCATGGTATTTGATCACCTAATGCCTCCATTAACTGCCTACAAAGTCATCTCGATAAAGACTTATGTCAACTTTCTTATGTATGTAGTGACAGTTTTGTAGCCTCGATAAACTCATAGCTACTTATGAGATTTACAAGCTTCTTCGAACTCGACAGCACAGTAAACAGTTATTGCCCTGCGAGGAGTTTGAGATACAGTGCCTCTTGAGTATGTCCTTTGACCAATGAGAACATGCCTTTGTCTCAATGCGAGCTGTGTGTAATGAACAGAAAAATATTTTTGTACATTATATCTTTGTTCACCAAGCCTGAAAGGACTGTGAAATCCGTCCAAAAATATCTAGCTTTTTCGATTTCTTCTAAAGGACCGTTGGCTCTTAAGAGCTGAAATTTTGTATAGGCCTACAGTATTTTTACACAGGGACTGGTATTTCAGATACAAATATGCCTTAGGTGATAAATTCGTTCAGACAGAATTTTGTACCTAGGACGCATAATTATCGATAGTACCAAACCTTGTGGTTTCCCTATATATGCGAGTCCGGATTTTGCAAGATGAATAACGGTAGGCCCATAAAATCTTAGGGGCAACCATAAAAACACTTTTCGTCCTTCTAAAATAAATCGATAAAGAATATGTCCTTGAACATGTACAGAAATTTATATAAGTGAATGGATTCGGCCCAAAACTGATGCCAATGGTCATATTCTAAAGGACATAAAGTCACATTTCTATGCTGAACATGAAAGGAGATTCTGTAGGCGTGCAAGCGTATGTGTTATGATGTATTGCATATAATAGCAAACATTTTCAATAAAAATGCAAATATCATTTTCTTGCAAATTTCTGGTAATGGTAATGGTCTATTTCTAAAGAACTGATAGACATTTAAACAAATAGCGTTAAAACCACTTGGGGACGAATAGAAAGATGAATGAAAGTACTTTCATATGTTGCAATATTATTGCAAGTCCTGAGCTGGATATTGCAATATCAAGCAATGTGAAATTTGGGGCAATATCCAGCCTTACGACGGAGTTTATGATTATTTATTTCTTACGTTTTTTAGACAAACCAACTTTGTTTTTATGATAACATAAACAATCTGGTGAAATTCAAGATATGTGCTATGTCAGCTTTTCATTAATTAACTTGGAACAAAGTTAAATAGATTGACTCAACCTATTTTAATCTTTTAACATAAGTACAAATTAAATGGCCTTCATACTTTATAAACTCATCTAAAATATATTTTTCCAAAATATCGACTTTCTACAAACGAACCCTAATTGAGATCGATTTTTAAATAATTGAAAATTTGATTATTAATGCTTCAAGAACGTCATTTCCTCTATTACCCTTTCATTACCTTGACCGGAAGGTGCTATGTAGGTAAATGACAGGGGGACATAATTATGTCAACCTATAACAGGTAATTGAGATAGTACAATGAGCCGACTCTGGCTGATTGTCAGTCAACCTAGTTGATAATTGGAAATCGTTGGAGTACAGAAAGTGTCTACTATGTATATTGTATATAAGTAACAGCTTGCCTCAAGCTCTCTGTAATCACAGGTAAGGGACGAGAACGCGCCACACCTGTTTAGATTCATTGATGGACAGCGGATTTAAAGGTCAAGTTTCCAGCATATATTAATTGTGCCTTTATGCACTTTAGTTACGATATATATGATGCTGTACAAACATAAATCCGGCAGGCTGACCTACTGAACTAAGGAAAATAACAGCTTTTAATATTTTGATTTACCATAATCGATTAAATTTTTTGAAACGATTACTATGTACATCGCTCATTTTAATAAGACAATTTACCCTTTGTTTTTCGAAGGGATTGTAACAAGTTCAACAACTTTGAGATAGACATCAAGTTGCGTAAAACCCTACTCACTCACTCTACAAAAATTGGGGAAAACATGACAGAAGTCTGGCACATATCTGTTTTCAGGTTTAGAAATGTATGTAACT
The DNA here is from genome assembly GCA_916613615.1 of Steromphala cineraria. Taxonomy (NCBI): domain Eukaryota; kingdom Metazoa; phylum Mollusca; class Gastropoda; order Trochida; family Trochidae; genus Steromphala; species Steromphala cineraria. The sequence continues at coordinate 55,413,496 of OU744725.1, read as the reverse complement.
ATGCATGACAACGAAACCATCGACTTGAACCATTTAGAATAAAATATACCTTGTTCCGAGCTATAAATATATCAGATATTGTCTATCAGGGGAAGCGAACTCGAGTCATCTGGAGGTTTCCACTGGTAAAGGTCAGTGCCTTGCAAATTAGTCCGGTTAACCAATGACAAGGCCTCCGAAAAAGGCTTTCGGTATCAGAAGCTACGGTACCTGTTTCCCCTGTGAACCCTTATTCTACGTGATCGCTGCGGTTCTATCGTTTTTAAATCAACTGTGTGTCACAAGGATTGATAAGCTGGTGACTATGTTTGGTGTGCACAAAAATGTTAACAGAATATGCATACGATTTGTCGTCAGACCGTGTGGAGAGTGATCGCCGACCGAGCTCGTATCCCGGTTGACGAAACATTATTTTTTCCCTCAGAAACACGGATTTAATTAGATTGAAAAAGGCGGATTGTACTAAAAAACGATATTAGTCAATCAAGAATCCATGCATGTACAACTCCGAGGCAAATGTGAATGTTATTTATCAGTTTTATTTTATACTCTGTAAGTCTGCCTTAGGAGCTCAGAGTGATAAGTTAACCCGAACCCTTGATAGAATCCGAAATGAATTAATTATTCAATAACAGTGCCCACTCTCAGTGTTAGGAATATGATACAAATGGGCAAATAGTATCTGCGTTATCCTGTCTATACTGCCGCTTCATACCATAAAATTATAAACTGCAATGCCTTATTTAACTCTTTTACAATAATGTGACTCGATGCTGTGAATAAACCTTGCACCAAACGAACTGTCACCTGATTTCAATAGAACTACTGTTGTGAAACCATATGCTGCCATTATTGTCATAAATTGAATAAATCATTTCATAGAATAATTAAATAATTAAAAATTTGAATTTGAATGTGTGAAAAAGGATGAATAAGATATGAATAATTGCAGCATATAATGGTTCACATTGGATACACAAAAGTAGGGTCACAGATTAAATTATAACCCGTAACAGATGACAAGATGGCTTAAATTTTCCAATTCGCATTAGAAGTTTTGGGATGTCAAGACCAAATATCTTCTCAGATATGACACTTCTTCAGATGAACCTTTCATCTTATATGACTTGTGCGAGTAGTGGATAACCCCTATTAGTTAAATTGAGATTTAATTTGAAGGGATGAATATGCTGTAAATAATCTCTTTATGTATAGGTTTTAATACCAAAAGGCGAAAATTAAAAGAAAAATGGTAAAACATGTTTAACGTGCCTGTGCTTTTCTCAATCATTTGAATGACATTCCTATCAAATCGACAAATTGAATTTCGAATCAATAGATTCCGTTATATTAAAAACGTAGTTTGCATTCATACCTGTTTATTCACTCAGGCTTTAAAATGGTATGTTGCTCTTCTGTACCTACGTATTTGAGGTTAGTTCATGACGTAAATAGAAATATATGATCGCACATCAAGATATCAAGTGCATTAACTTCAGCTTTATTATTATGGCCACAAACACATGCGCACTGATCACAGTGTATATATATAGAACGTACAACAAGAGAAACAGGACAACAACACGAAGTCCAAGAACCGATTATTGACCATCACTGGACATCGGTTCTCTGTCTATCGCGGATGACCTTTCCTTGGTCAAAGCTTCAGGTTGTCATGAAATGAAGCAGAAAATCAGTAGAATTATCCATCTCTGACCAAACCAAATCTTAATTCCCGTCGAGACGGTAAGGGTCTTATACCTGTTTCCTTATCATGGTCATATGAAATACTGGAGGAAAAAGGGTCGGCGAATGAGGAAACGTACTGATGACACTTCGTCGATATCAAATCAACAAGGAAAAGGTCAGTAGGGCGATCCTTATAAGAAGTCGACACTGGAATAACGGCTCTTACAAGCTGTTTCATTGACGATCCTTAATGTCTATGACATTGTTCATTCTGTGGTGTAGTCCGGTTGAATATTATAATCATTCACTGCGATGACGGCCTTGACAAGCTGTGGTGGGGTGTCTATATTGATATTATTCATCCTGTGATGTGATAAAAGAGTTTAATAAATTCCCCTTTTTTAATATCAAACAAATAACATTTGCGGTTATCATTTTGAATTATAAGAGTACAGATAGACACCATTTTGAAATGCAACACAAGTTCACTCAGACTGTAGTTAAAAACAATTTTACTTTAAAAAACCTTCTGAAAAGTCTAGATATGTACTCTGAAATTTCAATTCCTCCGAAGGCTCCTTTCTTATATTTAATAAAATAATTGTTTTTGAGAATTATTAATTTCAGAGACTAAATATAAGTCTACACAAATTGGTTATAATCAGTCATCAATCATAACCTGTCATGCCGATATTTGAGAAGGGTCGGGACCATATGTACATTGTTTGATCTTCTAGGTGCAACATTGTGTAACGTGCCTTTTCGCAAAATTTCATCTTTTGAGTTGCAACAGACCTTGAGAAGTCGTTAATGGATTTGAGAATATGCCTGCAACGCGAGGATTAAAGGGGTCAAGATCACATCACATGTACAAAGTTGAATCACTTCTTGTATATAGCAGACCCAAAATAAGCAAGTCCTCAGGACTGTCATTCTCTCCCCACAGAGGCAGATCAAGTCATGAAATGTTGATACAGCCTCTGTTCTATTACGCCGAAATTCGTCGGTTCCGGCAAAAAAAATTGCATCACAATCCATTTGAATTTCTATAACAAATGACAACCCTTCTCGCATCGAAAGGGTGGTTCATATCATATCTTTGCCTTAGTAGCCAAAATGATGAATTTAGAATAGCGTCGCTGATTGCACAACTAACTTTGATTGCCTCCAATCAGGCGTCTCCCATTCTATCCCACAAACTCGGCGTAACATAACAGAGGCTGTATCAACATTTCTTGACTTGATCTGCCTGTGGGGAGAGAATGCAGGATTGTAAATGAAGAAAACTCATTTTTGTTTTATCTAATATATCTATATATCTATTGGATATTTTGACTTTTGAACAATTACAATTCAAAGTCATCAAGCAAAACAGAGACAAATATAATTTTTTGAAATATTCTGATCCACAAGATGGAACCTAGATGTTGCAGACATGGTTACCTTATGTTAGAAGATATTACATGGCATTTGACCAACAACATTGCTCCAAAAAGAAAGAGTCTGTAAGTCGATATTTTCGATATTCAATCTAGACTTTCTCAAAAATTTGACACTTTAGAAATGCGCGGAACAGAGGATCACATGTCCTTGTTCCACGCTTGGTCTTTTGCGCTGAATAGTTTTTTTTTAAATCGAAAAGGCAATGAGATCATACTTAAATCCCACAAAATGATGACCTAGTAAGTTGAAACAGTGCCTTAAACATAGAATCAAATCGAATGCGCCATAAGAAACATACTGTCAGTCATTGAACGTTTACTTAAAACAATCTTGAATTCCCAATAAATAACGCACTTAAAATGTTAAAACCTCAACCAGTCTATATAATTCCCGTCTGGTCAACGAAATGACGGTCTTCTGTCAATAAATAATTTACTCAAATAAAAGAAACCGACGAATTAAAACTTGTCTTCTTCAAATATGAAACGCTTTGAAAGATGAAACAGTGCTTTTGTTATATGCTATATTGTGTGCTAGGGCCCATTGGCCCAGGGGAACTCGAAACAGCGTATCAAAATATCGGCTGGCCGCAAGAAATTGAAAACTGCTATTGAACATTTGACTCACATCAAAATAACCAAAGAATTTAATGTTATATTCCTCAAATACGAAACACTTAAAACGTCGAAACAGTGCATCAATTTGTCGTCTGCGTCGCAAGAAACGGTCTGTCTTTGTCCACTGAACATTTTAAATTCAATCAGAGAAACCCATGAATTTAAAAGTCGTTTTTTCTCAAATGCAAAACACTTACAAAGTTAAGACAGTGCATCAAATTGTCGTTTTTTGCCGCAAGAAACGGTGTCTTTGGTCACTGAAATGTTTAACTCAACAAAGAAACTAAAAAAAATCAATTTCTATAGTTCCCAATGTCTGACACCCTAAATAAGTTGAAACAGTGCTTCAAACATGGTATTAACATGTTTTCAACGCTGCAAGAAATAGTTTACTCAAATCAAAGAAACAAATTTATTCAAACTTTTGTTCCTAGAATGTTGAAACAGTGCATAAAATTGTCTTTTTTGCGTCAAGAACCATCTGTCTTCTGCCACTGAACATTTCACTCAAATCAAAGAAACTATAGAATTCAATTTCTAATTCCCCAAACGTGACCCTCTAAATAGGTTGAAACGGTGCTTCAAACAGCGTATCAAACTGTCGTCTGCGCTGCAAGAAACATTCCCGCTTCCTCCATTGATCAGGCGCCTCAAAACTTCACGCCTGATTTCAAATTGTTTTCCGACTCATAGCTTTAATGATGATTTTCAGTGAAAATCGATGAGGTAGGATCTGCTATCATAGTCAGGATTAAGTCAATGTCGTCAGCAGATCTCATTATAAAGCAATAGTCGTCACAGAAGTGCCGGGTTATCATTGGTTAAGGAGGGACATCGTCTGAGCCTAATATTTGTGCCACATTAAACGTTACTTTGGATTGACGACTTTTCCTGCTGGTAATTATTATAGGAATGATGACGTAGGCTGCTTTAAATATTTTTTAACATTGATTTTATGATTTCCTCACCTAATAAACGATATTTACCTTTGGCCCTGGATTATTACAACTAAGCCCATCTAAGTACACTATCAAGGCCCGCTTTGTTACTTAGTAACTAATTTATATAATTTTTCAAAGTTTCTTTTTATTACAAGAAACGCATTGGATTAAATAACGAGTTCGTCTGATACGTGCGTTATTGTTACTTTGGATAAATGTCCCAATAAATCTGATACACGCATCACAATTATTGAAGCTTTGGTTGAACGTTCTAATACGCATAACATCTGCGTCACATTTATTGAAGCTTTGGTTGTACGTTCCAATACGCATGATACACGCATCACATTTATTGAAGCTTTGGTTGTACGTTCCAATACGCATGATACATGCGTCACATTTATTGAAGCTTTAGTTGAACGTTCCGATACGCATTATACCTGCGTCACATTTATTGTAACTTTAGGTCACTGTTCCAATTATATATTGCACTCAGCATACAATCATTTCAATGTGAGGGGAATGCAAAATCCATCTGCAGCTGATACATGTGTCACAATATTATTCAGAATAAGTTTAACTCGGGGAATGACAAAATATCTCTGATAAATGTGTCATAATAATCATGATGATTTAGATAAATGTTCCAATAATTATGATGCAAATGTCACATAAACTGGAACTATAGATCATTTTCTTGTGATAAATACACACATATCCGTGACTTGTGAAGCATTTAAAATAAATATTATTGAAATTGAAATGAAATGAACATAACAATACTCCAGTTTGATTTTTTGGGGGGAAGAGAGTGAGTAATATGAATGGTAACAGTGGATCTGATGCGAGATTCAACTACAGTAAGCATTGCGGGATGGAAATGCTATGACGACGCATCTTTACAGAAGAAGAAGAAGAAAATTATTTTATTTCAGTGTCACATGTTACAATTTCTTTTTATTTTCAACCATATACAGTTATTAACAGTAACATCCAGCCAAAAGGCTTATGAGACACTTCATACATTAAAACACGATAAAATGAATTGGATAAAATTATGCATAGTCAAATATTTAACATATCACACAATACAATATTATACCATTTGATATAGCAATACAATAAAATACACAACCGCATAGTACACTATAATATTACACTACAAGATCATACAATAACATACACACCTTATAAACGATACATACATACCATACGGTAACATTCGTACAGTACCATACATACAATACTCGCCATACATACAATATCGTACAAACGGTACCATTCATGAATTAATACAATACATACAATACACACATATATATATATACATACATTCCCTCGTAAAACACACGTATACACACAAACACAAACACAACTAAAATGTTTAACGTGTCATGCTTGAGAACATCAGTGCATTGCTTTTCTATAACAGGAACATCCTTTATATAGTTTGACTAATTAAATGTGTTTTGTAATTGTAAAAACATATAGTACCGATTTCATCCAGACAGGGTCTTATAAAATCACGATACTAAATTCAATAAATGTCATCCGGTATTTATGAGAAGTAATGGATTACGTGAAAATAAATCACGTTTAATTGTCAAGTGATTGTAACTATAGATATTGGGTTAATGTGTTAATGTTGTGTTGTTGGGTAAACGTTTAACGTCTTCTTCCACCATTGGGTGATGTCGCCAACGTGGGACCTATGTCTTAGTTATTTCCAATGAATGGGGGCATAAAATTTAGAATAGGTCATATGGGGTTAATTGTTTTGTTTTCCTTTATGTACTTCTTGCAAAATTCAACGATCACCAACATACAACTGCTATAGATTTCAAACTGAATAAAGTATTTTCTTCTTGCTATTCTATGTTGGAAAATCATTTGCTGTTTTAGTGTAACTCAGTATCACCCCACATGCACATACATTCCAATATGCAAATATGACATTTGCTTGTTTTCACTGATAATCGAGCAAGATCATATATATGTTCACAATGTTAGAAGACTACGTCAAAGGTACCTCAATACCATCAGATGATCCATCAAACACCAACTACCCATATTCGTATTATGGTCCAGTCTTGATAAGTTTCAGAACTGCTAGTATTATTGCAGAGAGAAAGCCCGCAACATTATTGTGGCTATGTATTGTGGTGAAACCTGCGAGCATCCGCTGGAACTACGAACCATGGGTGGTACTGCGCTGAAATTCAGTGTAGCATTGCACCCAAACCTGACTGCGTGTAGCACAGTTCTCTACTGGCGGGATTCGAACCACGGACCTTCTGATCCGAAGCAGAACGCGCTAACCACTGCGCAACCCATCCCCCACCCCTAATATCATGCTTTTTTATATTGTCACAACAAAAGCCTATAGCGTTGAAAATGTGGGACCATCTCTATGGACTAGCAACAACGTATTTGTAATGCAAAAGGTGTCACGTCAGATTTTAGTCTTCTTCAACGTATTGAAGAAATGACAACTTTAGTATCATGTCGTCAAGCAATTGAAACATTTTCAGGAACGCAATTGCATATTTTTTAATTCAATAGTAAACAGAACCATCGGTCCTGGATCACATTGGATATCCATATTTCATTATACTTATGGTCAGAGGGTAAACCTTTAAGAAGTCACAAGATAACAAAATGTGTACACAAGGTTTCAGACTTTGAGCCCATTTTATCTAGGGAGATGATAATAGGTTTTAAGGACGTGACCTTCACAGGGTCACCAAATCTATAAATCAAAATCCCGACCAAGTGAGGACTCAGCTTACTGGGCAGAATGTTTCCGTTTGAATTTCATTATCAAATGACAACGCTTCTCGCATGGAAAGGGTGGTTCATATCACAATGCCTTTGCCTTGATTCAGTAGCCAAAACCATGATTTAAGAACAGCGTCGCTGATTGCACAACTAACTTTGATTGCCTCCAATCAGGCATCTTCCATTCTATCCCACAAAGTCGGCGTAATATAACAGAGGCTAAATCAACATGACTTGATCTGCCTCTGTGGCGAGAGAATGAAGGGGCCTGTGCACAGTGTCAAAATTGCTTCAGTCTGATTAAACCTAGCCTCAATAATACTCGCTAAACTCCGATATTTAGTCTAGAAAGATGTAGTAGCGGGTAAGCCGATCTATCGACGTCAGTCCCTTAGCATACATGTACGTTGTACAGGGTATATTGAACATTAAGATGCCAACACTCGTAGTTCAACCATATCATAAGAAGACTTTTCATAGGTATTTTCATAACAAGATTAATGAGCAATTAATTAGAGGATAAAAGTCCCTTTGTGAAAAGTCCCAGTGGTGAAATCAGTGTGAAGGATCGGAACATCAAACTGGGTTACTGAGGACGTATATTCCCTGACGTCAAACGGCAACTCGCACCTGATTGGCTGAAAAATAAAAGCATGAGTTTCGAGGTTAAATTACAAGCCCGATTTCAATGTTAGACATAAGAATGGTAAACAATTGTCTTCACATAGCATTGAATGTTCCTGTTCTCTACACTATATTATCCCCTGTGACTTTCCGTCAGAAAATCGTGTTTGAATTACTCATCCCTGATTTGTGTAAGCCAGGTTTTCTGTCACGTCAATTGGACAGGCGAGTTTCATGGAAGCCGGCACGTTACAACACGCTTTGGTCTTGTAAAGAAAATTCCAGTTCTTTGATTGTGATTTCAGTACAGATTTCAAGATGAAAAGTCTGTGTTAATCACTGAAATATTCTCCCCTGGGCAACCGAGGATGGCTAAAATGATTTCAGAACTCGCAGGACCAAATGCTGGAATCCGGCGATCAATTTAAAGAGTACACATATTAAGATAGTCTCTGAAGTGATTAAGTTTAGATTATCGGAATACATATCCCTTAGTGACCGAGGATGGGCAAATACTTAAGAGACACTATGCAATAAACATAAGAAGATTGAGGTTTCATTGAAGTTCAAAAAACCTGTGAAAACTTGTCATGAAGAACAAATTGCAACGAAGTGAATTGTGAACATCGAACATAACAGTTACGTCATGATGAAATTCCTCTATCTCAATCTCCAATAGACAAGTTTGATTTTTAGATACCAATACTTCAAAGGATATATGGAATTTAAAAAACCATTTTTGCTTGATTTAATATATGAGGTCTTGTATTGTAGTTGATGAAAGGACTATTTATTTATGACATTGAAACGGTTTTATACACTGACGTCATTATAATATAAAGGCGATATAACCATTAACAAAGCCATTTCATGTCTTTCCTCAAAAGAAACTCCTTTCCTTATCTGTTTGTGTATGGCGTTCCGTTTCGCGAACATTCATTGTTCGTTAGTGAGTTAACATTTCTAAATGTACAATTAAATCGCACACACCCAAGAAAATTAAATGCAACGCCACAATTCGTGTTTTATCCATAGACACCTTTGCGCACGTGCCAACACAATGTCAAGGGAGGTAATTCTGTATTGCCTACAGGCAAAGACCGTAAAGAAATTTTCAAAGGGTTTATTTACAAAGTATATGTTGTGTACGTCACTGGTGACGACAAAATCACACCTTTAACCCTTAGTGGGAAGTCGAGTGGATAATCCCAGTGGATTAGTGTAGTCACTGCTCTGTGAACAGGTTTTACTTGAAAGGGAGACCAACCGTTTGATGCACACGAAGCAACATAGCGTTAACTTTGAACACAAATACATGGTTTCACGCATGGTTGGTTAGTAAAATATCTGTCTAAAGCTATATACTTCACGTTACGATGAAAATTCGATATACTGATAATATCGTGTGTTAGGTGAAGAAATAACATGAAGAAAATATGCGGTCGGAAATTCAAATAATTTGTTTGCTTAAAGCACTTTGTGAGTCGAGTTTCTTTAGTTTTGGGTTTTTTTGTGCTATATTTTGCAAGTCTTACTCATTCAATGCTTTGCTGTTTTAGAATTATAACTTTGAACCAAAAGTATAAATTTCACCATGACCTTATACTTTCACTTTTTTTCTGGGAAACGTTTTATTGATTATGGTAAATTTTCTAACCTACAATTTCTTTTTCATTTAGAAATTGAATACATTTCTTTTCTATAAATGAATTGTTAACGTTGTTTTTAATTTTGAAATGTTCATTTATCGTGTTTACATTTCTTCATTTACAACTTTTACTCTCTATCTTCTTCATTGGAATCTGTATGCACCCTTAAACAGTTAAATGCTATGGCTGTACTGTAAAATAATGTCTAATATTTAATTAATCTTTTCCTTATAAAACCAAACTTCCATCCGGCTTTTATAAATAATCTATCAAAACACAGTGAAATCTATCATAAATCTCTTAACAGTTTTAGTATTCGATTAAAGTCTCAATACGATTTCTGAAAAATAATTATTTTAAAATCAAGTATGTAAAAGGATCCTTCGTTTTTTGTCACCTCTTGTTTTTGTTCATTATTCTATTTTCACGTTTACATTCATAGCCATATCAATAACTTAACAACTCACATATACTCTATATTACATTTCTTTGTACATTTGTAACGAATTTCGCTTTGACATGATTCAATATAAATTTTGTTTCTTTCGACATTTTCTTCAAGTCAGGGATGACAACATCCTTTTACAATCAGTTTCCCAATTAAACATCGTCTTAGTGCGTATCTGTTAATTAACAGGTCATAAAAAGCTCTCACATGAAGCTGTCTCGCAGAAACAGTTAACACAACAAAACGTATCTGTGTATGAGAGCACGTAGACATGACGTAAGTAGATAGATGTTATCGGCTCGCAACTCCTTATGTCATTGTAACATGTTTCATATTTAGCTTCAACAACCTTATCTCATATCTTGGAATTAAGTTCTTTTTTAGTATATCTTTAATTTGAAATTAAAAGTTGTCTCTCTCCTTAACTCCAAATTGAAATCCTGTCCAAAATTCACTCCAAATCTTCACCGTATGCTCTCCCCCTAACTCCAAATTTAGATCGAATGCTCTCTTCACATTCAAAGCGAATGCTCTATTTGTTTAACTCTAAATCTACACCGAAAGTTACGTCGAATGCTGTCAGTCTCAATTCCCATTTACACCTAAGACTATCCATCTCGAAGTTATTATCATATGTCTCTTCCCAAATTAAGATCAATATCTCCCTGTATAATTCCAAAATGGAATCAAATGCTCTGGAGAGAGAGCATATGATTTAAAGTTGGGGTGATGGAGAGAGAGCATGTGATTTATAGTTGGGGTGATGGAGAGCATCACCCCAACTTTAAATCACATGCTCTATCACCCCAACTTTAAATCAAATGCTCTCTCTCCATCCACCCAACTTAAAATCAAATACTCTCTCTCCTTCATCCCAACTTCAAATCAAATACTCTCTCTCCATCACCCCAACTTCAAATCAAATGCTCTCTCTCTCTATCACCCCAACTTCAAATCAAATGCTCTCTCCATCACCCAAACTTCAAATAAAATGCTCTCGCTCCATCACCCCAACTTAAAAGCAAATGCTCTCTCTCCATCACCCCAACTTCAAATCAAATGCTCTCTCTCTCTCTAACTCAAATTGTCGTGTACCTATAACGTCTACTTGTTGTATCAAATTAACCCTACTTTACACATGGTTCAATAGGTGAGGTGAGGTGATAAGGGGTTTATCGCCGCTTTCAAGAGTATTTCACTTATATCGCGGCTGCTAGTATTATTGCAGGGAGAAAGCCCGCAACATTATTGTGGCTATGCATTGCGGTGAAACCTGCGAGCATCGTCTGGAACTAGCAACCATGGGTGGTACTGCACTGAAATTTTGTGTAGCATTGCGCCCAAACCTGACTGCGTGTAGAACAGTTCTCTACTGCAGACAAAGTTGCCGAGCCCCTGGCAGGATTCGAACCACGGACCTCCTGATCCGAAGCCGAACGCGCTAACCACTGCGCTATCCCGCCCCCACATGGTACAATACTTCATTCCAGTTCCTTATATCATTTGTATAAATTCTAAAATCTTATTTGAACTAGTATTTTTAAAACGTAATCATTTACCGGCATTTTTAATTTCCTCAGTTTATAATACCTGTTTCCATTGACCCCCAAAAGGATTTATTCAACATGTACACAACTAAAGTGGTTTGAATAACCTGTGTTGAGAGAACGTCCTATCATATGAAAACGTAAACAAGATCTGCTTTGACATAAGACAACTGATACGAAACACAATGAGCAACATATTGCGTATTTGTTATTGTCTGGGGCTACCTTCCTTTTAGCACGTACATGTGGTGTAACCAATTAATCCACTGGATGCAAAGAAAAGTAGCCAAAATTATTCAGTCGGACATTTGACCTCTTTCTTATGCTTTTGCATAACGGTTGTAAGGAGAAATTAATTTCATTTCGAAATGTTTGTTCACATTTTGTAAGTTATTCCTTAAAGGGGCAGTAGCACGTTTTTTTGTCATTTAATATTTCTATTTTTTCACTGATAAGTGTACGTTTATGCTAAATGTATTATTTTGATAGTATAAAAAATCTCATAACACAAAGCAAGTATCCATAGTCAGAGGACAAAGTATGAACATTCACCTAAAATCAATGGGCGGGCATTTTGTGTGAACACCTTTAATTCATTTTGTGTAAGAAAAGGGAATCACATGGCTAATCTTTACATTTATATTTGAATTATTACTGCTCCATTTAGTTTTAAAAATGCATTGTCTTTCAAATGGAACAATTTATTTTCATTTCCCTGACATCACCTTATATTCCCCTAAAAACGTGCTACTGCCCCTTTAAGGTTCGTTGTTTTGCCTATGTTTGATCTTTGTGTGGTATTTGAGTTCGAAATAAAGATTTTTGTTACACATTCCTTTACTTTTATGGTTTTGTTATGTTTTGCTTCAATTTTTAGGGGTAGGGGGTTTGTATAGCTGGCAAACCTACCAGATGTTACCATTTATGTTAGGTATACACCGGCAATAGAACACAGATACAGTCGGATTGCTGGACTTAGTTCATTGGAAAAATAATCAAGAGAGATACTGTTTACTTGTCTACAATTGGTGTTGGATGAAAATAAACAGTTTTCAGTCGAAAAGGAAGAGAAAAAATACCTCAGTTTATTGCCATTACCGGTATCTCTTTAATTTAACCCCTTTTTTTGACATGTGTACTTTTATCAGAAATCTCAATAAACGGACGAAGACGCGGATAGTTTCGTTAAAGTGGTTTATCAAAAGAGAACATCATATTCTCTGCATCATATTTAAAAAACGTAGATTAGTATGTCTTTCAAACTCTAGAACCCTCATCAGTCTTGCAGACAATATTGGAAAGTATAAGCTTTGTATTGTTTAGGACTTACTAATATTTCCAGTCTAATTCATATAAAATATTTTATTTAGGGACCAAATGTTAATCTATACTAGATTTATTTTATTTCATATTAAACGTTGCAATCATAACTGTTTTATAACTGTTTAATATCTCAGTCTATATCATAAAGTTTCTTGTGTGGCTTGGACAGGGGGCGACGATAATCATTTGGAATTCTTTTAGGATTTGAAATTTAAAGTTTACCTATCGAAAATCCTTATTCATTGTCTAATATTGATTGATATACAATCATATATAAACTGTATGTACCCTCGACTGTGTAACGCATAACTTATCAAGTGAGTGAGTGAGTGAGTGAGTTATTGTTTTACGCCGCTTGGGCAATATTAGCGGCGTGTCTTGTCTAGTGATTAAACAAATGAAGTTGTACAGGTAGCTTGAACGTAACGTGTGTTACATTGTCATATTTTCTCTCAATCGAAACACAACTTTTTCATGCTACAAGTCCAGATTTTATCTTATTTTCAACAAACAATATATGAGATATATAATTAATATGGAAAAATAACATTTGTTTTCATTTACAAATGTATAATGACATAAAACTTGAAGGTTGCAAATGAGATAAAACATAGTTGTCATTAAAATACTTATCAGTAAATAAAACTAAGTTGAACTATAGTACTTGTGGCTTTCGCTGATGTTCTTAATTGTGAACCTTTGTTGAGTTTACTTGTTTCAGTATAATGCAATATATAAATACACCTAGAACGAACTGCAATAAAGGTGAAATTGATTCCTTATTTAATCATATACACTTTACAGCCCAATCAATGACCAAATCTCCAACATAATATAATAATGAAAAGGCTCATATCAACAACTTTTATATAACGTTTTCGTCAGTAAATTGTGAAACCTTAATATCTATTACGATTTTTTAAAGATTTTTCAATTTAATTTTTACAGTAAAACATATTTAGAGATACTTCATTACGAGCTACATTCAGCAACTTACAATTTTTGATTCTGACAAACATTAATTGCTTTTTAAAACGGGAAATGTTAAGGTTTGTTATGTTTTTATTTCCAATAAAATATTTTATTGGAAATAAAAACATAACAAACCTTAACATTTCCCGTTTTAAAAAGCAATTAATGTTTGTCAGAATCAAAAATTGTAAGTTGCTGAATGTAGCTCGTAATGAAGTATCTCTAAATATGTTTTACTGTAAAAATTAAATTGAAAAATCTTTAAAAAATCGTAATAGATATTAAGGTTTCACAATTTACTGACGAAAACGTTATATAAAAGTTGTTGATATGAGCCTTTTAACATAAAATACACTGAAAGTATGAAACATGATTTATACCAACAATTAAAATTTAAAGATGGTAGGTCAATCTTGTGTATATTAAAAATAAATCGACAAAATTATAATAGACCTTAAAAGGACAGTAGCACGTTTTTTGATAATTTTATATTTCAAATATTTCACTGATAAGTGTAAGTTAATACTAAATGTATTAACTTGACAGTGTCAAAAATCATATTACACAAGCCAATCATCCATAGTCAGAGGACAAAGTATGGAGATTCACATAAAATCCATTGGCGGCCATTTTGTGTGTACACCTTTAATTCATTTTGTGTAGAAAAAGGGAATCGCATGGATAAACTTTGCGTTAAATATTTGAATTAGTACTGCGACATTAAGTTTAAATATATTGCCCCTTTAATGCAACAAATACAAATTTTGAAGATTTATCATCATAATTTAATATTCTACCTTTGATCTTACAAAGCAATACAACGAGTGGATAGGTTTTCGATCATAACAGGGTTTTATATGGTAATTTGTAAAACAAAAATGATTTATTTCAGATATATATATTTTTTATAACTTTTTATTTTTGTTGAATTTTAGGTTAAACGTGGTTGATCAAATAGAAACAGCACATGGGTTTACATAAACAATTTGTTACACATTGACCAATATTTATAAAACATAGATAGGTTGTCATTTACAATGACATAATATTTAGCTAAGTAATAATATTTGGACAAATCTGCTTGGACCGCTCGGAACTCTGGCACAGTGTCTTATTCAATGGTCAAAAATTATCATTTGATCAATATCGAAATTGTATCGATAGGCCTATGTTTGTATATCATACGAAAATAATAATATCATGAAAGTTGATCCAAATATCTTCTCCGTTCTGAAGCCAGAGTTTCAGTGTGATCCAAACCGAGATTACCATGGGGCATTCACAAAATATATGATAAATGGTTTCTGGGTCTTTTTTACAGTAACTACACAGTTCAGATCTTTTATATCTCATCCTACACAGTAAATAGTTCAGATATTATGTTGACAGATATCCATTTGGTCTTAAATATTCGACCATAAACAGAAGCGGACTGACAATATACTCAAAGCTGCTTTCTAATACATACTCTTAAAATAATAGTACTGTATGGCGAGAGTTTAACAAAATTGATTTTTGGGTGTTTTTTACGTTTTTGTGACGAAAATACGAGTGAACGTGTCAATTTAGTCCTACGTCACTAAAGCCTCAGTTTCGATTTCCGAAGCACGTGAGGTTAAAATTATCACGGAGCAAACCTATAAAAAACGTTCTGACGTCACTAGTATGCTGTTTTGTTTTCAGCCCGGAATTCTTCAATAAAAGAACAATACACAATTGACGTCAAAAATCCTTTGTATAAGTCTTTTCTCTCTATAACAAATGTTATATCAAATATTTGAACAAGTTACCAACGTTTACAAACATATAATAAGGAAACACTATAACATTTATAAACATTGGTAATGTTTATTCAACATATGCAATCATTATTTACAGTCATGAGTGACAAGTTTTATAAAACTTCGTTAAATATTTACTATAATGTATAAATATTATGATGTTCTCTTACCTAGAGGTGTGTGCGTAACCATAGACAAGCAAAATCATATTCATAATGTATAAATCTAATATATATACAAATATAATTACATAACAATATTCATATTTTCAAAATCTCATTGCAAAGTTAGATAGTTTTTTTTATTTATAAATAGTGGTTTAATAGTTTTAGTACAATTTCTGTGTACTAATCATTTAAAAATCATGAAACGAGGTGTGGTTTTATACCAAAACGCCACGATTCCTTTAAATTTATCATAACAGTTTCTCCAGTTCACAGATTTTGAAACTATTCATAGCAATGGTCAACAGAAAGAAGGTGATAAAACGTTGCCAAAATACAACACCATTAACATGGTCATTGTATCAATGGTATAGCGATTGTTATTAGAAAACTTGTCTTTTACAAATGAATGGTCCTTAAAATAAAGATTTATATATGAAAAGTATATATCTTAAAAACAACTTAAACATAATTTTTTATTCTAATTGTAAATTGTATACTATTTATAATTTAAATTACGTTGAAGTAGTATTGATTAGAACAGATTAATTAGATTAAAGGGACAGAAGCACGTTTTTATAAATAATAATATTAGCTTTCTTATACCGCGCATATATATCCTTGACAAAGTATGCTCAAAGCGCCGTGAGTTTTATTCGGTGCTGCCGATTAACACGCGCTCCGCTTGAACGTATAGGTCCATACTCCCCCCTTGTACAGGTACCAATTTGTACAGCTGGGTGAACTGAGTGCAATGTGGATGAAGTGTCTTACCCAGGGACACAACACAGGATCAGACCCAAATCACAAATTTTTTTTGAAAGACAATGTACTTAACTAACTGAAGCAGTAATAAACCAAATATAGAATATAAACTTCAGCCATGCTATTCCTTTTCTTACACAAAATGAATTAAAGGTGTTCACACAAAAATGGCCGCCCATGAAATTATGTGAATATTTAAAAGCTCCATTCCAGTTTAAAATATTGTACAAAAGACAGTATATAACTATTTCCATACATACGCTTGCATAGATAAAGTGCAAACTAACACCACTATAACATTTAACTAATAACTTTCAAATGAACAGGTATAACATTAAGAAGAACTATAGAAATGACGTTAAACATATCTACATCTGCATATTCAATATCTTAACGAAATAAATTCTACTTGAAAATAAGGATAATTTTGTTGTGTTTGTTTTGAAGTTATTATAACAATGTATAAAACAAATAACAAATCATACTCAAATCTAGAATATACTTACAACAGACTTTAAAGGTATGTTTAAAGGTGAATTGGAGAGTAAATGACAAACCTTTTTGCAATATGTATTATCATTAATATTATACATTTCTATATGTCAAACATGCTAATAATCAGACAAACGTTCAAATAGGGGAGTTATAAGATAAAATGCACATTCGTAAAATATGGTAGATTAAAACGTAAAAATATGAAGTTATCGGGTATTTACCATTTATCATCTGATGTATCATCACAATTATGGCAATATCAAGTGAAATGATTTGGTGAAATATGTTTAAAACTGTTTTATTGAACGCACATATGTCTTATACAACATTAAGTTGCAAAATGATTTTTAAGCATATTGATAAGGCGTGGGCCCAGATCTAGATATGTAGTTAATAGGGCTCTTTAAGGTCTAATATAACATCAACATGCTGTGAAAATTATTCCTTTATCAATTTATCAATATAAATTATCTTACAGATTAAAATGCTAGTCAATTAGAAAGACCATTTTTAATAACTTTATTTCATTCATGGTCACATCGGTCACTTTTTAAATAAAAACGGTCTGTGATTTAAAATATAAAAACAGAGCCCGCTGCAAGTTGAAATAATTGCATTGGAGACTCATCTAAAGATATACAGTAAGGAAAAGGGATACATAATACATACAAGATATCATAAATAAAAACAATCCATGCGAGCATATTTCTAAATATATTTAAAAAATGATGGCGGTATTAACAGAAAATCACGAAGTGAAAAGAAAGAACAATAATTTATGAATGATGCAAGCCTATTTTTAGGATAGAATAGACGATATCAAATGACCATAACTCATTAGATTATACAAAGCTAGAGGGATAAAAAAAACTAAAAATCAAGGGGAAAAGATTTCTTATCAAAACAAAATGAAGGTCACAGGAAACAAATGTAATCGATTCCACATTTTGTAGGTATAGGATGTGGAAATTATGTATCTTAAAATATATCTTTCAATCACATTGTAAAAGAACCAAAATTATAACTTTTTAATCAAATGTTTTAAAGGAGCAGTAGCACGTTTTTTCGGGGGAATATAAGGTGATATCAGGAAAATGAAAATAAATGGTTCCGATTGAAAGATATATAAAAATGGCCGCCAATGGACTTTATGTGAATCTCCATACTTTGTCCTCTGATAATGGATGATTGGTTTGTGTAATGAAATTTTGGACAATAGCAAAATAATACATTTAAAATTTATGTACACTTAAAAGTAAAAAATGAAAATATAAAATTTAAAAAACGTGCTACTACCCCTTTAAAAATGTCATTAGAAAATGCATGTCATAAACATAGATGGACATTTACTTAACTTTTTTCATAGAAAGTGGTAGGCTGTATTATTTCATAATAAACTATGTTATTGAGGATATATTCTCATAGAAGAATTAATGATGAATAATTCTAACATAGAAAACATGATACACGATTAAAATATTATATCAAAAATGTTATCATTGCATGTATATTATTTAAAACCAAAAACACGATTCACATAAGTTATCCTGACTGTAATACATATAAATAAATAGTTTCAGAACTACAGAGGGCCAAGCATAATATATGAATGATAACATAAATAAATCCAAACGTTCATCGCAGCATAAATGATTGCTTATCCAAATAGCGTAATCGACTGATCACAAATTGTGTAAACATGAGATAAGCTTTGATAAGAAGATGCACACGTAAAACTATCGTCATGCCCACTTACACAGACAAGCCTTGTGTTTACTTATATCCCAACTTTGTGCTAGATATAATAGTAAATCGGTACTTGGTCGAGTCTCTAACACGCAGAGGTAAAATCCGTGAAACCTGAAACGGGAATCCACAAACACTGACGTCATGTAACGGTGAATCTATCGGAGTTGACGTCACCGTTCCGTCACAGGTGTATTCTGGTTGAGCCCAGGTGAGAGAGCGTTCTCCATGTGATGATCTTCACAGGTAACTCCGAATGTAGGCATCAATGGTGCGTGTGCCTTATTCACCATGGTCCACAAAGCCTTTACTAATTGGCCGATATGGTAGACACGTGTTGTCAGCTCGGCGTCTGCCATGTTTGCAAAGCGCAGTGTGTTGACGTCATAGCAAGCGTCATGCATTCCTTACGCAAACAGTAGTTAGAACGTTATGACAATAGACAAAGGACCTTGCGTTGACGTTGGTAAAGATAAATGAATATATGCGTCACAGCACGCATGTCAATTTAAATTATCAAATATAAATTTTCTTGGCTTATTAAATCATATCTGGATGGGATTTTAGTTGCTCCTTGATTTTCATTCTCGTTAATTCACGGCACATTTCCTCCTTTACGTGGCAGGACGATATAAACGGATGTCAGATGCTCATGGATATAAAAGTCGTACAAAAAGCTTGATATTTGTGAACTAGGAATTTAAAGTCATTATAAGATATACAAAAAGATTGTTTTCTAATTAGATGACGTTTTCTTCTTGATACTGCAGGTAATAAAAACATTGAATGTAGACTTACTTATGGTCCATTCATCAAGACGTAATATTCACAGTATATTTTTTGACTTATATAAAAAAACAAGGGAGGGTTATACCTTAATTCAAAGAAATAATAATTACTTAAAGGTACTAACCACTCATGTTCGCGCTCAAATTGGCTTTTTCAGGACATTACAAGGTAGCTCTCAATTGGTGCAATGAAATAAAATTCATTCTCATTAGATCTGAATAATTAATTAAAAGGCTGTGACGGAAAGTTCTACCATATAAATCGACTGAAAACTCTAATATAGAACTTCGATCTTTTATGCTTTACATTGCATACGAGACTATTTGCATATCGAAACAAATAAATCCTTTTAGGTAAACTCTTAAATATAATGTGCACATCGTTTAATTGAAGGATAAATTAACTGATGAAGTAGAGCGAAAACAATAACCTTTTGAAGATTTTCACCTCTGAAGATAAATTCTTAAAACATCTTTCAGACCGATGTATGATTGACTTTTGAAAGAAAGTCCCTGCCAATAGAACAAGTACTGAGATAAATCATGAATGGGGAGGAAACATATAGATGTACAAGTTGAAACGTAGTTTCAAAATGTTTTGTAACAACATGTACTATACAAACGTCTTGTGATGTTGCGCCTTAAATGGGCAGTAGCACGTTTTTAGGGGGAATATAAGGTGATGTCATGAAAATGTCTTTAAACACAATGGAGCAGTAATAATTCAAATATATAAAGTTTAGCCTTGCGATTCCCTTTTCTTACAGAAAATGAATTAAAGGTGTTCACAAAAAATGGCCGCCACTGGATTTTGTGTGTATCTTCATACTTTGTTCTCTGACTATGGAAGATTGGCTTGTGTAATGAGATTTACGACACTATCAAAATAATGCATTTAGCATTAACGTACAATTATTAGGAACAATTTAAAAATATAAAATTATCAAAAAACGTGCTACTGCCCCTTTAAAGTGACATGTTGAGGATTTCTTTGTGTTTATATATTGTTTTCTTATATACATGTATATGTTACGTATCAAATATATTGATAGCCAATAGAAACACTAAACTTATTCGTCCGACATGTGACAATATTAGTTTTCAGTTAGAATAGACGCCACCCTTACATATATATAAATCACTGGCTTCCTACAACTATATATACTGTACCTACCACCAAACTCACTGTCTTCATGGAGAAGGGGCAAGACTTAGCCCAGAAAGGTCGTGTGAAATAATTAACAAAGATTTCATCAATATAACTGCCTTGTATAAGTAATATAACCCTTCACACGTAAATCTACTGCTTTAGATAAGTTTCCAAATTATACTTGGATTATGATACTATATTAACTCTAACTGATCTGCATCAAAATTATATTTACAGTAACGTTCAGCACATCTCGTCAAATGACAATTTTTATAAAATTTCCATTATTTTAACAAACCAATTAACGGAGTGTCTCTTTAAGAAGTCGACAATAAATCATTGAATAATTACTCATGGAAGAATATTTTTTCGAGTAGCCATTGTTGAGTTGCTTGGCATGGACGACTAATGCCGGTTAATGGATTACGATAAGATAAGATTTTAAATGTATATGGCTTTTAAATTAAATACGTTTTTTTGCTAGTCACTTAGAATAATCTATTTAACCTCAACCTGATTTATATGTTTGTCAACAGTGATTTATCTCATTTTGTTTTGATGCATAACTCTGTCGTGAACTGAATTTTCTGTAAAAGCTCGGATTCAATTTATGAAGTAGCGGTTGAATTTAATGTATGTAAAGTTTGACATAAGTAATGCCTCTTATGGATAGATAATTTTTAAAGGCCATTTTAATAATTATTTCACCATGCTAGATAAATTCAAAATAACATCTTCAGTAGACTAACATTTAGTCCTTGAAAAAAAGTTCTTTTCTAATTTTATTACTTTGATTTTTTATTTAAAAAGAAATAAAAAGGAGCCCTGAACAATACTTAATTACCTAAAGCTGAGGCATCTAGACTTGCCAATATTTTCTAGACTTAAGACGGCTCCTTTAATATTTTTTTTTTAAGGTCTGGATAACAGACTACATCTTCAATTATAAAATTTTAAACAGATTCGAGAATGTCCGGACTTTACAATTGGGACCAACACGGAAATCAGTTGAGAAGAAGAAGAGACCTAAACAGTTGAATTTTGAATGATTAAAATAGATGGACAAATTAGTTGTGTGAAAGGGGGGTCAATCTTAGTTTTCTTCTTGATTAAGAGATAATTATGTTTCAGATACGCGTAAGCAGGCCCGAACTCTCACGTTAAAATACCATAGCATAATATAAAAATATGAAAAACATAAGTTAAAGGGGCAGTAGCACGTTTTTTGATAATTTTATATTTTAAAATTTTCACTGATAATTGTAAGTTGATGTTAAATGTATTATTTTGACAATGTCAAAAATCTCAATACACAAGTCAATCATCCATAGTCAGAGGACAAAGTATGAAAATTCACATAAAATCCCTGGCGGCCATTTTTTGTGAACACCTTTAATTCATTTTGTGTAAGAAAAACGAATCGCATGGCTAAACTTTACGTTATATATTTTAATTATTACTGCTCCATTAAGTTTAAATACATTGTCTATCAATTGGAACCATTATTTTTCATTTTCCTGACATCACCTTATATCCCCCCTAAAAACGTGCTACTGCCCCTTTAAAACGGGAGGATGTGATTTAACTAAACGAAAATCTATGTAGGGAATTCAAAGTTCCCCTGAATCTTAGAAGTTCCGATCAATCAAAGTTGTCATCTAGGAAATGTTAGACTTCATTTCACATGACAATTATAAAAGTAATGCATTTTACGTTCGCTTCAGCTCAGAATTTACGAACGTTTCATTCAGTAATGACTGATTGCTGTGCTGCTCACGCGATGTCCATATCCATGATGGACCCTTTAGTAAATATGTTTTCTATTCAACAATGTTATTGAAGAATATAGAATATAAACAATTTATTCACATGTTTAGGTTCTACAAGATAACTTTGCGACAATTTAAGCCAGAAATTGACTATTAATAACGTATTTTACAGTATTGAATAATGCCAAATACGTTTTACTCAAATATTCGAATACTCTATATTTTTAACAATCTGGAGGTTAGGTACTCATTCAACGAAATACACTGTGATATAACTATCACAATATTCATCAGAACTTTGCTTTGAGGCAATGGTAAAGACTTGAACATCAAACAGAATGTGCACATTTCCTAAATCCCCTAACCTTGCTGCGGGGAAAGTATTATGTACATGCATGTGGGAAAGCGATCTGAACAACCCAAGGGTATAAGAGATGAGTCAAGTTACTTAACTCTCGTAGTAATGCGCTGGATGGAGCATTATACAACTTTACCCTGATTAGTTTCAGGGTAAACCGTAAAAATCTACACTGGATAACCAAGTAAGGGATATCTGTCAGAATCTGTGTGAACATTTATAAATTCATGAATAATAACGTATTACTTTTAACCACCAGATGGCACAATCTTAAAAGCTGCAATATCCAACTATTTTTTCCGGTTAAGTTGTTTGCCCTGTATTCAAAGTGGTGGTAGGTAGGTAGGTAGGTAGGTAGGTAGGTGGATTTAAGGGCGACGTTGGGCCACAAATGACCTATATGCTCCCTGCATTAAAAGGTAATGGTAAAAGATTGTCAAAAAAGGAAATGATTAAAAGATTGGATATCATATTTGCATGTGTTTTTGACAAAATCTAAAAGTGACCTTTGAACTTAGCCAAACATCAAGTTTTCTCCTAATATGGATCTAATTGAGAAGACGTTTGATTTTGACATAACAACCTCTCTGAGGTCCTGGCGTTGCTCGTTATGACCTTCACATTCTAAGAGAAAATGAAAGATTGTTTCTGGAGTATTTGTAAAACAATGGATACATAGCTGAGATACATTTTTGTCTAAATTATGCCTGTATGCGTTTGATCCGCAATGACCAAGCCTCAGAAGAGTAAGAATAACTTCTTCTCTTCGATTTTGTCGACGGTTCTTTTTGGTATGCTTTTCAATCGTTGGACAAGAACTGTGGTGGTAAGCCAGTAATGTTATTACCTCCCTTTATGGAAATCGCCACACAAGTCAAGGTAACAATCAAATGTGGTAGTTTGAAATCATATTTGTACTAACGTTAACACGATAACCAACAAAAGTTTATGTCAGATATAGACTCTATATATTTATATAAGTATTCACAAATATCGATATTACCCTTAAACAAAGCATGACGGAATGGCATGACCCAACGTCTTTATCAAAACTCATCACCTTAGCCATATCTGTCAGTGAGCCAGAGACCTTCAACTTAGGACATTTTAAAAAGAAATGGTCTATGGAGTAAAAGGGTCTTCTCCATCTGTAATAAAGTCATACTGAAAGAGTTTGAGAAAGAGGCCAGAGCATACAAGTAATGCATTAAACAATTGGCCTGAGGAATAAAAATGGAGGGGTGAAGAATCAAATTAAAAATGAACCTGGTGACCTTGAAAGTCAAAAATGAATGATCACAATTTTGTAATAATTAAAAGAAGTTTAATTACATTTACGAAATATTATGCTAAATTTGTGACTTTGACCTTTGATTTATTGTAGTAATCCTTTTCAAAATTATGCAACTCTCCATAAAGGAGAACAACTATACAATAAGAGCTTCACAGCAAAAAACACTTTTTGAGTTTTTTTGTTTAAAAGAACTTTAAATGATTTTAAACTCATGACTTCGACTTTGACTTTGAATATGAGAACGTAAAATAAATTAAAAATAAAATTAAGTGGTAGGCCTATTAAAGATTCTTTTTTAAAATGTTTTCAATTCATCAATCTGTTTAGATTGTCAGGACAACAACATTTTATCAATCACAGTTCTAAAGTTCTCATTCTAACCTCACGAAACAAGATCTAATCAAGTCCATTTCTAAACAGTTTCCGAATCTTACGTCAAATTACCAATGCCTACATAACAGAGTGAAGAAATCCCGCAAAGGTACTAGCTTTAAAGTGACACAGAGTATCTTTCTTAAAAATTTATTTGGTTTTGATAAGCTACAATATATCTAATATGCTGATTGAAGTTCATATCTCATCACTGGACTTGCAAATATATCCATTTATGCATATCTCTAAAATGCTTGATTTTATGGAAAAATCAAGAAAACATCTCAAATACGTTTAATATTCGAAATTATGCATCCAATTAATCTACCTATCAGTTACAATACATAATAAACACTATCGAATCAAATATATCTTCCTGTCAGCTTATGACAAGGTTTCAAAATTCCTTTTTTGCAAATTTGCGCGCGCCACTCGAGCCACATTGTCCGGTTTTCGATCAAATTCCCGACTTTGGATGACCGTATTTTCGCTCTTATGTACTGATTGACCTTTAACTTATTATTTTCAGTAACAGTTAGTGGTTCCCGATGTGATAACATCGATTTAAAAATTGACATATGTGATCCTATCAACATACTCTGTGTCTCTTTAACCTCTAGTACAGTTGGTCGCGGCGATGTAACTGGTATACCCTCTAGTCGTAGAAGCAACTCAATGTAACGATCGGGCTAATGTAACAGAGCGAATCGGAGGTTGCACTTATGCAAGATATCTATAGAGGGATAATGCATTGACTTCAATTAACGTTGAAGGGGGAAAGATAGTCCAGCTTACCTTTACTAATTGGAAAGGTAGATTCTGTGAACTTAGTTAATTTGGCAAAGGAACTGCAATGGATTTCGGGGTTTAATGAATAGAGGTTTTAGTTTGGTCTATAAGCAAATTCGGTAGACTGCGTAACCTTCATTGTAATAATTCATCGGAAGCCAAATTAACATAGGAATGACCCTATGCTAGATACATTAACTTTTAAAACTATTTTTACATTAGGTACTTCGTATACATGTATTTCAATTCATTTAGTCACGAGAAAACGTGGCTTCACAACACTGTTTAAAAAAGAACTGACGTACAAGTATTTTCACTGAAAATAAAAGGATGTATACCACGTTAAGGGACGACGAATATGATTAGTTTCATGTAATTTATGCTTGAAACGGCATATGGATCTATAACGAAACGTCGCCATCGTCTACAAAAAAGAAGTTGATCATCCATAAATCTACGCGTCTTTATGAATAAACAGTTTCTATTAATTAACCCCCTTACCACTGAATGCCATAAAGTGGACATTGATTGGTGGAGTTGCAAAACGGTTCCTGATGCGGATTTAAAGAGGGTTACACGCAAATCATTACATAATGACATGTAGTTAGGACAGTCCAATACCGATAATAACGCGATAATCCGTATACACTATCTACTTTTTGTGTTATACAACTAGATTATTGTTTTAAAGTCACGATGACAGTAAGGCTTTTATAGGATACCTGACCATATTCTGATAGATTGGAGTGGAAATTATTCGGAATAATTGGGATTAACGAGTTCGTGATGTTCAATCCATGCATTCAAATAATCTATAGGTTCTGTCATTGCAAAAGTAATTTCTTGGCGATCGATGCGTTAAAGCAAAGAGCTGACGTTATACAAACTCCTAATCTCACCCCTGCTGGCTAATTGTATACGAAAGGAAGAAGCTAACTATGCAAGGAGTTTTACGAATGGAAACGTGTCATGTTGAACCCATTAGTGTTTTATATACAGGAATGACGTATGCTGTCGGTGTTAATAGCCTTTTCATCCAAGGTGGTCGCGCGATAAATCATTGTTCGAAATATGATTATAAGATAATGCGGTTCTCAAATATGAAATACAACCCATTGTCAAAATATTCTGGCAATGTAAACACACTTATAGTATGTGTCAGAATGAATGACAATTCATAACGGCCGTTAACAATAACGACATTCACGCACTCAATGATATTGAACTATGATATCACATGTATAAAAATTATCCACCTGTTGCACTTCCATATTGCAATGTTGACGGTACTTCCATATTTCGGTAAAGATATAGGGTTAGATCGGAGCCATTGAGGTATGTCTAGGGGATTTGCCTTCCACACGGCGAATACATTAGGCTTATACCGACTTGGCTACAGCAAAGCATAGCATACAGAGTCGGTTAGTTCGTTAGTTAGGTCTAGCGGTGTTCGATCACTGGAATACGGGCGACTGTCAAGCTTTCGCAGTACGTGTGGCGCAGTGGACCTGTGCAATTGTGCTCGCACGAAGCACACCTTGCTAATGGCGGAGTCGGGGTAATCACAGCCAGGATGTCCATCGCTGTTGACACTCGGCAATTCCACAACATTCGGTAAGGAAAGTGACAACATCGGGAAATAGCACGAGCAAGCTGAAGGGGAAGTTGTACATACTACCCAGGGTTCATAGCGGCGGTGTATGTGAAGTGAGGAGCAGGCGTACAATATGGCTCTGCATCGCTCTCAGCTGCAGCGGCAGGGCTCGAAAAACGATAACGAAAAGGATGAAGACGCCGAAAATAATGGATACATACAAGTGTTTGTGAAACCACTGGAGCAAGGAAATTACAGTTTCTTCCTCAGTTGGCTCGGGTTGAATAACCTTAATTTCTCTAACTATCAACTACGGATTGTTTATGTTGCGGGGGTTCTACTATCCAGTGCTGTATTTTATCAAATCCTAAGATGTGACATCGGACTGTTGTTTCAGAGGTTATGTGGTCTCTTGGTGCCCATGTTTAGTATATTATGTGCTTTCTATTGGCTCTCCCTCTATTTTCGCAGAACATGGAGTACGACAAGTGTGTATTTGTTATTTAGCTCGTGTTATGTGGGGGAAACGCTAGCCCAGGTATTTCTAAGAGATTGGGGGACCCCCAATTCCTCTGAGCTGACCCCTCAGAACGCTGTGGTCAGCAACAGTGTCACCCAACCACTAGTCATCGTCTTTGTGCTTCTTTCTATAAGTATAGCCAGCGTGTTTTCATCACTGGAAACTCTTCACAGCGCTGTCGTTATTTTGCTAGTTAGTTTCACACGGTTCTTAGCATGCTCTGCGCTGGCCGATCTACCCCAGGGTTTCAGACCCTATGTCGCGTACACTTGCGGATTTGCAGGTATTCTTGTCTCAAAATATATGGAAACGGTCCTCAAGCCCCCCATCCAAAATTTTATGACCCAAGATGGGAAAATCCCTGTTATCAAACGACGACGCTCAAGTTCATCGAGTGCTCATGCATTCTCAGCACATCGGTCAACACGAAGGACCTCGCTGCCTGCTCTCATACAGAAAAGTCAGGTAAGAGTCTTCAAATTATTCCTTTATGTTCTTATAAATGGCTTTCCTTGGTATGACTTAACCCACTGCCAAGGTCGGAGGCAGGCATGTATATAAATACGACGAGGAAATTGGGGTGCACGTTTAGCAAAGTTCAAGGTTAGGTCAGATACATGCATTCAGAACTGGCCGATGCCTCCGAGAACTGAATTATATAACAACAATGTGCCCAGTGGATGAACCCTGGGTGGTATTCCACATACAACATATCAACTAACACCTTTGGAAAATATTGTTGTAACTTGTTCAACTTTGTTGTTTGTTATTATACACTGTTATACAATTATAACTGTTAATGATCTTTAAAGTTAATATGTATAACATTGTGTTGAGAAGTTATAGTTTGATAAATCTTTTAGTTTTACTGTATTTATTTTTTTCGTTTGAATTTCTTTTCAATCAACTGTTATATTTATAATATTTGTCAAAAAGATACAATTTTCATTATGTTATGCATTCAATATAATTATAATTTCACCTTTTTTGGTGATACTAATTCATTGTTCTATCATTAGAAATCAGCAAAAATCATTGAATCCATAGGTAAATAAAATGCCATGTCAGCAAATATTTACCAAATCCCAAATAATGAAAGATACATATTTCTTGCATAAAACCATTTATTTGATTAAGACCAGCTTAATTGCACTTGATAGTAGAATTAGTTATGCCTCGTTGCCAATACTAATTAGAACTTTATTAAGATAGCAATCAACTTTATGAGTAGTGAACCACTGGTTGATTATTTTCATATTACGAAAGAGGAAATGCAATTAGTATGATAGCATTTGCCATTTATGTTTTCTTGAAAATATTAACCAGTAATTACTGTAACATGAACGATGAATTATTAAGCAATAACACTCTGTATATCACCAATCGAAATTGCACATATGTTACCAGAGGTTTTATCTGTTTTCGTCACTTTTGCTTGTTATTTTTTTACAGAATATTATGTCATGTGAACACTATTATGATAAAGTGAGATGAATTTTAATTACATTTTAGGGATCAAAGTGAATCAAAATCAACATTTAATATTTATTCTTATTTAATAATCTCGTGATTGATCATTTAATACACTGTGCAATACTTTAATTCATATCATACCTTGGAAAATAAAAAAATAAAAAAATAATGACATGAACTTAACAGTGAAAATTCTGTTTATGGTAAGAAAGCAAAATTAAGTATAAAAATCAAAGAAGCTTCTTAATTACCTTTTGTGTATAATCAGCATTATTTATACAAGAACGACAGTTCTAATATACAAAATAGACATAAGAATCAAGAATATGTTTTTTTAAACATTTAAATACACAGTTATATTATTATTCTTCTAAGCATTTTACGGCACACCTATACTAAAATACTTTCATAAAATGACAATAAAACAGAGTCAACAAGTTTATGGCTTGGTAAAAAATCTGTTTTCATTTATATGTAATGATTTATTACCTTCCATTAATGTTTCTTGTTTCTTCATATCTATGGAATATGTCTCATTTCACAGCAAATGGTTGATATGAGTTTTATGAATAATAGTTAAAAGTCCAATAGATAGAAACCTTAATGAGGATGATATGATTTGAGGTTATCTTGTAAGCAATACGATATAGATTCTGCTACAGGAACATTGAAGGTTTCAAATTTTCGAAATTTTGTATTTTTTCGAAATTGTAAAGTAAGCATCATGAACATAGTATGGGTTGTAAAACAGTTGGTTCAAAAATTCCTGAAACTAAAATATGTGTTCTTTTATTGTACTCCTGTTTTAGGACCTAGATATTGTTTGGAGTTATTAATCGACTTTTAGAAAAAATGTTTCAGATACATTTTTTTGTCTTCTACTCTTTAAGATGAAATTTCTGTGTTGCTTAAACATTTTTTAATTTCCATGGTGCCAAAAGCTTATCCACTTTTCGTACTTATTGACACAGTATATGAATATACAGAATATGTCTTGTAACTTAATGAATTGGAAAATCTCAACAAGGTTACAGGGAAGTAGATCTCAATGGCGCTTCTTTGAGGAGTGACGTCTTGTTTCTATGGTAACCTGATATGTTTTTATGGATAACACATATACAATATAAATTACTTGGATTTGGAATAAAGCATCATGATTTTTTGCTGTTACAAGCAATGTTTTTGAGTGGGAGCTAGATTTTCCCCAGCGATTGGTAGATGGACGTCAAACCATTAATAAAACTTTAAGTCTTTCTTCTAAATGTAAAAAGGAAGCATAAATTCCCAATTTTATGTCAAAGAATAGACTTTTTGGTTTGCGTACATACATTTTGAAAGTAAAAATAACCAAGTTAATGTGAAAATATAAATTGATTGATTATCCTTTAACTCGAAAAAAGTTCATTTGTCAGTAGGTTCACTTTGAATAGAAAGATATATTTCCTTAAAACATCGCATATACATAATGAAACATATGATAATGTAATGAATGACATTTGAATTCTTTTATCACTGTCTAAATGCCAAATTCAGATTTAGTTTATTTCAAATCCAATATCCTGTTAAGTGTCTGACTAAAGTAGGGGATTTCCCTCAAAATACATTTTTAATCATCCAATGATAAATGTTGACTTCATCTTTCTAAAAGTGTCCTAAACAAAAGTGTGATATTTTGGTAAAA
Organism: Steromphala cineraria; assembly: GCA_916613615.1. Classification (NCBI taxonomy): domain Eukaryota; kingdom Metazoa; phylum Mollusca; class Gastropoda; order Trochida; family Trochidae; genus Steromphala; species Steromphala cineraria. Next base: position 55,382,726 of record OU744725.1, on the reverse strand, counting down.
GTAACTCCAAATCAGTAACTGTGATTTCTTTTTGTTTCATTTCTGATAATTCATTGAAAATTTTTAATCTCATGAATAGAGATGTTTCAACAGAAACAATTGTTTACATTACTCAGAGAAAAGTGATTCATCGCTGTAAAAATTCACATTGACTAACATGTTAATTAACTGTTGCCAGAATTTTGTTAATAACATCATTCATTTTTCTTCATGTATAAATGTATATATTCTTTTCCATTTATCTTCTGAAAGATTACAATCTAAATCTGCTTCACATTTTATTTCATAATTGTATTTCATGCTTCTTATGTTTGCAAGTTGCAGGATATCATAAAATTCTCTACATCCAGTTTTATCACATGTTATATTTTCAAGAAAACAGGGTAGTTTGGCATTCGGTTGCCTTTATCGTATTACAATATTTTGTTTTTTTAATGTAATATTTTGCCAGAAATTGTTTAATTCATTGAGATTTGGCCGAATTAAGCAAGATGTCTTTTGGTTACATATCCCCTCAGCTACAAAACATAACTTTTAATAAATCAATTGCATGAATAGTAAAAAACTGCTGGTATCATGAATGCAGCAAAAGACATTTAACTTATCATATCCAAAATGCCCATCAATGGGGTTGTCACATAAATATTAATATATGTGTCATTCAATCTTGCGTCATTCAAAAAATCTAATCCAGGGAAAGATGAAAGGAAATTACACAAGCATATGATGATTACCTAATGATGTGTAATAAAATGACAATGTAATGACTTCTTCTCAATATGTGAAAATTATTCTTGCAGTAGTTAATTAACTGTTAGCCTATGGGATTTCTGTAAATGATGATTTCCCCTTTGCCAGGTACTGTAAGTGTAGTGATATTTACATCACCACGACAACCTACCTAGCTTGATGTTACAGGTAAATGAACTTCCTACTTTCCGCCTGTCAGACTGAAGCTAGGTCGTTTTTAGATATCTATCATATGCCCAAAGGCTTGATGCAAACACAAGGAGAGTTTCATTCAACTAGGTTGTAGATATGTATGTGGTATGTTTGAAAATGTTTTGTCTTGGTTAGAATTTATTTTGCGTTTTAAGCATTACTTTTAAATTGTTATAATTACACTTTATAAAGATTTTGAAATAACATTTTTGGAAAGGTTGATTTATAGTTTTGACCCACATAACTTTTTCTTTGTAGAAAAATCTTGATAACATACATGTCAGCCTTGTAAAATATTCTATTTGTGTCAATTATGTTGATTTATTTCAATTAAAGAGCATAAAGAAGAGATTGTGTTGCCTTAAAAAATCATTTGTCATTATCCAGGAGACGTAACTGTTTCCCATCTAAATGCTTGAAAATAAGCTCAAAAAGGTATTTGCTAATTGTTCCTTTAAGAGGCAGTAGCACATTTTTTTGAAAATTTTATATTTTGAATTTTTCACTGATAGTTGTAAGTTAATGCTAAATGTATTTTTTGATAGTGCCAAAAATCTCATTACACAAACCAATCATCCATAATCAGAGAACAGATTATAAAGATTCATATAAATTCCATTGGCGGTCATTTTATTTAATTTGTGTAATAAAAAGGAATGGCATGACTGAACTTATATATTTGATTTATACTGCCCATTTAATTTGAATACATTGTCTTTCAATTGGAACCATTCATTTTCATTTTCCTGACATCACCTTGTATTTCCCCTAAAAATGTGCTACTGCCCCTTTAAGTGTTTTAGGGTCAACATCAATGATACCTGTAGACTTTCTTCAAAGTTAAAGCTTTGTGATGTCATTATCTGTATGACATCATTCTGTCCTCATAGAACTATTGTTTATCCATTATGATGCCACGTACCATTGTAGTATGCAAAAGCTTCCTAGGATAAATTGCTTGATCTAACACACAGAACATAATTGTGGGATCATGACAAAATGTGAGGTAATTTACTTACTTGTATATATACGTGCACACTTATATTGACCATGTATAAGTAGGATTACTTCTAAGGTCAACAACTTGGTTGGACAGACAGACTATGTTGCTTTGACCAGTACACTGCCTGACCAATGATGGATTAAGATTATCAGATAATTTATTTAGGCATTGATAATAATTCTGTTCTAGACCTTATTGTTTGTGACATAATGTTATGTTGAGCCATTACCCTTGAACTTTGGTTTAGTACATTTGTTGTTTAGGACTGCATGGGCCTAGACTTATATTCAGTCTCTGAAATAATAATTCTATAAAATATGAAATAGAATAGAAGCCTCTGACAAATGGCTAGACTTATATTTAGTCTCTGAATTGTTTTTAGTAAAAATCTTATTTTATTAAATTTTTAAAAGGAGCCTCAGACAAATGGAGATTTTCAGAGCAGCCCAGATCTAGACTTGCTTCCATGGGGTGAATTATATGCTCACGGGTCTGTGCATGAGACTAACAAATGGCAAGTTCACTTCAGATCTAGACAGCACTTCAAGAGAACAATTAATATATCATGAACTGTTTAGTACATTTTTTTTTTTTTAAATTTTTCAAAATACATTTTAGTACATTTTAGGTTTTAGTACTTGGTTGAGAACACAATGTAACAAAATGAAAAATTCAATGAAATACACATAAGACACAGTTTTGATAATACAGAGATGTTTATTAATTTTTACGATCAAAACTTTATCATGTTCTTATCATTGGTTTACATCTTTCCCATATTAATTAGCAGCCCCGTCTAAGGACGGGGCTGCTATCAGTTTTTGTGAAGTTTCCATCGCCGCCGCCGCCGCGTCCGCCGCGTCCGCCGCCGCCGCCGCCGCCGCCGCACTCGAACTACTAGCTATAACTTTTTTCCCCTAAGCTTTCCAGAACTCTTATTCATACCTTACTCCTCATACCTCGGGGGAACGATTTTGACACGTTCACTTTCAAGGTCAAAGGTCAAGGTCACGAGCTATGTATTCACACTAAGAATTCCTTGTAAACGCGATAACTTGAAAAGTTTTTGTGCTATGAAGCTCTAACTTGGTATATATCATCCTTGGAAAAGTAAAAAATTTTGAAAAGGTTTTGGCTACAATCCGTCAAAGGTCAAGGTCACAGCAAGGTCATGACGTAAGCATGTTTTAGCGAAAATGCTTTATTTTAACTATGAACACTTTTAATCAATACATGATTGTTATACTCAAAAAAAAGTGTTCAATGATTGTGTGACCTTGAAGGTCAAAGGTCAAGGTCATGAGATATGAGTTATTACAAAATGCACTAAATTGGGGTATAACTTTATCCCATTTAGCTTTTCAGAACTCATGAACATGTCTAAATGTTAATACTTCCAGGGAATCATTATGACATGTTCACTTTCAAGTTCAAAGGTCAAGGTCACGAGTTATAAAATCACCACAAATTTTTTTGTAAACACGGTAACTTGAAAAGTTTTTGTGCTATGAAGCTCTAACTTGGTATATATCATCCTTGGAAAAGTAAAAAATTTTGAAAAGGTTTTGGCTACAATCTGTCAAAGGTCATGGTCACAGCAAGGTCATGACTTAAGCATGGTTTAGCGAAAATGCTTAATTTTAACTATGATCACTTTTAATCAATACATGATTGTTATACTCAATAAAAAGTGTTCAATGATTGTGTGACCTTGAAGGTCAAAGGTCAAGGTCATGAGATATGAGTTATTGCAATTCCTTGTAAACACAATAACTTGAAAAGTTTTTGTGCTATGAAGTTTAGATTTTGTATATATTATCTCTTGAGAAGTTCAACATTTTCAAAAAGTTTTGGGTACTAACTGTCGAAGGTCAAGGTCACAGCAAGGTCAACATATATGGAGAAAATGGATTAATTATATTTTTAACACTTTATTTCATTACAATAATGTTATACTCAATGAAATGTGTTCATTGATTGTGTGACCTTGAGTGTCAAAGGTCAAGGTCACGAGAAAATTCCCAATTTGGTGAGGCCTGTAAAAGGCGGAACAGGGTAAGGCGAAACCCAAAGTTCCGGGGCTGCTCTGCTTTTGCGGTATCCCGCAAACGCTAATCTAGTTAAAACTTTCTTTTTTAATTTTCCATGTTTGAAACTTCTTACTTTTTCAATATATATAAATATATACATATGAAAAAAATGTCTGTAAATGGTTTATCCAATAGGGGTTTTAAACCATTTCCAGGCTTTTGTTTTTTATCTATAATTTATCACTTGAACTATGAACTATCAACTTTTGTTAATATAATATACTAAATAACACAGATGAATACAAATTCATACAATCTTGTTTAATTTTTCTTCTATAAAAACTTTCATTATGTTCCTATAATTCTTTCCAGTTACATGCAAAACCATGTCCTCAAAGACAAAACAGAGCCTGCCATGCTATAAAAGAGGCACAGCATTGTCAATCACAATCATGAGTTCTTCTCAATCACCATTATTGAATCTGTTAAAGGGCACATGTGATGATTATCTGTAACTACATATAACCACCTGTACAGCAGTGCGATCAAGATACATTGTTATTGAACTCATTTGCATAAATTTAGCATAGCTCATGCAAAACAGTTTTGTCTGAGACGGAATAATCACCATATCGTGTTTGGAGGCGTTCACACACAAAATGTCCTTTTGTTATTGTTGTTGGTAAAAATATTTGAGCAGGGTCGATAACATTTTGTCTGATTGCTTAAATAAACACCATATTTCTCACAGATGCATGCACACACAACATTAGTTGATGTTGTTCGTTGTCAAAAAAAATTGAGCATGGTGTTTGCAACCTTTTGATAATCACCATCTTTAGTACTGAGTCACAATTTGTTGTTTTGTTGATCATAACAGGAAAGGAAACACTGCAGAATGATAACATTTTGTCCTAGACAAAAAATCATATTTCATTCGGAGGAATTTACACACAAATGTTCTTTTGTTATTGTTGTCACAGGCAAGAAAAAAATGAGCAAGGTCGATAACATTTTGTCTTTACGACCCTTCCACAAAGGCCGTAGCAGGGGAGCAATTCGGATTAGCACCTGATTAGCGAGGCGAATGATGAACAGTTGCGAGGGACCTGTTCCACCTAGTGGCTTGATGGATGTGGAGATGAGATAGCACCTTCTAGACTCTGTTTCTGTCGCTAAATCATTTCCTCTTTTTGATACGAGTTTAGAGTTGAAGAGTTAATTTGGTTTTAAGAAATAAAAACAAATTTACTGGACCTTTTTTAACATTGATTTTTGGTTTTTAATTTCATGTTTATTCAGTCAACTCATTAATTGAAGTGATATGCTGAAGAAGACCATGACTGTATTTAAAGGGGCAGTGACACGTTTTTAGGGGGGATATAAGGTGATGTCAGGAGAATATAAAGGGTTCCAGTTGAAAGACTATGTATTGAAACTAAATTGAACAGTAATAATTCAAACATATAACATAAAGTTTAGCCATGCGATTCATTTTTCTTACACAAAATGAATTAAAGGTGTTCACAAAATATGGCCGCCAATGGATTTAATGTGAATCTTCATACTTTGTCCTCTGACTATGGATGATTGGCTTGTGTAATAAGATTGTTGACACTGTCAATATAATACATTTAGCATTTACTTACAATTATCGGTGAAATATTTGAAATATAAAATTTTCCAAAAACGTGCTACTGCCCCTTTAAGGCTCCTATTTAATAAAGTGATCAGCTGGACTATCTTTAACACAGTTTAGGCTGTGTTCAAGGAAAACTAAACATGCTGAATATAATGAATATAAATCTCTCATTAACATCGGTCACAGTATTGACATATTGTACTTAAAATGATCATTTAATAAAGATAGACTTTCGTGATTGCTTGAAAAATTGATAGCGTATTACTGTTTACCTAATAGCCTAGTTGAAGACTGTTTCCTATAATAAATTCGAATTGTTTGATTAAATATTTTAATAGATGCATAAGGTCAAATGTACCACCTTTCTTTAATTGGATGACAGTCTATTGCAATCCTTTTCTAACATTCCAAGTCCGTACGAAATTATACTTTGGTCAGAAAGTCATGGATACAAAATTTGAGAGATTTTATGTTCATTTGCATGTCATGTGAAAGCAGTTTTCATCCAACATAAGAATAAGAAATTTTCTTTAACATAAGAAATATGCAGAAATGAGCATGTAAAATGATTGGTTCTCCAAATTTTATTAAATATTTTAGGAGACTGAATTCAGTCTTTTCTAGGTTGAGTGTCCCTGATCACATGCCTGCAATTCCAAACTCCTCACACTGCATGCTACAAGGTTGTGATTTTCATTCTGACAATAAAACTGACGACAACAGTCCATTGTCATTGTAAAACAGCCGCCTGTCAACATGGGCAGTGCTACTGAAACCAGCCTGAGGTCAAAGGTCAAGTTCATTACGTCAGCATGATGCGGAAGGCCTCATTTGGCCAGTAAATATGCTAATACAGACACTTCCCTCAACAAGAGATTATCGGTTTGTGTTCGGCCTGCCCCAAAAAGTGTTGGTTTTGGACCCTTGAAAAAAGGCTTGGTTAAATATTAGGGGAGATTTTGGCATGAATTCTAGTTCGGAGGTAGAAAATGTTACAAATTTTAGACATCTTGCTGTTGACTGCTGCATTGCTATCTTATTTAGAAAAAAATTTAAAGTTTAGATATTTTGGAAAATACACTTTGATCATTTTTTATATGCATGACAGCTTTAAATGTTGATGATTATGGAAGAGCAAATGCCCTTGCACAGAAATAAAGCATTCAGAGACAATTTAGCAAAGTAGTAAGATGGTCAGAAATATTTTACTCTAACAAGACTTTCTTTTCCTAAGCAACTGTCTGAAATACCTCCTGAATCCAAGACACAGAAGAGATAGCCATTAGTGCCATGCAACAAGCAGGTTTGTCTTGATGTACAAATCATATTATCTATCTTTCTGATTAAACTCAACCAAATCTGTCTTCTCCAGAATATAAAATAGGAAGAGATTTTCCACCGCAAACATACAGCTTAAAAAATTAAAAACTTGGCAAAACGTTTTTACCTTGACCTTAAAATAAAAGAGTGTTTATTATTTGAAATTAAAATTTTCTTTTATTTAGCACAAATCTAAAACCTGAAAATATGTGTTCCCAGAAAATCAAAATGGGCTGTTACAGAATATAAATGGAATAGTGACTAGTATCACATCATATTTCACCCTAAAAGGCTTTTGGCATGACAAGCAGATGAAATCAGACTCAAATTGAAAGTGATTCTGATTTAGAATTATCAGTTTAAGCCACGAGTTCCAAAGAATGCCTCGAGACATTAGCACCATTGTGACGGTTCCGTGAATTGTCATATCGTTGTCATTCTGTTACTATGGTAACTGCCTCCTCTGTATACCGGCTAATATGATGATAGTTTGAGTTTGACATACCCCATTAGGACAGATGAACATGTATCTTTTTTATCCGCTTCTTTGTTCTGATGAATGTAGTTTCAACACAAGGTTTACTGAACATCACATCCTTATTATCCTTATCCTTATCTTTACTCAGCTGTAAATACATGGAAATTATTTTCAGATTCTTAGGTTTCTCTATTATGATGAATTGTTTTGTTCTTCATTTGTAAGCTAAATCTTTCTAAATATAACCGATTTCTTTACCTGAATTTTTGATGCAATAGAAAATGGTGTTTTAAACATAAGAAGTTTTGTAGGTTTAGTTTCTTTTGAAAATCAACTACAAGAACTGAACTTTAACCTAAATGAAATATTACCAAAAAGATAACAGGGACTTTCCTCAATTTTAAGATACCTAGACTTTGAGAGTTCAGTAGTTTTGAAACTGGCTGTAAGTCTTTGGACAAAATCAATGACTTTGCAAATACTTTTAGCCTCTGTTTAATATTCATGCAATTTCAAATTTACAGATAGCTCCAGGTTATATTGCAAACTTGTATAGTTTCAAATGTCAATGCTAGATTTGCTTCGCTAGCTGAAATTGGTTTCACTGCAAGTTACTGGATGATAGTTTGTTACAATGAAAAACATTCACGGTAGTGCGCATTGTAATGGAATTCATACCTGTTCTTTATGGGAAAACAAAACCACTTACAACTAGATTTGATGGCTGATTAAGTAATGCTTATCTTATTGTTCATCTCGTGATTAAATTACTTGCATATGCAATCTTGTTTCTGTGAATGTCAAACCAAAATTCTGTTCTGATTTGATAAAGTGGACACATTTGATTGTGATGTCTTTTTGTTCCCAAATGGTTTAATCAGGAAACAATTGTTTTCATTCTCACAAAACATAATATATTAAAAAATACTTTCAGTTTCCATCTCATTTTTCTTTACAAGGATATACAGGTTATAATCCACTAATTTGTGAAGTCAGATATGTTTGTGCTTTTATTACTCAACCTTGGCCTTGAAAGGGTATGCTAGTACTAAAATGTAATAATGATGTAAGAGATGATGATGATGATGATAATGATGATGATGATGATGATGACTATGATGATGACTATTAGGGTGGTGGTGATGATGATTGATGATGAAGATGACGATGATGACGATGATGACTGTTCAAACCATTTAAACCACTCACCCAGTGATGAAGGACACTATCAAATGTTAGGAGTCAGTCAGTCAACTGTTTATACATCTAAATTGTGATGAATATTTTCACCCAGATAAAGTAGAACTCTCAAGCTGAAGTGGCCATAACATTACTTGACAAACAAGAAGTAGCTTCCTTCGCAATAACCCTGAAAATATTGCATGTTTTTGGAATTTGAAGATATCTTCCTTGTTCAGTATGCATGTCTATAATTGATTTGTGTGAAATTTCGGTGATAATATGTAAAAACAGTTTGTGATATATTCAAAAAAGTAAGTCAAGGAAAACCCTTTAATCAATCCTGTAACATGCAATGGTCTGTTTATTGATTATAATACATTCTTAAATATCAAATTTTAGGATCTGCTTGACTTTTTCCTCGAGTAAATTTGACGATCCTTAGAAATCTACAACATCACATAGCCTTGCCTTATACCACTCACTGTTCTATTTTTCTGTAGGATTGAGATATTTGACTGATCAAAGGACGGCTGTAATATCTAATATGCTTACTAATATTAATCTGGTGTACTAAAGGTCACCTTTGATGGTAGCTAGGAGCGTCTGATTACCCTGGCGATAAAGAAGTTTATGATGAAGATTGAGATAAAGTTGACTATTGAACCTGTGATGTAGAGACGAGTCTATGTTTGGCGGCCAGGTGGCGCTGGCTGCACCCTCAGGAAATGTAGAACAAGATATAGAAACCTTTGCACTTGAATTTTATTTTTTACTCTTGATATCCTTTAAAAATGTGTGAAAAGATGAATAATCACTCTGAAAATTACTTTTAATTCTTTTGAAATGTATGAGATGATGAAATATTTACTTTGAAAATTTTCCTTTCAACACTCTGATGTACTTCTGAAAAAGATCATAAAGATTAAATATTCACATTGAAATTTAACATTAACTCTTTGGAAATGTATTCATAGATGACAAATTTGTCCCTTATTCTGAATAAAGCTCTTTCAACAAATCAAATAATGTAAGAATGGATAAAGCAGCATTTTCCTTGAAAGGTTACTTTATCCCTTCTGGGAATGTATGAAAAAAGAAATATTACCCTTAAAATGTTACTTTAACTTAAATTGTATGAATATAAAAGATTTTGTTGTCAAATTTTACTTTTAAGTCTTTATATTCATCTTGGAATGTAGAATAGTTATTTCAGCCCCATGCTGTAAAATGTAACTGGTGACTGTATGAAAAGATGAAATATTCTCCATGAAACAGTTACTATTCTGCTTCAAATATACATGACAAGAAAATCATAATACAGCTTTTGTTGTGTAATTCTGCTTCCAAGTCTTTATAGGTCTTTTCCCCTTGAAATATTCTGAAAAGTATTGCCCGTAATGTTAACTTCTGCAGAAATTTTTCCTTTGGATTCTCAATTAACATGCATGAAAAGATTAAATATCCCTGAAAAGTTACTTTTAACTGATACTCCTTGAAATGTTATAATAGAGAAAGCTGCCTACCCTGAAATGTTACTTTTAGCTCTTCTCGTAAGTATTATTTAAACATTTTTCCTAAAGTTTGAGTTGAGTAAGAGTTTTCCCTGGAATTTTACCTTAGCTCTTTCTGTAATTGTATGGAAAGATGAAACATTGGCTATGAAATTTCAATTATAACTCCTTATGATAATGTTCCTTGGAAAAGTATGAAATGGTAAAACAGTTTCCTGAAACTGTACTTCTTTAATTTGTCTTAACATCAAAATGAATGTTATATTTACTTTTTCAAATGTATATGACTATGGTACCATTTTGGAAAAAATAGAAAAAATATCTATATTTACTGTTTTATGTCAGCTGATGATATCATTCAAGAAATTTTGAATAAAAGAGTTAAATCAATTACATTCTTTAAACATGAAAAACTTATCAAAAATCCTCATATGATTCATCTGTGATGTTATCCTACAAACTGAATGAGAATAAAGGAAATGATAAAGGAATTTCCTTCCTGTTATCCGGTTGTGTCTATGTATTGTAGATACTATTGGACTAAGAATGATAACATTGTTTACTATCCAAAAATAAATGTAGCATCCTTGAAACATTTAAATTTTTATCCATAGAACTCTTTCTCACTTAATGTGTTTATGTTGTTAATATTTCAATAGCTGCCTCAATTCTTTATTTTCCCTCTTTTTTGAATAAATCTGTTTTGTTGATGTAACAATCTTAGCAATCATTTCTGAATTTCTGAACATTGTTATGCATTGTTATTTCTAAATTTCTGAACATTGTGATACTTTGTTATTTCTAAATTTCTGAACATAGTTATACATTGTTATTTCTAAATTTCTGAACATTGTTATGGATTATTTCTGAATTTCTGAACATTGTGATACAATTGTTATTTCTGAATTTCTGAACATTGTGATACATTGTTATTTCTGAATTTCTGAACATTGTAATACTTTGTTATTTCTAAGTTTCTGAACATTGTTATTTCTGAATTTCTTAACATTGTTAATTTCTGAAACTTTGAAGCTATATATCCACAATGAAATGTTGCATCCTTGAATTAATGAAGTTGTATATCCATAGAACTCTTTCTCCTTCAATGTGTTTATTTAGTTAATATATCAACAGCTGCCGTCATTCTTTAATTTCCATCTGTTATTTTGAATAAATCTGTTTTGTTGATGTACATGTGAAACTGATTACTTTTCAGTCACAATCTTTCAGAGTGTTATTTGATTTTAATGAGATCATCTTGGATGTAAATATATTTCACAGCTATTCAATGTCAACTGTAGGTTTTATAATTCCCAAAATTCTATTGCAAATATAGTAAATTTGTTTTTTGATTGATATGCAGGTGAAACTAATTTTTATTTTGATTTACATGAAATTCAATACCATTTTGAATCAAGAAAAGAACTCATTGAAAAGAGAACTTATTTCAAAGCATTATCTTCAAGCATACATAGTTTATTACTAAAAGGTATAAATGAGGATGCCAGAAATACCAGCCGTTATTTTTGCTTAAATTTGAAGGCATTTTAGTATTTTATGTTGAAGAGGATTGTTAGCTTATATCTCAACACCAACAGTGTTTTAGTAATTAACAAATATTGATTCCTTTCTATGTACGTCACAACAACCAAGAACGGTAAATTTTGCAGTATCTGATGTTATTTTGTCTAGACAATTTGGGTCACTTTATTACCAATTTTGGTGGGTTTTTTTTAAGAACAAGTAAGATATGAGTGACATATATTCTCCTTTTTTCCAAAAGCAAAATTGTTTTTTGCAGATGATTTTATGCAAATGAAAATAATCAAAAAAACGAAAATAGAGAACACAGAGAAAAGTTGAAATTGATTTGATGCTTTTATATATGCATGAATTCATCAGTTTTATTTATTATTTTTATTATGTGTATATTAATTGATTCTAATATATATATCTTACATGCTTGAGTGTGTAATTTGGTACAGTAGAACACGGATATAGCGAACACGGATATAGCGAACACTCGGATATAGCGAACAAATTTTCAAGTCCCGTCCCTATATAATATCATTAAAACTATATGCGTATAGCGAACACCGGATATAGCGAACTAAATTCTTTGGTCCCTTGGAGTTCGTTATAACCGAGTTCTACTGTAATGGTTTTGTGATGAGAATTGAATAATGCTTGACAATTAACATACGGTCATAAATACTTGACCTGCTAAATAATAACCTGCAAAATGTTTGTAAGAATCAAAATTATCATGTTGTGTTTAAATTAATAATCTAGTATTTCCAATGGGCTAATGATTTCAACACTAAATAATACAAAGGAATCTTTAAGTGATTGATGTATCACCTTACCTCTTATCTAATCTGAATCTCTTCCTATTGTAGATTTAAAGACACACGGTCATGTTTTAAAAATCCATAGAGTCAATACTGAAATGAACGTTGAATGTATTTTGATAAGGGTATTAAAATGCCAATGGGTTGCTATTGTTGATGATTGATGATAAAATTACCCTTCAAAGTTCTTGTCTTTGTGTCTTTAGATACCAGTCAACGGCATTTTAACCTCTCTTCAAAATTTCAACTGCAGATACTATTGTGCTATTACAAAGATATTATTGTTCTATTATGCCTTTCATAGGCATAAAGTGATGGATAGTTTTACTTTAACATATTTCTAATTATATGTCTCTCTCCTAATGGTGTTTTGATTTATGGTGTTTGGGATAATTGGATAGCGTTTGATATCCTATTACTGTTATATTATAGATGTGTATATTGATAGATGTAATTAATCAAAATATATACAATGATATATACGGTCAATTTGATTTAGAAGTCATGAAGTAGTAATAAGAAATGCTTGGGTGGAATATCACTTAAAGATGCCTTGTACCAGACCGTTCTTTCCTTATAGGCAAATCTTTCTTCCCTAACCTCTGTTTTAATCATGACACATTCTGAACTGTGCTGTATAAATAGACACTTACCGGTAAGTGAACAAAAAAGAAAGTTTAGCTAGTTTTTTATTAGCTATTATTAAAAGTACAGAAAAATATAAAAGTAGACATGAGCCATTATTTGCAAGTCCCAAAACCCTTACATCTATTTAACAATAAAGGGGCAGTAGCACATTTTTCAACTTTATAAAATTCAAATATTTCCCATTAAATATTTGTTTATGCAACATGTTTATCAAATCTTATTACAAAACCCTTTAATTGATAATAAAAGTAGAAATTTTCATGTACTGTTTCAACCTTACACCACAAGATGGGATTTCTGTGTGACAGCCTTTTTGTTGTTAATTCCAATAGATTAACTGATCAACACTAGTTAGTTTTTGAACTGACACTTTTGATTGAAAACATTTTTAAAAAATTGGTAACTTACATATTCATTATCACAAGATAAGTTTTTCCTACATTAAAAAAGTGCTACTGCCCTTTTAGGCAAGATATAGACAAAATGGCTGACCTGGAAGCGGTAGAACAAACACACAACTGCCTCATGGGTATTTTGACCATTGCCTCCCATGAGGCAGTGCATTGACCTGATAGGTAGACGAATCCATAGTTACATAATCTTGAAATGGACACTTTACATCGGGCTCAATTCCCTGCTTATATAACAAGCCCGTGCTGTCATGTGCCTTATCTAACAGTGATGCATAAGTGTACATATCGTAGGAAATGGTTGTTCATTAAACACCTTTGAAGGCACAGTCGATATTGCAATTAGAATATTCAACTGAAGTTGGTCTTTGAATGGCTTTTTAGAAATGGTATACATAACATCAAGACTTTCAGGATTATGACTTTTTAAAAAGGTTTTTGAGTTTATGCTTACTCTTCCATCAGGTGGGGAAAGACAAATTGGGATACGATGAGGAAGCACAAAAGAAGTACTTTGGATTAGCAGGTTTTGGTTTTATCACGTTTTGCCCTTATATTATATTTAACCTTATTAGTGCTTAGATACAGTGGCTATTTGCAAATACCGGTAGATGGAATGATGTTTGAATCCCTTTACATTCTTTACTACATTCTGATTTGTTGAAAACTTTTCAATTTGTATGAAGTTATGTTGTGTGAAGTTGTTTTGTAGGCTAAAGTTGAGTGTCTTGTTTCCGAAAGTTCAGATACTGACTTCTATATATAGTCCAAAGTAATAGTTTAGGTCCAAACAAAATATAAGAAAATTATAAATTTTAAATCAGAATAACATGGACGAGACTCCAGTCAAGTGTCGATTACACCTCAATGCTCATGAAGAATTTTCAATTTCATAAAAAAACAACTTTGTTATTCCATCTTATCTTGTGCCTGGCTTGACCAGCCTTCCACAATGTAAGACCAGCTAGCATATTCAGTGGATTATTGGAGGACTTGTTTCTCACAACAGCTCTTAGAGCCTGAAGTATCTTCCCAGTTCTTGTCCAGAGGTAATCTTCCTTCATCCTGGTGTAAGATGCACATTTGTCTGTTCCTTCCATGAGGTGACAAAATGCCCCGAGCTCTGCTGTGAATACTCCAGAAGCCAGATCCCTCTTCATCCAACACTAGGCCCTGCAAGACTTATGTCATGCTGTGATTAGTGTTATCAAAACAGTCTGTGAGTAATTTGTCCATCGGCTTGTGTGTTAAATTATTCAGTGGCAGAGTGTGAGCTTATGTTCTCCACACGTCTCTGGCATGAACTGGTGGTTTCTGGATTGTGGTGCGAATTGGAGTTACTGGACTGTGGTGTGGTCTAGATTGGTAGTGACAGGTCTTGTGTGTTTGCCTGGCCCATGGTTCAAGGTAGTTTCCATCTTGGATTGCATGCTCAGATATGTCTTGTGAGCTGTTAGACACTGGACTGTTGTAGCGTCTAGAATGGTAGTTATAAGTCTAGTGTTAGTTTAGCTCATGTTTCAAGGTCTGTTGTGATCTGGGATTGTAAATGCAAAATGGTTGCATGTGGTGTGAATTGGAGTTACTGGACTGTGGTTTGGTCTAGATTGGTAGTGACAGGTCTTGTATGTTTGCCTGGCCCAGGGTTCAAGGTAGTTTTCATCTTGGATTGCAGTCTCAGATATGTCTTGTGAGCTGTTAGGTACTGGACTGTGGTGTGGTCTAGAATGGTAGTTATAAGTCTAGTGTTAGTTGAGCTCATGTTTCAAGGTCTGTTGTGATCTGGGATTGTAAATAAGTGCAAAATGGTCTAAGTTTCTAGACTGTGGTATGGTCTAGAAACTGCAGCCACATGTCTAGTGTCATGAGCTTTGCCAAGGATTAAAGGTTCTGGGATTGTAGTCAGAACCTGCGGTGTGAACTAAAACTTGGGTGTTGTCAAAAATGGTATTCACAGGCCAATGGTTGAAGGTCTGTTGTGATCTGGTATTGTAGCCCCAGTTGTATCTGTGATGTGAGCTATGAGATGGTAACAGGTTTGTGGTTTGTGGTTTGTGTTTTGAGTTCTGTTGTGGGCCACTCTGGTGTTAATGGTCTGTGGTTTGAGCTATTTGGTGGTTACAGGTTTGTGGTTTGGGTTCTGTACTGGGCTACTCTGATGTTATGGTCTGTGGTTAGGGGTCTTTGTTCTGAGCTTGACCTATATGTCTACGTTTGTGATGTTCTCTTTAATGGTGGTCACATATTGAGCTGGGCCAGTCCGTCAAGGTCTGGGTAATGGTTTTTATGGACGTCTTAGGTCTGTGTTGTAAGTTTCGCTGCTTCTCTTAGTTTTGTGGTGTATTTTTGGATTGTTGTCACAGGTTTTTGATGTTTACTTGGTTTGGTTTCAGGCCTGTGTTTTGGAACAAGTTGAAGGTGACATGGGTAACTGATTTATGGTATGAGCTATACTACTTCACAGGTTTTTCGTGTATAGGTTATGTTTGGGACAATGTAAACAAAAATATCTAATTGTGTCATCACTTTTGAGAATTGTTTTGGAATAATAGCATCATTATAATAGCATCATTATAATAGCATCAAAATGATGCATTATATCAAATACAATGTCATGTATTCATGATGTAGATGTTCTGTGAAAATATTGTAAAATGATAATTTTAGCCTGGGCATCTCTAGTTAATTTTGGAAACTTTATTACTTTTCAACACAAGAAGGTATACTGCTGATAATGTCGTCTTCTCATGTATTAAGTTGCAGAGTTCTGCTGAGCAGACCATATGGGTTAAATTTCCAATTTATTGATTTAGCCTTATACATTTAGTATAGCTGCAAGCTAAAGCAGACTTTCAAAGAAGATGCCAACTTTCTAACAGCATTTTAAACTGTTGACGCAGACACTGTTTTTTATATAAATTTCATTACTTTGTCCAACATGTAAAGAAGCCAATATTTCTCAGTTTTATGGATTAGACATGCCCAGATGTGAGAAAATGACGATATGAGCTGAAGAAATAATCAATATTGTTCTTCAAAAGTTTAATTATGAAGACAAGTGCCTGAGTTCTTGCAATGAGTTTGGTATTCCTCTTGGTAATGAAATGTGAAGAATCTGAAATTGAAAATGTAGACAAGAAAAAAGGATGTCTTTTGAATATTCAATCCTTCTGCTCCATATTGTTTCCATCTCAAGCTCTTTGTGAGTGTGAAAGCACAAATTAGATGTTGTAGTACAATTTAAAAACGTTGCCTTAGAAATAATTGTAGAAAGCTTTGATTAATTGTTTTCCTTATCCAAAATTAATTCTGGACGATATGATCAAAACATTGTCATTTTGCCAATTATTTTTGTTGTTGTTCTTGTTGGCTTTAAACGTTTATAAATTTATTGATTCCAAAACAGTTTTCTGACATAACTGTCCTTTTCTAGTTGCATTGTCTACAACACATTTAAAACATTTTGTCTTATTTCATAACATGAACTTGTCCTTTCTGATTTCAATTTTTTTGAGAAGGAACTCTTTTTGTTGTAGTCAATCTAGGTAAAAAAGTAGATTTGTATCCAATCTTAAACACAATCTTGCATCAACTTTGTAATAATATGTTACCTTAGCTTTTAGCATCCTCAGTTACCCAGGGCTAAATGTTCCAAAGCTCTTCATTATATCATCCCTGGGACTTTTCATCGGGAAATCTTGTCATGACAATTCCTGCCTTCATGGTTTGAAACAATAAAGCTACTGAAAGGGCTAGACATGAAATGCGTTAAAAATGTGTCTTGGTATCTTTATTTTGCTGGTGCATGCTCCAGGATTTACAATTTCAAAGGTAAACTTTCCACCTGGTTTGCTGAGAAGACAGACAAAGGTGTGAACTGGATATGGAATTGCAAGCAAATTTATTTCACTTATGTGAATTTACATAAATCAGGGACATGAAATTTTAGCACAGATTGATAAAAAGGGTTTGTTATGTAATTTATTTTTTTTGAGCATCGAAGTCCAAAAAAGTTCAAGAATTCCTCTTCATCCATCTGATTCATTAATAGGAGATACCTTGCACATGAAACTTTCCCTCTTTAGACATACAAATCAACTGTCTAAATTTATTCAATGGTCGTACCAATTTACTAAAAAATCAAACATTTTAAATCGGCCCCTGTGTTGCCAAAGCTATGATAAAGAACTATTATCATTATTAAAATAATTATCCAGAGATTCAATATAAATCACTAAGACGCTGCTAGTGGTTGAAATATTGCCCAAGCAGATAAGAACTCAACTCACTCACTAAATCACAACATCCGTCTGTTTACCTTATGTTATATTCTAAGGATATCTCTTGTACCTTTTTGCTACTTGTTGCATTATGGGCTGCTCCGCCTCTTCTTGATTTCCCATGTGATGTGCTCTGCACCTAAATCCTACTCCAAATACAGGTGTTCATTGAAACAACTTTAGTTAAATTCATTAATAATCTGAACCTTTGATACAATCTATCAGTCTCACATCTCTAATTCCTGTCTTAAATCACGGTCCCAACCTGCTTTTTTAATTCTTTAAAAATATAAAAATATAAAAATATTGAAATTTATTTTCAAACAAACTTTCATGCTATTCCCACCATATAAGATACCAGAAAAAGCATTTCATATTTCCAGGAACCAGGTATCAAAGCATCCTCCACTAATATGCCCCCCTCTAATTTCCCGAGGGTGGATCTGTGCACCTAAATCTTCCCCCACGGAAACCCACGAGTAGATCAGTGAAGTTCCTATCTGGGCATGGATCCAGCTCCTGTAACTAGTCCCATTGTACAGAACGGTTAGCTCCCCAATAAACAATTACGAAAGCAATGAGATTGTATCAGCTTGCAGAACCCGAGAGCAAAACCTCGTCAACTGACGATGAATTGGATTTGTTTTGTTTGATTTGGAAATGCCAACTTCCATTCCTTAATGGCTGATGAAATGCAGGGGTGATCGGGAGCTAGCAATGATATTGTCCATAGCAGATCCGGGAAATAAGGGGGATTTCATATTGGTAACCTTATACACACTCTTGTACAAATATTGTTAGGGAGAAGAACCATAGACTTGCCGGGAGTCTCTTCTGAAGGAATTTTGTAAAGATAGTACAGCAAAAGGGAAGATTTCATAATGATCATCACATGAAGTACATTTCATTATGGTAATGATCCATACAGATGTAAAGATAGCAAAAGGTCTTTTTCTGCAGTATTTTCTTCTAATTGTTCATGTTTGTCACAGCAAGGCTCTTTTGGATAGATTTGTTCTTGAGAATGATCATTGTACTCTGAAATAAAAATAAGAAACTACTTTTATTAAAGGCTTCTTTGTTGTCTACAATAATGTTTCAGAATTGATGATTTTTTAAAATGGGGAATTAATTTCTTGTCTTAAAGCCCCATATTCAAAGTGTAGTGTTTGTTTCCTGAATATACGCTTGAAAGCCGTCCTTGTCTCGCACAACTAGATTGTCTTTTCTTTTTCTCTGAATAAGGTACTCATTGCCGCCCAAGGTGGACGCAATTGCGGTAACTAAGAATCCTAAACACATAATGATGACATCACCGATAGCGGGATTGTTAAATGCTACGGCACTTTTGCAGAGGGTACTGTTCTTCGGACAAAATAATTTTTTTTATTGTAAATTGTTGATTGAAACATGTAAACTATGATATCAAACTTTGACTAAATATTTGTTTACCCAGTGATGTATTTCTTTTCTCAATAGCTAAATTTCATCACAAACCCATGCAACTATGACAAAGGGACTTTAACTAGAGAAATGCATTCATAACATGAGCAGGATTAATCCATTATCTTACATTACTTTAGTGCTCATAGTTTAAAAGTCTTTGAATCTTATACCCCAAGTGTGGTGAATGCAATGAATAGACAATAGTACTTGTGATGGTGGAAAGTCTCCTTGTCAGAATGTGATATTCTTGTTGATTATGGTAATAGAGTAAGAGTAGGGTAATAAACCCAGTGTATGGGCAATAACCTGAATATGATTGTATGGTAATCTACCAAGACCAGTTAGAGCTCATGAATAACATTATCATCATCACTTCACCAATAAATGACAGATGCAATGTGCTCAATGTCTTTATAGGACTATAGTGCTTGCTGTAAGCAAAGTGCTGTAATTTTAACTATTTTATGGGTTTTTAAAGGGGCAGTAGCACGTTTTTAGGGGGAATATAAGGTGATGTCAGGAAAATGAAAATTAATGGTTCCAATTGAAAGACAATGGATTTAAACTAAATGGAGCAGTAATAATTCAAATATTAAACACAAAGTTTAGCAATGCGATTCCTTTTCTTTAACAAAGTGAATTAAAGGTGTTCACACAAAAATGGCCACCAATGGATTTTATATGAATCTTCATACTTTGTCTTCTGACTTTGGATGATTGGCTTGTGTAATGAGATTTTTGACACTGTCAAAATAATACATTTAGCATTAACTTACAATTATTAGTGAAAAAAATAAAATATAAAATTATCAAAAAACATGCTGCTGCCCCTTTAAGGCCTTTCATGTTACCTAAAGTGGGAAATATGTTCACAAAACTCTTCATAATTTTCCTTCATATTTCTCTAGACCTTACAACAAATATCACATACTGACATATCAAATCACATACTTACACATCAAATCACATACTAACAGATCAAATCACATACTTACAGATCACACATCATACTGACACATCACACCACATCATATCCACACTGAAGACCAATCGTGTTCAAAAGAACCCTCCCCTCCCCTTCCTCCACAGCACATTTTTTCTCTTTAATTCACCACCTATAAATATTTCTAAGAAGCAATTACAGGGACATTAAGCCTACATAAATGTGAGGCCAAACAATGACGCATGGCCGATTTCAGAGCATTATATTTACATTATACTAATGAACTTCCGTTTCTAAGGACACCTGATGACCAGGGTATTAATGGATATTTCATACTTATCTTTCGCTAATATCTTTTTGTTACCTGTTCTTTCACTTCTATAGAAAACATGGCTCACTGTTTATTTTGGTACAGTTGGATTCAGATTGAATCGTAAGAAAAACAGATTTTATGAAAAGGCATTGTAGCAATATTTGGCAACCTTTTCTTTCAGTAATAAATAGGTAAATTGGATTTGAGATGAAGCTCAGATTTTTATCAGTAATCATTGATTTAAGGATGTTTTGCTAATTTTGTTCTGAAGGTGTTTCCAAATATATACAGAGGCTAATCTTGAAGGAGGTTATCCATTTGTACTTTCAATCTGTCAGTAGCATGCATAGATGTATTTGTGAAATAAGTTTGAGGGGCAGTAGCACGTTTTTTGATAATTCTATATTCTAAATTTTTCACTGATAATTGAACGTAAATGCTTAATGTATTATTTTGAAAGTGTCAAAAATCTCATTACACAAGCCAATATTCCATAGTCAGAGGACAAAGTATGAAGATTCACATAAAATCCATTGACGGCCATTTTGCGTGAACACCTTTAATTCATTTTGTGTAAGAAAAAGGAATTTCATGGCTAAATTTTACATTATATATTAGAAATATTACTGCTCTGTTTAGTTTAAATACATTGTTTTTCAATTGAAACCATTAATTTTCATTTTGCTGACATGACCTTATGTTCCCCCTAAAACGTGCTACTGCCCCTTTAAACAGAGAGGCAAAATATAAGGTATCAGTAGCATGTTCAATAAACTTATCCACTGTCCTTCATCTATATGAACGTACATTTGGATGTTGATGACGGAAGCTTGAACGATTTGACGTAGTTTTGACCCCCACTGATGTAGGTGACGTAGACTTACATAAAATGATTTTGACATGTAAAGAGGATGAAAGCAACAGACTTTGACTCAAAATTGTTTTAAGTTTGATATGACGTAGGAAGAAATGAAAAGTTATTGACGTAGAAGCCGACTACCTCAGGTAACTGCGACCAGCAGGCTGACGAGATCAGCAAAGCATGACGACACATCTCGTGTGAACTTATCTCACCTCTGCACAATTCTTTCTCCATGCTTGGCTGATGATTGTCTGTGTTGTGACTGACTGAAGCTTGTTGCATAGAGCAGCTCACTACAGGGAGTAACTCTCCATTCATGTGTGCTGCAGCTCACACGCAGTAACTCAGACGTATTTGTAATGGTTACAGTGTACCATCAAATCATTTTGTGGTTGAAATTATTATCAAGAAGGTGGCGAGAAAATTATTGGATTGGCTACATCCCAAGTCAGGCAGCGTGAGCGAATCTAGCTTCTGAGCCTAGAGTACAGATTAGTGAAGTTAGTGTAACGTTCGTACCCTGAGACAGGATGTCCTTTTGCATAATGATCAAAATGTGTCATCAAGTACTTAGTGAAAAGTTGCCTTTACATGCATATCACAATTTCATTGCAGTTTTAGCTCATCAGGTCTATAAGGACAAATTGTAGGGTCAGTCGTCCTTTCTGGGAGAGTGTCTATTTAGTGACATTACCGTTAAGTTATAATTACACTCTTTGAAATGCTTTAATGTGACTGTTAAAATCAATTGGATAGATAGGATATGTGCGATAAATACAAATCCAATATGGTATTGTTTTAGAGAAACGGTGGGCTAAAACCCCCAACCTACAATTTGAATATGTCCATGATTGTTTCTGGGTTTATCTAAATGGGTGGCTTACTTGACAGTAGGCTAGGTTATGAAATAGCCATTGCCTTTAGAACAAATGGTTCAATTCAAATTTCTTGGATATGGAATCTGTCTTTTGGTTTGAAGCTAACAAGTGAGAGTTCTTGGGGTTTTAGTTCAACCTTCCCCTCATGTGAAATCCATGGGCATGAGAGTCTCTGGGCTAAGAAGTCCATGGGCATGAGAAGTCCCAAGGAATTCCTGTAGTTTTCCTGTGAATCAACCTGAAGAGGTTTATTTGCTAACATAAAAACATAGCTGAACAAATGTTGTGTCACTTGGGATTCATAATTGTAGGAATTTACTGTAAAAAGCCCTATACATTAAAGCAGGAAAGGAAGTCATAAATGCTTTTGCTATTTCTTTGTCTATTATTGGAGATAAAGATTGGATTTACTTGGGAATTAAGTCAGATTAACTTGCTTTATCATTGCGTGTTTGACAAGTCCAACAGTAGCATGCAAATTTACACTTTCCTTGCTCATCCAATCCTCACAATTTAAGTGATGAAAATGGGTTTTCTGATAGATAAAAAGCAGGATTTATGGTAAAATCTCCTGTATTGATTATTTGAATCACAAAAACAACTGAAATCTGTCAGATTCTCAACCGAATTGCCTCATTGTCAGCGGGCTGCTAGAACAGGTAATAAATACTCATGGGCATTGGAACATATGCTTTCAAACCTCTGATTACCGATGTGTTTTTTTTAAATGAAATTGTTTCATAATAATTTCACAAATTGTTTATTGTTTAAATTATGAAAATGTAAGTCAATATTATTTTACAGCTACTTAACATCTACAAGGATTGTTGAGGAGTCAGTATGTTAATGTTGATATGATTTACCATTTCATTGAGATGGAAAGGATTTTTGTAAGTTTACATCTTTAACCTGTGTGTACTGCTCATTGTTTTTTCTCTACGGATCCAGTAAAAAAAACAAAAAGACATGTGACATGGGAACATCTTACATTAAGAATATGGAATTTTCTACTTGAATTAATAGTCCTCCCGTACCTTTTGTGAGCATTGAGAATGGATAAACTGATTTGATGGTTACATCAAGTGAACTCTTATGGACATTCCATTTAAGTCCTCTTTCATTGAAGTATACGAATATAGTAAATGTAAGGCATATTTGTTCATGCAAAGGCCTAATCAAGCAAGAATAGATTATTTTACATTCCTTTCTGGCACATGCTGGTTTGATCCTTTTTCTCTTTGCGTTTCCAATCACCAATATTCTCTCTGGACCAAATTGTATGTGAACTGATCTGAATGTATTTGTTTATCATTCGTAAGCTTCTGCTGTTGCTTCTGTTAATGAATACAGACAATATGCACAGGTGGTTCTTGATTAAGGTTGAACATTGTTCTGACCTATTTGTCCTGTAAACACAACTAGTAGTGGCTGTTCATGAGTCAAAGCACATATACAGAGTCTTAATTGGCTAACCCTCTATCTACAGAAAAATGATGAAGGCAATATTTTTGATATACATCTTCTTTGTTTTGTTTGAAAATAATTGTTAAAAAACATTATCTATGTCAAAACTGAATTAAGAAGTTGTATATCGATAATATTGCCTTTATCATTCTTTATCAACTCAACTTCTAGAAGGCCCATCAATATAATAAAAGAGTATTCCAGAATAGACATTTTGTTACTTATATGATAAGTGATAAAAGCCAATGGAAGAGAAGGCAATGGAAGAGAAAGTTATCCCCACTTTAGATTTGTTTTATATGAATTCTCTATGGGAATTTATGTAGAATGGATTGTAGCATTGTAATTTCATTTACCGGGTATATCTTCAAATTTCGAAGTTTTCACGTTTATTTTAGGTTATTTGAAAAAAAAAAAATCCTGTAAATGTTTGCAACATTAAGTTATATGAAAATTTAATGTTCTGCATTGTTCTCCATTTTAATCAGAGTGTTATGCCTGTTTATCATACAAATCCAATACTCCATATCAATATTTAAATGATTTTTTAAAGAATAATGATAAACGATCCAATCAAACTTTATTTCAGTACTGGTAAGGTCTCAGGTCTGTAGTACACTCTCATGTAGATCACATTGACCTAAGATCAGTAGTTGACATATGTCTCTTTCCATGCCGTGCCAACAGAAGATGACAGATTATTTGGGTATTTCAGTCCACATTCATGATACAAATACAGAGTGACCTATACCAGGCAACATTTCCTCCATAGACTGGTT
Organism: Steromphala cineraria; assembly: GCA_916613615.1. Taxonomy (NCBI): domain Eukaryota; kingdom Metazoa; phylum Mollusca; class Gastropoda; order Trochida; family Trochidae; genus Steromphala; species Steromphala cineraria. Next base: position 55,358,244 of record OU744725.1, on the reverse strand, counting down.
TCCGCTAGACACATGCTTTCAGGCCAACTGTAATGCTTATAAAGTCTGGAAATAAACCTCACAGGAATGAGGGTCGAGAAAACGGAAAGTTTGAAAAGATTTTTTTGTAAATGCTTTTTATTTTTTGAGAGCAGTTAAAAGCCCTTTCCATTATCTGCATCCGAAGATATTAAGACGATGTCTGAAGAACCGGGGATTTCAGTGCATACCGTATAGATGGACGAGGCAACACGATCTTGAAGTACACAAGATTTGCTGATTGTACAATTATATATTCCCAGAAACTGAAGGTTCTTGTAATGATGAGTTTATTGCCAGAGAATCTGTGTCCATTGAATGAGAGAACTTGAGATTATACACAAATTGCTTCTGTTTGCGGAGATCAGCAAATCTGGTCATGTATTAGGGAGAATCTTGACGTACTTCTGGAAGCCCACATGCTTCAACAGATAGCTTTTCATTGGCCTCCGTCCTAAAAGTAGCTTTCAGCTCCTTCTATCTAAAGGCTTCAATTGGGCAAAAAGGTTTCCCGGATTAGCGTGGTGTATTTCAAGCCTTATGCCTAGATGCCATGAATGATTTATAAATTGAGAGAAAATTCATCATTTAGAAAGAGCAAAATAGATTCCAATTTTTTAGCTCACCTTTACAAAGTAAATGTGAGCTTATGTCATGGCGCTTCGTCCGTCGTCCGTCTGTCTGTCCGTCTGTCCGTCTGTCCGTCCGTCCGTCTGTCCGTCCGTAAACTTTCACGAAAAAGACTACTCCTCCTAAACGAATTCAGATATCATTCTGAAATTGTAGTATGTTATACCCATGGTGATTCCCCACAGAAAGGTAGATGTTTCAGTTTTGAGAATCCAAGATGGCCGCCATGACAGCCATATTGAATTTTCAATTAGATTTCACGAAAAAGACTACTCCTCCTAAACGAATTCAGATATCATTCTGAAATTGTAGTATGTTTTACCCATGGTGATTCCCCACAGAAAGGTAGACGTTTCAGTTTTGAGAATCCAAGATGGCCGCCATGACAGCCATATTGAATTTTCAATTAGATTTCATGAAAAAGACTACTCCTTCTAAACGAATACAGATATCATTCTGAAATTGTATTATGTTATACCCATGGGGATTCCTCACAGAAAGGTAGACGTTTCAGTTTTGAGAATCCAAGATGGCCGCCATGACAGCCATATTGAATTTTCAATTAGATTTCATGAAAAAGACTACTCCTTCTAAACGAATACAGATATCATTCTGAAATTGTATTATGTTATACCCATGGTGATTCCTCACAGAAAGGTAGACGTTTCAGTTTTGAGAATCCAAGATGGCCGCCATGACAGCCATATTGAATTTTCAATTAGATTTCATGAAAAAGACTACTCCTTCTAAACGAATACAGATATCATTCTGACATTGTAGTATGTTATACCTATGGTGATTCCGCACAGAAAGGTAGACGTTAAAGTTTTGAGAATCCAATATGGCCGCCATGGCAGCCATATTGAATTTTCAATAAGATTTCATGACAAAGACTATTTCTCCTAAACCAATCGAGATATCATTTTTATATTGTAGTATGTTATACCTATAGTGATTCCTCACAGAAAGGTAGACGTTTCAGTTTTGAGAATCCAAGATGGCCGCAATAGCAGCCATATTGACTTTTCAGCTGCAGATGACACATCATTATTATTAAATTTTAAGCTTTCATCAAGTGATCACTGGCACCATATAAATTCTCTAATTTGAACTTACTAATCATAATATTATCTTAAATATGGAATATTTAAGATTGTCATGCAAGTTGTTCTATATTTTTAAGTGTTTCTAAAAAAAATTAAGATGAAAGACAAACATAATTGATTAATATGTTTAAAATCTTTATGGCAACTAGCTGCAAAAACCAAATCACATTAAACATGTTAAATTTTAAACAATGGTATTTCCCTTTTATTCCTTTAAATACCACACATAAGGGGTCAACCAGAGTTCAGATATTCCACTATGCTGTCTAATACACATCCCAAGGCTGGCTGCTAGCATCACAGTGTCAGCTGCTAGTCTGTTGCATAATCAACCTGACCCAATTGATATGGTAGAGCATTATGCTATATGGCCATGGCCCATGTGTATGCAATAAAAGTTATGGACTTGTATTCTCATGACAGTGATATGTTCTTTCTAAGAATAACAACTTACACAAAACTTGTCTACAATAAGCTTTGTGTTTAGCAATCTACATGATAAGTTGATGTGGAATAAATATGCAGATGAAAATCGAAAAGGGTTTAGTAAGAAAAGTAAGGAAATTTGATTTGTCATATCTCTCTGTTGATTTGACAATGCAAAAATGTTTACCATTATAGTACTGTATGAGTGTTAAATAAATTGATACTTTAATGAAAGACATCTCATGGTCACTTGACATGTAAATATTATGTGAACAAAATAAACGTGTCTTATGCATTGCTGTGTTTATGACTTTCCTCTCAATCAGTCATTCATTTTCCTTGAAAAATCTGTACTTTTGGGATTCTCAATATCCCATGCAGCATAACCATCAGTGAAATAATCTTGAAATCATATTAATGATTCACTACAAAACAAATGTAAGTGCCCACCATCCTGTAAGTAATGAATGACATTTAAATGGATACACCTAAACCAATCAAGATATCATAATGAAATTAATACGGATGCCCACATAAAAGTAGCATTTTGAAGATTAAAAAGTACAAGATGGTCACCAATTCAGCCATAGATATACAAAAAAGTTATACAAAAACCTACTGCTTGTTAACTTATCATGATTATATCATTTGTGTATTAATGTTTGTTCAAGCTCTAGTGGTTTCCAAAAGAAGACTAGCATTTTAAAAGATAAAAAAATCATGATGGCAGCCATAATCAATTATATAAGAGATGGTTACATGTATAATTAAACCAATACCACATCATTCATTTTAAGGAGGTTGGATACCTTTGTTACTGCACACCCGCAACAGTCAGATAGTGCTATTTTAAAGTTTATGCTATTTTGTTTATTTTTCACTGAAAGTGTGAGATAAAAAAATTGAAAAATTAAATAATGATTTAGTTTAATAAAAAACAATGACTATGTTATATTTGTGAACATAAGTATCTGTTTTATGATAAAATTTATTTCACTAATTAACCTTAAGTACTAATGAAAATTTATAAAAAGGGTAATGTTGACAATGAAGAGTTATCTCCCCTGAATGTTAATTTTCATTGATGTGGCTAAATTGAATGTGAATATCTCTGTTATCCCCTGGTGACATATTGTTTTTTCTTTTTAATCTTATTCTAGTGTGTATTAACTATATAATATATAATTTTCAAAAAAATCTTAATACGAGAAATCGATTTTTTTCATAAAAGAATATTTTTTTACAAAAATAATCATCCAAAAAAAAGAGGTTATTTGTATGAATTTACTTCATATTATTTTCAAGTTCCTTTTTTTCTGACTTAGTTTATTTCCATACTGCAATGCCTTAATAGAAAAACATTTAAATAACAATTATATTCAAAAGTTATCTTGAAAAGGAGTTTTTAAATTATTGTAATTTCATCATTGGGTGCCCTAACGGATGGGCCCTTTTTCGAACAAAAACTGTAGTGACATGGTATTTTTATGACACAATTTGATTCAAGACATATTTTTCAACAAAATAAGACCAAATTTAGCTATTTCTTAATACCTCGATATTTTGTATCCAACCTCCTTAAGGTGAGCTTCTGTACCCTCGGTACTTTTATTCATTTTGAATATCTGTATTTTTCTGATTTTGAATTTTGTTCCATCGTATAATATTGTTTTTCTGCTGGGTCATGAGTGAGTGGATAAGATTTTGGTAGATATGTTCTCTGAAAAGGTAAAAGGTAATGGGAAATTATAAGGAGATGTTTATCAATGGTGGATAGAATGTTATTGTAGAGATGAATAGTGATAAAAAGTAAGACTGCAGAATAGAAACGTGAATTCACATCTGAAAATAAGAAATCAATTGGAAAAAACCCAACAGGAAACAGACAACTAATAAAGACACCAAATATTGCTATTAAACTGGTTTTTCAATTTACATATAATTTGTTGTAGATATTTATATTTTTGACAACAAAACATGTGTTTCAATTTCTCATTCCTGAATAGGTCCCTTATTCACCTGCATCTAAACCACAAGTTTCAATTCTACTTAATTTCTCTGTTGGATTAGAGATGAAGAACTATAACTTAATTATTCTGAAGCATTAAATTTTATGCCCAAACCTGGTTAAATTTGCAAATTCTTAGATTTTATGAGATTTTCTTTATGGAAATGGGTTCAGGAAAAGGTTAATTAGAAAATAAATCTGGAATATATGAGACAAGGTATTCATAGTCACTGCCATAGATCAACAAATCTATCTGGGAGTTTGTTTGATGTTTGGATTATGTCTCATCAACTATCCCACCAGCATATTATCTGAATATCTCTCTGCCAGATAATAGGCAAGTAGCAACGTTAATACATCTTGCCTCATATTTCCTAGTCTATTTCCACTAAGAATCTATCTAGGGTGAAGACGGTAAAGTCTGAATAAATGGACAGTAGTCTGTCAGAAGAATAGTATCATTTCAAAATGCAAGATTATGATGAAACATGATAAACAATATTAACATGATTGGCTCAACAAATGTTTTGATAAAACATAATAAACCGGGGACGTAGGTCAGTGGTAATGTGTCCGCTCGTCATCTAGAAGACCGGGGTTCGATTTCCGGTCGCGTCATACCAAAGAAGACAAAAGGTGGCTCTGCCCAGTGGCTGCCGGGGAAAAACCACAAAACAAATTTCTAGTATGTACATGTATACTGAGGACAATTAATTGTTAGTATTATTATTATCATTAAACATTGTATAAATCCCATCTTGCATAACTACTGCACAGTAATAGTGATCATTTACAAATTTTGATAATGATAATTAATGATATATAATTGATAAATGTCATGAAACCATTGCTGTATATGTTAGACGTGCCTTGGTTCCAGATCCTCAATTTAACAATGCCTCTTATTGACCAGATGGAACGAAACCATTGGATCCATTGTTTGTCCAGTTGTGTCTTGATGGCTAGTTCTTGAAGAAATTGGAGACCAGCGTTCCTGATGTTGTTAATGGCAACAGACAGCACCTCTTTACCAACATGTATAGGCTTACAACATGTCTCTGAAAAATCTATTTTCCAAAACAATGATGGAATATGTTTTATGTTTGATATTGACAATGGAGCTTTTATACGGATATCTAGAATCTGGGGATGCACTTAGGTTTCTTTGAAAGAACATCATGACATTGATAAATGAATGCTTAGAATTTTCAGAATCTGTAGTTACTGAAAAAAAGTTACTGTTTGAGATATGGGGAGGATCTTATTACCATTAGAACCACAAACTCATATCGAACCCTTAAATGTAACAATCCATGCTTAAAGCACAAAACCAATTTATTATGTGTGTAATGAAAAGTAATGTTTTCTGAGTAGCCAATTAATGGGAATAATAACCTGTTAACAGAAATAAAATTCTGGGATTGGCAATCGGCAGAGTAATCCAGATCACTAATGCATCAACAAGTTGAGAGTTGACAAATTCAAATGTGGATTTTGCCAATGTCAAAATTTATCTCAACATTTTCTTAAAAAATGTTGGAAAACTTGATTTTAGTGACATTTATGTGCATGAAGGGAAAATTGCTGATCGATTCCAACGTCGGAGAGACAGTCTACCAACATTGAGTGCCAGTAGAGGAATCCATTTTGCCCTGAGCTCTTTGTTTGTGTCTTGGAGTAAATTTGCCTCGTCAAATCCCTGGTAATTGAGGATAAGGACAATGCATGGATGGACAGCTAACAGGATATGATTTTGCTTCTCATTCTCGACTGTGTACCTTGTAGATGAAGCTTTTGTTTCAGATTTTCTATTGTCCAATGGATAATTTTATTGAAATAAGGAATTTTGTCTTGAAACAATATTTGTATCACCCATACTCTATAAGCTTTGATTTAAACCAAAGTGTGCAGATATATTGATGTTTTAACACAAATATGTAGATTTTTTGCATTAAGAATTTGAAAATTCATTGAATTTGCGTTACCTCATTATACCAATTAACTTACCTGTAAATGTCTTTCAAGGGAGTCCAACGTATATCAACATATGATATGAACAGATTAACAATAATGCCATGAATCTTTCTAGTTTACATGCATCACTATGAAATATTGCAATGAAGTACCCAGATGTCCTATATCTCTGATAAATGGAGATTTTGTCACTTTCCAGGGACAATAGGCATATTATTCTATTAGCTTTCAAATCTGATGCAGAAATCCTCTGTAGTTCTAGCCATCAGGTACGCAAGCTGCTGTACTCAGGTGTTCTTCCATATAGATGGCACATAGATAATGTCAGATTATGTATTATTACCTGTCCTAGGCAACGGACGTATATCACTTCATTGACGTCACCACTCAATCTTTCATATATCTCAGCTCAAATCAGCTTAAAAGCTCCAATTTTATATCCTCTGAAAGCCTATATTCACATTGAATTTATACAAATGGGTTTCAGAGGGGTTTGAACAAGAAGTTTAAAGATTAGTTTATTCTGTAGATATTGTGACAATGGATGAGAATTTCTTGTTAAGATGATATAAGAAAATGATGGATTCCATTAGTTTTAGTTAAATATTTTATATGATTTCTATATAATAAAGGGTTACTGTTTTTACAGTGAATTCAAGTTCTATGTACCACTAGCAAGATCGACTTGTACATCTGTCAGGGAAAGTCCAAAATATTGTTCATTGTGATGTTTAAGCATGGCTGTCTATGAGCACATTTGGTGTATATAAAACCAAAAACATCCTTCAGATCAAATCTATCAGTTTTAAAAGCTTGTCAGGAGTATATGAGCATAATTTGATACCAAAACAAATTGAGAATACAATATCAATATAAAATATTATAATTGGTAGTTTATAACCTTAATTCAAGCTTTAGATCAAACTAATTAAACATAAGTAAACGATTATTAGGAATATATAAGCATGAGCTAACACTAAAATAGAGAATATAATACACAATATAAAATTTATTAGTTGTCTACAACCTTCATACAAGATCAGGATAAAATTTCAAACATTATTAATAGCTTTTAAGGAATTAAACAAGCAAGTGCTGATACCGGTATATGAAGTTTAAGAAATCATTGGTAGTTTACAATCATCAAAATGAATTAAAGGTGTTCACACAAAATGGCTGCCAATGGATTTTATGTGAATCTTCATACTTTATCCTCTGACTTTGGATGATTGGTGTGTGTAATCAGATTTTTGACATTGTCAAAATAATACATTTAGCAATAACTTACAATTTTCAGTGAAAATTTTAAAATATAAAATTATCAAAAAACGTGCTACTGCCCCTTTAAGGAATTAAACAAGCAAGTGCTGATACCAAAACAACATGACGTTTCAGAATTATTGGTAGTTTACAATCATAATACACCTGTCACATTTAACTGTCAGTTACAGCTTATTACAGACCCCGACTGTGAGTTGATTCCACTGTTACATGTGCACTAACTGTGTCCGATCAACTGCAATAAATTGCTTCGTCCCTTTTACCCACAGACCTAGCCAGGGATTTATGAGACCCATTTATTCCCCACCAGAGGGTTCATGTTGGTACACCGTGTAGTGATATGGTAGTTCTCTGTGTTATTGTGTTCCTTTGTTATGGTACGTCATAGCTATATGCATGCTAAACTGGATCACTTTTTGTCAGTGATTCTACGTGACATTGCCCCATTGACTTTTGTTGTTCTTCAATCTTTGCTTATTGAATACTTGCGCTGACCCAGTAACCTTTGGAAAAGGACAAGTTGTCAATAGGTGTTTTTAGTCTTGTTGATATGCCTTTTTAGATTTAATGCTTTGTCGGACTTGACATTTGAATTTTTGAAATTTGAAATATATTATTATTGATTATATGAGTGTCCATAATCTAGTGCATATAAAGAGTCAAAACTGTTGCTTTGAGTCATTTTGATGCGCCCTATTCAATTCCAGAATCATTATGCTATGTCTGACTTATTATCTGAAATATACTATTATTGATTATATGATCTAGTGCATATAAAGAGCCATAATTGATGTTTTGAGTCAGTCTTTTGTTATGGGCATATTTTGATACTTAAATTGCTATAGAACATTACCTTTCTTTGATCTCTGATATTTTGATCACTGGTTGACCAAGATGCTTTCTGAAAAAGAAAGCTAATTTTCTTTTCTTTTGTATTTCATAAAAGCAATTTCTATAGTTATGTTTTTGATAAAGTTGTTTTTAGAATGACCAAGTAAACAGTCATTTGGTCAAACCTGATAAACATGTACTAAGACACCTTGTGTTTTTTATGATAAGAAAGTTGTTATCAAGAAAATCTTGCTGTTCCAATCTGTACTTAATGTTGATTTGAATTCATTGACATACAACATCCATATTGTATTCTGACTAAATATGTTGTTGTTAAAGCATGTAGACATGAACATTATCACAGTACATAAAAGATTTGTTTATGACAGATGAAATCAAATTAGTATTGACCATGTTGACAGTTTCTATGTTCAATAAAGTATTTAGTATAAAGTGTTTATATTTTATCCATTAGATAAATTTGTCATTTCTTGATAATGCAAAACGCTCCCCGAAACGTAACATAAAACTTTCTTGGATGCAGTCAGCTTCTTGTGATCATTGTGTTTTGATGGGTGCAAACCCCCTTTTGCATTTGCCTAACTAATATTTATATTATATAAATTTTTTGTTTCAAAGTAAAGAGGATGAAAGCTCACTTTGTCACAAGTTTACATATCGTATTCTACGTAATAAGCGCCCTCTCCCTATAAGCACACCCTTACAGTGCTTTTAACTCAAATACATTAAGCTCCCCTTCTCCAGGCTTACCTTACATGACAAACCTATGAAATTTTATATAAAAATTGATTTGAAGACTTGATTTCAGTCCTTTCTTTAATCACGGTAATTGGATTTGTAACTTTTTGCTAAAAACAATATACAGATCGAGAATATAAAAACATTTTTATCATTCGACTCATTTTAATAAGCGCCACCCTTTCCAATTTTGTAACCGACCAGGGCCCTTAGTAGGTTGAATACGGTAATTACTTAACCATACAGGTAGACAGGGGACAATGGATATTATCTTCAGCATCATAAGATTAACCTCTCTACATATACATTTCTGAAATCCCTCTCTAATGTTTGTTATTCCTGCTAAAATTCAAATCAATGGGTAAATCAGATTAAATGATCCATCGGATCGGTGTATTGCTACAGCTTTAATGGAATATATGCCATAGCACATGTCAAACTCACCCATCTTCTGTTTCAACTTTAAAGGAAGAAGTCTCCCAAGGGTTAAGGAAATGGATTTTTAAGCAATTTGAGATGAACTTTTTACCCTAGGGTAAGATAAGTGTTCTTCAGTTGAAATAAGTGTGAAGGTTATTTGCCACAGTGAACATTTCTATTCCATTTAGCCACAACTCCAAGGTTATCATTTCAGTCACGTTTCCTTCAAGAAGCAAGAGCAAATTGGATTTGACAGGCCTTATTGAGTATAGCGAGTCGTTGATATTGATTTGAAACTGTTTGTGTACACAGAGCTTAGATTAACCACTTGTTATTGTATTGTTGACATCTTTTTATATGTCTTTGGTTAATGATACTTTAACCCCTATTCTGGGGTATTTATGTCAACAGCACTTTGCAAAATTTGGGGTATTAATTGACTGATGCGCTTTATTGCAATGACAATTCTGTGAGTTACATTGCTTGGTTGAATTATGTTGGAATAAGATATTGGTTAAGTATCTTACTTGCTTAAATTGTTTTTGCTAATTTTGTTCCTGATTGGGCACTTGTGTTGAATGTGGTAACCCTTTCATTTAAGAACTTTTAATACATTTAATCAGCACCAAGCACATATTTAAACACAGAACTGCAAAATGTAAAAAATATTGATAAAGTGGTTCTGTTTTTAAGCTGTAATTACATGCACTATTTAGGAAGATGTGAACAATACAAGAAAAACCTTTTCAATTTATCTTGAATGTACTTGAGCTGCGAGAAATCTCTTGCCAGGGCCAGCATCGGCACGAGTGGACGTGATGTTTCCGTCATTTGTCGATGAGGTTTTGATTGGTTGTTCAGGATGCAGTGGCCACGACAAAACAAAGCTTTCAAGCTGGCACCAAGCTTAGCAAGAATAGTCCAATTGTGTTTTTTATCAACTCTTTGTCACTTTCCTGACCGGAGATTGATTAACTCTTGCAGCTTTGTTTATGGAGTGATGGGGTTGACTTAACTCTTAAATTTCTATCTAAAGTAACCAAGAACTTAATGCAGAGAGGAGAATATACATTTCCTTACAGTATACCTGCGTGTTAAAGAGCCTCCAGTTAACTTGCTATCATTTGCTTGCATATTTGTTCATTAAGTGAATAAAGTTTCCCTCAACTCAAAGAGTTAGCCGCAAAAAGGCTTGCCTGTCTAAAAAACCCTGCAACAAAATATCTGTAAGAATATCCTATTATGAAATGAGTTGTAGAAAATAATTAAAGAGCCACTCTGTGAGTTGTTGGGTGTGTCATAAGACAAACTTCATAAACACCGTTATTTGTTAGAGAAGTGTCGACTATTGCAAGAAAGTTTCACTTTAAAGCTCATCGACGTTGTATTGTGAAAATAGGAGGGTTTGAAGTGGGGATTGTGATTGTAAACCAGACAATGATGAATGTCAATCAGTTAAACTTAATTTTAAAACTTATTAAAGCATTCAAAATGATGAGTTTATACTGTTGGAATGGCTGTACAACTAAAATTGGAACTGTGAATTTGCCTTACGCAAACATGTGACTTTTTCTAGATTTTAATTGAAAACAGGTATATATTGTTTTTTGCCATATTGAGATGAATTGTGTGTGATTTTTTAATATATTATGATTTATGCCATTTACGTTCATACAAAAGCAAAACAATACAGAGTTTTTCCTAGGTTGTCAGATAAGGGGGTCATTTTAGCCTTTTTTTAGCGGATGGGACCCCTTGCAATGCTGAAAGTATCCTACTTCTCCAAATTTTAAGGGACACCAAGCAAAAAGGGTGGGCAAATTTTCCCAGGAGACCCTCTAAGAAAAACACTGCAATATATGATGAATATCACGGAGTGGCTAAGATTCTGATTGTTGAGGTTGGCTCATTTTTACTTGCTTGATGTACTTGATCAGGTGTACTGTGATGATCTGCAAGAAAAATCTGGTTATAAATTTTTTAACCATCATATTGTTAGAATCTGAAGTACCTTTACAACTTACCTGTGATAGAAATCCAGAAAACTGGGGATAAAAACAAATATTGTATGACTTCATAGATGACAAACATTGACACTCTTGCTAAAATAATCATTGCCATGCAAAACATGTGCACATATGAAAATGATGTGGTAATAATAGTCATTACTCATGATAAATTCAAGACATAAAAGAGCAAACAAGAATAAATGTAGGTTTGGAAATTCATTTCAAAATTTTATCTTGATTCATTTATATCATCCCATCTGAAATAAAAACATTACTTTTACACTCCAGAATAAATGTAGGTTTGGAAATTCATTTCAAAATTATCTTGATTCATTTATATCTGAAATAAACACATTATTTTTAAAAATCACTCCAGATTACAAGTCTGCCGTCAAAGACAATGCAATTCATATGATAGCTTCATGTATTAAAACTTTCAGAGCTGCAATTATTAATAATAATTCCTGATGACCTGATACCATCCACATGATGCATTTGATGTTGCTGTGACGTCAGTTGTTACATGAGAGTTGCTTGTATAACAGGGTTCAAAACTCTCATTATGCTTTGCCCAGGGCAGTGGAAATTGTTAGCAAAGTAACTTGACATTATTGTAACAATTTGCCAATGGGCTATAGAAACGTCAGTGTTTATTGGTGCATATTTAAATACCAGGTAGTGCAGAGTATGAAGAAATATCATTTTATTGAATGTTTCTCTAGGCAATTGATTTGAGGAAATGTGTGCAATGAATTGAATTAAAAAGATACTCGAATAATTAAGATGTCTTTTTTGTAAATGTTATTACTTGTTTTGATAATTTCTATTTTGCAATCTTTTGTACAAATTGCATCGTTTTTTAGTCCTTTTATTATTCTGTGAATGTATTTTTTGAATTTAGCTCTGCATTGTAATGTTTCTGTGGTGATGTTATCATTTTTTATGTTTAAATGTCATTCTGTCTTTTTTTGTGTATAATTGAAAAAAGGTTATTTTCTTTTCATCAGCATTGATATTTATCTCCTATTCAGCTTCATAAAATGTATTTTCAGCTTGAAATTGTCAGTTGTCCGAGCAGAAAGACGTGATTCAATCGCGCCGCATCTCCCATAGAGATATTACCCCAAGCTGTTCTCGTTATCATTCTGTATCCATTGGGAACCTACGTCATACCAGGTATAGGGTAATTGGGGCAGGAAATTAATGAAAAGATCACACCAATACTGGATATTCAAGGCACGTTAGACTTGTCCCACTGGCCTATAAGTCACGCTTCACTGGGCAGCGATTTGGATGACGACATTAGGATGAAGTTAGCTGATCGTTTACTTTGATTATATATTATGCATAGTCAACAGTAGATTTATTTAATTTTTCTGTTTGAATATATTTAAACTTAAGGTTAAGGTAGAAGATTTTTTACTTTGATTGAATATTTACAACATTCAACATTAGGGTGAAGTTAAATGATTTTTTTGTCAAATGGAATTTAACTCATAATCAACATTAGTGTAAAGATATGATAATTTTTTAGTTAATGGAATTTCTACAAATTTACAGAATATTATGCATATTGGACATTAGGAAAATGCTAGATAATTGTTCAGTTTAGAGGTATTTCATTCAAATTGAAGAGAATTTTATGCATACTTGTATGAATGATGTTAGATGATGGTTCTGTTTGATAGAATATAATTCATTCACATCAGTTGAGGAATTTAATTTGAGGGAGTTATGGTATAGGATTTATTAATTTGCAACGTTAGCATGAACTGCACTTGCTGTTTACTTCACAGTATAATGAATTTTCATCATAAAAGCTGAAGGTTTAGTTGAGAAAATGTTTGTAAAAGGGGCTATGATTTCTGGAAAAGATTTATTTTGGACACAATTAGGAAATATACTAGCTGATGATGGTTAATTTTGAGTGAAACTTCAGTTGGAAAGTTGGACATCTGTTTAACTACATTGATAGAGAGTTAGTTCTTGATTGTAATTTAACTACATGTAATTTGAATTTTAATACAATATGGTTGATAGTATTATGTGATTCATTTGTAATATATGAATTTTAAGTTGAGGGCTTTAATGTCTGAATGAATTTAGCTGTGAAAATTTGGAATATAAAGTTTATCTGGTTTAGGTGCTAATGATATTCAGATGAATATTGTTGACAGGAATGGACAGTTTTGACAAGTTTTAGAGGAATTTATGAGAGGGGAGTTGGTCGTCGTATTTACATCAAAGAAAAGACAGATTGTCACTCAAAAATATGTCGCATCTTTCACGGAAGTGAAATATTTCCAAATATTTGACAGCAGGTATCCTTGAAGCAAGTTCTTCATAAAAAGCCGTATTTTTCATCTCATGTATAACTCAGTTAAAGAGGAAAAAGTGGAATCTAGTTTATGAACTATTTCCACACATATACTACTCAAAAGAATCTAAGGAACACTTGTATGGTGTCCCCTATATATACTTAATACCTCAGGGCATTGTAAAAGTTATGTATTTTATGAAATAAACACTATCTCACAGACATATTGGAATCAAATTCTGAGAGTGATGGACCTTCTGTATAGCTCTCTGATGTCAGAAAGAAGACAAGGGTCAAAAATGAAAGTCAGATAATGTCAAATGGCTTAGGTTCAAAATGGTCTTTTCTTTGGTGATTTTATGGTTTTGAAAGAGATATCCCTGATAGTGAAAAGCTATCCTGAAAAAAATGTGGTTAAAAATTCCAAAATACCAAAATTAATCAAATTTTCTAGTTTAAAAAGTTTAAAAATCAGTAGCCAATTGTCAGGTTTGGATGTTGGTTAGCAAAACTTCAAATAAAACACCTCTCTTTTAACTGCCGTCATTTAAAGTTAGTGCAAATGATAAAACAACTTCAGTGTTCCCCAAGTTCTTTTGAGTAGTGTATGTATGTACCTGTTAATTCAGTTTACAGACTAATGGTGCTATTACATACAAGAATATTAAGATAACGTAAGATAATACTTTGTTATCTGAAAGGAAAAGGGAATTCTCTTTACATTCACAGAGTTATAAAAGTATCAAATCTACAACCATATTTAATGTAATAAGGGATGCTGTACATATATATTAGGCTCTAAGAAGATGTTAAGTAAATGATTACTATTTATCACACAGAATTTAAAGGGGCAGTAGCACATTTTTAGGGGGAATGTGAGGTGATGTCAAAAAAATGAAAATAAATGGTTCCGATTGAAAGACAATGTATTTAAACTAAATGAAACAGTAAAAGATCAAATATATAATGTAAAGTTTAGCAATGCGATTCCTTTTCTTACACAAAATGAATTATAGGTGTTCACACAAAAATGGCTGCCAATGGATTTTATGTGAATCTTTATAATTTGTTCTCTGACTATGGGTGATTGGTTTGTGTAATGAGATTTTGACACTATCAAAGTTATACATTTAGCTGTAACGTACAATTATCAGCGAAAAATTGAAAATATAAAATTGTCAAAAAACGTGCTACTGCCCCTTAAAAAAAGTCTAAAACATCAAGAAGAAACCTTTTACTATGATCGTTATGAATAATAATGAAGAATATCATCATGATACATGATAAAGAGTCGTTGATGTAATTGCAGCTGCGCCTGCTTTCTTAACTTTTTATAACAAACAATGTTTTGATGGTCATGCACAGACAATCATGTTGTAAAATCAGCATGACATAACCCTTCGTAACATCTTTTAAAGCCTCAAACGATTAAAAGATTTTTCAGCACATAATAAGGGCTTATACAGTGTCTGGAAAATTGAACATTAAATTCATTTCTTCATAAAATGATTAAAATCTCTTTGAAAGATTACATGTACATTCCAATGGTTAAGAATGGGAAAGTTAGATTTTTTAACATGATTTTGATGATCATCTGTTTGATTATAAAACTATTTTGTTTCATTACCGAATCTTTTACTTAAAATGTTGAAATCGATAAAAAAAATAAAAGTGTAGGAAAAATAATTAAAAAGTTAATGTGACAATAAACAGTGTTACAAGTTACAAGTCATTTGATGAGTAGAGTCTAGAAGATGGATTGCAAGTTGTTACACACAAACCAGAATCACACGATAACAGCGCATAAAATAAGACCCGTCTGTCAGCCTGGTACCTTTGTGTTTTCTAGCCAAATTTTAAAAGTTTTTAATATTGCAGTGAGCTTGTTTTATTATGTTGAAAAAAATGTTTCTTAATTATTCAAGGCAACAGTCAGATAAATTCATTTTATATTGATATTTTGCAGATATGTACCTTTCTGGACCTGTAGTCTTTGAAATAAAATTACAGAAAGTTCCAAAGTTTGTTAAGAAGAATAAACTACTTGATGATTAATTGCTTAAGAGAAATATTCTCATCTGAGATTTTGTTTGTTTATATAAACAACAGACCTGCTGATCAACAACATTTGAACTATTTTTTAACCTAAATCACAAAGAAACATCTCTTAACCTTCACTTTTCACAAAAAGACAAGACACTTCAGCTTCAAGCCAAGTCAATTTCAAAAATTTATAAAAAAGGGATTTCACTTTTTGTCACAATGAAAAATACAGAATTCTTATTCAAGCTTTCTGAACACCAGTTACAAAAGAAGCAAAAACAGACAACGAGAAAGTAAGCCCGAAAATCCTCATTGACGTATACCAGTGATCAGGGAACCATTGCAATAAGTCTGTCTGTATGTCTTCACACGTGTGCCGACTCTCGCTGTGGTGTGATTTATACGCTGATGTCTTGAGGAAAGAGTTATCCCAATGCTCGACTTCCATCTGAGTAGGTTTCAGCCAAGGAGCTCCACTTTCGCCTCACTTGTTTTTCTACCATCTTATCTCCATCTCTGTTTGTTTACAAGGTACTTGGTATGTCCTGCTTCTGCCAGGAAAAGCGGAAGTTTAATTGAATATATATACCAAGGGATATGTTTTGCTTGTATTTCTCATAGAATCTTGAGTTTATATCTCCTGAGGTGATCATAACCTTTTTGAGGAGGAGCAATGAATTCATTTATATATTTATTAGGCTTGTAGACAAGACTGTTTTTAGTACTTTAACAAAAGGAAACATATTGTATATGATGTAGGACTTTAACAATTATTGGCAGATGGTTTACAAATAAAATCTGCTATTATATTTATATTGTTCTTTCCTCTGTCATACTGCAATATGAGTCCCATCCTTTTATTATTCTGTTTAGAAAGAGTATTGTTTTCTTACATTTCTTTAGAGCTTATGATCATTGATTTTCTTGGCCTACAACAGTAAAGTCTTAGAAATGAACTTGCTTGGCAACATTGATTAGAAATTTCCAATTGGCAGTCACATCATCAGAGGGTTCCATTATGTTGTATGGAAATATTAAAAATGGAAGATGTTACATGTATTGATTTGTTTAGGATGCATGATGCACTTGTCAATGCATACATGCCATGCTAATTAGAAAATCTTGAAGATCATGCCATTAGAGACAGAGTAGTTCTTGAACGGAGGCAAACAGACCCTATCGCGCAATTTCAGATTGATTTTGATTGTAGACAGGATGTTGGTGATCTCTCACTCTCCTTTTAAGAAGGGGGAATAATTGCAATCTGGTTATTGGCCATTGATTGCCACGTTTACCACACTGAAGGCTGCCCATTGCCCTTTGTCACTTGTCGTCTGTTTCCATTCAAGAGTGTCATGACCCTGCCTCATAATGATCCTAATATTACTCGAATTACTAATGATGTCATGCTTGCTGTATAGTTCTTCTAGGGTTTTTATGCCCCCGAATCGGAGATTCCGGGGGTATATTGTTTTTCACCTGTCCGTCTGTCCGTCTGTCTGTCCGTCTGTCCGTCTGTCCGTCTGTCCGTCTGTCTGTCCGTTTGTCCACAAAAACTTTAACCTTGGTCATAACTTTTGATTGGTCGGAGCTAGGTCTTTGATACTTGACATATGCATCCGGGGGCATTCGTGTTTCACAAACACATCTTGTTTTTACATGTCTTGGAAGCATGAGCCAAAACTACAAAGACAGCCTGTCAAATAAGCTGGTTTCAAAGGTGAAATTTGTCAATTCAGTAGGCAAATCTAAATTGAAATAAGATAGATCTGGCTCCCTGGTTCTTGTTAGATTCTTTCCAATGAAAAGATTGCCAATGAATATTGACAAAGTTAAGGTAAAATGATAAAGTGGTTCAGAGCTTCTAGGTCTTTGGTTTTATCTAAATTCAAATACCATTATCAATCTGATAAGTATTCCAAAGTAACTAATACCCACAAGTTAAAATTTACATTTCTGTTCGCAATGTTGATTTTGTTATGTAATTAGCTACGTGGACCAATATTGTGCCCCTTCTTTGAGCTCAAAGTCATTCTAATGCTGTTCTAAAGCAAACATTTTTTATTTCCATGGTTCCATGATGTGTAATTTTATCATTTTAATAGCAAAATATCTATCATAACATCAGTTGAGAGCAGAAGTCGTAAGTTGTATTGATCAAAGGTTGTCAGGATCTTGGCTTTTGCTGGCTTTATTTCCAAGACTGACAGACAGCATGAAAGCTTTGTTGTACTTGGAAGACCGGAGGTTTGTTCCTGGCACCCAAAGACTACTGAAAGTCAGGACACTTTGTGGATGGACATACTTGGAGCCGATTGAGACATCTCCAGTGAGGAACAATATCAGCTCAAATGGAATTCACTAGTAGAAGAATTGATCCTGCTTTTCTTGTTCCAAACATGTCGGTGTGTGGGAACAATGGCAAAGTTTGATTTTATGTCTGTGTTTAAGTCTGACCAGTTCTGTTGTTTAAATTCTGTCAGCGTCTTGATTGTATCAACTTGTCATCATCGTGTGAGTTCAATGTACTTCTTGTAGTTCTTGATTTAGAGAAGGAAAGTCTCACATTTTATATGATAACAATTTTTGCTAATTTTGGTCATTACCTTGTGGCCCAACTCGTCTGTGTCAGGGTTAGGGACATCTTGGAGACATTAAAACCTATTAAAAAGTCTTTTCTGAGGACACATGGATTTGAACTTGGCTATCGAAGATATACAAAATGTTGTGGCACAGTAGCAAGAATTTCAGTTCAATATCAGTTTATGGTACAAGGTAGATGCTTTTTCATCAAAATACTCCATAGAGGAACGACAGCAGTTCTTAATAAATATCCAATATTAAAAATGGTTGTGTACAGATCTGTACAAATAGACTGACACTGTTTATATACTGTTATTTTTAATTCTGAATTCTCATTAGAAGCCCATCTTCCCTTGTCTCAACTAAAGAATTACTCAGGTTTAAACCATAATTACATTAGTTTGTAATTTCTATTCAATAGAAAAATATCTTGAAGATATAACCACTCGTCAATTACTGAATTGTTTTCTGAATTGCCTTCAGCAACCAAATGTTCGTTCTGATCTAGCATTTAGTTTGTAATTTCTTTCAGTACAGAAATCTTTGGTTGTTGATTTATTGCAATGTCAATGCTGTTGAATGTATTGACCCAAATGTATTACCTGTTAACGATAGGTTAATGATAGGTGAGAAAGGTAACACCTCTACTGGCTGATTACCTGCTCACATGACGACCAAGGTATTTCAGAGACCAGGATTTTACTACTGAACAAATTTGTTATAGTTATAAAGTATCATGTTTTTTAAAAAACTTCATCTCTTTAAATCATCCCCAATACATACTTGTTGTCATAACCAGGGTATTAGTTGTTATTTTTAAAAATAAAAATGACAAAATGTAACATCCGACAGCTCAGCACCCAAGCTGTTTCTGTAAGCATAAAGAGTATATAGTAAAAACTGTCCTTTTTTTGTTAACACCTATATTCCTTAAAGATAGTAAAATTTATTCATGTATAGTAGCTTGACTGAATAGGGTATTTGATTACAAATCTTGCAGTTGGCTTTATTCACTTTTGTTGATGATGTCCATTTATTTTCTATGCTTAATAAAATATACTCCCACCCCTTTTCAAGACCATTCATTTTTGATAGTCTTTCTTTGCTCAGAATGCTTTTCTCAAATTGAATATCATAACTAAAAACATCAGTTTTCAGATATAACTTCTTCATGGCCATTACGTGGTAGGTAAAAAGCACCTTAAAGTGCATATAAATGTGGTTTAATCAGTCTAGCAAATGTTTTGGGGAAAATATCGGCGGATGTTGTCCATATTTATTCCCAGAAAACATTGCCCAAGGGACCAATGTGGAGCTGCAATGCATGACAAAATGCTCTGTAAAGAGGAAAAGAACCTTTATGAGCTGTCTCTGTCATGAAATGTGTCTGTCGCAAGTCTTTACTGATATTGTTGCAAAGGTCAGCGGTTACTTCAACCTGCCAATAACCATTTTTCAGATCCATGCAGGAAAGTAAAGAGACTTTCTCACCTAACCTTTGTAGCCGATTTTGTTTGGATTACAGACTCCTCTTTCATGGAACAAGAAGATATATCTTGTTAATGTTCAATAAACAAGAAGAATGTATTGTCCATGTTTGTTAAGTGAAAAAAGGGTTTGGAAAATAGAATTTTTTCATCGATCTTTGAAAACAGTATGTCATCTGATATTTTGATATCGTAGTGAAACTATTTCAATTTGCCTCTAGGGCTTAGAAAAGCATCTGTTCAAATGCTATTTACAGGATTTCTAATGATAAAGTTACTATTTCAAATAGGAGAACATTCCCTTTTCTCATTTGTTTTTATGAAAGTAGTTTCTTATAACAAAACTAATTCTAAATAGCAAGAAGTGATGTTTTTCTGCTTATCTTGTTTCACCACTGTTTTGGGACATTAAGGTTGATTTACCAATCTTAATCTTTGTTACACAAAGTGAATGCAGTATTTTCTATCAAGCTTGAATTATAAAAAGTGAGTTTAAGTTTGTACCTTTTTGTGACACGATGCCAATTTTTGACTACTTTAGATGATATTCAGGCCTCATCTCTTTATTCACCCACATAAAAGTTGATGTATGAAGTATTTGGAGTACCTTTACCAGGGAGAAGTAACAAATGATATTTACAGAGCCATAAACCATGAGATCATCTCAATGTCAGCAATTTGGTAG
This sequence comes from Steromphala cineraria, assembly GCA_916613615.1. Classification (NCBI taxonomy): domain Eukaryota; kingdom Metazoa; phylum Mollusca; class Gastropoda; order Trochida; family Trochidae; genus Steromphala; species Steromphala cineraria. The sequence continues at coordinate 55,337,667 of OU744725.1, read as the reverse complement.
ATAGCGGCAACTGAGTGTGGCGAATTAATGAGATATTCATACGAGCAGACTATCTCTGCTCTTGGAATGAAATACAGGTTTATGACCATATCAGCTAACTGATTGGTGTTTAAAGGGCCCTTCTGTTCAGGCTTATCACACAGATTGACAAGTGTTGCACTCAGCCTGGCCAATGTGAACTCATGTTTATCTTTTAACTTCACCTTCCAAGTGATGGAGAAGTATTCCAAACTTTGCAATAGGTGAACAACCATGAGACAGAATTTGCAAAATCTTTGTAAGAGTCTACATGAAAGTGGCTTTCAAGCTTGACAAGGGCGATTGCAAGATTTCTTCTAACCCGTAAGACCTTTTCATTAGATGGAGAACTATATATTTCATCTATTATTTCTCACACTTATGCTTTAATCTATTTTCAATAGGTTAGTTTGAATCCTTCAGGTAGCTTTACTCTTGTATATCGGACCACCCATGGACTGCAGACATTCCTCCAGTGTAGGCTTATCTCATGGTCAACCAATCATCTTGTCTGTTCATTGGTGATGGTGGTGATGTTCTCAGACAGTACCATAGATCATGTCATTTCTTCACCCACGGCTAGTTGGTCAGGTAGGGGAATAGCTGGCTCCTGAAATTTGCAACCTGTTTACATTCTGACATAAACATGCTAAATAACATAAACTTTTGGAGGGTCAGTCTCAACTTACTCAAATACTGATATCAATCTTCTTCTTTACCAGCTGAGGTCCTCAATAAGCATCCCCCAAGTATCTTTGAATTATCTTGAGACACATGTGTTGTAGAGTTCTCTTAAATCTTTGTGCGTTCAACGGTAGTGCTATAATGATCATAGACAGGTCTATATATCCAGTTCATCCTTGCCTGCTGTAAGTTGGTCAGTGAGGTCAATCAGAAATCTGCAAGATGCATCAACCTGAACTTGCAACCTGCAAGATGTATCAACCTGAACTTGCAAGAAACATGTGTTGCGAAGCTGCTCTTTAGACTGTCCATTCACTGGTGATTGTTGTGATTTTCTTTGACAGCTACATAAATCATGTCACTCCCTTCCATGCCCCCTCTTAGCAAGTCAGTGAGATCCTGGAGAACCAGCAATGACATAAGCCATAGACAAAATTTAAAACATGTTATGTAGCTTACTTTAAGATTCTGTCAATCCATTGGTGATGTTGGTGATTTAAGACATTACTCATTATACTTTCTTGCCAACTGATAATCCATCAATGAGGACTTGGAATCAGCAACTTATAAACAAATTTACAAAGGGAACATTGTGGTTAAACATTTATGTTCTGTCCAATCAGTGGTGATGGATGTGATGAACCTAGACAGTCCCACACATCATGTCATGTTCTTCTTTACCCAATGCTTGTCCTAGAATGAGGAACCTGCAAGAACCTTAGAAACATTGATATGTAGCTGCCCTCTAGGTTCTGTCCATTCTTTGGTGATGTTACCATGGTCCTAGGCAGTAGCATACATCATGTCCTTGACCAGTTGGTCGAGCTGGCTTATACTCCAATTTGAAGAAGCATCCTTCTGTCTTCATGTTAGCTTCAAAGGTGTTTTCAATGAAAGATGAAAAGTGCACGCTTGTTCTCAGAGAAGTAAGAAAAGAGTTTTCTTAAAATATTTAGAAATGTGTTTTGTTTGTCAGCTTAAGAATGGCTGTGCTTAATTTGCTTAGAGAAAGGTTGATGCTGAGAAAGCCTGTTCTTAAAAATATTGGAAATTTGTGTTATTACTCAGAAATGAATTGTGACAGGTTGCTTTAAAAATGTTTTTTAAGATTGCTTTGAAATGTGTATACTTAGTTTTGAATGTGTATACTTAGATTGCCAATATGTTGACTAGATTGTCAGATTCGCAAACCTTACTATAATATCAGAAAACCTTACTATAAGGCCAAGTAAAGTGACATTGACCTTAAGTTCTATCACTTTGGCCGTTCATTGCTTCTGATAAGCATCTCCATGGACAGTGCTGTACATCATCTGACATCCTTTATTTTCCACTAGTTGGTCTGGATTGATGGAACCCTGGTTCTTGGCAACTGCCATGGTTTGTGTAATGATGTTTAAAGGCAATATGACCCATAGATCACTATCCATACCAGGATTTGCCCTGGTTTAGCAAATAGTCCGATAGGTCCTTGCATTCAGTCTGACCTCTGATTTTCAAAGCATGCAAGGGCTGATGATGTTACACAGACTATATATATATAACTATATAGGAACACTTCAATACCCTAGCCCTTATTGAATCCTACTTTTTGGTAAAACTTTATTTATATGAACTTTCAGTATTTGAGTTTCTTAGGAAACTTCAGTAACTTACAAGATAAACAGCATGTCCAAAAGTGATTGAAGGTGCTCGAAAGGATACAATATTTTTCTTTTGTACATTTATTTCTTACATGGCTTCTGTCATTTATCAAAGATATTCTTTGACAACCAACATGCTTTACACATGTTGCTCTTTGAATTAAAATTCCTTTTAAGAAGTGCTTTTTATGCTTGAATATTTAATCTATTGGTGTTGTTTGATGCTTAGTTATTTATTCAATTCTTGCAGAGGCTTAAACAAATAATAGGACCTAAAAACAACTTTTACAAGGATCTAAGGTATATAAATCAAATTTGCATTCTTTGATACTGACATTGTACTTCTCCCCCTGCATGTTAAAATCAAATTAAGGGAAACTGCCTGAATAATCAAAGTCGTAAGAAGTCTTTGTTCTTGAATTTGACACCTGACAATTAACTCTTATCTGGCTTGTTTGCATTGACCTCAGAATAACTGCTGTTGGATGAAGGACTAGATCTTCATTTGGACATTGGAATTAATTAAAAATTGACCAACCACTTATTGTCTGATTATCAAGGCATTTCTTCATTTGCATCAATATACAACAGCATCAAGAATGAGTGGCCTTGTTTTGCAATGTCTCACTATCTTATGATCAGGTTACATCTATGTGATTCTGATGAGATGACAGTTTAGATCTTTTCAATATCTTATGTTACGTACTCTGAAATGTATATATTGTATGTCAATGGACAAAATCAAGCTAAAACTGGAACCTTTTTGAAACATGGCTGAACATGTCTTCAGATGATTAATTCATATCTTTAACCTTTGTCCAATAGTATCATGTTATATTCATGTTGTTACCAACAATCTCTAAATGACCAGTACTCATTGTAAGACCATCTTGACAACAAGTTGCATGCTGAATGCTATACCCTATTGGCCGTTAGGGTGTCTTGACACCCGATGCCAGTGGTTTGACGCTAGACTAGGTTTGAATCCAATAGGGATTTGCCTCTTATATTGTCCAAAGTCCTGTGTTCTAAAGAACATAAATGTCCATATTTGTTGATCAATATTAAATTTTGTTCGTAGAAAATACGATTAATGTTTATAGAAATTATACAATTATGAACACAACTACAAATTGCAATGTTGGTCATGAGCAAATCAGACAAATTTTATATGGCTACACAAAATTGTTATCCCCAAGACCCTCTTGTTGGCCTTCTTATGCACAGAGATCACTTATATAAAGAGGTGATTTGGTGACACTACGCTATAATAAGACAAACATTGGGGCAGATGCTTGGTGTAATGATATCCTGTTGAAACTGGACATTTATCACTGTAAATGACCCTATGAAGGCTATAATGGCCATTCTTAATACCGATGTGTTACAATATTGTCCATCTGATATGCAAATTGTGTTAGCTACTTATTCACACTAGAAGTCATTCAAGACCATGATTTGTTATTACTGCCACTATATCATTACAAGTTGAATATTGATATCAATTATATGTAAGTCATGATTACTGATATATCTCGCGAAATACAGTAGAACACGGATATAGCGAACACGGATATAGCAAACACTCTGATATAGCGAACAAATTTTCAAGTCCCGTCCCTATATAATATCATTAAAGTTATATGCGTATAGCGAACACCGGATATAGCGAACTAAATTCTTTGGTCCCTTGGAATTTGTTATATCCGAATTCTACTGTATACTGTAAATCAACAAATTAACGCGAGCGATTTATTAACGCGAAAAACGCGTCAGACACCAAGGCGCGATAATAAGTCGCGCGTTTTATAAACGCTTTTGTACACTAAACATGACATAAAATTCAACAAACACAAAATAATCAATCTATGTAGCTTTATTGAATAATTCCATATGATAAAAAGAGACAAAATAACAATAAACAAGCATTTCAACATTTCATTCATTCGTTAATCTTTAGTGGGATGACACGTGTCAATGGACGTTTGAGCACTGTTAGTTACCAGTCAGTCTTTGTTTAAACTCAGCCGAGCATATAATTGGGGGAGTAGTACAACTACTAGTCAAGACGTAATCACCTAGTGTTTATTTAAGCACTTTCAACACCTTTGTCGGTATCCTTTGACTGTAGATTGGCTGCCACTTTGTCTGCGTACCACTCAGTGAATTGTTCTTTCATGATTGCTTTCAACTCGCCATTGACCGACAGATCCATGGGTTGTAGCCAGGGATGCAGAATTATCGATAGATAAGTTTCTGAATATATATTATTTATAATATATTATAGTATATAATATACGCTGATAATAATGTTTTTTTTCCAACAAATTTTAAATTTATTATCTCACGTAAATAAACAGTTGAACATGTGGTAATTTGTGCTTTGGTTCGAGACTACAATTTCCTAGAAAACTACAACACGTGGAAAAATGCGCTATGGTTCGAGATTACATTTTCTTAGAAAACTAGAACACGTGACTCAAGTTTTTCAATTACGATAATAATTTTTATCAAAAACATTCCCATTACTAATGTTTATGATGAACATATAGTATCATTATATTCTATCACGTAATTAAGCCTTATATGATGTTCAGTTACGATAACAATTTTCAATGCGATCATTAAATATTCAAAATGGCGGCCATCGCTGCACATGCTAGTAATCTACATACCTGAAAAAAACATGACGTTCAAATTCTCTTTACTCAATACATGACACTGAGATGATCCAATAATTAAAGATAACAAGGTAATTATGGCGTTTGAATACAGGATTAGTTGTTTCATTGATGACCGGTTCGTGTTTTCATAACAATTATGACCGATACAAGCGGGGCACTTGGCCTTTATTGATTGCTTGTTAGCCTGATAATACCAGTAAATTGGGAGGTGATTTTGTAAACACTAATTATCGCCTGCTCGCGTTAATTAGTACACGCATTTGTGTTTGGTGGACGGCATTCGCGTTAATTAATACACGCGTTAATTTGTTGATTTACAGTATGTCATTTTGGTTCATACCATACTTTCTTTATCAACATGAGTGAAATTCAGTAATTTTTTCTGAAGTGTATAAAACCATTTGTCCTGCAATAAATATCTAGCCAAGTGGACAGTTTTATCACTACAAGAAATGTGATCCAAGAAACCATTCGGTACTCACTTTTTATTCAATTGGTGGCTCATTCATTGCAAAATAAGGTAAAGTGATCGAAAAACATACTGTGACAAATGGTCACATATTAAATACAGCAGAAGTCACCTTAAGGATTTGTTGATACCATCATTAATAGAAGAAGAACAAGTTATATGGATAGTCAAGTTCTTTATTGCATGAAATGCGATGTTTCGGTGTAGATACTAACACCGTTATCAAGCAAATGATTTGACTATCAATATAACTTGTTCTTCTTCATCAACCAGCTTCTAAATGCCTCTCAAAGAAGAGCCATCATTAATAGTTGATACCTTAATTCTTACGATGCAAATAGTCTCCACTACTATTAGTGATAGCAAGTTGATGATCAACCTTCAGATTCCTTGCCCATGTAAGGAACTCTAGATGCAAATGACCACAAGTATACATGTCATCCATTAAGACAACTGAAATGAGGTGGGAGGACAATTACATCTCAAATGGAATCAATCTTCGCACATTGTAACAACAGAGTTAACTTCTACACAATTTGGTTTAATCATATTTTTTATTCAAAAACCAATCTGGTTTGGTAAACAAGCAAAGCTTTGCTTATGTGAATACTTCACCAGCACAAAATTGATAAAGAACACAAGAATTAGACAAGAAACAGAACACTGAAAATAATCATTACATAAATGAGAATGTACAAATTTAGACTTAGACTTTTAATGATATGCAAGTGTACCGATGATGATTTATATGTTGAATTTCGGATTTTTTCTTGTTCTTTGTAAGTAATAGCGTATTGTATGTGTCACTAGTTTTTATTTAATAAAACTTTGAATCAAAGGAAACGATCCAGATATGATTTTCAGACAGCCCTTCAAATAGGAGTAAGATATATATGGACTTTAAATTCATTAACATAATGGTTAAATTCATGTTAATAAAAAAAACAGGCAGTTCTAATCAAATATCAATTGGTATACCTGACCTTACTTGAAAGGTGATGGCATATCTATGTATTCATGTTGATTATCCTTTTAAGAGAGGCACAGAAGAGACCTTCACGACAGCCTGTATCCATGACCCTACTCAATAGGTAATAGCACTTATACATAGCCATGTTAATTTGGCTTGGTAATTTGTAGTCTGTGGTCAAGATATTGATTACAAATTGGCTGTAGGCCATGTCCACTCCTGTCCTTGCCTGCCCTGTGGTCAACTAGCTAAGGGTCAGCTGGAAGTGGACATGCACTGCTTCTGGGCTTGCAGGCTTTGAGAAATATCACATTTATAAGGAATCAATTTAGATAATAACATACTCATCTTTCAGATTTATATAAAGTTAATACACTTGTTTGATTAATTTTTTTTTTTGTGATCACCTTATTTGTTGGTTTAGGTACCTGTACTTAAACTGATGTGTATGATTTTTACATGAACTGATTTTTTTAAGGTAAACATATGGTATGTTTTGCAAATTGATATGAAATAGTGGGGTAAGCACTGTAACCAGACATATCATAAGTTACTTCGGTATGTCACATGAGGGAATTCAGATTTTGTTCTTGGGTATTCTACAACTTATGATTTCAAGAGTTTAAATAATCGAGCAAATTCAAAAGGCTATTCACCTGTAATATACCCAACCAAGTTACTCAATAGACAATGATCATCTCACATAGATTTGCAGTAAGGGGACCGAGAAATGCTTGTCTTGGGATAAGATCTTTGAGGTTATGAAGTACCAAAAGAAAAGTGTAGAACATCTAGCCGAGAGCTAAAATGAAATCAGATTGGTATCAAGTTATCAAGGATACCATGAAGGAATGTTTTCTAGACACTGGATGCCTTCAGGCTGAGTGTTTTTTCCTAATTCCTATATTTAAGTTGAGGCGAATGGTTTGTCTGATCAAATCACGGGTCATTTTATTTTGCCATAGGCACTGCATGCAGACGCTGGACTATGATTTATGCTCCATTTGGAGTGAAATAATCTGTGTTTGTAACTAGGTTCCAATGGAAGACTATACATACAACTAGTCCATTATCTACCAGAGGGATTAAATCTAATAGAGTTAGTCTGGTCTCTGGAACCAAGTCTGTGCTTAGGCTTAAAGAGCCCAGTAATGTCTATGAACAACCGTTTCTATTCCATGAAGAAATACAAGCTTGAAGATGCATTCTTAAAGTTGGGAATTGTTATATCAGCATTTGCTGTAATTTGAATCGGTTCATGAATAGTAATAGTAATGTTGCTCTGCAGAAATTGCTCTGAATTAATCAATCCCAAAGAAAAAGTTCTTGTTTTCACCAATTCTATTAAAGCATCTTTGAATTTGCAGTTAGTTTAATAATGGATATGTTTTCATCCCTATATTAGCTACCTTTGTTTCAAAGGTGGTTTGAATACAAGATCAAAAGTGTGTTAAGTTTTTGCCAAAGAGGTCATAGTTTAGCATCAACATGAAAGTTTTTCTTGGTTTCAAAGTGGTTTAACTCTGAAGCCAATGTTTTGTCGTTTTTTGAAAGGTCAACTTTGATCTTCAAAGCAAAACTATGAATTGTTTGTATTACATATTGTTGCCATTGCATTTATGAGACTACAAATACTATAGATGCAGTCCATTTTCAGATAAAAATGAATTGCAATATACTAATTGGATGATTAAGTAATTAAAAAAAATAGGAAATTGAAAATCATACCACCAAGTACCATTATTAGGGATAAATAAAAACTCTTCTTCTCTAATTTTCTGAAGTAACAATTACAACCACTTATATTAGAGTTGCAATAGTGATAACCAAAAGAAGGTACACTGATATTCATGAGAAGAAAGTTTGTTTGACTTGAAGTTCTATCTACTTCACAGTAGTTCATTACCCTTGTTGATAAATGTTCAAGAAGATAAATTTCTTAAATCTGTAGGATCCGCATACACCTTAGTAATACAGTAGAACTCGGATATAACGAACTCCAAGGGACCAGAGAATTTAGTTTGCTATGTCCAGTGTTCGCTACTTGTGTTTGGCCACCATGCATAGGGCTTTTGACGGGACATAAGAATTTGTTCACTATATATCTGATTGTTCACTAAATCCGAGTTCGCTATATCCGTGTTCTACTGTATAATGAATATCAATCAATGTAAGAAATGAGGAAATTCTTTAAGTATTCCATGAGATATAGTACTATGAAATTTACATTAATTGCTACATTTGTTCCTAACTGTACAAGAAGTAGAAACGTCATCAAGTTCACAATTACTGGTACACTGTTATTGTTTGTTCCTTGATCTCAGATGTACAAACAGTTATAGCTTCTTTAAGGGGCAATTTAGAAGTTGGAATGATGATAATGAGGAAACATATATGGATGACAACTTCTTTATTCATGATATGCGACTTTTCAACACAGTTTCTTGTGTCGTTCTCAAGCTTGAGATTATAAACACTTAGATAGCTAGGTTATCAGAAGGAAGAAGTGTTAAGGATGACACAACTGGTAATGTACCACTCTCTGTCTGTCCCATCAATAATTGATGATTCATCTGGCTGCCCTTAGTCTTATAGCAATTGTGCTGTACATAAATGGTTTCCCTTGTCTCTCCATATAATGTATGTCTTCAATTGGACTCTGCCATCTTGCCTTTGGGTCTTGTGAATCGAAAATTGTTTAAAATTATCTCTTACAACACCATGAGTTGTCTTTGACATAAAAGGAGTTTGAATGTTTGGGTTTGAGTTGAGAGGTTCATTTTAAAAATAAAATTATTTGGGTATTAAACCTTCAGAGAAATTTAAAGCTTGATTTTGAGGTTTAGTATTTTATCTTTGATGATAAGAAAAGGATCATCTGAAAGAGATTTAAATTGATATTTGCTCTTCTCTGCAACCTATAATTAGTATACTTTATATCTACACACAGCAATTAAAGTAGGGCTGTGGTTGGTGAAAATTGGATTCAAGTTCTGACATGTTACTACCAAAATCATATTTTTTTCAAATTGGACGTGATCATGAATTTTGTAATAAAGATATCCTAGAAACCAAATATCTTCACTTTGTTTCGAACCAAAGTTATTGAAGTCTTTGCTCTTTCAAATCACTAAGGGAGGAAAGGCCTATTAAGCTAAAAGGTCTGAATATAAGAACTTCAATGGTGACCTACTGGCATCAATGGTAAATACCTCACGGTGTCCATTTATCAATGACATCGATAGTCTGTATGTATATGACATGTTTATGTAGTCAGCTTTGTAAATCAATAATCTTGTCTCTATTGAGGCACCGTATTAAAGAGATTTTGGCATAAGAAAGCCCCCAGTGAGAAGTTCCACAGTAAAGTTGCTCCCTTGACATAATGGTATATTATACGAAGCTATTTGAAAGTGTTCCAGTGAGTTGAGTTAAATGAAGAGACTTACTCTACCCGTTGCTGTTAATCTTGTGTACGCTTTGTCAGTAAGGCAAGGTGTATGTTTTCAATAGAAATGCAGTTGAACCCTCCGTCGTCACTGAAGAGAATTCTTGGTATTGACTACTGACAGATAGTATTGTTGTGAGCGCTTGGGTAGTGGAGAATGTAATATTTTAAAAAAATGGTATTGAACTGAATATTTGCAATGCCCTCAGTAGTCAATTTTCAAAATGTGCTTAAAATAACTCATAGATGATATAAAGTTTGATACCATAGAAAAAAATATTTCTACTGAAATGGTACATAATTTCCATGAATTATTAAATTTTGGTACCATTGAGACAAAATATTTAGAAAAATCTACATTTAAGTTTTATATCGAATACTAATTATGATCAAGGACAAACATTTATTGTCAGTCCCTTCATTGTAGATGTTTCAGTCTTTCATGGAATTATCAAGCAATTAGATGTTTTTGCATTTTAGTAAAAATATATATGGCTTGCTTTGGCAGGCAAACCTAAGAAGGATAACATTTGTAAGTGTTTTGGCTTTGAGCAAAATATTTGTTAGGTACTGAAAAGATATGAAACTATATATGCAATTCTAGGAGGTATTCATCGTATCATTTTGAATACGATAATTGTATGCATTGTTCCTTTGAAAAGGCATGAAAGATGCATGTAACTAAATATCTGGATTCAGTATTGACTGCAGTGTACATGTCTACTAAAATTGAGGTTTATTTTCCTAAAATTATCAGGTTTAATATAGATATCCAATATTATGAATTGTAAATCTCAGTTTCAAGTTGTTCAATATCCCAACATGCCAGATTTCAATATGTATATTCATAACCAATGTATGTAAATCTTGGCATCTTTTTTCCCAAGGAGCACTTCAAGTTTAGATTTGTTTGAGTAGAGTAGTTTTGTCTGACAGTGGATTAACTATCAATTATTCTATGTAATAACAAAATGTTTTGCTGATTCTTACCAATCTTTATAATGTTCCCTACCATCCTATCATCCAGACAACTTATTAAACATGGCATCATCAGAAGCCATTATTTTATTATAGGAAGTTGTGGGCCAAGCAGTATTCTCATTTCTCTGTGGTGTGTTTCGTCTATTAAATTGTGTCTTCACATTTTGCTGACACAGACGTATACACTATAGCTCTCACAATTTGGATAGATTAATTTATTTATCGAAAGATTTTTCTCATTTTGTATTTCATTTATGTTTGTTGTGTTTAATTCATCATCTTACTATATGTCTTGTTTTTGTGTTCTGTGGATTCAGGTTTGGAATTTTTTTAGTATTTTGTTCAGTTAGGTTTTCTGTGAAATTTTACCTACTACCTAGACTTTGCACGGATTACAGTGAACTCAATAAGTTGACAGTCATTGATCATTAGCCATTTCCACAAAGGACAATGCCAAGACTTTAAGATGATTGAGGTGTCTGCATGGCTACTTTCAGAAAGATATTGAATGTATGTACGCTTGCTTTGTTGCCAATGATTGATAATTCCAGGTAATGGAAGCCTTCATTATTTATCTCTGGCAAGATTAGAGATTGTCTCTGGTTCCTGGCAGTGTCTCAAAGGTCCATTAACACATAGAAAGTTTGACAGTTTGGCATAGTTCTTGGGTAGATAGATAGATGTAGGTGTTTCTGATAAGAACATTAGGTTGCATATAGAAGTATTCAATCTTTTAAAAATAATGTTTGAATTGCAAATGTTTATCTTTACAGTCATGCTTACAGCTATGGTTTGTTTGATGAAACCATTAAACAGAAACATGTGTTTATTAAAAGTGTAGTTAAGATCAATGTTTATATCTTTACACTTAAAATTTTTAATTCTGAAACTTCTCATCTTAACAGAAATCAGCTGTTACGAGCATACATTCAGTGTCAGATTTTAAAGTATTGCCCTGGAGTGAAGTGCAGATTAGTTACCTGTTTCCTCACACAACTTGTTATGTAAATATGTCAGATGTGCAGCAAACCTCACTAATGCTGTCTTGCACCTGCCTGAGAAGAAATCTTCAAAAAATTGTGGGGAGGTTTATTTATTTCAGAGTCTTGCTTGAGGAGAAAGCAGTTTAGTTCTTATGTTTATGGGGTGTGCTTTCATAAATTGGAAACAGTTTGTTGATCAGTTTCATTAATTGTCAGCATTAGTTTAAAGATACATTTTCAGGTTGTTTATTTGAAGAACGAAGTCTCACTTTTAGCTAAATATTTCTGAGTTATATATTTGAGTTAAAAATCATCATAATAAATATTTTTTTGTAGGTAGTTGATGAAGAGGGGTGAGCTTATATTAAATGTTTCATTAGTCATTTCGATACAATCTACTTCTTTTAACCAATGTAGTCCTTTTGAGTCGATAAATAAGGTGAATAAGCAAACATGTATGTTTAATAATATATTGACAACATTTTTGAAAGAGAAAAAGATTCTTTCGTGACAAAAGTAACAAAGACAAGTGATAATTTCAAAGAAAGATGTACGGTTGAAGCCCACTGGGATCAGGCTAAAATGTCTGTCTTGAGAGATGTCCGACGAAAGGGGCAGTTTTATCTGAAAAGGACCCATTCAAGACCCTATGTTACTAAACAGGGATTTAAGTTAACAGAACTGCAATGTATATAGCAAAGAAGATATTTGTAAATAGAAACTCCTAAAAACCAAAAACAAGAGTCTCTTTCTCACATTAGAGCCAGAAAAATTCATAATATACAATGGAGGTGTTTTTTCATTTGAAAAAGGACGAATTCAAGACAGTATATATGTTTGCAGGGAATGTTTGATAAGGTGGATTTTATTTACAGATAGAGCACTGTTTACCTCAGTTGAGCAATTTGTAAATAGAAACATCTACAAGCTAATAACAAGGGGATCTCTAACATGATGCTATCTGATCAGTACAAAGTAGGTACACACACAAGCTCAATGTGAAGGGATGACATCAGTGTTGACCTCACAGTCAAGTGTAGGAGGGTTACTGACCAGAATTTCCTGCTAGAGGGAGTTTCCCCACATTTTTCCTCCACGGTAGATTATCTCTCCCCACATGACTCTTAGTTGACTGTCACAAACTCTCAGTCAGATATTTGTTTAAGAAAGCAATTGTTGTTAAGAATCGGAAAATTGCCTTACGGAAATTTTGATTTAATTTTTTTATGAGGCTGAATTTGGAATTTTCAAAAGATATGTTTTAAATTACGGTGAATCTATTAATCATTAAAGATTGGCTGGTAGTCAGTCTCCCCTTTGAATTAGGGTCTGCCGTACACTGATCTAGCTATTTTTCATTGTGTCTTCAAAATTCCTTGTGCTATCTCATTTGTGAAGTAAAGATTTTTATATGAATTCATTACTTTATCATATTCATAATCTGTTTAACCTCTAATGTCCTTTTACATGATTATTCTAACAATTTTTTTTTTTTTTTTTATTGTTCCCAAGTCAAATCTTCTATATTTTAACAATTTAACAAGCATTCTTATTTAACAAATTCTTCTGGTTTTTGACTCATTTTTCATTTATATGATATTTGTACATATGTCAAGTATGAATAGATAACATTTTCACAGCAAACCCTACATCAAATCTATCAACTGATTTTGAGGAATTTATGGTTTTGAGTTTGTCTATCATCACATACTTCATTTCAAATTAGTATAATTTGAGGAGAAATTAGTCTAAATTGAGAATTAAAGGTAGACATCTAGGAAGAAACTTGGTCTTATTACCTTCATCATACAGCTAATTGTTGTGATGTGACTCGTTAGCATTGACAGGAGGGATCGTCCTGTAAAGTTCAAATTCTGCCAATGGGATTCTCTTGTCACGAAAAGTTATTTTCAAGACCATTATTAGTTCGGGATTCATTTATGGTGTATGTAGTATCTTCATGTCTTGTGTTGATCAGACACATTTTTGCATGAACTTCGTGTTTGATTATAATGGAATGTTGGCTTTAGAATCAATTATCGGCAAATGTAATTTTAGTTCTATTGAGCAAGGTTTCCACCATCTTGAATATTTGGAAATATTTTTCTCCATTTCTTAGCGTATATATATCCTACTGTCCCTCCATTTTCTATTTTTGCCAATAAACTCTTAATTTCAATATTATCTACAAATGACAGTCTCATATGAACTTCAAAAATGCTTGTCATTTTGATATAAATACAAAATTATATTTTTAACAATTGAGCCAGTTTTGATAATCCTGAAATGTTGCTTGCTTTATATTATTCCCTCTATTCATAAATAAATAGCCGTCCTTGTAGTGCATGATCAGAAACATTTAAATGTTAATCTTCGATCTTCCTTACTGGTAAGGTAGTGCCACATTTTTAATAACTGCCCAGTGTCATCTATTGTCAATGACCAGGATATTGTATCCAGTTGTTGATTGACCGTTGATTATCATCCATGCAACCACACAAAGCACCTAATAGAATATATCTGACCTGTGGTTGACCTCTAGCCTCTCTCGTGGCTTCATCAATATTTGTTTTTATTCTTCAGAGCTACCAGCCTTTCTCAAGGTCTTTTCAACAATAGAGTCTGAGTAACAGCGGCAAATCCCTGAAACTAGACAAAGATTCAATCTCTGAAATATTATTCCAAATGATTATTTTGTCAAATAAAGAAAGAAACCTAAGAGAATTGGCAATTTCACTTCAGATCTAATGACTTGCTTTTCACAAATATATGTTAATATCAAACTAGTAGTTCAAATTCTGCCAATGGGATTCACTTATCTTAGTGTTAGACACCCTGAAACAAGTGATGATAAAACTCCTCTTATGGCTAACCTCATGTATTGATGACCATTTTGTCCCCCAGCTTCATTACAATCATAATCTTTTTGGTTGATAATCTGTCATGAAAACAATTCTTCCAATTCTTTGAACCATTTTGTTCTTGATTGAATGAGATTTTATATATCCTTAAGTATAAATATCCCCAAGAGAACCAATCCCATGGTTCTGTAAATTCTGATATTGTACACAACATACACAACTTAGCTACTAACTATTTTTAAAAAGTTATAATATTTTGCTGACCATTATGTTCAAAATAGTAATGCAAATATAATTTTGATTTTGCTTTCACGGTCAAACTGTGTCCCCTAGAGCTATAGGGAGTGTTCAAGGCATGTGTGACATGGCACCCAAAATCAAGTCATAGATACTGAATTGATGTTAAAGAGACTTGCTTAAAGGCTATTTTATTTGAGGTATTCCTTTTATTGGCCTGAACAACATAGATGAGTCAAATTGATGTTTAAGAGACTGAATTTAAGTCTGCTATGTGTGAGATGTCCCATTTATTGGCCTGAGTGTCATAGATGTCGTGACATGCAAGTGGGGGTCTTCCCTCCATGCTGTCCAATTATCAGTTGGCTTAATGTAAATGGTCACAGTTTGTCTTGATTGTATCAGTTTGACAGGGTGTGAACACCATGTTATCCTGTTGATGTCACTCTAAGCCTTCGTGTATCTCTTAAACATGTAGAGAAGCTCTACCAGTATCAATTTCATCATAAGCCCACTTGAGCAAATATTACTTTTATAAGAAGCATAACAAGTATCATATTCACCATAAGTGCACTTGGGTTGTATTACCTTTACCAAGCATGTCTTTGCAACAGTTTTCTTACATTTATAATGCATTCATAAGCCCACTTGAGCAAATATTACTTTTATAAGAAGCATAACAAGTATCATATTCACCATAAGTGCACTTGAGTTATATTACCTTTACCAAGCATGTCTTTGCAACAGTTTTCTTATACTTATGATGCATGCGTTAATTGGAAAGAAGCCGATTATGAAATCATTGCAACACTTGACAGACAGTCCAATGACCTAAACAGAAACCTGAAAATTTATTGAACCAAATATTTCAGCGCAATTTTTTTCCGACTAACATTAAGGTCACATCCAAAGGAGAGAAAGTAATCAATCAGGTTTTACTTGTTTAACACTGAACCTTCGATTTTGTACCAACCAGTGTATTAAGAGAAAGACACGTACTTTGGAAACTGTTAGTTTGACTATTCCACCAGAGTTCTCAAGAAGACGAACCACCCATAGAAAGATGTAAGGCACACATATAGAAGACCTTTCTGGTATAAAGTCTGCTAGTATAAAAGTACCTTAATGGTGATGGAGATCGCAGGAGTGGTCTGTTCAAACTACTTACCAGATTTACAGAGCTGTTAACAGCTTTGCCACACAATGCCTCCCATTCTGAGCTTGACATCCACACCAAGACACACCAGAGTGCCAATTCCCCTAAAACTTTTTGACTTAACTTTCTGCAAATATCTCTGCAAATATACTTACCTTCAGTTCAGTCTTTTCTGACACTGGCAACATTAGATCCTAAAAGCCTAAGCAAGGAAGTCTATAATGAAAATGAAGACATTTTCATTTTGTTTTGATTGTTTTCAAATCTAACTGTTAGGCTGCATTAAGTACAGCCATTTGTCATCTGGTTGTTGTTGAAGGGTGTAAGAGATTTTGCAATTTAGAAAGGTGGTTGCATAATCAATCTCTGATATGTTACTCTGTCATCTGCTGGAATAATCATTGGAACATCATTATTGAATATATGAACCTCAACATACTTGTAACATGCTCTTGGCTGCATAAAGCTCGTGGTAAAATCTGAAACACAATCTAGTAGGCTTTACGTTTACATTTCCATTGCTTTATTGTGAACAGCAACAGTGTTATGACAGTAGTTATAACTGAATTGAAGCAATATTGAACATGACCAGATTTCTTACCTTAAAAAACATGATAAATCTTTTGAAATTTATCATTCTTGTAACATTATTTATTTTTATCTTCTGATGGGCAAGCTTCGTTTCTTTTCAAAATACTGTCTTACAAACCAGTTGATCCATTAATAAAGAAACCTGTTGAAACTGAAGGTTATTCAGAATTCTCTGTACGTCATACTCAAGTTTAAAACTATCAAGATTAGGGCTTCCACGGGTACTCGAGTACTTGAGCCCAAATTGGGTCCAGCTGGACTTGAGTCCATTTTTTGGGACTCATGGACTCGAAAATTGTTTTACACTGTTAATTATTTAAGTTATTTCAGTCTGTTTGTCTGTATTGTGTGAAGATAGATAATCAACATTATCATTTCAAGCGTTGATGTCAAAATTATTCTATATACGACTATTTACAAGTTGAATTATATGTCATAATATCTAGGCTATACAATTCAAGGTAAGGCAAAGACTTAAGGGCTATAAAATCCGAAAATCCTAGGGTAAGGATAGAATGTAGGGTAACCGGGTCTGAGTCGAGTCTGACCCCTCGAGTACTCAAGTGTTTGATCCGTGGAAGCCTTAATCAAGATATTGATATCACTGGTTTTTGATACTTTAATGTAAGAGGCTGGTGGAGCTCAATAAAATCTAATTTTGAGTATATTTGTACACTTGTATATGAATCTTTTTTCAAAATTCCAAAACCAATATCTGTCTATTTCTGCATCCAATACAGAATCTGAAACATGGAATAGAACACCTTGCAGGCATTCTCTACCTTCATTAAGAACTTTTATTCAGTCAGATGGTAGCTTTCACCTCGGGCCAAGGTTTGGTGAATGAAGTTTTAATTTGGTCTAAGGCTATGTTACTGAAGCTTTCATGTACTTTTCAAAACTTCACTAAAACTCCTCCAATGATACCACTGTAGCCTTATTTTAATATTTCTTTGTTTGATGAATGTAGAGAGTGCTGTTTTGTGAATTTAGTTTTTGCAATCCGGTCAATTCTAAGGGTTGTTTTTCAAAGTTTTGTAATAACCTTATTTTGTAAAAGTTTAAAGTTGTAAACCTTACATAAAAGTCTTTGGCGAGGATTTAATCTAGCACTGAAGGTTATTTTATGACATTTATTATCATATACATAGAATCTATGAAGAAATGCCATGTTTGATGTCATTTTGTAAATTTGTCATGAAATATTTGTCTCTTTGTTGTTAGCATTTGTTTTATTTGTCTGGAGTTTTTATCTGTGACATTTTGAAAATTGAAAAATTCCATGAAATATATTCTCCACTCATGTTTATGTTTCGTTTCATTTGTATCGCTTTTTATGTTGTCACTAACTTTGTGAAATATTTTGTTGTTGTTTATTTTTTTTATTTTGAACATTACATTTTATTCATTTTAAATTTTGGATTAAAGAAATGTTTGTGTAATTTTATGTAAACCTCCAAGCTTTATTTTGCATGTCATTTTTATTTGCTTTATTCATTATAACCGTTTTGATTTCTCATGCTTTACCCCTTATTGATTTGGTCCTTTCTTTTTGTCTTCAAGTGGATGGACTCGTATGGTATTTGGAGAAAGGTAAGCCATATTTCATCTATTTGCTGCACATCACAACAAATATATGTATATCTATATATATATGTCTTCATCTTACCCCCCTCATCTTTGTATTAAAACCCTTTTAACCCTACATGCCAGACATCAAAATCAAATATCTAATTGTAACTGGTTACTAGGGTTGAATGGGTTTTAGGATCCTGCTTCTCTATATCCTCACTAGAACATTCCTCACAAAGGTTTTACCTTGTAGTTTTCAATCAATCATGGCCTTATACTCAACATGAAAAGTTACATACCAACCCTATAATGAAAATTTAAAACTGGAATGTTGAAATACTTATTATGATCATTCAATTATGGAAATTATAGGTAATAATCTATTAATTTTCAGACACATCTATAGATGTCAATTATTTCTAGCTTATTTTGGTTTGTAGTTAGTATAGATCCTAATGTTAATACAGTAGAACACAGATATAGCGAACACGGATATAGCGAACACTCGGATATAGTGAACAAATTTTCAAGTCCCGTTCCTATATAATATCATTAAAATTATCTGCGTATAGCGAACACCGGCTATAGCGAACTAAATTCTTTGGTCCCTTGGAGTTTGTTATATCCGAGTTCTACTGTACTTCAATTATAATAAATGGGTTGTTTTTATTACTTCGTGTTGAGTATATCACCAGAAGTCAAATTTACAACTGAAAGGTAATTTGATGACATAAATTTTGTTAGATTGCGACAAGTGTTCTTTACCTAAAATAAAAATGAGCAAAATGTTTGTTGTCACCGAAAGTACATTACTTGGTTGTCATTTACCACTTAGCTTTCCTTGCTCTGCAGTAAATATTACTTTTTGGTAGTTAATTAGCTAGTGAGCAGAGGGCTTGGTCAAAGCTTTTAGTTGCACAAATTATCTTGTTTCATTTTGAAAGTAAATATATGTTTCAGGATGATTTTAAGTTATGAACTGTTTAACTTTATAACTTTTGAAAACAATAATGGATACAAAAGCTTTTAGTTGCACAAATTATCTTGTTTCATTTTGAAAGTAAATATATGTTTCAGGATGATTTAAAGTTATGAAATATTTACCTTTATAACTTTTGAAAACAATAATGGATACCATTATTTACAACCTAAATATTTTATCATGATAACTAACCTATGAAATCAATTTGACTATTTCATATGTTTTGTACTATTTCCCATCTTTTATTTATCCCTTGCCAACATTTATGAATTTCAGGATTCGTTTATATATCCTTAAATTATCTTTATTGTAGTCATGTAAGAGTAAAATATCTTCTGAAACTTAATGTCTCTGTAATCTCTTTCAGACTCTTTTGCTTATGTACATATATACATTGTTACTATCCTCCTCTGTTAGAACATATATTTGCCCTCCTTGTTTGATATGTTTCATGTAAATCACAGTTATTAATTGATCATATATGTTATGTTTATAAGATGTTAATATAAAGAGAATCTCTTTGTAAGTTAAAAAAAATGTAACATAAAAATTCATTAAAAAATCAAACAGTAATGGGAAAACTTAATGAATGTTATTATCAACTTCATTTCTGTATAAGTGATTTTCTGTTTAGCTCATTATTCAGTTTTAAAGCATTATAAGCATTTTCTATAAAAAAAATAATGATGTTTATCATCAACTAAGATTATGAACACCAATGAGAGAAGTCAATTAAGACAACTCAAGAATCTATCGAACATTTTGATATTTTTCATTTCATAGCTTTCCATTGCTGTCGTACAATATCTCGCTGAACTGTTGTGTATCAATTCCCTTTTACAGTAAGTCTATTGAAGATACCTCCTTACTATTTCCCTCATCTTCAAACTCCTTACGTCATTATGGATCTGGGGGCAAGATATCGCAATGGTTAGCGCGTTCGCCTTTGGATCAGGAGGTCCGTGGATCGAATCCTGCCAGGAGCTCGGCAACTTTGTCTGCAGTAGAGAACTGTTCTACACGCAGTCAGGTTTGAGAGCAATGCTACACTGAATTTCAGTGCAGTACCACCCATGGTTCCCTAGTTCCAACCAATGCTCGCAGGTTTCACCGCAATGCATAGCCACTATAGTGTTGCGGGCTTTCTCCCTGCAATAATAATAACAGCCGCGATATAAGTGAAATACTCTTGAAGCGGTGATAAACCCCACATCATCTTGCCTCACCTCACCTCATTATGGATCTGTGATGAAAAGTCCATACATTTGTGCAATATTTCTGACTCTGGTGATGTAGTCATCAGTGTCCCCTCCAAACTGCTCCAGTACTGCTCAAGTAGCTCTTGCAATAGCAATCAAGCTCTGTATCACCATCACTGTAATACAGATTACCACAAACCTCTACCAGATAGCACTTCACTTCACTTCATGAAGAAGGTACTGGAATCTCCTTACATAAAATACATACAACCAGTCCTCATTGATAGAAGGCCTATATCCAGTAGCCCTACATACACTTGCTTTTGGCAATAGATAACTCATTTCATATTCATCACGTATCAAGTTGCTCCTTGGAACTTGACTCATATTGTAAGAAGAGAATGCGTGCCCATGTGTGATGCATCTCCTTGTGATGTCTTATTCAGTTAAAGAGGATTGCACCTACATTTTGTGTCCTCTACCTTTTGATTGGGAATAGGCTTTTCCTTATGCCCCAGGTAATAGATAGGTTCTGCAAGGGTAGGTAATTTTATGTGAAGTAGGAAAAGTAAACAGATTTTCCTTTTCTATTATAGAGTTGAATCTTGTCTGAGAGTGTTCAAGTATTTGATATTTTTTATAGGAGAGGTTTTGATTCATGTAGGTAAAATGATATATTTCATTTATATTTCTGGGCTTTATACAGCCCGCTTGGCATAAACATATTTTTCCTTTATCTAATTCTCTATAAATAAAGATTTACTTACATTCAGTGTTTTATTATTATTTATTGAATATCTTACAACAATAAATGATGTATCCTGAAATAGTTAACAATGGATAATTCTATAAAATGTTTTTTTAATTCATTTAATTTTTGAAGATACACATGTTCAATAATTTAAACTATCAATCAACACTTGACATTAAATCAGCAATGGTCCAGTTAATATATATGATCATGATAGATACAGCAGGAAAATAACTCATAGGTTTGAGGAAAATCATCTCAAAGCATGACTGTATTTCAACTCTGGAGAAATAGAAGGTACATTCTGATGCTTTAACTGTACATAGAGAATTATGGTATTTCCCTTTAGTCAAAATGTGACTCCCACTGCATATTGTCAGTGTATACACAACACCCTATCCGAACCCCCGTCCCAATGCCTCTGTTCTTACAGGGGATGGGGATAGCGAATTGGTTAGCGCGTTCGGCTTCGGATCAAGAGGTCTGTGGTTCGAATCCCGCCAGGGGCTCGGCAACTTTGTCTGCAGTAGAGAACAGTTCTGCATGCAGTCAGGTTTGGGTGCAATGCTACACTGAATTTAAGTGCAGTACCACCCATGGTTGCTAGTTCCAGCCGATGCTCGCAGGTTTCACCGCAATTCATAGCCACAATAGTGTTGCTGACTTTCTCCCTGCAATAATACTAGTGGCTGCAATATAAGTGAAATACTCTTGAACGTGGCGATAAACCCCATATCACCTCACCCCCATTATCCCATGTTCGATACTGATATATAAGATAGAACAGTTCTAATTACTTGCCACTGCTTTGCTTATTGCCTGCTGGAGAAGGTTGCTCTGTGTATCTATGTGGGTGAAGGACAGCATGGTGTAGAATGGAATGTTGGTGACCTTGTGATGTCCTTGGAGGAAGCGGAATCATCACTTTGAGTGGAACATGAACTTGGTTGACAACCTCTTGGGAAAGCCATGTTTGTTGATTATTTCCATAAGCTTCTTTATCAGTCTACACTTCACATTCATTCTGATGATTATTTATACGATGAATGGTTGTCATCATATGTTGTGGTTTTACTTGTAACAACTTCTAGATGTCTCAAGAATTACTCATCTCTTCTTCTTAGCTTGAGGAATATTTATATATCACAAATGGTTGTTTTCGTATGATTTGTATTTACCAACTTGGAGAAACATATCAAGAATTTCACATCACTTTGACTGAGCTTTTCTTGACCTACTTAATTAGCTCATTAGGCGTATGAAATCTGCTGTAGACAAGGATCCGTTCTTTGACTTTTTTTAAAGTCCTGAAACTTTTCTCGTCTGTGATTTCTTCTGAACTGCTACAAAATATGTCAAGATTCATTCTATGTGCATGGCTTTGAGCATGGTCTGCATAAAAAACAACACTTACTAATATGATTAAGATGACGATGACGATGACGATGACGATGACGATGACGATGCTGATGATGATGATGATGATGACGATGACGATGATGGTGATGACCCTGATGATGATGATGATGATGATGATGATGATGGTGAC
Organism: Steromphala cineraria; assembly: GCA_916613615.1. Taxonomy (NCBI): domain Eukaryota; kingdom Metazoa; phylum Mollusca; class Gastropoda; order Trochida; family Trochidae; genus Steromphala; species Steromphala cineraria. The sequence goes on along the minus strand of OU744725.1, from coordinate 55,314,889 downwards.
GGCGACATGTTGGTTAAAAAAAGGTCTAAATAGTGCTTGCCTAGTAATCACTCACTTATTCACTCCTTATTAACTGATGAACTGGGTGTCTTCGGTAACTTAATCACTCTATGGGAATTTAACTTTATTCAAGTAATAATTACTTTTTCAAATAGCTACAAAACTGATGGCTGTAATCTAAACTATTACACACTACGCTGAAATGCAATCAATGTTACCTGATTACCTATCAGAAATTCAAGCTATTCATTCCTGAAGTGACAACCGATATGGATGACATTTTGAGTTTTGTATTATCACATAAAAAACTGTGGACAGTAAATCGTTATGACCTTTGGTTGGATCAACCGTTGGCTTTAACAACCCAATTACCAGACTGAAGTCTGAGATGTGATAACATGATGATTGTAGAGTAAAGCTGTCTTCTCGCTCAACACAGAAGCATCGACTTAACATCACAAGAAGGATGTCAGATTACTGTCATTTTCCTATCCTGACATTTTTCCTGTAGCCAATCAAATGCCACCATTTTATTAGCTTCTTTGCCTCATGACTAAGCACCTGTTGTCCTTCTATGAGGTTTGATTGTTATTCTACAAGTGTTAATTTTGTTATTGGAAATGGGTTGTTTTACAGAATCGAGTCGATTGAACAATGTTGTCTTAGCTTCTTTGAGAGCACTTTATTCTCAAGCTGGTTTGATCCTCAACAGGAGTTTGTGGCATAGCTCAGGTTCTTGGAATATTTACATCATTATTAGCGTGGGATGTATTGTCTTACTTAAATAGTTTCATGGAGCAACTTTCATAATTTGTTAGTACCGTAATGTGAACGGTTGGTTTTATCTTTCATCCTTAAGTCAATCCTTGTAGTTTTTAGCTCATCTGGCCTGTAAGGCCCGATGGGCTTATGGCATGGCATGGTGTCCGGCGTCCGTCCGTCCATCCGTCCGTCCGTCCATCCGTCCGTCCATCCGTCCGTCCGTAAACTTTGTGGAATTTCGACTTCTTCTCCAGAACCATAGGGGCTAGAAAGCTGAAACTTTGTGTACAGACTCCTTGACTAGTGAGGATTATAAATTGTAGCTTTGGTGGCCCTGTGACCCCTAATAAGGGCCACAGGGGCCACGCCCTAAAAACCTATTTTAAACTTCTTCTCCAGAACCATAAGGCCTAGAAAGCTGAAACTTTGTGTACAGACTCCTTGACTAGTGAGGATTATAAATTGTAGCTTTGGTGGCCCTGTGACCCCTAAGAAGGGCCACAGGGGCCAGGCCCTAAAAACCTATTTTCATCTTCTTCTCCAGAAGCATAAGGCCTAGAAAGCTGAAACTTTGTGTACAGACTCCTTGACTAGTGAGGATTATAAATTGTAGCTTTGGTTGCCCTGTGACCCCATAAAAGGGCCACAGGGGCCACGCCCTAAAAACCTATTTTCATCTTCTTCTCCAGAACCATAAGGCCTAGAAAGCTGAAACTTTGTGTACAGACTCCTTGGCTAGTGAGGATTATAAATTGTGGCTTTGGTGGCCCTGTGACCCCTAATAAGGGCCACAGGGGCCACGCCCTAAAAACCTATTTTAATCTTCTTCTCCAGAAGCATAAGGCTCAGAAAGCTGAAACTTTGTGTTCAGACTCCTTGGCTAGTGAGGATTATAAAGTGTAGCTTTGGTCGCCCTGTGACCCCTAATAAGGGCCACAGGGGCCACGCCCTAAAAACCTATTTTCATCTTCTTCTCCAGATTCATGAGGCCTAGAAAGCTGAAACTTTGTGTACAGACTCCTTGACAAGTGAGGATTATGAAATGTAGGTTTGGTGACCCTGTTGCTCCAATAAAGGCAACAGGAACGTCCTTCAAATCTATTTTCATATTATTCTCCTGAAGTACAAGGCCAAGAAAACTGAAACTTGTCGCCTTTATACTTAATTTTATGATTGGTGACCCTTTGGCCTCTACAAAGGGGGAATCACATTGGTCACACTCTACAGCATATATTGTAATTGACGATGAAGCCTGATGAGCTACAGAGCCAATGGCTCTATTTTTAGTATTTCAAAGTTTGTCTGCAAAGGCACTTTAACTGAAATCTGGAAATGACCTAGAACTTTGATAACTATATTGCTTTGACAGAATAAAATGTTACTTATATAAAATATTCTGTAATAAAATATTATATAAATGTAATAAAAAGACTGAAAGTTGAACTTGAGAAACGTACTGCAATGCATTCTTTGAGAATTACACTACCTAACTAAGGGACTTTTATGCATCACTAATAAGATTTACCATAGAGTCATATCCTGATGCCATCCAATTGAGGCCAAAGGGGATATACAGATTCCATTGGAACATGAAACAGTCACAAGATTACTGTAATGAAGGGACTGGAAAAGATTCATTACTTATTCAGATTTTTTTGGCTCACCCAGATAGTTGCAACTGTGATAAAATAAGATAAAACTTACGGCTCCACAATGAAGCTGATAGTACTGACACATAAGACAGGGGACCATGTAACAGTCTACAAATAAGATTAACCCTGTGGCTATTTACTGATGTTACTGATCATGTGGCCACTATTGGATTCTGTGACTGAGCCATAACCTTCCTCTATTAGTCCTGTTTATTGCATTAATGATTGGTCCAGGATATCGCTGCTCTTCAAACATGGAACGATGTTCCTAGATACAAGATTTAGTGGACTCCATTAAATAGAAATAAATCTCTAGAAATCCTCGTTCCTTAGAGTACTTTGAGCCATCAATTAGTTCCTGGGCAATTTTCTCCGAATAATTTGTATTTTTAGCTTAGCATTGATTTAATTAACAGCTCAATTAGACATGTTTATAAGATGATTTTTGGAAAGACGTCATACTGGTGTTATTTGAAGCAATACCCTCAATTTTTTCATATTAATTGACAATTAGAGGATTTTGTGTGTATTGTCAGTTTTTAGTGGAAATTAATGATTATTTCATTGTTAATTAAAAGATCGTAAATTGTTCTTGAATGGCTCTAGTTTCTGTCTTTATATTGCTCAAGTTCTTTGAAGTTTTCTAATATATGTAAAACCATTTTTATTACTTTGAAAGCAATTAATATTGGCTGAATTCGAAAAGCTTTTGTTTCAAATTACAAGCAAACTTTGTTCATAAATTTTCTAAGGGTAAATGCTGTCTCAACTGCAGCATTTCTGGACACTTAAGCATTGCTATTTTTCTTTATCGTCTCTGTAAATTGTTTAATGAACGTTTCATTTTTTGGTTAACTTTATTGAAAGTATATATATTCACATTAAATAATAATTTTGGTGATGAAATAAGATGATCAATTAAGTTTGTTATCGCTGTTTCTTATGTTATTATAATCAAAACACTCAGTTTCTTAAACAAGTTTATTATATGCATCAAATGTCAAAAGGGAATTAACAAATAGTGAAAAGTTTGGAATAATTATTTAGAACATGATTATAGTTTAAAAGTAACAAAAAAATCAAATCTTTACTTTATCACAAAGCTGTTGAAAAATCAAGATAAGCCAGCTAGCAAGAATAATCAAATAGTAAAAAATGTAAGAAAATCGAGACCTCGAGATCACTCTCTGAGTTATATGATAAAATAGTAGCTGATTTTATCAACAAAATTAAAAAATTAATTTTTAAATATTAAAAGTTCCTCACAATTCAAGATTGAAACAAATTTTATTTATTCAAGAAAAGGATTGGGCACAAGTTGTCCAACTTAAAAAAATCAGGATCTTAGCTTATACAAAGCGATAGCAAATGGCTCTAGAATAGTCAGTCAGTCGGCTAGGTTATAATTTCAAAAATGTGAAAAAAATCGAGACATGACTTTTACACAAGGCAATGTGAAAAGTTGTTTCCACTATTCCCTATGGTGTTGATTTATTGAAAAGTCTCCATCTTCTGGAGATGAGAGAGCATATTTGAAAGGTTTCTTCTGAAGGGACATAAGTCTTAGTTGTCGATCTATTTCCATATATCTGCATGACACACATTACTAAAAAGGTCAGCAGTGAATGTGGACCACATCTGCTTTTGGAAGAGTTAAATTTCAAAACAGATTTTCAATAAGATAGAAATAGATTTTCTAATCTCTGAGATCTATTGCATCCAAAAAAAGATATAAAACATGATCAATTTCCTTACGACAGATTATTGGTGTATTTTGATATCACAGAGAAAATAAATACAGTTTTTGTTCAAGATTCAGTGTCAAGATAAGAATTTTACAGATATGCTCAGTTATTGCAGCCTAGGGTCTTTCTGAGAAGAAATAGATCACATGATCTCGCATCAAACTCAAAAAGTGGTTGAAATATTTTATATCAAAGATTATATCTGATGCTGATCTGCATCTCTCCTGCTACATCAGTTTATCTGCAACAACAAAGCTCCTTAAATACCCTGATATCTAACTTGTCAAATCCTGCAAATCAATTAATTATTTGCCTCAGGATTTTTCAGTTGAGATTTTTTTGCTTCAGACTCTCTGCACAATGATATTTAATTGCTTAAAAAGGTACATGCAACACATTGCCATGAATAACTAGCTGTCAGTTGCACAAGCCTTTCTAATTTGTTATATTTATACATTTATTTTTGACAGACATAATAATGATAATGATAATAGTAAAGGAAAACGTATGTTTTATTATGGTAACCTGAATAAGATCATGTGCTGTCTGACTGTTACTTATACCTTTGGTGGGATTTGCAGAATAAAAGAATATTTCTTCTCCTGGCCCATCTAGTTAACAGGGTATTGAAGTAGCTCCATGAATAAACGAACGCTGATATAGCTGGATGATACATTTGTAACCACACTTGTTCAAAACTAATTCATTTTATTTTCAAACATCCTAAAGTTTGACTCAAAGCAAAATTGTTTAGTGGTTAGCCTGCTTGCCGCTCACGCCCAAGGCAAGTGGTTCGAATCCAGGTTGAGGCACCAAACAATTGTAACCTGGGGTTTGTACTGTGTTGTGACTCTTGGAAAAGCACTTCATCAACATTGCACTCAGTCTATGCAGATGTAAAAACCCATTAATGTGTACAGACCTATAAGGTCTTGCAAAGCGCTTAATAGTGGCATAGAAATTATTATTTCTGTATGGTAATGATTGAATCTGTGCGCTTTGAGTCTGAATGAAGTGCATTGTAGACTCTTATTATTGTTATTCTTAAATCGTCTAAATTTATAATCCGGTGTCAAGGATTGTTCATCCTGTGGTTGCTTCATATGAATTTCCAGTTTATGTTTCTGAGTTTGCAGATTCGTTCATTGAATTGCCTTGGTGGAAGCTTAGGTATGCATGCATGTGCTTTTTAACAATCCATACAGTATTGTAAGATGATAAATACCTCTAGTCAGCATAGTTGCATTCTAAGGAAACTTGTTCACTGTAATAAGTTTTGACAATAGTAGCATGCTTGAAGTAGTTTCAACATTTTAGCATCTTTTGAAAGACTGAAGCTGCAATCTTCACAGAGAGGATGCTAAAATAGCCAACTTTTATTCTTTCCACTTCTGTAAATTAAACGGAGCAAATTCACACTGACAGCAGACCGTAGGTGGCTACCATAAAGGGAGACAACTCATACAATGGATCCAGACCTACAGAGTTCCTGCTGTTAGCAATTAGACCAATTTGTTGAGTTGTGCTGATGAGTGGAACGATGAAAAGATTTATGCTGGTATACTAGACTAATGTTAAGTTTCCAAAATAAGATATTTACTAAAACTAATAAAACCAAAAATACTCTGCCAAAATTTCCTGATTTAGCTAAACAGTTAATATCCCTAGTCTTGAAAGCTTGTATTAATTATTGGTATGTAAAGATGATATAGAAGCTTCTACATTGATCTTCCTCTTATTCCTTGACAATTGATTTATGCTAATTGACAATAGGGTTGCAAATGTGGATAGTGTCTATTGACAATTGAACAATTTAAGGGTAAGACAGTTGATGAACTATCTATCTATAGTATATTGACATTATACCCCCTTTACACCAAGCTCGTTCTCAATACGTTCTTGGATTTTTTTCAGAACGGACTCAAACTGTCCGAGAACTGTCTGAGGACGAAATGAACGTTGTGGCAACTGTTTACGAACTTTATGAACTGGCTCGGACGTACTCAAAACGGGAAGGTGCTCCAGAACGTTCGACATGTTGAACGTTCTCCCCGTCCTGAAATTGGACGGAGTACAGACATACTGAAAACGGGATTGCCGTACTACGAACGGAATTGCCGTACTTCGATCTGACTAAGGACGAGTAAGAACGTTGCGCAATCGGGAATCGATTACAATACGTTTGTGCACAGTTTCCACCCCGTCCATTCCGTCCTCAGCCAGGTCTAACTCGTTCTCAGTACGACCATAGTCAGTTGTTCTTACATCCTAATAAGTGTAAAATATTGAAAATGTTCTGATTCAGTTTGTAGTGCGTTCTAACACAGTCATAAAAGTTCTTATAAGGTCCTCATTGCGTTCTACTCGTTCTTAGTACGTTTGCAAAATTCTCACATAGTTCTTACTACGTTTGCATTTCGGAATGTAAGGACGGGTATAAATACACAGTCATGTGTTAATACTTTTATCATTCGGGATAAAGAAGTGATAAAAGAAACGTGAACCAAGTATAACAGCTCTCATCATGATGAATGTGGGTTTCCTACAGTTTGTGATGGAAGCAGAGAAACAATATAAATTGTTGTTTGCCTCGGCAACTATGGCTTCTATAGGGGTAGTGGATCTGGGATTTGATTTCCTGTGAACAACCTACCTCTGATCATACTTCATTTTCTTTGGAGGCATGATGTTTTCACCTTGAAATTGAGAACGTTAATGAGAACGGGCAAGGACGTGATGGGTAAGAATAGAAAACGGGCAAGTTCTGGATGATTTTACAATTAAGACGTACTGAGAACGGAATCAAGACGTAGTGAAAACGAAAAGAACTGTCTTAAAACGAGTTGGTCGCAGCTAAGACGGAATTGTGCGTATCAAGAACGAGATTGGTCTAGTTTAGAACGGATATGAACTGTCTAAGAACGGAATTGAACTGGTTGAAGACGTTCTGAAAACTAGGCGAACGGGCAATTCTATCCAATCTAAACGTGTTAGAAACTGCCTGAGGACGGGATAAAGACTAGATGAACGTGCTGAGAACTGTGTATGGACGAACTGGCGTCATCCTTGGATAAAATATTAACAATTGTTACTCGTTTCCATCCCGTCCGAGGCCGTTTTGCTTTTAATTTTGGACGGAGTAGGACGTAGTGAGAACGACCTTGGTGTAACTCAGGCATTAGATTGGGCTTTAGTAACAAGAGCAATGTATTTTAATGGTCATCAAAATTGATTTAATTTTACAATTAAATGTATAATGCATTGTAAATGCATGTGTATTAAAGTGGAACATAGTGGTGTAGTGGTTCGCATGCTGGCCTCTCACACCAAAGACTGGGGTTCGAATCCCAGTGGAGATACCTAAAATTTGTGACCTGGGTCTCAGTCTGTGTTGTGTCCCTGGGTAAGGCACGTCATCCACATTGTACTCAGTTCGACCAGTTGTTAAAATGGGTACCTGAAAATAGGATGTACGGACCTACATGGTCGTGCTTATAACTTTATACTCAGTCTGTGTTGTGTCGCTGGATAAGGCACATCATCCACATTGCACTCAGTTCGACCAGTTGTTAAAATGGGTACCTGAAATAGGATGTACGGACCTATATGGTCGCGCTAAGAGCTTTATACCAGCTTTGAAGGTACAATTCCTTCAGGGTAATATAGGAGCGCTTTGAGCAGGTAATAGTACCTGGAAATAGTGTGATATAAATATCCTCATTATCATAAAATATGATATTCATGTTTGCAATAGAAGAGAACTGGATACCTCATCAATTCACACAGATTTTATGCCTGGTTGACAATTCTGATTATTTAATTGTGAATACATGGCACAATTGAGCAGCTGTTGCAAATATGATGAGTTGTCATATGTAAAATATGGCGGAACATCTAGCTTATTAATATTGATATACAAGCTGCCCTTGATCAATTAATTATTTTTATGCATGCTTTTTGTGATATACATTGATTTTAAATGTACCTAAGTTACAGAACCTTTTTAGTTTGCAATTGATATAAGGAATTTTATAGTTTGAAATGCGCTTCAGTTTACAGAAATGTTTAATAACTTGATATCTTTTCTATTTGTACCTTAGATTATCAAACATTCCTGATGTCAAGATATATTTTTTTTCTTTTTCAGTAATTTTGTGTCAGATTTATTGGTATTTTTCCAATGTTATGATAGAAAAGTTTTACGTCAAGTAGAGAGAGTCATGCTTTAAGATATGGTTGTAATGATATAACCTGCCATAGCTTGCAGGTTTCACTGAAGTACATTTACAGATGTAACTGCTTGGTTTTTCAGTAATTGCGATAATTTTACCTGGCTAAATGTAAGTAAAATATTGCTTAAAGCCAAGTTCACCAAACTCACCAGATGTCAAATGCAAGGCCATGGTACAAGGGTTTTTCATGACCAAAGATTTCAATCTTCAAGCGTGAGAACTAGTTGCCGTTGTAATGCATTAGGCTAATATAATGCATGTTAAGAATGGTAGAATAACGATATAAGAGCATAAAGTTATTGTTACAGTTATTGTCAGAATTAAAATTTTCCCACCACCTCCCCATCCACCCGAATGAGCTGTACAAATGAACAGTTTACATCACCCCTTCCCCCCCCCCCCCCTGATATTGGTGCCATGGGCCTATGGTAAGCACTGGTCTATTACTTACTGCATAGATTAAATGTTCTGAGCTTTTGCATCTTGTTATTCTAACCTGCGTCCGTATCATCCAAGTTAGTTTCTCTTTAAGTTTTTATATTGTAGCATAAGAAACTCAGCTTCAAACTGATGCATACTGTAATTCCTTGAATAATCCCTCAGCAATTAATCATTTCAAAACTTGTTTGGACCTGGCAATTATTCAAGGAAGCGAGTATTCAAGGGAAGCTATTGTTCAAGGATTTGTGGAGTATTTGAAACTAATATTCCCCACATTGCACTTCAAAAATAAAGTGTGGGTGGGTAGAGATGTCAGGGTTCTGTTAATTTTAGAAATTTTCCATTTGTGCATGAATGGTAATATCCACATTAAGATTTTAATTTCTCCTGTACGTCACTGCTTGCATTATATTTAAAAGTAGATAAATTTTGTCCTTATTTTAGCTTCAATCTGCTAATTAAATTGCCAAGATGCAAGCTTCAGAGCCTTTGGCTATTATTCTGTAAAAATATCAAATTATTTATTGATTACCTGTATTTCTTGATAAGATTTACACTGCCTATATTAGCATTGTCACTGGGAGGTTTCCTATAATTAGATAAATATAGTGGCATTTTTTTCTTTTTGAGTAATCAATTTTTTCATCTAAAACATTCTGATGCCACTGGACTAGCATTGGAACACATGAAGTAGTTCAAGCTGTTGAAACATTTAGATTTTTTGTAAAGAACGTACATTTTACAAAAGGTTTGCATAAAAAAGAACATTGTTGTTATCAGTAAGAAACCATATATATATAATGATGAATAATATTAGTTTAAATGTTTTAGCAAATTTATATTCTCTGTAATTCTAAACCAAATGATTCCAAGGACCATTTCATTGCATTCCCCTCTTCAAAAGGGAAAACTTTATTGAAAGTTATCAAATTTCACCACTATCCCATATAACATCTAGTTCACAATCATGTTAGTTTATGCTATCCTCATTAATTTCCCTATAGTAATTGACTATAAATGGTGTTCACAAGAAAATGGCTGCCGGCAGTTTTTGCTTGTTACTTTTTCAAGTGAAGATGATCACGAGATGTTTGACCCTCTGATGATAAAACACAAGTTTAAACTTTTATTATATGATTGGCGGTGAAATACAAAGATCTATCAATGAAAATAAACTGTGTTATCAGTCACTAGAGACTGAATACAACAATGACCTGACGTCATCGACCAATAATTTCACACTCTGAAATTTACACATATTCCCGAACGTTGATTGGTCTAGGGCATGGTCATGTGATCTAAGTTTCGTCGATTCATTTCCCATGAACTCACAAAAAAAGTGTTCATACTTGTGTGAACGTTCACCGGAACTACTTTAATTCTTCGCCCAACACCAAATCAAATGTTATCAATATTTTTACCAATTAAACTATAATGATTTTAATCATATCAATTTTTGCTAAGTAATGTATTTTGATTTTTTGATGTAAAAACATTCATCGTATCATCTGCTTTTAATAATAAGCTAAACAATTGATGAAGAATAAATCTGATCAGAGGCATTTACGTGTTAGTGTCCCTGATCTGATCGAGAACGGAACGAGATGCATCCACTGATGCTTTATTTGACATTACGATCAATATAGGGTTCTGTACGCCGTAACTAAGACAACCATATACTCACGATGTATACACCAAAGACGAAAGAGTGCTGATAGAGCAGTTATTATAATAAAAAATACCACTTTTGTTTACATATTTTGACGAAGATACCCCTGCAAATGGCGGCCAGCATGACAGTGAAGCGACGTTATGCATAAGGCAGATAACTCTGATCTCCCGTCCTTGCGCGAAGAGATTTTATCATAGTGTGCGCTTCATTTAGCATATCGTAGTATAGCGTGTTCTCTAATTATACAGAACATTGACAAATTCCGATAACATTCAGATTGTTTCCAAATTGGGATTATTTCTTGTCGTATGTCGCAGTGTTACTCGTTCAAAGGACAAAAAAGGTTTATATCAATCCGCCGTTCCAGCTCGCTGGGTTCACACGAGTTTGAATGTAGCTTTGACATCGTTCATTTTCCAGTGCAAACACACAAACTGACATTCAATTCTTAAATGCTCTGATGCAATGACACGCTCATGACATCATGTTGTTGCTTAGGTGACGGGCTCTCTTTTGACGTAAATGCACTTCAAATTCGTAAGGAATACAACGATTAAATCTCTCTAAAAATATAAACTTTCTTCCTCACTCGATGAGATAAACATGGTATTTGTCAAGAAAACACAAATATCCTCTAAATATCTATGGGGACAATGTTAAAACATAAATTGAAAAAATGTGCTACTTCCCCAAAAAGTGGAACTCTCTATCATCTGTTACTAAGTTGTACCACAGACCCACATTATTGGATCCAAAGACAGGATTCCTGCAAAGTGAGACCTGCATTAATGACCACAGCCCTGGCCAGAGAGGTCCACTAAATGTGGTCAGATAATGATGGCAATTAGTTTCATAAACTACGAGACCAGGAACAGCACCATAATTATATATGACATGTAGTGGCCAAACAAATTAATCTGTCTGACTGTCCTGAATTCATTACTCTAAATCCTGGATTCAGATTTTTATAGTCATACAACTCTCTATCTGACGTCAGGAAAGGTTCAGATCCTGAAGCCTGGTTTCTAAACATACATCATTTTTTGGTGCATCTAGCATGTATAGATTATTTTCATGATCATTTTAAATTTTCTATTTTGGTAAAAGCGATTATTCAACTTACAAAAGGAGGGGAGATAAGCCATTTCTTTATGGTTCTTGGTATAAATTGAAAATGAGAAAATGTGTGTGCTAATTTGCATGAGGTTGAACCTACAATAATACCCTGGTAAGGAACATGTATCCGTAATTTCTTTCTCAGGTCCATGCGAGGTACATAATGATGAAAGCACAATAAGGTTATTGGGTCATACTCTACCCCTTTAAACCAGGCATAGTTCAGTCTAAGTAAACCTAGCCTCACTAATACTTGCTACACTCCCATCATAGAGTCTAGCAAGATGTAGTAGTGGTCGCAGCTGATGCGACCTGCTACTACATCTTGCTAGACTCCATATAGCGCGACCTGCTACTACATCTTGCTAGACTCCATATCGGAGTAAAGCAAGTATTATTGAGGCTATAGGTTTACTTAGACTGGGCATAGTTTTGTATGTATTGGTACACAGAAGCATTGATGTTATAACTTGTGAAGGTGTCAATGAACACAAATTTTCAGTGGAGCTCAAGGAATACAGCTATTAAAGTTTCAGATTGTCCACTAATAACAGGGAAGTACTTCAATAACAAAGGTCAACTGATCATTTATCAGAACCAATGCCATCATATGAGACAATAAATTGTCTGTCTCAAGAATCATTGTCCTGCTGTTTTATACAAAGATTAAATCAGGTAAATTACTTCAACTAAGACAGAATATGTTTTCCTCAAAATATGTTTCACAAAAAAGGGAAATGCAGTTTTTACTCCTATCAACTGGCAACTGTGAATGCTATGCTATTGATAAAAAGCTAATCCTTCAAAAGATTAACTTTCTTCCCATGCACCATCAACTGACAGGCCTGTTTTCCTTCATTCCTCTTCCTGCTCAAATACTGACCAATCAACACCCAGTAAATTACCTCTGATGGACAAGGATAGCGTTTCTCTAACAACTAGTTATTGCTTGTCTATCAGTTGTCACATAGCAGGCATAGTTGCCAATGGACTGAAGCCAACTGACCATACATAGTTGTTAGGGGAAGGTAATAGGAGGTATTATGACTTGTAGCCTCTCTTTCACCTAGCAGTCTCTCGCTGGAAATTGCAAAGAACACAAGGGAAATGAAAAATAAGCAGAGGTACGTCTCTGCATAAGTAAACCAACATTTCCATAGGTTCGATGAGTGTTATTGGTCGCCTGGAGAATATTACCAGATTACTTTGCGTTGTTGATGCTAATTTGATTGTTGGTAGATCTCCCTTTTCCCTATGGTAGAGAAAAGTGAGAGTGGAGATTCCATAACTCTACTCAAATCAATTGCAGACTTTCAAACAGTCCTCATTTTCTTGGCATTAAACCCGTGTGCGATACTTTTTATGCTAATAGGAAAAGCTACAAAACTAATCTCATTGGCATTTTGTATTGACCATCTTGTTAGAACTCAATAATTGAGGCATTATATTTGCTTAGAATGAGAACATGCATATATATACAGTTAACCCTTCCTTGTGGAATCAGACGAGAGGTATATCCTCCATATTTCCTTTTGTTGCTGAGATTTGATGCCTGCAAATGAAAATTAAACAGAGGAAATTTGAACTGATTATAACAGCAGTTGCAGAGTTTAGAAGAAATTGTCATAAGTCTCCATTCTTCATAAACATGAAACAGAAAGAGTGTAAAATATAGCAATGTAAGAAAATTAATCCTGTGAAAAATATATATTTCTATCAAATAGTGATAAACATGTCCTGCTTCATGACTGTGTATTAGATAGGAGCCTTTAATACAGTCTAGGTCCTATTTCTGCAAGTCTAGATTGACTGAAATGAAAAGCCTCAAGAAATGAAATAATAAGAACAAAGGTACAATAATTACTTTGAATATTCATAGACTAAATTTCAGACCCCTTTCACTTGCTGTTTAATAAAGAGGTTGAGGTGAGGTTGGATTAGGGTTTAAAGCACCTGGACAACCCCCTGAACCCCCTCAATTGGTTCAAATCTATAATTCAGGAAGTCAATTTATAGTCCCCAACATCCTGTTCCATAAAACACTTAAAATCAAGTTCAACAAAAAACTTAAAATCAATTGTAAGTCTACAATCAATTGCCATCAATGTTAAAAGAATGGGCTACAATCGATCGCAACTTTGCAACTTCTTTGTGGAACAGCAGCAAAGGTCTGTGTCAAAACCAGGAAGTTTGAAAAGGCAAGGAATCACCTATTGAAAAGACAGGGGTCGCGGTCACTCCCCAATATCAACCTTCCTACAAGCTTTTTTTTCAAGAAACTAACAAATCCTCCCACCTTGATCATCCACTGTTTCTTTGTTTTGAAGTCAATGCAAATTGGTTCAGATCTATGTTTCAGGAACTCTCAGAGAGTCTGGGATAGGCTAACACTGCACAGAAAGCTCTGAACTATTCCAGAGATAGGACGTAATTAAGAATAATTACTAACATGGCAGATATCTTATAATTATTGCCAACTGTCTCACTGCAATATTTCCTTGTTTCTTTATGTGGCATCCATGCACTATGTTATTAACCACAGCTGCTTCATAATGCTGCTGTTCAACCTGTGATTATTTGAGATTCTTGTTAAATCACTTTATAATTGTATTATGAAGAATCATACAAATGCTTTTGTCAATTAAAGTTATCATATTGAGGTACAACGTGTTGCTAGTTGGAGGAATAGGCGAATATTTATTACATAGTTTTCTTGAAATTTGCTTGAAAAAAAGCCAAAAGATCCCAGATCTACTGTTATTAAAGAACAATATATTCAGCATTTATTGGCATTGGCATTTGTTTGTGACCAATACTAATTATTTCCCTTGTTGAAAATCATGTTTCCTGTTAATTGGTCATTTAGGATTGGTTTTATCATTTAACCACTTTTGAAGCACATCTAGAAGTGGAATATATATCTATATACATAGAGAATTCATGATGATGACAAAATTTCCTTTTGTTGATGACACATAATTTTTTTCTGACTTGAAAATGAAAATATGTAGACAGTAATAAAAAGGAGTGGTCTGTATGTATCAACTCTCCAATACAGACATTAACACATCTGAAATTGCCACATGATGTGTGAAACATCTGCCTATGTTCTAAATTAGATTTAGATATCATTATCCCTAGTCTGGTGAGCCAAGGGATGTGTCTATTTCAGATCAAGTAATTTCCTCTGCCTTGATTACTGCCTGAAAAATGTTCATTTCAGTAATGAGTAGTTTCATGCAACAAAATAATAAAAGTCATTTCAACACAATACAAAATTGATTCCAAATCTAGTTAACTGCGCCTTGAAAATTTGGAGTAAAGTCAATGGGGACGAAAGGAAACCATGTGTCATTATTTTTGAAGATTTTGCTCATCTTCTTGTTAATCTTGACATCAATGTGTGTGAAAGCTTTTGCATGTCAATTGTGTCATTTCCATAATCTGCATCAAAATGACATTAAGCAACCAGAAAAAACTTCAAATAGATTATCATTTGCGAATCCTTTTAAATTTTGATCGATGTAATCACAGTTATGGCAGTCCTTTGATTTTCAACTGGCAATTCAATCAAGTTATTTTTAAAGTACTATCTGAAAATCTTTTGTCGACTGTCAGCTTTTGTCGTACATCAATGGATTAAGAAAGTTTAATGGTATGATTTGAATATATTAGCTGAATTCTTTATCCCTCAGGTATGAAAAGATTATTTTGAATCAGAATATTTATTTTTGGACGATGAAAGCCAAAACTTCAAAAGGTACTGAACATATTTATAGTCTTACTTGAAATATTATATTCCTAAAACTATTTATCATCATAGAGAAAAACATGTTTAAGACCTTGACCTTTTTAAAGTTAAAAATGGCAAGAAGATTGATTAATATGTTCTTCTTTGTCACTGGAATTACTCACAGTTAGAACATTAGTAAGGTCATGGGTGTCTGTTTGAAGTGTCTTGATGTCACGTGACAGTTATAGTTCTGTTCAAGTTATTTTAGAGTTCCTCTTGTTCTTGGCTATCAATTCAAGCTTCGTTTATCAGAACCTAAATTTGAATTGACACAAGATTTTTGTTCAGCTTTTATCTGCTGTTTTCAAGCTTTGGAGTGTCAATATCATTGTTGTATCTATAGCTTCCAGTTTTGGCACTGAGTGAAGAATCATATGATAAGCATTGCATTGCTGCATGGTTTATGATATATTATATATTTTTAACTTACCTCAACTTTTTAAGTTGAGGTAAGTATTTAAATATCTAAAATATTTAGATTTTAATAAATTTCACACTTCAATGAATGATAATGTCCTCTGATGATTATAACGCCGCTAATAGCTTAAATATTGCCCAAGCGATGTAAAACAATAACTCACTTACAAACTGATGATTATAAATTACGTAATGTTAGGTCTCAAGATTTTCAATCATCGACATCTGCATGATCAATGATTTGATATATACTTTTAAAATTTCAATATATCTTTAAAAATTACATTTTATGACTAACCAAGATGTAATTTTTTAGATTGTCAATTATTTTCTTGAAAAGGCTCCAGAAAAGAGTCCATAATTCTTGATGCCTGTTGAGTGTCCAGACATGAAGAAGCCAATAATGCAACTGTAACAAAGCCTTGTGTCAAATCATGATTAATGAGACATGGAAGCTGATCCACGGGGCATTCATATTATCAAACGAGAATGACGTCAGGTACCGCGGAAGCGACACAGTAGCGCTGTTCCCATTTTTACTTCCGATCATCCTGAAGATTTATCACTTATCTCATCTGTCATCGTCGATTTTAAGCTGTGCTTTTTAAAAATAAATTCCTCTGATGTGAATTGCGTGAGATAATGCCTATAATGCCTAGTTGGATGTAAATCATCTGAAAAATGGAACCGTTGAAATGTCGTTGTTTGGGAAAACAGAAACAGACAAGATTATAGCCTTAATACATCTTGCTTTGAGGAGAGTAGTTTGTGTATTGTCGACAGAATTACAGCATCAAAGTTGATGTGTCGCCACTGTGTTTTTTCTCTGCTCTTGTTGCCATGGCAATGGAACTGGTTTGAATTACCCAAGTTTGTCGTCAGATGTTATGTCCAAGCAATCATAGTTCCAATAATGGATAATGTTCTTCTTCTGTGCTGTTTTCGAGACATGATACAGACATGATATGCGCTAAAATTGGAGTTGTTGAATTATGATAGCATTCTGAAAGGAAAGCTCTGATTTGAAAATATCAGATAGTGTCTTATACTTACGCAGTTTTCTTGGCACCTTTTCAATATTTTGCACCATTATCCATTATTTCAATGTTTGGGAAATTTTCAACATTAAATTCCATTAAATTCTTTTTAAAGTGTATACTTAAAGAACTTCAATGTTATTCAGTAAAAAATTATAATTTTTATTTATCTTCACAAACTATTTGTACATATGCTTTCTTTGCTTTATATAAATACTTGATAGATAATATATAAATGAATCAAGGACATGAAGAAACATCTGACTTTTATAAATAAATTTTGTCCCATTAACATGATGTATTTCAACCATTAAAGACGTCTGGATAATACCTTGAAATAAACTGTCTACAGAATTATTTTTCTTGAAGAAAAAAGAGTCGATTAAATTGGGGAATAGCATGCCTGCAGTATTTAACAGAACTGACGGTTTAAACTTCAGCTTTTGCACATAAACAGGAAAGAGAGTGGGCGTGAAAGAATTCTTACCAGGTATACTTTATTTTACGTGAAAACATTAAGTAATTGTATAAGATATATATTCTAAACCAATAGGATCATAAAAGTGGACATTTAAGTTGCAAAAAATGGGATTGCCAGTTATATTTTTCCAATAAAAACAAGAATTAAAATTTGAAAACAGCCAGTTTTGTTTACTGCTGTCTTAAGATGTTTTTCTTACAGTATGTCTTTGGAGCTTATGAATGGTTTCAATTGAATGCCTTTAAAGGGGCAGTAGCACGTTTTTGGAAAATTTTATATTTCAATCTGTTCACTGATAATTGAACGTTAATGCTCAATGTATTATTTTGATCGTGTCAAAAATCTCATAATACAAACCAATCATTCATGGTGAGAAGACAAAGTATAAAGATTCACCTAAAATCCATTGGCGGCCATTTTGTGTGAACACCTTTAATTCAGTTTGTGTTAGAAAAAGAAATTGCATGGCTAAACTTAACAGTATCTATTATAATTATTACTGCTTCATTTAGTTAAAATACATTGTCTTTCAATTAGAACCATTAATTTTCATTTTCCTGACATCACCTTATATTGCTCCTAAAAACATGCTACTGCCCCTTTATAGTGGCAGTAGCAAATTTTTTCAGGTAAAACATTTACCCTCCAAAGAAAGAAATATGTATGTAACCATTTGCAAGACAATTTGAAGAAATGCACATCTAACAAAACTGACTGCCCCTTTAAATCACAAACTTTGACAAACATTTAGTTTCAAGTCCAAGATGTTTGCAGCCTTTTGAATGCAAATAATGTTAGCTTTTGTTTTAAGTAGTTTTGCTTGCAGATCAAACATAATACCATTTATCAGTGTGTTTTCAAACTCAACTCTTTCTTTTCAATATCAAATACAAGATAAGACAATTAAGTGATAAATATCATCATATCTATCCAAATATTTTTATATTATCAAAATTGAATAGAACTAGACAAACAAATGATAATTCAAGATCTGCATTAGTCTGTTCATCAGCCCCTGAAACATAATATCTTTATAACCAAATGCAAGTCTATGTTATTGTACCAAGTCTAGATCACCTCAGTTTCATTCTGAAAATGAACAGCTTCAGTCGGCTCCTTTAAATTTTAAAAGTAGATAGCTGTATGTTATATGTATTTTCATTTCAGAGACTAAAATTTAGTCTAGGTCTGCATGTGTAAATCCAGGATCATCACCTCTGTCCAAATGTTAGTGTCTTCTGCAATCCAACTCAATTTCCATCTCTGCTTGTGTAATTAGGCCAAACCTCGTTAGGGTAATTACTCCAGCCGTTGGTATTCCTACTATCTCATGACGCATGTATAGCTTAGGGAAGCACTTGCCAGATCTTGTTACGTGTGAACGAGACTGGGGGTCAAGGTCAGGTTACGACCTTTAGGCTTCTGTTTCTTTAATAGAAATGGTATTCTCTCATCTCTTGGCTTTTTTATCCAGACACTAAAGAAACAAATTCAAGAAGCCTTCTTGAGTCAAGAAAATGTTGGCAAGTCTAGATGCCTCAGCTTAAGTATTCGGACTCCTTTTTATATTATTTAAACTCCTCATTGAATTTACAGAATTGGTTCAAAAGGAAACAACCGAAATGTGATTGTAAGGATTCGATTTAAAGTGTCTAGGAACAGTTTCAGACCAAAAAGGAGTCTATAAAATAAGGATGGGGTGTCACCAAGAAACCTGGTAAAGGCTGGTAAATTCTTGAGATTTTTTATTCAATTTTTTAATCACTTTTAAGGTGGGAACATTTCAAGTTCAATTCATACATTGCCAAAGGTGGGTTATCTCAAATTTATTCAGTGCCCTACTATAAACAAAACTTCTCCAAGTTCGACTTCTCAACGGCAGAACCGCAACTATCCAAAATCTCATCCTACCCATTAGTTTCAGTCAGTCCAAACTAATTGTATGAAATCATAAAACAATTGTCCTTTACATAAAAATATATTCTTGTTATACTATTTAAAGATATGGTCAAGATTCTATCAACAGACTTATAAATAGAATCAAGAAGACAAGCAGTTTATGGATTATCAACTTCTTTAATGTAGAATGCCTGAAAACGGTATAAGAATCTATACCGAAACGTCGCTACATTCTACAATAAAGAAGTTGATAATCCATAAACTCCTTGTCTTCTTGATACTTCCAACTTCTAAAATGCCTCTCAAACATCTTATAAATAGAATGTAGAATGCCTGAAAACGGCCGGTACAAGAATCAATACCGAAACGTCACTACATTCTTCATTAAAGAAGTTCATAATCCATAAACTCCTTGTCTTCTTGATACTTCCAACTTCTAAAATGCCTCTCAAACAACTTATAATGGTTGAAAGATAACCTCAAATTCATATTAACGCACTGGTAAGAACAAAACTTATCTGAGCTGCAATCCAAGAGAAGGAACTATTCGAGAGTCCTCTTGACCATTGATTCCATCAGTCCACACCACTTACCCCAGCTCCAGGCCGGTCTTGTACCGGTCTACCACACTCTGGTCAATAATCAAGTTTATCAAACCATCTTTGATTACCCACAAATATGATAAAAACCTTGTAAGAACCACCAGGATCTTTATGAGGTTTTGATAGAGACTTCATTACCACTAACTAGTAGAGTGGAAAGGTTTATTTCTTGAGTAAATGATAAGCAACTTCATTGGAACCTGAGAGCTATTAGACTCAGGGACGGCTTAATGTCTGCCCAGAAATAAATATGTAGGTTTACTATTGATTGATAAAGGATGCTTTATTTGTGTTGATTTTCTTTCTTAAAAGGATACTTTCTCATAATGTTTATTTCCATGTTAGTCAGGCAGTTTTTAAGTTATTATAAATATTTCTTGATTCTGGTCTTATAAATAAATATGTAGGTTTACTCATGTTCAATAAAAGGATGCTTTATGAGTATTGATTTTGTTTCTCAAGGGGAATTAAGACTCATATAATCTCATTACGATATCAATTTCCTTAATAGCCAGTCTTTAAGTTATTGTCAGGATTTATTGGTTTGATATTAGTTTGATTTAGAATTCAATGGTAACCATCTGAGTCCATTTTGATACCAGAGTGCTGTAGACAAGTTATTCAAAATAAAAAATGGTAAGTGACCCTATTTTTCTTTTTTTAACCAATCTGCCTTGGGATGTTGATGACTGTGACTTTTGTCTATTTGTTCATCCCTCAAAATGATTGATATTCCAAAATCTTTACTGTCTTTGTTCCTGTGAGGTGTGTTTATAAAGAACACAGTGGTGTGGTGGTTAGCATGCTGGCCTCTCACGCCAGAGACCCGGTTTCGAATCCCGGTGGAGACACCAAAAATTTGTGACTTCGGTCTCATCCTGTGTTGTGTCCCTGGGTAAGGCACTTCATCTACTTGCACTGAGTCCACCCAGCTGTTAAAATGGGTACCTGAAAACTGGATGTACCGACCTTCGTGGTCGTGATTAGCGCTTAGTAGCAGTTGTGAAAATACACTCGTTCAGGGTAATAATGCAGCGCTTTGAGTATGTCTAGGGCAATTTAAGTATGCACATTATTATTATTAACTCATCAGATGATATTACATATGATGATGTTACCTGATGATGAATATTGTAAGTTTAACCACTTGTCTAAACATATGCAGGTTTGATTGCATTTTGAGACTGAATTTAGTCCTATTATGGGTATAGTTTAAAGCCAAAGCGCCTATCAGGAATCATTGTTCCTATGCAGGAATCTGCATGATAGCTTATTCAAACCCAAATGATTTCTGATTTCTGTCTTGAAAGGATGAATGGGGCGGGATAGCGCAGTGATTAGCGCGTTTGGCTTCGGATCAGGAGGTCCGTGGTTCGAATCCCGCCAGGGGCTCGGCAAACTTTGTCTGCAGTAGAGAACTGTTCTACACCAAGTCAGGTTTGGGTGCAATGCTACACTGAATTTCAGTGCAGTACCACCCATGGTTGCTAGTTCCAGCAAATGCTCGCAGGTTTCATCGCAATGCATAGCCACAATAGTGTTGCGGGCTTTCTCCTGCAATTATACTAGCAGCCGCGATATAAGTGAAATACTCTTGAAAGCGGCGATAAACCCCACATCACCTCACCTTAAAGGATGAAAGTGTTAAAGTTGTGGTGTTCTAGAATAGAGAGAATATGCTTGAAGAAGAGATCTCCCGGTTTCAGATGGTAAGGAACAGCAGATATGTAGAGGCTTGTAGGAAACCCATGACTTGTCAGTAACAGGATACCAAGTATACTTCCTAGTAAATACCTAGAGTAACTTGTCACTATGACATTGTGCCGTCAGTCTGAAAAAATTTGATGAGTCATCTAAACAAGGAAAGAAGCTCCAGCATGCTTGTTAGTCAAATTGTAATGGACTGCGCAATTATTAATAAAACCGAAAATAATTGTTTTTGAACAATTAGTGCTATTTTAAGATCTTGGTTCTGTATCAGGACTTGTGTTAACTTTCCTTGATCATGCTTTTGTAAAAGTATTTTAAATACATGTTCTAAAACTTGTTAGTCTAGACATATTTTTGTTGTATTTTACTTTCCAGCAACATATTTTAATAATCTCAAGGTTTGAATGCAACTAAAGATAAATAATAAACTTCTTTGAGAGGCATTTTAGAAGTTGGAATGACAATAATGCTGAGAAATATATGGATGACAACTTCTTTGTTCATTGTATGCTTGAGAATGACGCAAGAATCTGTGTCGAAGCATCGCATACAATGAACAAAGAAGTTGTCATCCATATATTCCTCAGCATTAAATAATAAACTGTCTCTTAACTTTTTTGTTTGGCTACCAATGTAAAACTTGCATCCACAAATCATGTATGCAGAGCACAAATTCCATATTCTTTAAAAAAATGATAAAAATTTTATTTTGAAAATCTGTTTCTCAAGTAGTCTTGCAACGTAATGTTTCAACTTTTCAAGCAGCAAAATATCAGCAAGGAGATTGAACAAGTTAGTGAGTGTCTGTAGATCCTGGATGAATAATCCTATCTGTACTCCGATAGATGAGGGCTTGAAAAGCCTCCCGAGATATAAGCAATGAAAAAGAGATCACCAGCCCGAGATATCAATCTGTTTATTTATGGTACTAGGCATCGTAAAATCTTCTTACTGACGTCATCTGGGGCTAAATAAGCTTTTGTTGGAGCCTGCTGATATGGATAATGTTTGTACATATTTGCAGATAAAATGCCGTACATTAACTTATGTCTAGCCTTGCTGCAAATAACAGGAAATGAATTCTGGGAACTTTTGACTCGGGTTCCTGTCCTTTACGTGTCATCTATTTTCAGCTTCTTGGTCGATATACGTATATTTGTTTTCGTGTTAGGGTTGTCTTGTGCATTCAAATTGCCTAATTTCAATTCTGTACTAATAAGCAAAATAAAAGCATAGAAATAACCGCTCTTTGTAGCAACTTAAATTATGCTGAAGATGCTCTATGGACAACTCGTATCAGTAGACCGTTTGTCTATTTACAGAATTAGATTGTTCATGTTCAATGAATCCGTGGGTATCATTTCAATAAAATCTGTTTGGATTAAATACATTGAATGCTGATATCTTCAGTGAACAAATCTTGAGTAACAAATTATGATTATTGTATATTTTGTAACATTACATATATTGTTCTCTTTTTTCTGAGTTATGTTACAAATTGTATCTGCAATACCTTATTCTAATAAAGAAAATTGTGATAGGATGAGCTACAGAGCCAATGGTTCTCTTTGTGTGTTTTTTGTTTAAAGTATTTTGCTAACATCTTCCTATGACATTTTGTCTATTGATTTTTCTTAATGCATTTAATCTTAAGTGCAGTCCATTAGATAATTACTATTTGAAATCTCTTATAATCACCAACAATTCGCAAAGCCGTTCCTTTCATTTCCTTTCTCTAGCAAATGTTCCTTTTATTCCTCTGATTTTTCTGAAACATTGGAACATATTGCAGATTTTTATAGGGTTGCTAGACCAGGTTGAAGTCAGTTTGTAATTATATAGAGTGAATGAGTGAGTTAGTGCTTAACACCGCTTAGGCAATATTTCAGCCATGAGCGGCGATATAATTATTTAGAATTTTAACTGATGAAGTATGAACAAAACTAAACAATCTTCTTTAATCTGTATTCACAGCTTGATTATTGATAATGATGGTTTGAAAAATAAAATTTGTTTGGAAATACATTTTTAATTCTTTTTTTTTTTAAATTTGAAAGATGTTGACTCAATTGTCATAATCACAGGGCCATTTAAAGATTACCATCCTTTTTTATATATTTTCTAAAGTGCATGTAATGGTGACATGACCAATGGCCAATAATAAGCCAAATAAAGGATAGAATGTTGAACATTTAGATAAATTGCAAGAAGTTATTTGAATCTTACAGTTATAGTATGATTTTATCAAATCAAATTCAAAATAGTTCCTTGTTACAAAATTCATGAACAAACTAACTGAGCTATATAAACAATCACTATGTCCTTTTTACACTATTGTCACTGTATAAAGTGAGAATGAAAACTTAGCAAATATGCACTGGTTTTCAATAATTCAATATACACTAATCTTTACGCTGTTTAATTCAATATGATAAGCGATGTCCTGGATTTTCCATTTCTGCATCACCGCCACATTTACGGTTAATCAATCTTGCGGAAGGTAATTGTCACAGGGGGCTTTTCAACATAGCCAGTTTTACATCATTTTATTGAATAATAGAGCCAATAACAATTAAAGTCTTCCGCACGGAAATACTTACACCGCAGGGGGGTGCGATCGAGGGTATTTTATGTTCACAATTTCTTTAGGCCTGGTTCACCACAACTGATTGTTTTGTTCTTTATCGCAACAATCAATTGAATAAATATTCACTAAATTTCCCCTGTATAGTCAACACTGTAGGTAATTGCCTAGGATATGTTTTCACGCAGTAAATTCTTTGTTTCGCTTCTTATTGCTTTATGTTTTATGATGCAATTTGTTTTGGTTTGTTAACAAACTTTATATTCTTATTTATTCATGAAATTGGATTATTTGCTTCATGCTGACATTTTCTATATGCAAAATTTTATCATCTAATATTGTATTAAACGAATATTTCTTTTCTCTGCTGTAGCTCTTCAACAAATGAAAGTGATGGCATTGTGAGCTTTATCTTAGAGTTCTTAATTATTAATTATTAAATCTAATAAATCCTCATTACCATATAAGTGAAAGGCAAACTTCCTCGGACAAACGTCCTTTATTCTTAATAATGCCCGTGGACCATGTCTTATCCATAATATGTATATTATATGAGAAACCATACTTAGCAGCAAAAAAATTTCTTTAAAGGGACCATTCGAGCGGGGTATTTTTTGTGGAAACGAAATTCAGGAGGACTTTCCTGTTTACAGTTATAAATGATTTTTACATGATAATTTCACACTTAATTTCAATTATGTTTGTAAGGTTAGCATTGCAGTTGTTAAAGATTAAACAATTTGCCAAAGAATAAAGTGTATCGCTCGAAAATTAAAAACATCGTGAAATGAAGCCAATCTTCGAAGCTACGATCGTGGAATGCATTATTACGACAAAATGTTGTTGTAACTGGTAACTTTTATTATGAATTATTTGTGAATATACTCCTCTTATATCAGTCAAGTAAATATTTCTTTATTTTATTAATGAATAAGCATAATACAGCTCATTTGTTTTCTCGGAATGCTAACGTTTCAAAATGGCGGACGAAACGCGGTCGAGTGGTGCCTTTAAGGCGTGATTTCATCAAAATATTCCAATAAAATCATTTCAATATCATACTTTTGAACTAATCTAAGCTATTGAAGGTTATGGTTAATACAATTTTTGATAAAATCTAAACGTGAATTAAAAGGTAATAAGAAAACATAATTCATGTGGCAATCAAGATTTCCTAATTAATGGACTCCAGAGTATATGGTTTCTACACAGGAAATGTATGTCCAATTTGTCTCAGCTCTGGACAGTGTTGGCCCAGTAATGAATGGGTAATGTCTTTTATATTGGCAGTGAAGGATAGGGGAGTTTCTGTAGTAGCAGCCTATAGTGATCATTAATGGTTAGAGATTGTTAACTCTTTACCTACAATGCTAAAAATATATCTTCCCTTTGTTTCCTGTCTGAGCTTCTTGAGTAGAACCAGTCTTGTGCACAAAGGGAAATGTTTCTGATATTGCTGTTAAGGATAGGGGAGGTTTTGTTGTAGCAGACGTTACAGAGATCGTGAATGGTTAGAAGATTGTTAACTCTTTACCTACAAGGCTAAAAATATATCTTCCCTTTGTTTCCTGTCTGAGGTTCTAGAAACAGCCTTGTACATGAATGGGAAATGTTTCTGATATTGCTGTCGATGATAGGGGAGAAAATTGTTAACACCTTACCTGCCATGCTCACAAAGGTTTATTAATGGAATTTGTATTTTTGAAAAGTTAGGGGATTATAATAAACAGGTTGACACTGTGATCATGACTTGAGGTTATAACATAAGAAAATCAAGGTGTATTATTTAACATTTTTCATTTAAATACAAATTTATCAAAGGTAATTAATGTAAAATTTGCTCATGACATTAATTCAAGTGATTGTCTTGAGAGATTGATGGCTACATGTGGTTCATTATTTATTCAATCGCACAATAGTATGATTGATGAAAAGATTTGCACTGGTTATCTTAACCTTGGCGCCTTGTTTATGTGCAATTTGATCCCTGAACAAGAAACCAGGGCTGCTGTTGTATTATTTCAACAGGTTTTAATGTTATAGTCGATCATTGAGGTTGGGGAGAATGTTGAAATGATTGAAGAGAATTTAATTTATTTAATCCATTTAAAAATGATTCCTCTCTGTAATCTTTAATGTGCTATTTCCTTGCAGCAGTGTTTACCTTGAACTTTTAAGGACATTTGCAAACTTGATATTTTGAATTTATTAATTTACTTTGCAGACATGTTGCATGTCAAGTCATTTTACAAAAGATTTAAGATTGAAATTACGCTTTTATGTGGTTTAAACCAACATTTTTGAGTATTTTTTCTTAAAGGACAAATGTTGAGGATGATGCCCTCTTTTTCAGTAGGTGAATCCCACCACGCTCCCCCTTTCAATATTTCAAGATCTGCTACTGACAGTTACTAAAATTTGATTGTTTGTGTGCTTATGTTTCTTCTTTTCTCTTTCAGGTAAGTCTGTGATTACTATGGATACTGTTGCTGTGGATATGGCTGTATATGTTCATGACATCAGAGACAGGTAGGCAGGCAGGTTCTGAATTCGCGTGCTAAACCCAACTCGCTCACCATTGTATGTGATACATGCTTAAAATTAATATTGCCCTAAAGGAAACACCTTTTGCAGCAGTCTTGCATATGTCAAGTGCACCTTTTGGTTTGAGAATAGATATATGTTTTGCTGTTTGGAAAATTGTTTCACACACTGCATGCCAGTGAGATTTGCGAGATTGAAACAACTGGCGGTATGGTTATGTATGAATGTATAAATGAGTTTTTAAAGAATAAAGATTTCCTCCTCCTTTGAACTTCATCCTCAGTGAGGTTTACATTACAGTGATCACAAAGTTTTATATATATATATATATATATATATGCTGTCGACTGAACACTTGAGAAACACTGGGTAACCAATATTCCAATATATACATCTATATTAAAAGTCGGTTGAAGAAAGCATACTTTAGACTAAACACGTTATTATGACTGATTGTAATGACTTTGCAAGATATTTCATTGAGCATTCGAACATGACTTTTGTATTTTAAATTTTCGTGTTTGTTCTTGGTTAGATGGAAATCTTACCCATGTTGATAGATAAAAAAACTGACACAAGATTTAAAAGATCTTGTCGTGTTTAAAAGTTTTGGTCTCAAAACAATTACACATACTTAAGTTTCCTTGTTTTTTATTTCAAATACATAGTCTCTTTCCAAGTTAGACCTGAAATTCTTAAGTTTCACAAGCGGGGTTTTGAGAACATTATTTATACTTCATTCTTTTCCCATAAATTCTCATTAAGATGTTTTACAAATTCTTTATTCTGGTTTACTGATTTGGATGAAATGAAATAGCTATATTATCTATTTTATGTTTCTTCTATGATATTTTATCAATCCAAGTTTGTCATTTACAGCTTTATAATGACAGTACGTTGTTATGGTATATTGGCACGTCCATCTTGGTTAAGGAATTTATGGGTATTATATCATTAGAAACCCTTTAGTGACTGGAAAACAAGATCTTAAACCTGATATATCTGTATTGGGAGTAAAGATTATGAATGTAACCATTATGTTAGTATGTTGGATTTTACTTCTTGTGAAAAGTGCATCGCTTGAGTTGGATTGTCAGCTGGAGATGGTTATAATGGATTAAAATATGAATTAAATCAAATAAGCCTTCTAAACCTTCTCTTATTAACCACATTTTATGTCTACTCTAAGAGGCATTTTAGAAGTTGGAATGATGATAATGAAGAGGAATATATGGATGACAACTTCTATATTTATGGTGATCGAATATATGGATGACAACTTCTTCATTCATTGTATACCATGAATAAAGAAGTTGTCATCCATATATTCCTCTTCGTTATTCACACTTTTTGTCTTGAATCATTTGTTCGTATTTTAAATCATCCATGCTTGATAGCCATACAATCTAGCTTATTTAGCAGTGTTAGAAAGATCTGTTTCTTCACTATCATTTTGCTTTTGGACAACCAGTTTCTAGACAATTGTTGAAATCTATGGTCAGTAAAATGGCTCAGTTTGAATATTCCTTCTTTGCCTGGCATTAAGGCTCAATATTTTTTTGTTAAATATCCCTGCAGTATCAGTTAGTACAGCTAATACTTGCAGGTTTCACTGAAAATCATATATAATCTCTTGGGTGTCGCAGGCTTTCTCCTTGTAATCATTTGGGCAACTTTGATTTTATTGAAATTGTCAACAACTTCTGCTATCTGATATAAATTTCAAATTTACCAGCCTGGAAATGGCCTTTTGACAATTGCAAAAAAGAGTTTTATAAATATGGCCTACCTGAAATAGAATTACCTGTTAATTGGGGGAGAAATACAATACAAGTCAGGTGTGAAATGGGAAGACTTACAGCATCTGTCAATTACATGCAGGTACAAAAACTGATGCCTAATCTTTGAGCAACTTCCGTCACCTAAAAAAATGATTCCAATAGTTTCCAACTTGCTGCACACTGAAAGAGTTAAAGTCTCCTAGAAATATTTCAACACATTCTTTGTTGAAGAAACACGTTAATGCATGTATGCCAAAATAAAGAAGTTTTTATCCATTTCTTGCTAAGGTTGTTATAGTGTATCCTAAAATAAAAAAGTTTCCTTATGTAGTAACTAGTGAATGCATGTTACTGTTTAGCTGTCAGTCAACCTGAGGGCAAAATGTTGAAGATCTGAAATGCAGTGCTTCCTTTTTTATGCCCCCGAATCGGAGATTCCGGGGGTATATTGTTTTTCACCTGTCCGTCTGTCTGTCCGTCTGTCCGTCTGTCCGTCTGTCCGTCTGTCTGTCCGTTTGTCCACAAAAACTTTAACCTTGGTGATAACTTTTGATTGGTCAGAGCTAGGTCTTTGATACTTGACATATGCATCCGGGGGCATTCGTGTTTCACAAACACATCTTGTTTTCCTTTTTTTTTTGCAGTGCATCCTGATCAGAAAAAAACCCTATCCTTGTAAGCCATTTGTTTACCTAAGAACACAACTTTGATCTTCAGACTATCTGTAAAAGCAGCTTGATCCCTTGTAAAAAAAGTTTCAATCCAAATATTCCATGTCTTGAAAAACGTAATCCAATACTCTGAATTTTCTTGCAAGAAAATTCTTTTACTTTTGTTTACCAATTTCTCTACTATTGAACACAATTCTGACTTTAACACTATCTGTTTCATCTACTGAAAGAAAGAATGGTCAAATCCATGCTAAAAACCATTTGCTTGAACAAAAATAATCCAGTGCTCCCAAACTGTGCTAAAATGTATGTCCTTTTTCTTGTGAAACAATTTGCATGCTTTTAGACACAACTCTGCTGTTACAACAAACTGTACAAACAGTTTGATCTGTTAAAAAAACCAGTACAATTCATTCCCAAAAATCTCATGGTTTTGCCACAAAAAAAAGGTCCAAAGCTCCCAAATTGATTGACTTTCTCATGTGACAATTGTGTACCTCATAACACAACTCTGTCAATCTGCAAAAGCAGTTTCATGTCCAGAAGTAAAATAGGGAACAATCAATGCAAAAAAAATGCATGATTTCGCAAAAAAAACTCCTAAATCCAATAATCCCCAACTGTTTAACTGGAGCTGTGTACACATACTGCAAGAAGTAAATGCATTCACCAAGGTCTGAAACACCTAAGTGCCAATTAGGCCATGCATCTTTCTCGTTTCTTACCCCCTAAAGAGGCCCATTAGAGGAGGGTTCGAAACCACCTGGGTGTGTAACGGAACTCCATCACTTACGATATCACCTGAGCATAAGTCACAGCATGGTTCAATGTGAACAAACGTCAGTTCTCATAGGTGAAAGGTATGATCTCTATAGTAATGGAGCAAGGTTTCAAGAAAAACCGAACAATTCAATTTGTTCATTTATATAAAAATCTGGATCTCTCTCAATAGTAGAAGGTATAATTGTTAGTATCTAAGCAAGGTTTCATGAAGAACCCAACAATTTTATTGTTTCATTTATAATAAAAATCAGGATCTCTTTCGTTGGTAAAAGGTATGATCTTTAAAATCCAAGCAAGGTTTCATGAAAAACCCAACAATTCTATTGTTTCGTTTATATAAAAATCTGGATCTCTCTCATTGGTAGAAGGTATGATTGTTAGATTTTAAACGTGGTTTTAAGAAGAACCCAACAATTCAATTGGTTCATTTATATACAAATCTGGATATCTCTCAATGGTAGAAGGTATGATTGTTAGAATCTAAACATGGTTTCATGAAAAACAAACAATTTTATTGTTTCATTATAAAAAATCAGGATTTCTCTCAATGGTAAAAGGTATGATCTTTAGTATTGGAGCAAGGTTTAATGAAGAACCGAACAATTCTATTGTTTCATTTATATAAAAATCTGGATCTCTCTAAATGGTAAAAGGTATAATCATTTGTATCTAAGCATGGTTTAATGAAGAACCCAACAATTTTATTGTTTCATTTATAATAAAATAAGGATCTCGCTCAATGGTAAAAGTTATGAAGGAGCAAGGTTTCATTACTTTCTGAGATGTTATGTTGTTTCCCTGAGCTTATGTATCAGTTGTTCAAAAGTCAGGGTCTCTTTCATAGGAAAAGGTTTGAAGGAACAATATAAGTTATACCATTCAGAGGCGGGGTACATGGGGACATATCTGCCTCAAACTTGGTGTAATGCGACGAAAAAAGATTTATATGGACCTAAAGCAGCAGTGATATATATGTACACTCACTATATTCTATCCAGGTGTATTCTGTTCCTCGTGGAGGCAATCTAGTCAGTTAACACCTCAGTGGAAGAAGTGGAACCAAGCTTTGATGTAAACTCCTGTTATGGAAATATAGTAATCATTGTGTAAATTTTACCTCTGGATTAAGTTTGCCATTATCTTGATGGTCTTCAAGAAACAGCTAAAAACGTATAGAAATAGGGTTCGAGGTTAGATATTCATGTTAAAAAATACATGTAGAACAAAAACAAATCCCAGTTGAAATCAGGTTCTTGCTAAATGTTGCCACCCAACTGAGAGAACTGTTCACCTTGTTGGGTGGTTTAAAATTAATCCTTTGTGTGCTTTTCCCATCCCATGCACACAATTGTCACCAATAAAAATATATAGAGAATCTCACCCAAGTGTCTTCTGGTATCAAATATATCAACACAAGTTGATAAAAGTAACAAATATCTCAGGCTTGCCGAGGATATTTTACTTTTGTCAACGAGTGTTGATATATTTGATATCAGAAGACACGAGGGTGAGATTCTATTTATAATCCAAAATCATTTTTCATCACATGAGCATGAAAAATGTACATCTTTGAACACTGCATAGTCCTCCAACTCTTAAACCAGTGATGTCATAGCATTGTGACGTCATCGTGTTAATGACGTCGTTGGGTTTATGACGTCATAGCATTATGACGTCAATTCTGATGGTGCAAATTGTTTGTGATGTCATGTCCCTGCTGATGACAGGGCATTGTTCAAATTCTACTGTCAAAGCGATATCTCCTGTGGAACACACTTTTGGATGATAAATATCCATATCCATGTCTCAACTAAAAATCAAAGTCATGTGCCCAGGATTTGAAAGTTTTCTTAACTTAGATAGTCATAAGTGTCTGACATTCACTTTGGCCATTGGCATATCTAAGCTTGTTCACTTTAATTCCTATGAAGAAGGCAAAATTTACTGCAAACTTGAATGACCAACAAAGACATTATCTCTGGAACTAATAGTTTTGCATTAAGAGCATTACAACCTGCACATTTCTGCACATCCAGGAAAGCTTCTTGCACAAGGAACAGGTGTTGATGATGAATGGCGCCATTTCTCTTTCTCTACTTTACACACAGATAGAACTTGTGAAACTTCTCTCTTCTACATATCTCTGGAGTTCTTTCATCAGGTGCAACTGAGTCCCAGAGATTGTAAATCTTGCAGATGAACCTTGAGAAAAAGTCTGCAATCTTCTTAGCTAGTGTGAATGAATCTGGAACTGAGTTTCAGGAATGTGTCTTAAACTCTTCAGTATTTGTTGCAATGACTCCCCTGCAATATTTAAGGGCAATATGAATGTAGATCAGACTTTCTAGCTAATGTGAATGAATCTGGAACTGAGTTTCAGGAATGTGTCTTAAAGTCTTGAGTATTGGTTGCAAAAGACTCCCCTGCAATATTTAATGGCAATGTGAATGAATGTAGATCAGACTTTCTGCTCCTAGTGTACCAAATTCTTGATTATTTATTGCAAAAGACAAAAAGACTCTTATTCAAAATATCTTATTGGGTACCACAGATTTTACTCTTTAATGACTGTTATAGGAATGGTTTAGTGTCATTGTCTTCAGTAAGTTAAGGTAACCTGAAGGAGATTTAGAATTTCAACCATACCATGAATTGTTCTAGGACAAATTGGCATAAACTAATAGTTATTTTGAAAAATACTAAAAGCTTTTTTAAAAAGATACATGCTTATTAAACTGAATTTTTCAACTAGATTTGATTAAAGCTGTCTATTTGATGGAGATAAATGATTAAATTGTAAAATTTCTAGTTCAAATTGTCTATGACATATGAAATTCAATTAAATTCATGATGACATATTATTAATATGGAAAGGGACAAACAAAAATGTCAATTTCACTGGATCCGTCAGGATTTTATGATTAATAATAAGTATGAAGTATTTTTATCCACTTTACGTGTCAAAACAGTTTCATTAAAATTTTTCTTATTAATCAAAATGACAGTCTGAAACATCATGTAACATTTGAATAACATGCTAACAATTTTACCTGCAAGCAATTCAATTAAAACATGAAAAAGTTAACATCTTAGAAATTGATTTGATCAAGTTTTTACATAAGCCATGCAAAAGTCCAAGGAGACAATGTCATATGTTCAGCGGTCAAAATTTTTCTCTCGCAAGCTGACAAGCCCTCAATTATATAAAACATCACATAAACCAAGCAGGTTTGCTGATTTTTCTTCAACAAGCCCTCTCTGAAATTAACCAGCAATTGATTGATTGACAGGCAACTTTTAGAACACCAGAAATATATTTTGGAGATACAACTAAAATTTTTTGTGGGACTGCTAAGACAACAAAAAAACAAAAGCCAATTTAATCAAGTTCATTTGCCGAATCTTTTCACATGATTTTGGCAAATTTGGAATGTAAATGCGTCTCATCCCCAAATTGAAAATGTTGCCAAATTCGATCGCTCAACTAAAACTTTGCTTCTTTTTTGGTCTCCTTCCTTTAAGGTCTAGAATAAAAAGTAAATTGTTTCTGGTTTCCGCCAACATCAGGTTCAAACCTCCATATCAAGCCTTTTTTCAAGATGTTGACAAAGGAAAGTTTTGAAATACAGGCTCTTAAATGTTACTCGTTTCGGTTCATGCCTTCTAAGAAGCAGTGAAAAAAGTTATTCAAAGGTTATATTTATTTCTTTTTTCTTCATGTTAAAAAAAAAAGGTGACAATAAAAAAAAATCTTCGTAATCACATCATTTTTGCGTGAATGTTAAGACCAGAATTTTATTTTTATTTTTGGGGCCTAAGATACTTTACCCCCAAAAACCTGTAATCAACTATTCAATTTTGTCTGGCCTAATGAAGGCTGTAGGTGCTGCAATCAACTGCAAGGTAACCAACTGCAGGTGTAACAAATGCAAGAACACAGCTAGGCCAGCACTGGGTACAATTGCCAGGTAGATAAATCACTTACTTATGTGCAATCACCTACTTGATGTAAACAAAAGCGCACACAACAGGAAGTGTTTATTCTATTTCTCAACTTTTCAAATCCAGTCGGTCCCTGCAGACTGATTGTTTACCTTTAGCTAGATTCCAGCCTGTAGTCAGGTAATTCTGCTGTAACTGTGAACGTCTGCACGTTTCTGTGGTATGTGCGAACATAATGTACTGAACAGGAGAAAACAACCTATTATTTATTCCAGTCTTAATTTTCTGTTTCTTAGCTTCAAATTTTGTCAACATCCTGCTTCCTCTGCTTATTTGAATCCACAGGATTCCATCAATACCCTGATACCCTCATTACTCTTGTGTGATGGATATGTACCCTAAAAAATGGAGGAAAAAAAAGAAGAAAAAAAAGGTGCTATACATATGGTCGATGTGAAACATTTCTACTGCAGAAAACAGTCTCTTCTTCACAAAAGTGTTTGATTTCTTTTTGTTAACTTCAACTTTTAAACTTCCTGCCTTATCAATGTTTTTTAATCAACAGAGATTCTTCAAAACCCTAATGTCCAATACCCTTGTATCCAAAATGCATCATATCAGCTAATGAATGAATCACAGCAATATGGTTGCTATTGTCTGTGAACTTTCTGTACTGAAGATAAGTCTTTTTTTGTTCTTTATTCTAGTCTTCAGTTATCTGCCAAATTAACTTCAACTTTTTAAACACCATGCTTCGTCAATTCACGGTAATATGAATCCACGGAACTCTGTCAAAAGTCCTATAACAAGCAAACCATTTACCTTGGATTGCAATGAATATAACCTGCAAATAAGATTATTCACATAAAGCATGAGGCTGCATGCTACCTGGATGTCAAATCTGTAAGTTTGAGCTATTAAATTGCTATACATTTATTTTGCTGAAAAAACTCTGTAGTGTTTCACGGAGTCATGGATGAGACATATAAACTTCATTACAGGTAGTTCATAGACGTAGACATGTACCCTTCCCTGTGTAGGTGTTTGTACAATAAAAAATATTAAAATCTGAAATCTTTATTCATCTAGCAAAAAAAGATATATATCCATATGCTAACCAATGCCATGCGTGCTTAAAAACAATGATTATTCGTTAAAATTAATTAGGATGAACGTGAATTGACTGAAGTTATGACAATTTGGATATATAGAGAATCTCACCCAGGTCATGTCTCCTGATATCAAATATATTAATCAGAGTTGATATAAGTTGCAAATATCCGAGGCTTTTATCAATGAGTGTCATATCAGAAGACACCAGGGAGGATTTCAGGGAGAATTGTTGTTCATGCAGTGCTGTGTTATTATATCATTGTGATGTTATCATGTTTGCGACGTCGTAGCAATGTGATGTCATTACTTGATAATACAATAGTATTGTGATGTCATATAGGTGACACCAATAGGGCATTGTCCAAAATCTAATGTCAAAACGATATCTCATAGGAAATACCTGTGGATCTCAAACGAGTGATATCTCCTGTCGGACTGAGTTTTGGATGGTAAATTGATATAGTGCATATCTGCCCTGAAAGCATTATCAATATGGTATTCTCATTATTGCAGCAGTCTATCCCAAGATGCCAGTTACACTTTTTGAAGGTAACCTCAAATCTAACATAACCTTCACAGGGTACCCTGTAGAATTGCTTGGTGAACAGAGGCAGATTTTAGAGTTTTTCGCCCAATTGACAGCACAATTAAATCTCCTGCTTTGTGTCAGGAAGGTTGGACTAAAAAATGTCATCAATTCAATGGTGAACTGCACACAATTTTGCAGAGCTCTACTAAAAGTTGTAAAGTGAGTCAATACTAACATGTTGACCTGCCTATTATGGGTTAAGATGTAACAATCTCTGCCTTGAGAGAAAGTATAAGCTAAATCTATTTGCGATGTAACTGTTCACCCCACGTGGTTGATATAGACTTGGAGAAATTCCAGGATTTCTTTTAAGTGCTGCAATACAGGATCTGGTAAGTTAGAGTTTGTAACAATTTGTGGACACCATGCACACACTTTGAGTGAGCTGTATGCTCTGCTATATGAGCTGTGAATCTGTTGATGAAACTACTAGTTTCATGGGCCTGTTTATCAGCTTCGTAGCTGCCTTGGGTGGCTGTGGTGGTGGTGGTGGTGGTGGTGGTTGTGGTGATGATGATGGTGATGGTGATGGTGATGGTGATGGTGATGGTGGTGATGGTGATGGTGATGGTGATGGTGATGGTGATGATCTTCTTGATTATCTCGATGATCTTGATGTACATGATAATGTTGTTGATAATAATAATGAATATGATGATGATTAAAATGATGCCAAAAAAGGATAATCATGATGATCATATAATATTGATAATTATGATGATGAAGTTTGGAGCAGTATTTTTATGTCATGTATATAGCAGTTGTTAAACTGCAATTATAGGGAAAATATTGTAAATTTGCTTTAATATCTTCAAATTCACAGTCACAGACCGTTTCAGGAAAGAAATACAAGTTTGTTATTTAAAATGAATAGTTTTCTAAATGATTTGAAAGTTTTTTTAGTAAAAGGTTTAAAGTCTAGGCTTTAAAAACAAATATGAACGTATTTGAAATTATTGAAATCGGTTGAGTTAGTGGTTTTATTAGCTGTGGAAATCTAACTTTTTAGTGCTCCAAGAGTTATCTCCCTTTTATTGTATGAAGGTGCAGTAAAATATCAATACTATGTACTTTACATTACTTTACCTTGAAATATTGTTGTGTTTTCTCCTTATTGTTTACCTATTTTAATTCCATATGATATTGATTATATTTATGTATTCTATCTCTTCAACCAATTTGTACCAGATCAGAAATAGACATGTAAAATTTACCAACTGACATGGAGAAAGGAAAGTTCATTGTAAGAGTAAGATTTTGTGTAGTTTTTGTTGTTGTGTTCCTCTTGAAATGGTGTTGATTTTAAATTTCTCTTGAACAAGCAGTAAATATGAAGGGGTGATATCTCTTATTTCAAATCCCAGTTGTGACAAAAGTCTAGGTCTTTCATTTCTTTATTTCATTTCCACTTTGCAGAGATATGATTTCTTGATTATAAGTTTCATAGATATTCCAGTTCACAAATATTGAATTAGATTTCCCCTTTGTGTAATAAAAGCCAAAACAAAAGTCCAGATCTTTGGAAACATTATATCATTTCCTCTTTTCTACTTAGCAGAGATATGATTTCTTGAAAATAAGTTTCCAGGATATTCAAGTTCTTTGAGTCTGTTCACAAATATTGAATTAGATTTCCCCTTTGTGTAATAAAAGACAATACAAATCTGTAAATAAGAGACAAGATGTCAGTCTGTTACTTGATAGACTGAATGCCAGCCCTTCTTATGGTTAGCATAACTGAAGAATCCTTCCAGAGAAGATCTTGATCTGACATCTTGAAGGAAACAAACAAGCCATGTTTACATAATAAACAAAAGGAGAGTAATATGTTGTCAGTGATCGTCAGGAATGTTGATACTTATCATTGAGGGTAATTATCACATGTGGAGTGCCAGTTATATATGTAAATATTTATCTTGCAATTATTGCATCTTATCTCTTTGTTGATTAAGAAATTTAATATGAAAAGGTAAAAAATTTGCAGTTGTGTTATCTCAGAGTTTTTATACCAGATATGTTTTCCTCTCCGTGTTTTCCTTGGTATGTAAGGAGTGGATGATATTCTAGATATGAGAAAAAGACAAGATAGCATTTTCTTTGCTAGTACTTTTTTTCAAATTTTCTCATTTAACAATTATAAGGAGTGGATGATATTCCAAATATACTTAAAGGCACCACCGTAATTTCTCTATCAATTCAACGTCCCTGATGTAAGTTAATCTAAGGTTGAAAATTTCAACATTTCAACCATGGCCAATTGTTCATATTCACATTCCAATACATTTCCCATAGTTTTTAATCATCAGTTACATATATATTCTATTTCAGCCATACAGCTTACAAACCTCAAAAAGAAATTATCAATAAAAAATAATAATCATGAAACAAATTGATCTTTTGATGTTCATATTCATTATAATTTTCCCCAATCAAGATCAAAAAGAATATTTGCCATAAAAGTTCTGGTATGTAAAATAGGTAGAGAAATGACAATCAAGTTATAATTTTTTCGGCCTTGTATTCTTGCAATATACAGTCAGACCTCGATAATCCGTCCACCGATAATCCGAATCCCGCGGTATCCGAACGGTAGCCTGCTGTAACCAAACTAATCTCTATATAAACTCATTAAATGTTGATTCATTAATCCGTTGCTTCAGTCTCCGAATCCGAACGCCAATTAGCTGTAACGGATTAGTTAATTATCACTATTTCTGCTTCATTAATCCGGCCGTTCATCAAATCCGTTCGGTTAAGTGATCAATACCTTGATTGGATCGGTAAACTTCAATGACAGTGGATTGACATGCGAGTTGAGCGTGACGGTATTTTGTGATTGTAATATATTGAAATGTCTCACTTTGTGTTTCTGGAGTTTATGATTTTAATAAATTGTGTAATAGTTATAAATATATATATATATGTATATGAAATAAACTTGTTTGATATACTAAATACATTCTCGTCTGTCTGTAGATTCAGAGTCGAGTAACTCCAACTTGTTAGGTTCGTTTCAGTAGTCCGAACGCTTCACTATCCGAACGTTTTTGATGAAAAACGGAAGCGTTCGGATTATCGAGGCCTGACTGTATTGGAAATATTTTGTTTCTATTTTGTGTTATCCCTGTATTTTATAAGTCTTGTATAATGATGACTCACTTATAATAAGGAATATCAGGTTATTTGCTTATTATTACCCATATGGGAGGACGGACACAGGGTGGTATTTTTCATGTAAGTCCCTAGTGAGTTACATTTTCCTGTCTTTTGATTAGTTGTTTTGAACCAATCAAATTAAACGTTGTGCCGGGACTATTTCGTTCATCTTTCAAACTTGTATTTGACTGACAAATTGTTTTCCCTGATTCTAAATCTTAACAAGTTCAATAAGTATGTTGTTGCTAACTGCCAATTTTCACATGTGCAGATGCCAATGACGTTTGATGAGTCGGTCAAATTGTACGAAAATATAGAAATTATCGATCAACATATAATTTTGTTTTTGCATTAACTTTCGGTTGCTTAGAATGTGACGGGTTTCATTCGATTGTAATGACGTCATAGACACGCGCGGCTATGACAATAACCTACTCGTGACAGGCAATCACAGATAATCTTTCCCTTGTTATATTAAGTTTGTAATTCTTGAGCCTTGGTGAGAGAATTACACTATTAATATAACGAAGGAAAGATAAAATCTAGCTGTCATTCCCCGTCACTCGTGAGTTATTGTCTAAATAAGATCAATAATGCTGGTTTGAACTATAACATATATTTCATATTAATTTGCAGTAATTGAATTTATGTGTACAAATAAATAATGGGTCACTTTGAACATATATAGTTAAGGAAATATCACCTTTAAGACTTCATCAATCTACATCATATATGGCATGTAAGTGAAAGAATTCAATAACACAACCCAACTATTTGTTCTTTGATATATAGTGATTAATAGAAAAATTTTTGCTTTCAAGAAATAATTGGCATCAGGTTGGCATGGAAACTTGATATTTGATGTTGCCATGGGAACAGGTGAGGTATAAGAAGTTTTAGTGTTTCGCTGTCCATCAGAGCTGTTTTCTATAGGTCATCAGTGTCAATGCTGATTTAGTATCTCCCTCCCAGTTGACATTTGGTTACAATCTATGGTACTTAATTGACATAAATATTTTTAGAAATGGAAAAACAAGTCCGAAAGGTCTTCTCTGGGTTTTGCTTGTCTCGCTCTGTATTAATTTTCGGGTCGCTTGGCACATACGTTGGTGATGTGTCTTAAAGATAAAAATGTTTTTGCAATTTTTTTTTTTAAATGCAGATTTTTAAAAGCATTTTAAAATATGACATTTTTTATTCTGATAGATTTAAGGAAATTATGCTTTTCAGAAATAGTAATCAAAATACCTTTGATTTTTTTGGTCATAATTTTATTCAAAAGATTAGTTTTTTTCACCCCAGAATATATTATTAAATTGTTGGTTCAATGACATACAACTAGAATTGTAAGAATTACCATTAAAATATTCAGATTGGCTTATACATAAAAATTATACAAGTTTGTTATCACACAAAATAATCTGGAATTGTCCATTGGCAATTTGGATAAGAACTTAAATGGATTTTGAAGATCGGAATCATTTTACCAAATTAAGAGTTAGTCGTTCTTTCCAGTTGTCTTGGTTGTGCTGCAGAACTTTGATTAAAGGGAAGTAACTCTTTCAAGCTTGGTTTTCTTCACTGTGATTTTATGACACTTCTTACTCCAAGTTTTATTTGAAATAAATTGCATTAATCTGTCTGAAAATTGGAAATATGGTTTGGTCATAATTTTAAAAAAGAAAATTACTCAAGGAATGTGTCAATCTTTTTTCTTTTGCGGATTTCAAAACAAACATTCAATCATTGTTTGACTAATTATAAATCAATTTTATCTAT
Organism: Steromphala cineraria; assembly: GCA_916613615.1. NCBI lineage: Eukaryota > Metazoa > Mollusca > Gastropoda > Trochida > Trochidae > Steromphala > Steromphala cineraria. The sequence continues at coordinate 55,274,388 of OU744725.1, read as the reverse complement.
TGTTTAGTTTTAAGTTAAGAGAGATCTTTTGAGATACAAATTACTTAATTATTTTTATGCCCCCGAATCGGAGATTCCGGGGGTATATTGTTTTTCACCTGTCCGTCTGTCCGTCTGTCTGTCCGTCTGTCTGTCTGTCCGTTTGTCCACAAAAACTTTAACCTTGGTCATAACTTTTGATTGGTCGGAGCTAGGTCTTTGATACTTGACATATGCATCCGGGGGCATTCGTGTTTCACAAACACATCTTGTTCTTTTAACTTTTTAGGATTATCATTATATAATTTGCCATTACCGCAACAATTTTTGCCGAATCACATTTGCTTTTTACTCATGATTGTAAAAAGATTTCTTCACAATTTTTTAAAAAGTATTTAAAAGGATTTTCAACATTGTCATGGTTTAAAATTTTGAATTGGGAAACAGGATTCACAATTTTTAATGGCTTTATGGAAGAATTGAAGACAAAGCCTTTTGATTCACTTTTAACAGCTATAGCTTTGTCTTCAATTCTTCAATAAAACCATTACCATGATTATCAAATCATACTCAATTCAAGTCAGAAGACTTGAAATATTTGTTTTTGATCATATTAATATAATTTCACAATCATGTCAGCTCAAATCCACCCCTAGTCTCACTCAGACTGTAGTTAAGAGTTTGATCTTAACATAACCTCTTAACAAACCATTTTAGAAGTCAGGCACCTTTTTTTATTTTATAAACTTTAAAATCATTTGTCAGAGACTGAATATGAGTTCATATGAACTGACTCCTCCATACCTGATATTACTGTCCCTTTAACTGTCTTCAAGGTCTGATAGAGAGACAAGTTGACAACGAATGTCTATTCATACCCATTGGTAGTATCAGCTTCATATGAATATATTGCAGAGTTTAATCTCTCTGACAATCGAGGCCTTTCTGATCACATAATACAAACACTGACATGGGGCATTGGATTAAGGCAGCTGATTCACAGAAACCCTGAGGGATTATCATCTCTCTGTCTGTTATTCATGGAATCTCTGCCGCTTTTATTCACGGACTCTTTGCGTCTTTTATTCTCCAAATCTTTGCGTCATTAACATGGGGCAGGCAGATCAAATTATAGCAAGACCATCAATGTTGTCATAGTCACAGGCAACACACAAGTTTTAACCATAGTGCTTAGACAGTTCCATGTGTTGTGGCTTTGCTAATAGCATGTTTCCAAGTTGATATGATATCAGTCACAAATGGTTACACATTACCATTCTTCTGTACTGAATTACAGGCATTAGGGGCGATCTATTTCCCATCACCCAGTGCCCCAGTCCTGCAATGACGTAAATCGTGACCCAGTTTAACAATCATAATGATCTATATGTCAGGGCTGACAGAGCTTCTATTAATAATTTGTTAATGAAGTCTCAAAGAGAATTTGTAACACATGCACAAAAAATTATTTTTGTGATAAAAACTTCTTCATTGCCAAATAGACAACTTTTTGGAGTATGTTCACTTCCTTACTTTATAGGTTTAAATGTAGGGATTTAACATGTTAATTGGTGCTAAATTGTTAAGTATTCATGTATGCACTTTAAACTTGATCATTGCTTATTTGTATTATGTTGACAATTTTTCCCTTTTAGGATGGATATGTATCAGTCAGTTTGGGGTTTCGATTTTAAAAGTCTGTTGTGCCATCCACCTTTTCCCATCACAGCCAGGGACAGTCCTATCGGGGTATTTTTTGTGGAAACAAGATTCATGAGTACCTCCCTGTTTATACTTTCATATGATTACTAAATGATTTTTTGTCTCACTTACTTTGAAATATTTTAGTGAGGGTAACATTTTAGTTGTTCTAGACATTGACAATTTGACAAAGAATAGAATGTATGACTGGGTTTTCTTGAATTTCATTTTCACAAAAACTACCCCGTTAGGACTGTCCCTTTAATATCTCAACAGCTTCACCTTCACATCTGAATTTGCTTTAATTGTTCCACAAGAATTTGAAAAAGGACAGATAAAAGTTTTCTTTGAAATAACACAACCAAGAAAAAAAAAAGCATGAAGGTTTGAAATATTTGACCATATCCAAGGACAGAGTAGCTAGACTAACAGATAGTTCCTGAAAAAAAATTCTCTAACATTTCAATATTCAATATTTCATATAAAAATATAAAAAGGAGCCCCAAACAATTCTTAATTTCAGCTTTAATATAAAGCATTTCAAAGCTGAGGCATCTAGACTTGCCAACATTGTCTAGACTAAGAAGGCTCCTTTAATTATTTTTTGCTTAACAGAACTGATGAGCCAGTCTAAGGTGCTCTGCAAAGCATGCAGTTATACTCAAGAGCTCTCTCCAAGAGTAGCTGGTCTGTTGAAGTGGTCATTACTGTTAGCAGTGACCGGTTGGAGTGGACAGACATGTCTAACTGACCCTTCACAGTCTGTACCTGTCACCTTCAATCCAGCAGACTTCCTCAGGGTTCCCTACATTAATTCCCTGTACTGAGTCTCTGAATGAATGGGTGGTATAAAGAACATTCTCTCCCCACAGAGGCAGATGACGTCATGAAATGTTGATACAACCTCTGTTCTATTACGCCGACTTTGTGGGCTAGAATGGGAGATGTCTTATTGGAGGCAATCAAAGTTAGTTGTGCAATCAGTGATGCTGTTCTAAAATCATTATTTTGGCTATGGAATCATGGCAAAAACATTGTGATATGAATCACCCTTTCCATGCGAGAAGTGTTGTCATTTGCAAAAGAATTTCAAATGGATTGTGGCACAAATTTTGTCCGCTAGGGGAAACTGCCGGAACCCACAGACTTCGGCGTAATAGAACAGAGGCTATATCAACATTTCATGACTTGATCTGCCTCTGTGGAGAGAGAATGATTAATAAGGACAGCAAGATTTAATGATAAAAAATCTAAATGGGAGAAATTTGGTCATGTACTGGAAATTTAAAAAATCATAATTTATGCCAATTTATCACTGTTCTGCAGAACTCACTTCATTGAAAAGATGTCAATCGCTATATCAGCTGTTGCTCTATCAATGATACACAGGATACACAGTACAGGAGAGTACACATTAGTATGCCACTTGCAGCTGTCAACCACACTCCAGTGCATAGGGGTCCTGTATGCCTTTCTCTCTAATTAGTATTGACTAGTGTTTGTGTCAAGTGATTATATACAAAGCTTATACATTCTGGTATGGACCATTGTTGATAGGCTTGTCTCTGAAAACAAATTCTCAAATATCTCCTATTTTTATTAATGTAAGAAACGGCTTATCAGAGGCTCTGTCAGTAGATGACTTCCTATGCTTTTTAGGAGGTTATGTTTCCGTTAAAGGGGCAGTAGCACGTTTTTAGGGGGAATATAAGGTGATGTCAGGAAAATGAAAATTAATGGTTTCAATTGAAAGACACTGTATTTAAACTAAATGGAGTTGTAATATTCAAATATATAACTTGGCATATCATCCTCATGAAATACTTATTGTTACTGTCTCTCGATTGTGTTAATAAGAATATTTTTGCCATGGTAAAATTACTTCAGTCATCAACTCATTTTATTAATAAATATTTTACATGTTTCATTTCAATTCTGTTGTGGTTATATCCCTGTCCTCTACACTATCCAAATGCCTGTTACATTTTAAGAAAATGGAAGTGGAATTGAATTTTTTTTTATGAAATCAATGAATTATTATTTTGTTGAAATTTATTCCATCGTTCCCCTTTCAAAAAAGTTATTTCACGAATAGTGCTATTCCTATATTAAGGATTACTTGTGACATGTTCACATAAGATGTTAAGAAGTGGGCACAAATGATGATAGATTTGGAACTAAATGATCCCTTCTGACATCTACATCTCATAAACGACAGAAATATCCATCAATCAAAGACAAGCATAGCAATATATGTCTTCATTACTTATCATAAATCAGATTTAATTAACAGCCAATAATTACATACATCTATAAATACTGTTTCTGGCTGCATGAAGCCAAGTGATCAGTCTTACACAGATATATATATATAGGCATTGATGTTGGATATCCATACATACATATGTTGATCAGTCTTTTTAAGAGCTTTAGTTCAGCCATTTTGTATGTTTGTCATTATGTGAAAAATCTGCTGTACTTAATACTATCAATGAACAAACTAAAGATTAGCTGGACTATTGAACTGATAGAATATGAATATGTACAAATAAGTAATGTGAAGAGTTATCACTTTGTCTTCTTATTCTTCAATTCATTCTAAGCTCACAGCACCCATAATAGACTTAATTTAAGGTGATGTCAGGAAAACAGAAAAATAAATGTTTCCAATTGAAAGACAATGTATTCAAACTAAATGAAGCAGTAAATATATTATGAAAAGTTCACCCATGCAATTCCTTTTTCTTACACAAAATGATTTAAAGGTGTTCACACAAAAATGGCCGCCAATAGACTTAATGTGAATCTCTATAATTTGTTCTCTGACTATGGATAATTTTTGTGTGTAATGAGATTTTAGACACTACAAAAATAATACATTTAGCATTAACGTACAATAATCAATGAAATTTTTTAAATACTGTAAATCAACAAATTAACGCGTGTATTAATTAACGCGAATGCCGTCCACCAAACACAAATGCGTGTACTAATTAACGCGAGCAGGCAATAATTAGTGTTTACAAAATCACCTCCCAATTTACTGGTATTATCAGGCTAACAAGCAATCAATAAAGGCCAAGTGCCCCGCTTGTATCGGTCATAATTGTTATGAAAACACGAACCGGTCATCAATGAAACAACTAATCCTGTATTCAAACGCCATAATTACCTTGTTATCTTTAATTATTGGATCATCTCAGTGTCATGTATTGAGTAAAGAGAATTTGAACGTCATGTTTTTTTCAGGTATGTAGATTACTAGCATGTGCAGCGATGGCCGCCATTTTGAATATTTAATGATCGCATTGAAAATTGTTATCGTAACTGAACATCATATAAGGCTTAATTACGTGATAGAATATAATGATACTATATGTTCATCATAAACATTAGTAATGGGAATGTTTTTGATAAATTTTTTTATCGTAATTGAAAAACTTGAGTCACATGTTCTAGTTTTCTAAGAAAAAGTAATCTCGGACCATAGCGCATTTTTCCACGTGTTGTAGTTTTCTAGGAAATTGTAGTCTCGAACCAAAGCACAACCAAATGCTTAAATAAACACTAGGTGATTACGTCTTGACTAGTAGTTGTACTACTCCCCCAATGATATGCTCGGCTGAGTTTAAACAAAGACTGACTGGTAACTAACAGTGCTCAAACGTCCATTGACACGTGTCATCCCACTAAAGATTAACGAATGAATGAAATGTTGAAATGCTTGTTTATTGTTATTTTGTCTCTTTTTATCATATGGAATTATTCAATAAAGCTACATAGATTGATTATTTTGTGTTTGTTGAATTTTATGTCATGTTTAGTGTACAAAAGCGTTTATAAAACGCGCGACTTATTATCGCGCCTTGGTGTCTGACGCGTTTTTCGCGTTAATAAATCGCTCGCGTTAATTTGTTGATTTACAGTATGTTTTTTTTTTTAAAGTGCTTCTGTCCCTTTTAAGGATATTGATATGTTATGTGCCTTTCAAACTTCAACAAGTTACAGTTATTACAACTTTGGCCAAATTCTGAAGTTTAAGCAAATTCTGTAGTCTTAGTGTACATTAGTGAAATAACCTGACATCAGTGACATCAGGGGCAGTAGGGGGAATATAAGGTGCAGGGAGCTTATTACGTTGAATATGGTAATATTCAGTCTCTGAAAAATAATTCTCTAAAAAACAATTTTTTGTTAGGCCCCCCCAAAAAAAATTGTTTCTGGTCTTGGCATGGAGACAAAAATGATGCGACGATACAGATTTTTTTTCCCCCAATTTTTTTTAAAATTTTGGAATCTTAAAATAATTCAAATGATTTTGAAAAAAAAAATTAAATACAAACTATGGATCACTGTATCACTGTGTCTTTGAAGGCGTATACAAACAGAAACAAGTTAGATTTCAAAAGTTCACATTTCATTGTTTTATCAAGGCCAGGGGACTACATTTCCATTTTTTTCCATGTCAACATCTGCAAAAAATGCTTGATGCAGGGGTGTGAAACTGATGCAGACGGAAACCAGAAACAAATTACTTTTTTTTCTAGGCCTTACATATAGAACTTGATGAGATATACTACCTGCAATCTGCAAATCAGACTATGTTTAACCTCAGATGGTCTCCCACCAATTGTGATTATTCAGAAAGCCAGTTTAAACCTTAATTGTAATGCTGGGATAATCCCTTGTTAATGAGTTGGGAATCCTTTAAGTGAATAAGGTTAAACTGCCAATCTGTGTACGTTCAGTGCATGTGTCCTCCATGTTTTGTCAATGCTAATCGAATGTGTGGTTATTTGAACAAGGACTGATAACTTTGACCCTCTGATGGCATGTTTTAAAACTGAATACTTAGGTGATAACATACTGACAAGAATAATCCCCACTTTTATTAACAAGAAACTGATTATGTATATATATGCTGCATCATTATAAGCCTTGCACCCCTAAGAGAGGTTTTTGAGTCTGATTTATGGTTTAAAAGCGTGAAGGGGTAAATGTCTCATTATTGATGACAATTCAATCTTAGAACACATTGTAAACTATCAAAATATGATATACAATACACTGTAGTATTATGTTTCTACAGGTCAAATTTGTCCCTTTGTAGAACTATAATTACATGCTTCAATGGTTTCGTTAAAATGTGTTGCAACTATAGGAATATAATACGGTGTACAATTTTTTCTTGTAAATCTTTTTGTCCCCCTGTACAAATATGATTTAATGCTTCAATGTTTTTGTTTAAATGTGTCACCAACTTTGTTTGGACTCGTCTCTGAATGTCCTTCTCATTACAAGAGTACTGTGTCCCGTGTCATGGTAATGACGTGATACAGTACAATTGATACACAAAGCCCTCGGATACTTACACCCTAACTCAGCACGTCTGTAAATCCTAACAATCCATATACCACCAACCAACAATGGTAATCTATTAGTTGTCGCCATTGCCCTTTGTGAGGCACTTTGCATATGTAATTATGATAATTGGTATAAAATCTGCCCATAGAAATGGCCGAATGTTTTGATTGATGGTAGGAATGAGATTGAGGCTCAGCGAGGACTCGTTGTGGTTGCAAAACGATACCTACGACTTCATGTGTATAATCTGGATTGATGTAAATAGACCGTCTACGTCATGTATTTTGGCACAAGCTTCCAACTAGCCCAGTAGGGGTTCTTCTTTATTGCGAAATGGGAGACGGTTGTGTTGATTTCTGTTAATACATAAAACATTAGTTTGTTGTATATCGTATAAGTGTAATAATATCAGACTGACACATGGTCTCCAAACAAAAACCTTTGTTTTATTCATTAACTGATATTTATATAATAGAATTATTTAACAAAATTAGAAAGTTGCCTTAAGGAAAAAGAAAATTGATAAGATAATTTATTAGAATATTTTTTTGTGTGAAAATGGTAAATATGAGTTTGTGAGTCAGACTTTTCTAATTTTGATGATCAGAAAAAGTAATTATATAAACTTCTCATTTCAAGAGTCCAAACTCAGAAATGATTCCTTCACATTTGAACAGTTTTCATTTAGAAGTCAACAATTTAAAAAAGATGAAAGGATAAATTATCAGAAATAAAGATGTTCCACAAATCTAATGATGTTATTATCTGTCATCAACAAAAAGGTCCAAATGAAATTTCTTGAAGTTGTCTCAGAGATGTTTTCTTTAAGTTTTGAAGCCTTTAATTGTACATTTAAGCGCACTTAATGAACTGCTTGTTCACTTCAAGGGCCTAAAGTCATCAACAAATATTGTTTTCACATTCAAACTGTTTTCTTTTAGAAGTCATGACAACAACAAAGTATGAAAGTTTAGGAATCTGACTCATTTTTCTTTTAATGACATGTCAATAGAAGCTGTGATCATTAGACAATTTTTTGACTCCTGGTTTCAAAATGCTGAAGGTTAAAATCTTTTAACAAGCTCTTCAATTTTGAATTTACATCAATTTCAGATGATTATCTTTCCAAGCTTTGTGAGAGTGTATGAAAACTCGAAAAGATAACCGGTTTTCATGCACAAGTATCAGAGCTGATTACTTGTTGTAGGATAATAGTATTGCCCTGAAACTACTCCCCTCAAGTTATATTGCATATGCAGATCAACACTGTGGACAAGATATGCTTTATCCTAGGTATTTGAGAATGAATTATAATGTGACGATTAAATGTAAATCATTTATCAAGTGTTGGATATCTGCTTGTCAGTCATTCCCTGACAGTAACATACCATAAGAAATCTTACTTTCAACTGATAAAAATGAGAATATTTTATGAAGCATTTGGAACTTTTATCATGATCATGGACATCAAAGTTAACTTGCTAATCAATCTTTATAGTCATATTATTCTGAACTAACATTTTATTCTTTGCATACCCTAGAAAATCCATTGAAGTCCAAATCAATAAAGGTATTCAATTTCCACAGTCCATCATTGTTTGATACATTCACTATGATTTACTACAGGGTTAAAGATTCTGAGATATTTAGTTTAAGAGGTTGTTTGTGTAATTGTCAAGGGCTACTGGAAAATGAGGTCAGAAAAAATTAAGCATAAAATCATGAAAGAACAATTTGACATCAACATCTATTTCAGTAACTTTTATATCTTAAAACCCTACATAAAAACCTTTTTTTAGTGTCCAAACTGTTTTAGGATGTGCTTAAATATATATTAAAGAAATATTGGTTTGTGATTCAAATTAACAAATGAGAGTGCTATAAGAAAGGTACGTGTTGCTGAGGTTGTAAGCAGAGTTTTTTAAAGATTTTTCGGGAGAAACACCACTGGATAACAGTGTATGGAGTTCAAAATAGTTTGACTCAAATGAGATACATAAATGAATAGCCTAAACAACCAACCATCAGCGAAAACAAAGTTTTGGGGCGATGGATATCAGGGTATGATCGAGTTGGAGTATACTGTGGAGACATATATACACTGATGTAGCAGGATGGATTTTCCAGATTACAACTTCTTTATTGTGAAATCCAAAACAAATTGAGATTCAACTATATAACTACATGGCAAAGAAAACATGTAAACAATATTGAAGAAAATTAATCAGAGTGATTTATATAAAAATGTTATACAACAGAGATTTGAAATACAATGGGGAATAAGAAGTTGTTATCCAGAAGATCTTGTTTTTAGCATTCTATAGAGAAATTTAAATCCATAAGAACGAAAATGTGCCAAGTTCTCAGAATAGCAAGCATGGAATATATCAGCAGGGAAGGAATTGGTCAGAACATACAAGCACTAGTAGAAGAATGCTATCTATGTTTCTGGTTTCTGCCTTTCAACACATTGCCGTTTCAATCCTCAACATGAAGTTCTCAACTTGTTTCAAGCAGTAGGAGAGGAAATGTGTTCACTGATTAATTGTAAATAGTTACTCAGGATGAATGTAGCAGTCACATCCACAGATATAGATCAGCTCCAACATCAACATAGTGACAGTGTTGACGAAGTGCTGCCCTATGTACACACAACTGACTGGTTTGACACAGATCAGGGGTAGATAACTCATGAAATAAGGACCCCATTGATACCAGGGGGAATCTTACCAAAGGATGTTTGTCTCCACTCGTAAACATATTTTGATAGGAAATTCATTGATAATTGACCAATCTTGTATATTTTTAAAACATGTTTTTTTTAATGTTAGCTTGCAGTTAGACAGAAATTTTTGTTGACATGTTTTATTATATTATTTTGATAATCATGCTTTAGAAATTTAATAGGATTTATCATTTTGACAAGAAATGCTTTTCTCATATGAATAAATGTTTGAATATCAATATGATACTGTTTGAAAATTATCTAAGAAAGACTATATATTTGTTCACAATTATTGTGTCCATAAGAAAAGGAAAGTCAAATTTATGTAGCCAGAGAGAATCAAATCAAAAGAGCTGATATGATATGCACTTTATTATCAGGCGTTAGAGAGGTGTTAAAGACAACGTGTTAAACCTGCTTAGCCTCAGGTAACCTCGTTACAGGTGAATGGATGCAATAGATAGGTAGGTAGATATAGATAGGCAGATAGCGAGATAGGTATAGGTAGATATGTGGGGAACCTACCTACGTCAGTACAGACTAAGGAGCTTTCTGCTAGAGGCATCAAGAGCCTTCTGTTTTATCTGATGTAGAGAGGGCTGACCTCATTATAATGCGGATATGGGAGACGTGACAATGCGTGAAAATATTACTATATGCGTAGGAGATGCAAGTGGAGTGTGAATAGCTCAAGGTGATCGCTTAATGGAAGGACCAAGGGTTGTCATAATAGCTCGTCAAAGAGTTTTGGCGTTATAACGAGGTATACATGTATATAAAACTATATACTTTTGGTGAGTAATGTTCATCAGCGAGTGTTAACAGAAGGTCTTGCCTTGCTTAATGGCATATGCAAATGTCATTTCCGGAATTTCATACATACATTCAAACAAGTCTGGATAGAGTTGAGACCTTGTATGACACCTGGGGTTGTGATGATACCTGTGACTTACCTGAGTTAACGAAGGACATCCTGAAGGAATTGGGAACTTTGGAGAGCAAGATTTAAAGAAAATCTGTTTTCTGGAATTAATCATACAGGAATATATATGTGTTGGAATTATTTTGGTTTTTAATTTGTGCGACATAACAATAATTATATGGTGTGAGAAATGGATCTGTGGGAACAGAAATTCCACTGATTTTATTTTCAGATTTCTTAAAAGAATTATTTGACATTGTTTGGAATGGATTGTGAAAAAGGCTATGAAATGTGGTTTATAGAATCGATTGAATTATCATTGAAATGAGGAAACTGGGACGATGGAGTCTTGAGTAACTTTGATTTCCATCAAGTTTGAAGGATTTTAAGAATGGGAAACACTGACTAAATGAGAAAAAGGACCTCAACAAGCTTGAAATAATTTGAGTGTTTTGATTCCTCAAAGGAAGTCTTCATTGTGCAATGGTGTTGTGTAGCCGAATTCCAGAACAAGGGAGATCGTTAAGGTGAATTGTAGGACATAAGAGCGTGAAGAGAGGAATTTGATACCAGAAGCACTGAGTATACTCAAGGGGTATTTCAAATATTTGGCATAATTTGAATGACATTTAATATTTGAAATTGTGACAAACAATCTGACATTTAAAACTTCACAGCTCTTGTTACTGGGGGGTAGAACTGCATCAATGTTATCAACTTTGGTTCTTGATGACGACAGATTTGCCGACGGGAACGACTGTCGCCAAGCTTTAACATCGAACAGGAAGAATCTTTGAGTCTGGGTATTTGGTTTTAGTACTGAGAAATGCAATTATCTCACTGTAAAACATGGTAATTGGCCAGAGGTTATTATGCGAGCGTGCCTTTTACATTTGACATTTGTGGAGAATATTGAAAGAAACCTGACAGTTGGCAATCAGATAAAGCCATATACTAGCCACAGGACAACAAGTTGCAACAGTTACCGTTTGACAACATCACTGAACTAGTTGGCAAGTTTGACTCTGAGATGTAGGCTTCATACCTAGTTTCTTCAACCCACCCACCTTGCTCAGATGTTCGACAAAAAGACCAAAAAGTCGTCTGAGAACACTTTGGGCAGGACTCTAAAACGAGGACGCCACAAAATGTTCAGGACATCGGAAGATATCGGAATACAGTGTGACTTTGATGATATCTACTGGGTAAGTTTTAAGTTGTTTTGATGTTTCTGGATAATTGCTTCAGAAGTTTAGGTACTTGATTTGAAATTTAAATTTTTTGCGGTGATAATTTTTTATATTCATCAAAACATAGACTATAGTTTAAACATTTCATCCTTATACTCATCCTAGCTACAGGCTGAAACAACCTTTTGATAAACAAGTTTTTTAAATGTTTTTAAATTAGTTCACTAGAGACTGATACATCAAACACTTTATACAATGTGTTTTGATGAGTGACGACAAATATTTGTTGATATTTGCATTAAAATTATATTTATTTTATCAAAACATTTTTTCATCATTAAGGTGTACATGTAACAAAATCATATTCTGGTACATATCATTTAAGATTTATTTGTTTTTGTAGACAGCATCTGTGACTTGATTTCAGTAATGAACCTATGACGTTTTATATCAATTGTGAATAATTACATCCTGGTCTGTACACAGTACATCTCGATATCAGTGCATCTGAAATCTCAACCCATTTCTACTTTTGTTATTGTTTTTTTAGATAATTCATAAGTCAGTTTGAATCCATATTTGTTCTCCAATGAAAACATTGGTTATATCTGGTTGAAGATGTATATGAGAGCTTATCGATACATGTATTTTTTCCCTTACTTTTTAAAAAGACATACAATTGATTTGACCTTAACTGATATTTATTAAATCAATTAATAAATAAGGGGGAAAAATTATCATGATTAATTATATTTTATTAACAGTTATTTATTACCATATTGAATGATAAGGTCATATACATTACTCAATTAACCTATGTTCTAAGAAAAGTACTTTTATAAAAGAATAAACAAGTTGATACAGGTCAAATATCAGTATGTTGAACAATGAGTACACATAGGGGAGCACCATTACTAATTATGCTGCGTTAATTACCGTCAATTCAGTAGCTGAACCTTCTATGAATATGCTTGAACCCCATTTAATGACAGCATTGTTGAGTGTTCAATAACTCAACTATAAGGCGTGTTCTATCAGAACATTGTTCATTGCAGTTTATTGAGACAGAGGTCCGAGTTGATAGACAAGGGTATATAAATATAGATATATATACTGATACAAATGATAACCTAGTACTGTTTGGCTTACAATTGTTTTGGAGACAATTTGAATGAATTTACCGTAGTTAGGCTTTATGAAGGTTAATTTAAATGATCTAGGTAAAGTTTGTGACGAAATGAATAGAAATGATCTTAGAATGGCTTAATGGGGGTATAATAGGAAGCGATTTTAGTAAAGCTTTATGACATTGAATTGAAATGACCTTAGGAAGGCTTAATGATAGTATAATATAAAACGATTTTAATAAAGCTTTATGACATTGAATTGAAATGACCTTAGGAAGGCTTAAGGATAGTATAATATAAAATGATTTTAGTCAAGCTTTATGACATTGAATTGAAATGATCTTAGAAGGGCGTAATGGTGATCTATGAAAAGGCCTAATAAGGCTTTACAATGAAATAATGTGAAAAAACCATAGTAAGGTTCACTGACTATGTAATATGAAAAGGCCTTTCATATCTTTATGACATCATGATAAGAATTATCTTAGTAAGACTTTATAATGATAAAGCTTTATGTTATCTTGATTTCAAAATGCAATGAAGTTTTTTGACTCCTGAAGGCACTTTAATAAAATATGAATTCTCCTCATGATTAACTGTTGGTAACAACTGCTGATTTATTTACTAACAAATCAACTCATCAACAGCTTGAATACTTTTCGACCACAAGAATGACAATTTGGAAATTTTATTTCTTTTTAGTCAAGCCAATTGCTAAATTAACCTTTCAACATCTTATGTTAGTTTTTGAAAATCAGTATAACTTGTTAACACAGAAATCTTAAATGTTTTGGAAAGACACTAATAGCTAAACATGACATACAAAAGCCAGGATTTTTATTTTCTAGTCGGTTGAATCTAATGCTGAAATTGTTACCAATTGAATTACTGATAATGGTATTACATGATATCCTATAACTATATCAAATGGAGTAATTGAAAAAAGGTTTACAAGAGCCTTGGTGTCTTTATTATTCTTCATTGTGCGCGACTCGGTTGGTTGTGGTTGACTTATCGTGTCAATAATTTATAGATTATCAAATTTCAGATTAGATTATTAAAGAGGTATGTTGATTGCTAAGCTAACATAGTCCTATGTAGATATTGACTTGCAGTAAACCTTCAAACAATCAATTACATCTCATTGAATATAGATATTAGCATCATAGTTTATGACCTTTAGTTTACTAATTTATGTATACCATATTCGATGTAATAAGCGCTCTCCTCCAATAAGCGCCCCCAAAAGGATTTTTGTAATTATAGGCCCAATAACCGCCCATGTATCAGCGGTACTAAAATAATAAATTCAGTGTATTCACTTTGTTTCATGAGGAATTAAAGGATACATTAGCTGCAATATTTGTTATTTTCTACTCAATAATGTGAAATTATGTTTTGAATGCCTGTATCAGTTATCAAAGACAACCTAAAAACAGTTCCACTTCAGTACAGTCAGACCTCGATAATCCGTCCACCGATAATCCGAATCCCGCGGTATCCGAACGGTAGCAAGCTGTAACCAAACTAATCTCTATATAAACTCATTAAATGTTGATTCATTAATCCGTTGCTTCCGTCTCCGAATCCAAATGCCAATTAGCTGTAACGGATTAGTTAATTATCACTATTTCTGCTTCATTAATCCGGCCGTTCATCAAATCCGTTCGGGTAAGTGATCAACACATTGATTGGATCGGTAAACTTTAATGACAGTGGATTGACATGTGAGTTGTGCGTGACGGTAGTTTGTGATTGTAATAAATTGAAACGTCTCACTTTGTGTTTCTGGAGTTTATGATTTTAATAAATTGTGTAATAGTTATAAATATATATATGTATATGAAATAAACTCGTTTGATATACTAAATACGTTCTCGTCTGTCTGTAGATTCAAAGTCGAGTAGCTCCAACTTGTTAGGTTCGTTTCAGTAGTCCGAACGCTTCACTATCTGAACGTTTTTGATGAAAAACGGAAGCGTTCGGATTATCGAGGCCTGACTGTAGTCTTTATTTTTTTATCGTGATACACACCACTTTAATAAGCGCCCATCCAAGTAAATTTTTGAAGCTTATTAGGTCGAATACGGTATATGTAGTTGAAATGTATCAGTGATTTGATAAGACTCAGTCAGCGATATATATTATCTAACAAGTGTTTATTACTTGGTTATGTCAGGGTGTAATTATAAGAGTTAAATCGCTGTCTTTGAACCCAAAACTAAAGGTTTAGGAATGTCATTTTTGGAAATAGAACTTTCTCAGAAAGTTTGTTTCCTGCAGCTAGAAAATGGGTTTAATTACTATCATATATTAAGTTAGCTTTAGGTTTTAGATTTTTGGCAGCAGGGTTTCACAGTAATTTCTGAAAATAGATGTCACTGAGATAAGAATTGGATTCCACTGAAGGTCATTCAATTCTAATCTTTCACAACTAGTTGTGTGACTGGCAGTATGGCATGTAAAGGAAATACTATTTCCCTAACTCAGTTAGGCTGACACTGTCAATCATATTGTCATTAACCAATCAAATCGCTCAGATGACCATGTCGAGAACTCGTCAAATTCAATTATTCATCAATTACATTAACCTTATCTTATTTGCAATATTTTTGTATTTCAGTATCATTGCTAAATTGTTTGTTTTCATTTGGGCTAGTCTATATAGTCTTAAAAGCATCCATGATGAAAATGATGTTTGTCGTTGAGTAACTCAAATCTTGTTAAACTGACAAGAGCAATGTATAAAATTGATATTGAATAATTGTAATAAGTCAGTTTACATTTAGATATAGTGATGTCTTGATAAACCATTACACTTTGGACTTCAAAAAAAGGAAATGTAGATCTGTAATTTCTGAAAAATGTATGAAAACTGTATATTATTTGATGCCATAATAAATTCAGTTGAAGTTGAAAAGTACTTTGTGCAAAGACGGTTAAGGAAATAGGTCGTTATCATTTATGTAAATTTATTTTGATAATATTGCTGAATCGTGGTTTTAACTACAGCCTTGTGAGCTTGGGCGGAGATGTACTCTGTCAGAGGAAATGTTGACATTCAAGATGGACACTTGTACAATAACCTCTGACCTGTCTTCCTTTAATGTCACATGACGTTACCTTGAGTCTTTATTGTCGTGAAGTGTGTCACAGTTTACTATCACTACATTTACTATCAGGGCTGTCCATGCTTTCTGTTTTTAGTTATTTAAAGTGACACAGAGCATCTTTTTTAAAAATTTATTTGGTTTTGATAAGCTACAAAATATCTTATATGCTGATTGAAGTTCATATCTCATCAATGGACTTGCCAATATATCCATTTATGCATATTATCCCTAAAATGCTTTATTTTATGGAAAAATCAGGAAAACATCTCAAATACGTTTAATATTCGGAATTATGCATCCAATTTATCTACCTATTAGTTACAATACCTAATAAACACCATCGAATTTGAATATATCTTCCTGTCAGCTTATGACAAGGTTTCAAAAGTACGTTTGGCGAATTTGCGCGCGCCACTCGAGTCCGGTTTTCGATCAAAATCTCGACTTTGAATGGCCGTATTTTCTCTCTAATGTACTGATTGACCTTCAACTTGCTATTTTCAGTAACAGTTAGTTGTTCCCGATGTAATAACATCGATTTCAAAATTTGACATATATGTGATCCTATCAACATACTCTGTGTCTCTTTAAAAATCTATAAGGGTTTCAATAGGAAAATCTACATCTGGAAATTATTGTTTGGGTTGCACTCTAGAAGTTAAAAGTATAAGTAAGAATGCTTAAACATGGCATATGATTTTTGAACATTGCTTTTGAAAAAAATAGAAAAATTGACCGTCCAAAGATATTCATATCTTCCTTATAATGTTTTTTCTCATATTAATGTAATATAATCTTTCCTGAATATTAGTTCAAGGATGAATTAGGCTTTAATAAATTAAATTAGAATAAATGTTAATTTTGATATAATGTAACATTTATGAATTTTATACTCATAATGATAATTGATGAAATGAATAAGACTCTTGATATTTGAACACAAGGCATGATCTTGAGTTGTATCTTCCATAATATTCAGTGGAAAGGGGTTAGGAAAATGATCTTTCTATGACAAAAATCTGAAAGTTTTCTCATTTTGTAGAACTCCATACCAGATATGTCATTCTTATGTCATGTAACTATGTTTAATTGCATTTGCTCTAACTAAACTAAATGTATATGTATACAGATTCATATGCCATGATTCATCATTATCAAGATGTTTAATTGTTTACACATGTGAATCTCAATGTGCTACTTCTCTCAATGTGATTCTCAATTTTCTGTATGAATATCTTCACAAAAAATAAGATTTTTCTTTAAAAATTCAATCCTTTAGATCATTTCACAGAAAAATTGTAAAAAATCTCTGATCATCAATGATTAGAACAGATATTGCTCCAGTGAAAATTTGACAAATGTTTGTATACCTTGATTTACCATGTGGCTTATGTAAACATGAGAATGGCTCATTTCCAGTAGCCACTAACGACTTTCAGACAGGTAAAACATCTCAGGTGTATATATCAATGTGCATGTACCTGTCCAATGTTTTATCTACACTGCATGTACACAGAGCTTAAGACGCTTAATGGCTTTATTGCATGTGAGTTAAGTAAGCCAAAGTTTTCAACTAAGTTCATGATAATGTATATACTAGGTATTTGCCACCTGGGGTAAAGGAACACGGATCATGTGGACAAGGAAAATAAATTGCTTCAAATTATGAGATTACATGCCATGTGATTACCACCTTTATACTTACCAAATCATGTCACTGGTTTTTGTCTTTACCTTTTCGTACTCTTTTGGTATTGTATCTTTTTGTGGATACGTTGGTTGTATAATTGTTATCAATTTCCTTAAAATTGATATAATCTTAAAAATGTTTAATCTTAACTCTTTCAGGGATAAAGATTTAATTTTGTCAAATTGTATAAAGCTGAACAAATGTTAATGGTTTACTTGCATGTGAGGACAGTTAAATCAAAGGTGTCCTCATGAGCTAGGTAATAGGAACAATCTGTTGAGGAGACTGCATGTGCTTAACCAATTGTTTCAAATCATGAAATGTTTGTGGTAATCACCCTCAGTGGAAATTTCTAAAGCTTAAAGGGGCAGTAGCACGTTTTTTGATAATTTTATATTTTGAACTTCTCACTGATAATTGTAAGTGAATGCTACATGTTTTATTTTGACAGTGTCAAAAATCCCATTACACAAGCCAATCATCCATAGTCAAAGGACAAAGTACATGAAGATTCACATAAAGTCCAATGGCGGCCATTTTTTGTGAACACCTTTAATTCATTTTTAGCTCATCAGGACTGAAAGTCCAGATGGGCTTATGGCATGGCCCGTCGTTCGGCGTCCGTCCGTCATCAGTCCGTCTGTCCGTCCGTCGTCCGTCCGTAAACTTTTGACACTTTCGACTTCTCCTCATGAACCATACACATTAGAGAGCTAAAATTTTGTGTATAGATACCTTAGCATATGGAGATTCTAATTTGTAACTTTGGTGACCCTGTGACCCCAAATAGGGTCACAGGGGTCACAACTTTAAAAACCTATTTTCATCTTCTTCTCCAGTTCCAGAAGGACTAGAGAGTTAAAAATGATATGTGCAGACTCCTTGGCCAATGGGGATTCTAATTTGTAACTTTGGTGACTCTGTGACCCCAAATAGGGTCACAGGGGTCACAACCTTAAAAACCTATTTTCATCTTCTTCTCCAGTTCTAAAAGGAGTAGATAGTTAATATTGATGTGTGCAGACTCCTTGGACAATGGGAATTCTAATTTGAAACTTTGTTGACCCTGTGACCCCAAATAGGGTCACAGGGGTCACAACCTTAAAAAACTATTTTCATCTTCTTCTCAAGTTCCAAAAGGTCTAGAGAGCTGAAATTATATGTGCAGACTCCTTGACCAATGGGGATTCTAAATTATAGATTTCGTGACCCCATGACCCCAATTAGGGTCACAGGGGTCACAACCTTAAAAACTTAATTTCATCATCATCTTTAGCTCCTAAAGGTCTATTGAGCTGAAAGACTGCATGTAGACTCCTTGGCCAATTGGGATTCTAAACTGTAGGTTTCGTGACCCCATGACCCCAAATAGGGTCACAGGGGTCACAAGCTTAAAAACCTATTTTTCTCCATTAGATGACAGTCTATGGCAAATTTATTTCTCATTGGATATTTTAGTGTGGACTTCTTTCACTGTCTGATATTGGCGATCTAGAAAGTGTTGAATAATAATAAATCATTTGGATAAGGAAATTTATTCCGAAATCGTTACATTTGTTTTGCAATAGGTAACATCAGTTTCATTTTTAGCTCATCTGGCCTGTATAAAGCAAACTTGATATGATGCCTGATGAGCTACAGAGCCAATGGCTCTATTTTTTTTTAAGAAAAAGGAATCGCATGGCTAAACTTAACGTTATATATATTTGTATTATTACTGCTTCATTTAGTTTAAATACATTGTCTTTCAATTGGAACCATTAATTTTCATTTTCCTGACATCACCTTATATTCCCCCTAAAAATGTGCTACTGCCCCTTTAATGTCAGACACCATTGAGTGTTGAACTCATTGCAGCCCTCATGTTACATACTACTCAAAAGAAGTCAAAGGAAAATCGCCCTTCAAACTCTCATATTATCGAGCTATGATGGGGGTCACCAATTCTGCAAATTATGCTCAATGTTGCTGAACCTTTGGAAAGCTGTTGGTAAGGTCAGTGTTTGTGTTTCATGACTCTTAAGGTGTGAGTATGAATCCTTAAAAGAATATATGTGCTGATGCAGATAATGTGAATTCAAATGTAGCCCTAGCTGATACCAGTGTTTAAAATATAGCCCGTCCGCCAGTCTTTGACCGGCTACTTTTTGCCAGGACTGGTTACTATTTGGTCAGGACTGGCAACTTTTCAAAAATTTCCTTTATTTTCCCCATAGCAATTGACCAATTAATATTCAGGACGGGCTAGGTTTCTAATCTATTTTATAGACTGCTGATACAATAGTCAAATAAGTTCTACTCGACAAAAGCCACCTCAATATTATTGAAGGCCAAAGAATATTCATGAAACAGGGGACTGATAATCAACGTAGTGTGCAATCAGAAATACTGACCTATTCTGGGAATCACATCTTACAATTAGATCACTGTTAGAGCATTTCCTGTTTCCCTAAACATCCGCAAGTGTCACTTAACCCTTTTGACCTCGTCCAACTTAACGCTGTACTCGGTCGAGACTGAGTGACATAGTTTGTCTGTTTCATCTAGTATTTTAGAGAAAATATGAATTTGAAGTTAAATTTGGATCTTATTATTCCATTTCCAAATCCTTTGGTAGCAAAGCACTTATTCAGTTGAACAGTTTGACTGGCATGAGGTCAAAGGGGTTAATAATTGCAATACTTTACAGACTAAGGGTTAATATGAGCTGTCAGTCATTCAGATCCGGAATTGATCTTGAAAGTGAGTCGTGTCACACGATTCATTACTTATATCTCACTTAAATCTGCTATTGATCATGCAAGCTGTTCAACAATAGGACTTGTACCAGCCACATCTACATAGAAATGTAAAAGTTCAAACTAGATTGGCTTGCTTGATTGCAATTTGGCACGGAAATAATGAAGTTAAAGCTGAAGTAGAACATTTGTGATCTTAGTGATTCAAGTGGATCTGAAATAACAGCAAAAACTGAAGATTGTGAAATCAGTTGATCTATTTGACTGACAAAACAATTGAAATGTTTTGATGGTTTGGTGATAATTCATTGTGAATGGGCCACGTCCCACCAGAACTTGAAGTAATACCAGACACTATGATGTTGTGACTCCAACTCCGTGGCTGGCTGGCACTTTGCTGTTGTCTCCTTTCGGCTATTCAAGTGTTTCATCACATTGATTGCGACTTCCAAAATTTAACCAATCAATTATAATTTGGGTATGTTGAATTTTAGCAAAGCTGTGATAAATTTTCCTCAAAATGGACAGGAATTACTCAAGTGTGTTGAAGAAATGTTTATTGTGGAATGGACAGAGGAAAAGGAAAAGCTCTCTGGACTTTTTGAATTGAAATACGCATCTTATCAGGAAGTTGAGGAAAAAAGTGATTCTTTAAAGTCTTCTAATAACACAGAAAATTGGTGAAAAGTGGAATAAGGGATACCTCAATGCTGTTCCCTGAGATTCTCCTTACTCCTACTGCAGTTCAAACCAATGGAGATACCTAGTCTACCATGCTTGGCATGCAGACCTGCCCTTGGCACCCATATGGTTAAACATTTGTGAACATATTTCATCATATAGCTTTCACTTCTGAATTCCTAAAAAAAATTGGAATGACTAAATAACCTCTGAAGCTTGTTCACGATTAATCCTTTGTTTTTGGATCCAGGTGTTTTCTGATTCTGCTTGTGTTGCCAATTCCACTGTCAGGAACACTAGTACTGGTTTTAGAAACCTCTAATGCTTCTTCATCCAGGTGGCACAGTAGTTAATCACTATAAATTATTATTGATCCATCTTTGACATTTTGCAAAATTGGAAAAAAAAATCTTTTGAAATAATCTAAATTGATTATATTGAGCATGTGTGGTTTATACCTCGAAGACAAGCTGTGACATGAGCTAATTTTAAAGTTCTTGTTGAAAATCTTAAGCCAACTTCATCTTGAAGATTTAACTGGAAGTCTGGAAGATTTTAGTTTTCCTTACAGGATTATCGATGATTAATTAAAACAATAACAACATGTGACACTAGATATATCAAAAAACATTTTTATCATCATTATTGTTTACATGGTAACATTGACTATAAGCTGAAATGAAAGGAACACAAAGTCAAAGGAAAGGAGTGTAACCTTGACTAAAATAAGAACTAAATGTAATGGATCTGTAGTAATTGTAATTGATATGAAAGATAGTTGATAACCCTCGGCTGTGTAACACATAAAACTGAAAACCTTTGAACTAAGAAATATGAACTTTGTGTCAACTGTAAGGATTCTCCATGAAGCGAATGTATGTCTTAATGACATGAAATCCAAGACGGTAGAAGACACGCTTTGTTGTGAAAGCAAAGAGTAATTAATTTATGACAAGACATGTGCTGTAGAGAGAGACACTCACAGTCAGTGAATCTTCGAGACGACTCATTGGTAATGAATATGACGCGTATTGATTCAAGACCATACCTCTAGCTGGGACAACTGCTGTCTGACACAGCTCTGTGAGACTACAGCAGACACATGCTGTTTCCCTACAACTAGTTGCAATCTTGAAACTATCTTTAACTATCTTACTGGGACTGCTTTTGAATCTTGGACATACTGTTTCCATACAACTAGTTATAGTCTTGAACTAACCTACAAGGACTGCTTTTGAACCTGAGACATGCTGTTTCCATACAACTAGTTATAGTCTTGAACTAACCTACAAGGACTGCTTTTGAATCTGAGACATACTGTTTCCCTACAACTAGTTGCAGTCTTGCTCTCTTGAACTTTCTTACTGGGATTGCTTTTGAATCTGGGACATACTGTTTCCATACAACTATTAATGGTCTTGAAACTATCTTGAACTATCTTACTTGGACTGCTTTTGAATCTGAGACATACTGTTTCCATACAACTAGTTATAGTCTTGAACTTACCTACAAGGACTGCTTTTGAACCTGAGAAGGAATATATCATCTTTTTATGACTTAGGAGGAATCATGTTATGTGCATTCTATCATTTACAATCTGAGATATAGTGCTGTCTTCCAAGCTACATCTATTTAATTTAGTCATCTTCTGTGAATACCTTAGGATGGTTACTATTCCTTGAATTAAGAAACTGGAAACTGTTGTGTCTTCTGTAGGTACATACTCTTTCTTCATTTGGATAGTTATTGTTGACTGAGGACATCAGGGGAAGCCAGTCTCTTCCTGTCACTGAGGAAAGCAAGAGAGCCAGTGTCTTCCTACCGTAAGAAAGCTTTGAGAGTTTATTGATCCTGAAGCAAGATGACGAAGTGTGTCGGCGAGCATCGTCCTCAGTACTGAACTACCTGTGAAAGGTAGATCGTCAGATTTGTGGCTGAGGTACCAGCTGTCTTGTCGCTTACCTAGAAGTTGTCCATGTTCCCTGGAATAGTACCTTCATTGTGGAGTGACTTGTTGTTAAACCACCACTGTGAAATACATTTTGGGAATTCTTCTTGTAAGGAAAATATGTGATGGATGTTTTTCCGTAACTGGATTGACTTCTGATGATTAGTAGTGATTTATGGAATTGTTTTTATAAGTGTTTCCTTGAATGACTGTCATTATTGTGTTCATAATGGAAATTTTAAGAAGATTGAAGACATGACAGTGATATTGCTCAAAATGATCATAATAAGTTTTCAAAGCTTCAAGTTATTTATGGATGATGATGTCAACCAAGGGAGTAGAAGGACAATCTAGTATCAGAAGATTTTGACGACTGCTTTTGTTCAAGATGAGAATTTGTCTGTCGGCTGGTGATATCCATTTGGGTGGAAGCACATGTACAATTTGTTGATAATCAGATTTTGATCAATTGATCAGTATTAACAAGATTGGTAAAGTTGCTGATGTGTGGTCATAATTTTGGGAACATTTGATGATGGGATTTTAAGGTTATCTAACTTGATGAAGATTACCTTTTATTCTGAGTGAGTGAGGTCTTTCGAGAACTGAACAAAATTCTTTTCAAGAATTGAAAAGTCCCTTTGTGATTCAACAAGACCATTAAAATTGTGGACCAAAATCCTGGATTTACAATCAATAATGATGTTTTGAAGGTGCATTGAAGTGTTAAGATTTCATCAAGGCTTTGTGAAATTGTGAATTTGCTGACTGCATTTTGTTAAGGAATATACTAATGATGGACTTTTTGAATTGAGAGAAATATCAATTCAAAATAATTAAGTGAATTCATGTCTTTTGAAAAGAATAAAAATATTTCTTTTTTACGCTTCTGCACAATTAACTTAAAGTCAAAACTAATGTAATAGAAACTTCATTTGACTTGTAAATTTTGAGAATGTGAGCACCAGATAACGATGTACATTGAAGAAGCTGGAGTTGTTTAGCCTGTGGCTAATCCATATGATCTCAATACTGCGTGCAAACCGCCATGGCTACTGTTGATTGCTTTCTATGGTAACAAGTGTACAAAAGGGGCTCAAGTCGTCTTTACTTCGATTATAAACAACAACACAAAAGGTTATGTCATCCACATATCAGGTATATCAGTCACAACAGAGGACGAAAGGTCTGCATTAATTTATTGATGAACAGGGAAGACTTTCCACATCAGCAATTTCTTTTGTGGATGAATGCGTGAACTAAGGAAATCTTCACAGCCTGGAAACCTTGAAACAGTTTAAGAGTTTCTCACAAGATCTTGAGCACTACCTGGTGTCAATATGAGCGGTATATTTCAGCTTATATACTCTATATAAAGGGATATTCTATTCAACCCTTTGACTGCATTAGAGCCACAGAACCTTGGAGACCAAGAGTGCCAGTTTGAGGGTTTCTCACAAGATCTTGAGCAATACCTGGAGGTCAACAAGAGCGGTATATTACAGTATATACTCTACATAAAGGGATATTCTATTCAACCCTCTGACTGCATTAGAGCCACAGAACCTTGGAGTGCCAGTTTGAGGGTTGCTTCCACAATCTTACCATACCTCGATCACCAACTAGTGCTCCCATGGTCAGCATGAGCAAACTATATGAGTTTATACACTTCATGGAATGGTCCTAACCACAAAACGGAATATTTGATTTAACCCTCTGGCTGCCTTCAGGCCATATGTGGTTGTCAGTGCATTGACGCATTGTATTGAGGGAGATATTTCTATCCTCGTCTTATAACATATCTTGTGAAGCATCGTTTCAAAGACAATGGGTGAATATTTTTCTATAATAAAGGACATTTAATTACCAGAAGCTTTACAAACGGTACAATGTCTGTGGAATTAACAGATGATGATGAACTTAAAGAGGAATTTCTCCTTCCTCGTAGACGGTATCGGAGAAAAGTTTCCATTCACCGCAGTTTGAGCGAGGTACGTGTCAAATTTGATATTTTTTATATACCTCCACATAAAAATTATGTACAAGTTCTTTATTGACAAAATATTGACTTCTTAAAGCCTCTTTTTACCATTTGTTCATTTGTCAAATTATTTAAACACTAAATAAAAATGCCAATCCAATAGTCACTATCAAATATCGTTTTTTATTCAGAGATGCTAAATAATATTTCTATGTTCTAAGTTTAGTTTCGAATTCACTAAGCAATTGGAGACAATTATAAATAAAATTAATGGATGTAATTTATCCATATATTCTTGTTTCTTAGAATGCCATTTTTGTATTTCAAGTTCATTAATTCTTAGCTATTATTTTTCCGTATTGTTACTCTTCATTGTCTACAATGAGTTTTTACAATGATTTGAAATATTGGAAGACAGTTATTATATGTCCTATTTCATTACCAATGAAGATAATGTGTTTACGATGATTATTTTTGGCTGTTTATCTTGAGTTTCTGGAGTCTATGTATAATGAAATCTTAATGATTAAGTCTCTCTGTGAGAGTTGTTCGTGTTTTTATGTTCATTTATATAAATAACTATGATATTTAACCTCTTACTTCTTTGAGCTGCGCACTTTGAAAGATTTACTGTCAGTTGACATTTTGCCTTTATAGTTCACAAATGTTACCATTTTGTGTAAAATCTTAAACGAGAGACGATATCATGATGATCTAATACTTTTAGAGAAATGATCTGATGTCACTCGTTACTCATACTATTACTGTTGAATAGCAGTTTGTTTAAAATGACTGCCGTGATATAAAATAAATAATATTTGATTTAAGAGAATCAAAATCATAACAAAGAGTTTTTCTCAAATTAAAACATGTCTGAAGATATGAACATCAGCAAACCCTATGAATTATCCAGTTATCAGTTTTAGAACAGAAAGTAACCCTTGTAAAACAATGTCATAGTGGAAATGTTTTCACTGTAACACTAATATTCAATCAAAGGCCAGTTTAGCATTCGCACACTGATATGAAGGTAACCAGTTGTCCCAATGTGTGGACGAAGTTAGTAAGCCGGAAATGTGTGGGGTTAATGAACCCGAAGAACGATTTGAGAGGCAGAGTTTCTTGTTTAAAATTGTCAATTTAGTATGTTTTACATGAATCAATGACATCTCTGAGGTGTTAACTAAGAGATTACAACATTTTGAAGACGAACATGTCCTTATTGAATTTTTGGACGTTTTGACACACCAAAATTATTATGATTCTAGGCGAAAAAAGTCTTTGCCAACCTTTCCTCACTTCGTTAGCACATAGGGATGCTGGTAACTTTCATTATCAGTGGGCAAACGCTAAGCAAACGACAGTGAGGGACTTAACCCTTTACTGAAGTAACAAAACAAATAAAATAGCCAGTATTTGGTATAACCCCAATCAAAAACAAAGGCAGCAATCTCTTCTCATGGATGAAAGCTGTTTTGAAAATTAGCAAAATTGTGGTTTGTGTTCATCATAGATCCAGTAGTTTTCTAGTTCTTGACAGGATGAGATTAGTTTCATGGTAAGAGCATATTTTAGAGCCATTCAATGTCATTTTTCCCCAGTTTGATTTTTGAAGTAACAAAACAAGTAAAATTGCCAGTATTTGGTATAACCCCCAATCAAAAACAAATGCAGCAATCTCTTCTCATGGACGAAAACTGAAGTATTCTTTGAGACTTTCTGGTGGAATTTTAAATGAGTTGAAGATTCTAGTGGTTATTGGTTGCGAAACATGAAGGCTTAGTTGGTGTTGCAACTGCATCCAGGTCGTTATACTGCTTAACCATTTTGATGGCGACTTCTTTGAAGCAATATTGAATCTAGAGAATCATTTTTTGATTTACAACTTCTTTGTTCTGAATAAAAGGGAACTTTAATGTTGTTGTCAAACAAATGAGGATAGTTCACTTGCATTTCAATGACATTATCATCTTTGTCCAAAAGTCAACTTTGCAGAATAAAGAAGTTGCATATCCATATAATTACAAAATGAATTTGTTACACTAATTTCCGTGATTCTGATTGGACGAGAGCGCTCAAAAACCTGCTGCCATTTCTCGATAAATGCAGAAAAATTTGCAACCATACCATGTGCATTCATTCCTTGTGACGTCACAATCACTTGACGCAACAGTTCGGTTTTGACAGTTGCGAGTTACGTTCTGTTGCAAAGACAGATATAACATATCTTATCATTTCCCACCTGCGTTTGTAACAAGTAAATACATTCTTCTCCCTAACACAATCCATACATTCACCGGAAAGATTGCATTTAAATAACTACGAGTCCTCAAGCTTGTTCGCTCGGCAAACGGCGGACATTTTGAACGTCGTGTGATATGCTAATTAGGGTTATTCCGAAAATGCGGATTCCGGTTAAAACGAATTGTGATTGCATGGGTGTCAATGGTTGCGAAAACGAAATTAAATCTTCGGCCGTTTTAGTTTATGGAGTTCTCAATTTTGATTCAACTTTGTATTGTTTCGTGTAACAAACCACAATTTCACGACATTGATGACAGATTTTTTGAAAATAATTAGGAAAAACTTTGTTAAAATGTTGATTTTGTAATTATAAGGATTGTTTTACATGTTTTGTGCCTCTATCGATGTATAACAGCAACAAATTTTGTATAAAATCGCTGCGCTACGCTACGCGATTTTATACAATTTGTTGCTGTTATACATCGATAGAGGCACAAAACATGTAAAACAATCCTTAAATAAATACTTGACATTCTTTCTTGGTTTTTGAAAATTCCTTGAATTTTAAAATTTGATTTTGAAATTTGCAAAATTGTGGTTTGTGTTTATCTTGAATCCAGTATTTTTCAAATTCTTGACAGGATGAGATTAGTTTCATGGTAAGAGCTAGCATACTTTAGAGCCATTCAATGTAATTTTTCCCAAGTTTGATTTTTTTAAGATATCTATACTAATCCATCTCGTAAAGAATGAACAAATGGTACAATTATTTCCTTCCAAAAAATATGTTACACACACCTATAATGTTGGCCCAACTTAAAGTATCAGCTACCGCATGTATTTGCATATATATCATGTGACTATTTGCTATGGACGTTTTTAGATTTACTAGGCAATTACGCTTCAACAATTGTTGTAGTTAAGCATTCAGAGAATGGTTGGATTAATTGTGTGAATTATTCATAGAACTACACTTTAACCTTGGATCAGTTTCTTAGCTAGTCGAAGAGAAATGTACTTGCAGAGTTTAGGAAAACCTTTAGGGGAAAATTATTAATCTTTGTTTTAACTTTGTACTTCACATTAGGTTTTAAAATGCACATTGAAAAAGAAAAGACAGTGAAATCTAAAGGCACTTAAATTGGTTGTTTTTTTGGTTTGAAAAGGTAACTGCGTAGAATTTTTTTTATGTTTCATACTGCACATGAAATATTCGTGTTTTTCAAGATTTTCTGATTTTTTTAAAATTTGAAATTAGTTGTACCTATAAAAGAACAGTTGTTTGTTTTTAAAGGTAAACAGCAGTGTTTAAGATATAGCCCGTCCGCCAGTCCTTGACTGGCTACTTTTTGCCAGGACTGGTTTGTTTTCGGTCAGGACTGGGTAACAGATATCCATAGCCCATGCTCAGAAAATACTAATGTTTAAACATTTATGACATTAAAATGGTATGGCAGTGACACTCATGCATATAATATCTTCTCTATATCTAAACATGGCCCATTTTTGAAGACCTGATTTAGATAAATCTCACTCTTGCTCAGTAAATACTAATGCTAAGACACTTGTTACATTAAAATGGTATGACATGGACACTCATATAATATCCTCTCTATAGTTCACACACTTCCTAAAGTCCATATTTACACTCTTAAGATATATTTTTGACCTTAGCATGACCATTTTGTAGAAGGCCTGATTCAGATATCCATCGCCCATGCTCAGAAAATACTAATGTTTAGACATTCATGACATTGAAATAGTATGGCATTGACACTCATATAATATCTTCTCTATACTTCTTCTAAACATGGCCCATTTTTGAAGGCCTGATTCAGATAAATCTCACTCTTGCTCAGTAACTACTAATGCTAAGACACTTGTTACATTAAAATGGTATGACATGAACACTCATATAATATCCTCTCTATAGATCACACACTTCCTAAAGTCCATATTGAGGTGAGACTAGTGGTTATTTCTGGCAGATGGGAATTAAACTGGAGAAGTGTAGGAACAAAGGCACTACCGGCAGAGAGGAAGAACTTCAAATTAGTTTCCGTGCTTCATTAATGGCCAGCTAATTTACTGCTGTTCAAAGTTCCTGCCTTTATTCAAATGATAATCGATTCTCTCCAAATATTCTGATTATTCCGATTATCTATTTGAGGGCTTCAACAGTTATATGAGGAATCTAAAGGGAGTGTATGCATGTCTACATTATAATTATCAATTTGAAAATTATTTTAGTCTGATAAAGACATTTTAGGCCCAAATATGTAAACTTCAATTCACTTTTGTTCATTTTAGTTTTTCCTGTCTTTTTTTGTCAGCGGATGTTTCTTTTCAATCAGTGTATGAATAATAATAATCAATTGTCAATGTATATTTTTATATTTTATCATGATTTATGTCATATTTAGCTATATGGAAACAAATGACACTAAACTGGAACATTTCATGAAAAGTGAATTGTTCAATAGTAAAGCGGATCTTGAATCCTTTGAAACGTTTCCTTTGCTAACAATTAAGTTATGACTTAGGATGGTTTGAATAGCTTATGAATGTTCTTGGTTTAAATTCATTCTCATTAATAGCAAATTTTAAAGGGGCAGTAGCACATTTTTAGGGGGAATATAAGGTGATGTCAGAAAATGAAAATATATGGTTCCAATTGAAAGACAATGTATTTAAACTAAATGAAGCAGTAGTAAATCAAATATATCATGTAAAGTTCAGCCAAGCCATCCCGTTTTCTTATCACAAAATGAATATAAAGGTGTTCACACAAAAATGGTCATCAATGGACTTTATGTGGATCTTTATAATTTGTTTTCAGACTATTGATGATAAGTTTGTGTAATGAGATTTTTGACACTATCTAAATAAAAAAAATAGCATTAGTGTACAATTATTAGTGAAAAATTTGAAATGTAAGATTTAAGAAAGCTGCCCCTTTAAATTTGTTACTGCGTAACAATTGATTAGTGTCTGAAGTTAAGGCTTTTATAAAGTGTATGACATTTTACCAGTATTTGTGGGTCTGAATCTTGACAACTTGGCAGCCATTGGCAAATCATGGATTATTCCCTTTAGTCACAGCTTATATTCCTTTAAGATTGAGAAGTCAGTTTGGTAAAAAAAATTATCAAGCAGTTTTGTGTATTTCAGCAGGAATGGTGACTGAAATAATTCCTGTGATTCTCAGAGAAGAAGCCTTTGCAGTAGAAACTGATATATAAACAGTCTTTCAACATATAAGTTTAAAATTGTATATGAATCTATTAAAAACATCGCAATTGTAAATAATCATTACCGTATTTGACATAAGCTCCCAGGGCGCTTATGAAATTGACTTGGGTGGGCGCTTATTAAAGCGGTGTGAATGACGACCGAAAAGACTACTCAAATGGAACTGTACATGTGTTTTGATTGTCTTTGATAACAGACGTTCTAAACATACTTACACATTTTCGAGTAGAAAATAAGACATATTGCTGCTATTGTATCCTTTAATTTCTTTTGAAACAAAGTGAATAAGTTGAATTTATAGTTTTAGTACCATTGGTACATTGGCGGTTATTAGACCTATAATTTCAAAACCCTTGGGGGCGCTTATTAGAGCAGGGCGCTTATTATGTCGAATACGGTAAGTTTTGTATCAGTATTGATATTAATAAATTGTCTTTCTGATTCTGCTAGAATGCAACTCAAACAATTATTGGTTAGCAAAAATGAAAAACTTGATGATGCATAAGATTATTATTAAGTCATTGCGTGTCTTCTGGTTATTTTGATTAGATTATGACAGTCATTTATGAAGTTAATTGAAACTATGATGACAGTTAAAGAGCGGTAGGGTTGGTTTGATGACTGCAGTGGGCGTTTGATAGGATTGTTAGGTGAGGCAAGTGCTCTGTCCTTTTTTCTGCATGTCGCAATCTGAGAATCAGAAAATAATCATAATCCTAGATAATTATATTACACATGTCATCTGTAATGAAATGATCAATCTCAAAGAGAACTTTGAAATACCCAAAAAAATTGTTGGGATACATGCAGTGATTGGGAAAGGCAGGGGCCATGGGCCATTTTCACATTGGATGAAAACATGGCCCATTAAAATTTTGAAGTTTACTATTGATATTATGGGCAATGGCCCATTTGAAATTCAGAAAATTACCAAAAACCCTGAAAATGGCCCATTGTCAAAGATGTCTTTCCCAATCCCTGATACATGCCATTTAGAAAGTGAAACAGACTAGTTGTTTAGCTGCTGTCAGGGTCGTTGCTGGCATTCTTTATGAACTCTGGGTGCGGGTTCAAATCCTGAAAGAGCCTTGACCCGAAAAAGTACAACAATTTTGAAGTATTTTTGATAGTGTGATCTCAAACATAACATTGTTAAAAACTTTATTGAAATCAATAATGGAAGTCAACATTAATTTGTATGTTCAAACTCAGCAAATATCAAACTTTTGTTCTTTTAACTGTTAAATTTATTATTTGGTTTTAAAGGGGCAGTAGCACGATTTTAGGGGGAATATAAGGTGATGTCAGGAAAATGAAAACTAATGGTTCCAATTGAAAGACAATGTATTTAAACTAAATGGAGCAGTAATAATTCAAATATAGAATGTAAAGTTTAGCCATGCGATTCCTTTTTCTTACACAAAATGAATTAAAGGTGTTCACACAAAATGGCCGCCCATGGATTTCAGGTGAATCTTCATACTTTGTCCTCAGACTATGGATGATTGGCTTGTGTTATGACACTTTTGAACTATCAAAATAATACATTTACCATTAACGTACAATTATCAGTGAAAATTTTAAAACATAAAATTATCAAAAAACGTGCTAGATAGTATTTGATTCTGACCTGTAAGCTCAATCTTGATAGGCATTTCTTCAACTATGAGCATTGAATTAACAGTTCAAAATTCTTATTGGTGAAATAGTTGTTTATGTTTTATGTAAATTGTCATGCAAATTGAAAACAAACACAATACTTGTTGAATTGTTTGCTCTGAATATTAAATCAGCCTATGGTTCATAGTACAAAGTGCTCATGCAACTAATTGAGATTAAGGAAGACAGGATAATTGTCAAATTTTGCAAATACAGCCCTTTTTATGTCCAAATTGTTGTATATTGACTTGCAATTGCCCGTTCCAAGTGAGTATATTAACAGAAATGCCAGTTTACCTTGTCATTGAGAACATTTCAAAGCCTTGAATCACAAACTTTCTTTTTTCTTGTTGATACTCAGAGTATTAAATTTCTTCGTGCTCTTTCATTTTGTACCATTGTCATGAAGACCATCCCTATCAAATTACATTTTCTATTTGAATGTTGACATATACTTGGATCTATATATATATCCAGAGTTTCATCACATGGATTATATTTTCGACGTTGTTGGAGAAACTGTGACAAGATTTACGTCATCACAGTTCTGAAAATGCTTTGAACTTTAATTTCATTGACAACTTCAAGATGATTAAACAGCTTGACATTTTACCAGATTGTTTGAAGAGTTTTTAAGAAATTTCATTCATAGTAACGCGAGAGCTAGTGTTATTTATGCTACTGGCCTCTATTAAAACACTATGTAGGCGGTGAGGGGGAGTTAAATAGGCTTTTAATTTTGCTAAAGTGCATGTACTTTTCTTGAAGTTGTCATTAACAATTTTCGGAGATTAATAGATGTTCAGTCTCAATACATTGTTCTTGTGCTTCTTGACGTGATGGTTTAAAATTTTGAGAGTTTCATTCAAAGATTTATTCAATCAATGTCGATTATTGAAGTACCGTATATGACCGGGTATAAGCCGACCCCACATATAAACCGACCCCCTTTCTCAACCCCCCAAATTCCAGTCAAAACCTAGTATCTCATGTATAGACCGACCCCCCTCTTCGCAGCTCTATTTTGCTGACAGTAAGTCGATATGATGCCCGTTGCATTGAAACTAAAAGCTCATGAATCATCAAATGACACGTTAATTTTAAGACGTATATTATTTTAAAAAACTATAAAAGAAATTATAAGTGTTCACTTACGATGTTTGTTGTTTGTTTTAATCATATAACATATTATTCTCGGCAAATTGTTAACGAACGACAGTCAACAACCTTAGTTGCATGAAGTGTTTGCTGGAAATGAGATATTTGTTACAAGCCTTTTCATTGGCTAAATTATGTAGGTCAACCAATCAGCAAGTCGGTTTAAAAAAGATCTCGAAACATGAAAGTGGTCGTAATAATTTCATGACAACATTTTGTCGATACAATATTAAATGTGTAAATATATCAGATTTTCTTACACGTTTTCTACATTTTATTTTTTTCAAAATTAACATGTAGTTAATTGAAATATTTGTGTATATAAAAGTCGAAGAATAACGATCAGAAATATAACCATGAGCAAAACATTACAAAAGGAATGTTATTCGTCGTCACGAAATTACGATTGAAATTCAAAGTAAATTAAAACATCGTGCTTTCACGAGTGTATCTTTGACAAAGATTTGATTGAATTTCGATCAGATATGATTGATAAGTTTGGAAATATATCTTAATAATACTTTAAAATGGACAACAAGCCTTTTGAAGTGATAACTCTTGATAATATTTGAAAAACCGGGTTTCAATTGCCGATCGTGGATGCGAGTGAAGCCACATCGATCTGCCGAAATCTAACAGTAACAGTACGTGAAGGTTGCTTGAATATTTCATATTAATATAAATATCTTTATATATTTTTCAACTTCTCTTTGTATATTTTCATTAAAAACAACAACACAACAAAAGTATTTTTATTTTACAAGTTCAATATAGAAATGACCTCGATGATTTTGCATGTTGCTTCCTGTGTAAACATCGACTCGCTAACTCGCTGGGCTGACGATACTCGTGCTTGGTCTCTTGATTTTTTTCATCTGCATCATATAACTCAGGTATAGACCGACCCCCCTCTCTGACCCCCTAATTTCTGGTGTCAAATTCTCGGCTTATACCCGGTCATATACGGTAACCATACAATATTTTTTTATGTTTTGATGTCAAAATGATTTGCTGGAAACCTTTGAAGTTTCTTGATTGTTCAATGGTTTATCATTGTTCATAAATAAATTTCAATACAAAAAAAATAGTACAAACAACAACTTGCTCATTTCTATAAATGAGTTATTTTCAAGAATATCGATAGTCATCCAAAAACCTTGAATAAATTGGTTTACAAAATCAGATTGTTTTAAAGTGATTGAAAAGAACATTGATTTGTAATTTCTGTTATAAACCTCCAGTGACGTCACTCTATTGTTCTATTAGGTTCTTCTTTTACCGGATAAACCTCTTTGCCGGGCATTCTCCAAGAATGCCCAGGGCTTTCTTGTAGAATGCCCAGGGCTTTCTTGAAGAATGCCCAGGGCTTTCTCTAGGAAAGCCCGGGGCTTACTGTAGAATTTATCGGAAATTTATTTTGATAGGGATTATACACGTTTTGAAATACTTTGTTTCAAAGTCCTTCTTCGAATAAATACCATCACAAAATATCACAATTTTGACAAATCACAAATAGAATGTTCGCATGCCTGGTTTCGAACTCTGCACCACTCGCTTACTAAACTGGCGCCTTTGACAACTCGGCTATAAAGGCCCACGAGAACTATGATGTATTTTCCACAGTGACAATCATGTGAACTTCACGAGGCAGATAGCGCATGCATTTCACGTTCACGGCTTGGGTAGCGAGCGCAAAGCACGTGCAGGGCGCGGATGTGCTCTCCGTTTGCTCATGGTGATTCCCTACCAGTAAAAATCAATGAATCCATTTTTATACATATTATTGAAATAATTTTGTTACTACGGTTCATCTCGGTTCATAAGTTAGATCAAAACCTCGCCCTCATGTTGTTTGATAATGTAAGCCCTCAGCCTCGGGAAATTGGGGCGGGCCTGTCGGCCCTTTCCAATTTCCCTCTGCCGCGGGCTTACATTATCAACAACACCTCTGGCTTGGTTTTGATCCTACACTTATAAATTGATAGAAACTTGAAATCTTAATCTTGATATTATTCAACACTTGATTTTGTTTGGAAAATAACTTAGATTAAAAAATTATTACTGAATTCTGAATCATTTCTCGTTATCGTAAACCCAAATGGTAACATTAAAGGGGCAGTAGCACGTTTTTTGAGAGAATATAAGGTGATGTCAGGAAAATGAAAATTAATGGTCCCAATTGAAAGACAACATTTTTAAACTAAATGAAGCAGTAATAATTAGCTCATCAGGACTGAAAGTCCAGATGGGCTTATGGCATGGCCCGTCGTCCGTCGTCCGTCGTCCGGCGTCCGTCGTCCGTCGTCCGTCCGTCGTCCGTCCGTAAACTTTTGACACTTTCGATTTCTCCTCATGAACCATACACATTAGAGAGCTGAAATTTTGTGTACAAGTACCTTAGCATATGGAGATTCTAATTTGTAACTTTGGTGACCCTGTGACCCCAAAAAGGGTCACAGGGGTCACAACCTTAAAAACCTATTTTCATCTTCTTCTCCAGTTCTAAAAGGACTAGAGAGTTGAAAGTGATATGGGCAGACTCCTTGGACAATGGGGATTCTAATTTGTAACTTTGGTGAACCTGTGACCCCAAATAGGGTCACATGGGTCACAACCTTAAAAACGTATTTTCGTCTTCTTCTCCAGTACTAAAAGGACTAAAGAGTTGAAAATGATATGTGCAGACTCCTTGGCCAATCGGGATTCTTAATTGTAGATTTCGTGACCCCATGACCCCAAAGAGGGTCACAGGGGTCACAACCTTAAAAACCAATTCTCATCTTCTTCTCCAGTTCCAAAAGGTCTAGAGAGTTAATATTGATATGTGCAGACTCCTTGGACAATGGGGATTCTAATTTGTAACTTTGTTGACCCTGTGACCCCAAATAGGGTCACAGGGGTCACAACCTTAAAAAACTATTTTCATCTTCTTCTCAAGTTCCAAAAGGTCTAGAGAGCTGAAATTATATGTGCAGACTCCTTGGCCAATGGGGATTCTAAATTGTAGATTTCGTGACCCCATGACCCCAAATAGGGTCACAGGGGTCACAACCTTAAAAACTTATTTTCATCATCATCTTTAGCTCCTAAAGGTCTATTGAGCTGAAAGACTGCATGTAGACTCCTTGGCCAATTGGGATTCTAAACTGTAGGTTTTGTGACCCCATGACCCCAAATAGGGTCACAGGGGTCACAATCTTAAAAACCTATTTTTCTCCATTAGATGACAGTCTATGACAAATTTATTTCTCCTTGGATATTTTAGTGTGGACTTCTTTCACTGTCTGATATTGGCGATCTAGAAAGTGTTGAATAATAATACATTTGTTTTGTAATTTTTGTATAGGTTTTCTTGCAATAGGTAACATCAGTTTCATTTTTAGCTCATCTTGCCTGTATAAAGCAAACTTGATATGATGCCTGATGAGCTACAGAGCCAATGGCTCTATTTTTCAAATATATATTGTAAAGTTTAGCCATGCGATTCCTTTTTCTTACACAAAATGAATTAAAGGTGTTCACACAAAATAGCCACCAATGGATTTTATGTGAATCTCCATACTTTGTCCTCCGACTATGGATGATTGACTTGTGTAATGAGATTTTTGACACTGTCAAAATAGTACATTTAACATTAACTTACAATTATCAGTGAAAATTTAAAAATACAAAATTATCAAAAAAACGTGCTACTGCCCCTTTAAAGAGGAATAAAATTTAAGTTTTATCCCTTAGTTTGAAACATTTAAGAACCTTCATTCCACAATCTGAGAGGGTTCTATATTCTATTATGAAAAGTCTATATCATGAACATCTAATTTCTTACAATGAGAAAAAAATCATCTTCATTTACCTGTAGGTATATTTCCAGTTTCCAAATATCATATACCATTTAGTTAAAGGGGATTACATTAGAAAAATGATTTGAGCCTAAGGTTTTCTTCTCCCATTATCTTCATTTGAAAAATGATTTTAGCCTTAGGTTTTCTTCTCCCATCATTGTTGTGTTTTCAAAATGTACTATTCACATATATTATTAGAAAAGTCTATTTAACTTTGTTTTTTGTCTTCAGCTACTTTGTTTCTATTGATTACGTCACCAGCTAACGAGGCTTCCAGGTTAGACTCGGCCTACTTGTAACTGTGTGGTAATGTGATCTGTTTCCCAGCAGTTTGTCTGCATAATGAAGCACTGTATAGGACCTCATACAGAGTATTATGTTCAGATTAGAGAAATAACTGTGACAAAGTAACCCATTTAGGATAAATTTTCTAAGGACTTTATACTGGTTTCTGCAATTTCATCTTTTAAAGGGGCAGTAGCACATTTTTTGATAATTTTATATTTTAAAGATTTCGCTAATAATTGTAAGTTAATGCCAAATGTATTAATTTGACAATGTCAAAAATAACATTACACAGGCCAATAATCCATAGTCAGAGGACAAACAATTAAGATTCACATAAAGTCTATTGGCGGCCATTTATTTGTGAACACCTTAGATTCATTTTGTGTAAGAAAAAGGAGTAGCATGGCTGACAGTTACATTATATATTGGATTTATTACTGCTGCATTTAGTTTAAATACATTGTCTTTCAATTGGAACCATTTATTTTCAGTTTCCTGTCATCACCTTATATTTCCCCTAAAATGTGCTACTGCCCCTTTAACTGTCCCCAAAGAATCTTGATATATAACACAAATCTCATTGTAAATCTGGCATCTGTTCAAAAATGTTATCTGAAAACAAAAAGTGAATAACTTCCACCTCAATAGAAGAAGCACTCATATGTGTTATATGTGTTGATATGCCAATACATGGAGATAATTATCTGTTCAAAACCACTAACCGAAGATCAATGAAAGCAAGTTTATTGATATACAACTTCTTTATGCAAGAATCCCAGAATAAGGAAATTTATATCCATAAATTTGCTTTCATCTTTCTATATAAAATGTATTTTAGAATGTTGAATCCCCTTTCCGGCTTTTAACCTTTTATGCACTGGTAGCACATACAAGCATCTTGAGGTTATGTTTCAGGAAAAGGGGAATTAAAGGTTTAATTATTATGAACAGGAGTTTTTGGATTTCCTTAAATCTATTGTAGCACAATGTTGTGTACGATCAAGACAATTTCCTGATAATGCGCATATGATGTCAGTGTTGTAGACCTTTCAAGAGTTGGATTTTGATGATGAATATGTTGTCTTCACCTGTCGGATCCTTTTATGGTAGTCTCGATCTGTAAAGAATAGATCATTGTTCAGCTTTCACAATACAAAAGTTCATTGTTGAAAAATCAATAACCAGCTTTCCTTTTAGAATTGTAATTATCATGTGCATAGTTTCGCCTTTGTGATAATTAATCAGAAAATTGATTTTGGATTAAATTGAGATTTAAATGAGTTGTGTCAGGGATAGTAGTATCTTTTTCTTTCTTTCTTTTTCCTTGTTTTGCTTGGTCGATTTGTTGATTGATTTCCAATGGGTTTATGTCTTCACGTTTGAAGGATTAAGAGTAATTTTCAAGATATCTAGTCTGTAGAC
Organism: Steromphala cineraria; assembly: GCA_916613615.1. NCBI lineage: Eukaryota > Metazoa > Mollusca > Gastropoda > Trochida > Trochidae > Steromphala > Steromphala cineraria. Next base: position 55,235,364 of record OU744725.1, on the reverse strand, counting down.
ATCATTTAGGGTCCTGGTTAATTATCCAAATGGTGAATGTAGTGGTTTTATGAATGTTTTTCAGTCATAATTTCAAAAGAAATGGCAGATAAGTAAGTGAACAGTTATAACAAGATTTTCTTGTTTAAGTATGTTGAATAATGTCCAATTGAACATGCTGATTTATTTTTCAAAGTTAAGTTTCAAATGTCTTTTCCAAGACAGTCAAATAAATTAAATGATCTAACAATTGATTTTTCAAGATATTTCTGATATGTTAACAAATAAAACTTCTCGTGGTAAGAATTTACAGATTGATTTTATTGAATAAGATCTTGAAGATATTAGAAAGTCTATAAACATACAAGATGGTAAAACATCATCTGAAACCAAACCTTGCTCTACAGTCTTCAAATTTTTTGCTGCCCACAAACAAGCACATTTGTCATTCAATGGAACAGTCGTCAACCAGAGAGAAGAAAGTCTATAAAAAGAATTACAAATTATACAATTGTCTTGAAATACTCCCTTGGTCTTTGACATTTGGCAGTATTGACAGTAACGTTGAAGACAAGAACGGTCTTCACTAATGTCACATCCGTCGTCTGTCATCTGTTGTCTGTCGTCCATCCAGAAAAAGTAGGGGGATTGAGTATGAAATGCAGTATGTCCAGAGGGGGGTAGGACATCCATTGAACATTATTTTGCAAATGTTTTTTATTGATGGGTATTTTTGTACTATTTACTTCATCATTTTCATCATTTACCTCATGGGATGCTTACATGGTGGAGGGAGAAACATTGAAACACGCACAGATAAGCAAAATAATTAATCACATCATTCTTGGTTTGCCATGTTCGAAATTGAATTTTAGACAAAGGGCAAAACATTGAAACTTGGTTTAGCTTGGTGTTCTGCCCTCATGGGTTCTTTGTGAGAATTATGAAGGCTGAAAAAGGAAAGGCTTGTTCAATAAGCTACAACATTGAATCCAAGCTTCAAATGTTACTTTCTCAGCCGTATAAGAAGGCTTAGTTTGCTTGGCTGACAGTTTGAAATTGAAAAGAAAAATCGGTTTGGATTTGCTTTGCAGCTCAGACAAATTTCTCTCTTTCTTGAGTTCAAACGGAGTTTTAAGTTCTTGAATGGGAGATTGACTGATGCCCAAACGAGGGAATTGAAATGTTTCCAATCTAGACTCCTGCTACATTAGCTTTTGTCTTCGTCTTGGATTGAAGGAAAACTTTGATTGAACACTTTCCACAGGCCATTAGCGTTAAGCCCTGCTTACTCGAGGTTGATGCATCTTTTTACCTTTCCTTATCAGTTCAAGCTCTTACCTGTATCTGAAATGGTTTCCATATGATGCTAAGCATGACTTAAGTCTGAGTCATCATGATTCAGTTCCTGGACTTACCTAGGGCTGTTTTGTTTTATTTTCACACTGTTAAGGCTTTGTTATTATACTTAATTTAGTGCTGGGTGTTTTAGCTTGTTAAGCATTCTTTTACAATCCTGCCAATTTAAGCTAAGGAAATTGTAAATCTGCTTTGTGGCAAAATGCAGCTGATATATTTGACTTTCATATTTGAATAAAAGGTTTAGTAGTGAAGAAGATAATATGTTAACATGTAAGTTGAAATGATCAGTTAAGTTGCTCCAGTGTTTGAACATAAATTCTATGAAGGCAAATTGACGTCTGAGGTGAAGATGATGATGTTGAAAGATTACGCCATGATATCTGTTCATTCAAAGAGCATCATTTTACAGCTTTTAAGTATTTGTGAAGCAGAGCCGTCAGTATTATAAACAACTGCCGTAGGTGGGCATTCTATTGTAGAGCTACACCTCATATAAATATCATGATAAAAAAATTACGGCTGCCATAAAAACAAAAGTAACAAATGTTCATTGGATCCTTGGTGACTTACCAGGAATTAAAATGGTTTGATTCTCCATTAAGCAAAGATGTGTATATGAGGTTGTGGATTTGATTCCTGTAGTTGAATTTTCCAAAATGCATACAAGACTTTTAAATAGAAAGTAAACACTAAAGATAAAGTTATTTTCTCAGTAGTATGATATTGACTAGATGTTCTTAATGATGAAGATGAAGGGAAACCATGAACAACAGAAAGACATTAATTGGTGATAAAGTTTGTGCCTTTTGGCTTCCCTCATCAGAGAAAACTTTCAATGCTTTGCTGGTGTAGCTTGAGCTTCTATGTTTGCAGCCATATTTTCTTATTTAAAAGTTTTTAAAAGATCAATAACTTATAGATTTTAAAGAAGTTGATCATCCATAAACAATTGACCCACTGCCAACAAAACGTCTTTGTCAACTGAATCATTAGAGGTACAAGGACAGCCTAGAATTCATTATGCTAATCAGGGTCAACCAATTAACCTCAAACTATTCAGTTTCAGAAACAATCCTAATCTATGGTTGTGGGTTGATTTGAAGTAGATCATTAATTAGTTATTTATATGAACTGAAGAGATTCAGTGGAGAGGAATCTGATACCCTGTTTGTGGGAACATGAAAGAGATATAGAACTATTTCTAGATTGGTTTTGTTTGAGAGGATTAATGCCTTTACAAAAGAATTAAATCAAGTACACAATTTCATAACCAATTGAAATATGTCGATATAGTTATGTTTGTAATCACACTATCAGTGTATAAAATAGATTGGAAATCTAGCCTGTCCTGAAAATTCATTGGTCAATTCCTTTGGGAAATTTAAGAAAAAAATTGAAAAGTTACCAGTACTGACCAAAAAGTAACCAGTCCTGGCAAAAAGTAGCCAGTTCAAGGACTGGCTGACGGGCAATATTTTAAACACTGACACTATCTGCAATATTGAAACATCAAGTATTTTGGGGATTCAAACCAACACCATCAGAACTGGGCATTGACTGTAGCAATAGCTGATCAATTTGACGCTTTTAATTTTTATCATTTGATAATTTTATTAGAAAGTGTGTTCCCTGTAATGGAGAGTTGAGAAGTCAGGATCAGTTTTTTTTCTAAAACTCTTTTTTAGAGATAAGATTTTGAAATTGTTAACAATGACTGCACATTATATTCAAAGGAAAATGAAATTGTCCTTCAGGTTGATGTCAGACGAGGAAATACTAACCATGTCATTCATTGACTTCACAGAAAAATAAAATATTGAATATAGATATGTGGGTTAGATCTAAGCATTTGATCTTTGTGACGTTTGAATTTGCGCATATATCCAGTGCAATCTTCTTCAAGGACAAGGTCAAATTTCTTGTTCTTTTGACTAAGCTATGCAATGGCTGTAAAGCTAGTTGAAGATAAGCTGGTGCACATGCCCTTCTCAGACAGTTACCTGCATGGCACTGCTGTGTATTGTACTACATAGGTGTTTCACAGCTCACTGAGTTCAGATCCATTGTCAGTCACATGACCCCTTCAGGGAGATCTGTCCCCAATGATTATCGTTTTGGTGTCCCTTTATTGACTATAAACAAATATCTACCAATATCGGTGTCATGCAGTGTGGAGAAGGACTTGAAAAATTTAATCATGCTTTTGTCACATCTTTTGTCCGATGGAATGAATTATGGTGATAAGACTAACTAGGTCTTTGTCCCCATGAAAGAAGGATGTTTTTTATGGAGTGAAACAAATGACAGAGGTATAAAGAATTATGGATTGAACGTTTGCCAGGACAATATTCAACACTGCAGGTGTCCTTCAAAATAAGCCACAGGCTCTTCCTCTGTTGACTTCAACCTTGCCCAGTTGATATCATTTTATCCTCTAAAGAGACGCCAAGTTATTCTGTCTCTTGGTGAAATATCAAAATTTATATAGCAGTGCTTCATGTCGGAGGTGTACATGTGTTCAGCAATAATGAAGTATGTGCAAGACGTGTTAGCAGCATGATTAATCAGAACTAGTATAATAATAATGATGTAAGATGTCCAAGGAACTGATCATCAATTATTGCTTACTTATTATCAAGAGAAAGTTAACCAGAAAGGTTCCAACAATTAATGAGTTACCATATATAGGTGTAGTCTTTGACATGATGACATTCATGGACACTGAATGCTGGATGACATGATGACATTCATGGACACTGAATACTGGATGACATGATGACATTCATGGACACTGAATGCTGGATGACATGATGACATTCATGGACACTGAATGCTGGATGACATGATGACATTCATGGACACTGAATACTGGATGACATGATGACATTCATGGACACTGAATGCTGGATGACATGATGACATTCATGGACACTGAATGCTGGATGATATGATGACATTCATGGACACTGAATGCTGGATGACATGATGACATTATTGGACACTGAATACTGGATGACATGATGACATTCATGGACACTGAATTCTGGATGACATGATGACATTCATGGACACTGAATACTGGATACAGCTATTGGTTCTTGAAGGAAATGTCTTCTTTTATTCTTCAACCACAAACCTTCTGACAGTTGGATTCTTTGTGCAAGCCATGATGTGCAATGGATATCTGAAAGCCGTTTAATGATGCTTCTGAAGGGTCATTCTTGGTTGCCATGAAGTGGGCTGGATATGCAGATATGGGTTCTGTCTGTCCGATTGTCTGTTCACCGTATACGTACACTGAAGACGTGCCAGACTGTGATGATCAGGTTGAAGTCTATGTTGTAAACTATGTCATGGTGAGACTAACTTAATTGGTAATGAAAATTGCATCATTAAAACATATTCATGGTCATTTTACACTGTATCATTGTAGGCTGATGGAGTTGGCGTTATTAACTTGAAATGGTAAATATTTTAAGGGTTATATTAACTTGAAATGGTAAATATTTTAAGGGTTATATTTGCACGATATTTGTTATACGTACATCATGTGGTGACCATTATTCATCAGTATTGAAGATGTATTTTACATTTACATTGTCATTTTCTCAATACTTCAAATTTTTACCGGTCAAGAAAACCTTTTCAAAGTTCTAAATTTGATAAAAAAAGATATGCCTTATATGTACAAAGTATGGAAGATGATGATGGTTCGTAATGACTATTTTGAGGTCCATGTTGCCTTGATTCAGTATAGTCATTCACATTGTGTCATTTAATCTACTTGGGTAAAGAGTTAATTTGAGTCAAATCTACCAGCATCAAACAAGTGTTTTTTCAGTGGGAATCAAGGAATCTTGACAAATATGTTTACTTCCATGAGGGTTCAGAACCCCAGGCACCCTCCCACTAGAATCCACCAATGTTTCTTGTCAGGTCTGAAGTTTTAGAAGCACTAATAAGATGATGTAAATCAGAGGATTTTACACGAGCCTTGTTATTGAGATTGTGCTAAATGGTGAACGCTTGGAGAAGATTAATCTGCTTCATTGGCTCATTCACATTCAGTGATTCCCTGGAGCTCCTTGTGGGAGGAATATGCAAGTTTATATGAATCTTTCGAAGGTGACATTCAATCTTCAGATTAAAGTGTATTTGTGGACAGTAGAACTCAGATATAACGAACTCCAAGGTACCAAAGAATTTAGTTCGCTATATCCAGTGTTTGCTATACGCATATAATTTTAATGATATTATATAGGGACGGAACTTGAAATTTGTTCGCTATATCCGAGTGTTCGCTATATCCGAGTGTTCGCTATATCCGTGTTCGCTATATCCGTGTTCTACTGTGTTATAAGTTGTCAGTTGAATATGTCGGTCCATAGAGCAAAATGTCTATGATTTTGACTCTGGTAGATCCAAACTCATGGAGTATTAAAGCTGCTACTACAGCTTGGTATGGAGAATGATTGTATGTATCTGAGCCTCAGCATGAGCTGATTATTGAGTCTGATGGAGAGAAATTCAGTCTGTGATCAACTCTGTGGTCCCAGTCCTATTAATCAAAACTGCAACCCAATCTTGATGAGTTCTTGACAAAAACTACGGGCAATTGCTTTTTCTTTAAAGGTCAAAGCTCTGATGGAAAGTATGCTAATGGGGAGACAAACAGTTTAGAAACATCCAGGGGCAAGACTTCACATTCTTCATCTGGTTAACACACCACTTTAGTTTGATTCCTCAACTCATGGGTCTCATGTGATTACTAAAGGTTAATTCATTCACTGCTTTCATGCAGTAGGTGAAATGTATCTTTTTTCGGGGGGTAACTTCCTTTAGTTTGACTATTGTTTGATGAGATTTGCAATAGATTCTATTTACATGCAGGGTTGAATGGAATTTTCCATAACATTCCAATCTCCTTTTAGTTGATGTCTGTTATTAAAGTTAATGTTTGATATGCTTGAGGTCAACATAAGCGCCTGTGTCAAAAAATAAAATGTCTCAAACCATGAATAAAGAAGTTGTTATCCATTATATTCCTCTTCATTATTGGCATTCCAACTGCTAAAATGACCCTCAAAGAAGGGATTGTTTGATATGGTTTGCAAAGGATGTCTGTTTGAATTGTTTACATGCAGTGATTTAGCTGTTTCCAAAGTAAGAAACCAATAATAAGTATGTCTTTAACACCTTTTAACCTCCCAAAGCCAGAAATAAGGCTTTAATTGTGTTTTCTGGCTTACCCTCATCAATTTAGTTGATATCAGTTTTGCAAAGGCTATATTTCAATCAAACCTCTGATGGAAAGGTTGCTAAATGAGAGACAGTTAAGAAGTACCCAGGGACACGCCTGCCTCCTCTATTTGGTAAACGAACCACACTCATTTGATTTCATAAAAAATACTTCATTCACTGGTTAACATGCTTGGTTGTACGCGCATCTCTTTTAGTCAATTTCAGATTTGAAAGGGTAAAAATCATCTTCTCTGGGTTTGGTTGTCCAAGAATTTCCATCTTCTAGGTTTCAATGTTCGGAATTTCATAGTAAGGAAATGAAGATTTGGGGATCTAGGAGACAAACTGTACAATGATTCAATGTACCAGACTATCTGGCAGCTAGTAAGTGGTGTCTATGGTATAAGGTTAAGCTCTGGGTTAAAGTTATGCTTTGTGTATACATGATTATCTCGCACCATGCTGGTTGAGATTATTGACCTTTATAGTTAATGTATCAACTTAATGCAAAAAGAGGAAAAAGAGACCAAATAAAGTATTTTTCTCAATGGAGACTGTTTATTATGTCTCTGAGTGACTGTCAAAGTAGCAAGCATATGCTTACAGAAAATGAAATTACTTGAACGACAGTGAAGTGCAATGGAGGAATGATAAGCAAGCTAGCCCCCAATGCAAAAGGACTGTGTTTGAATCCTGTAGAGACATAAAAGTTTTTGGGTCGGTGAAGGATGAAACATGACTCTGAGGTTTTCTTCAGAAAAACCTGAAGGGAGGGGGAAAAAATGAGGGCAGATTAAATAAAAGTATTACAAATACACAAACTTACCTAAGCTATCAAACAGTTCATGTAAACTGATTGGAGGCTGTCATGATATATATTGAATCTCATTCTGTGTCAAGACATTACCTTATATGTGTAACATAGAAATATCATATAAATTCATTATTGTTTCCAACAAAGAGAAAGATTTGGGCCATATGATTGAATTCTGAAATGACAGCCATTTCTGAAATCTGAGTGGTATTGGGCTAATGAATAAAGACATCTCCAATTATCATAAAAATTGGAGATTATTTTGTTTTCTTATCTCATTAGTCCATGGTAATAAGAAACTCCTTTTTAGCTCATCAGGTCTGAAAGACCCGATGGGCTTATGGCATGGCATGGCGTCCGGCGTCCGTCCGTCCGTCCGTCCATCCGTAAACTTTTCACATTTTCGACTTCTTCTCCAGAACCAATGACTCTAGAGAGCTCAAATTTGATGTGGAGACTCCTTGGCAATTGGGGATTCTAAATTGTAGATTTCATGACCTCATGATCCCAAATGGGGTCACAGGGGTCAAAACCTTAAAAACCTATTTTCATCTTCTTCTCCAGTTCCAAAAGGTCTAGAGAGCTGAAAAGTTGTGTGTAGACTCCTTGGCCAATGTTGATTCTAAATTGTAGATTTCATGACCTCATGACCCCAATTGGGGTCACAGGGGTCAAAACCTTAATAACCTATTTTCATCTTCTTCTCCAGTTCCCAAAGGTCCTGAGAGCTGAAAAGTTGTGTGTAGACTCCTTGGCCAATGAGGATTCTAAATTGTAGATTTCATCACCTAATGGGTCACAACCTTAAAAACCTATTTTCATTTTCTTCTCCAGTTCCAAAAGGTCTAGAGAGCTAAAAAGTTGTGTGTAGACTCCTTGGCCAATGGGGATTCTAAATTTTAGGTTTGGTTACCCCTTGACCCCAATTGGGGTCAAAGGGGTCAAAACCTTAAACACATATTTTACTCCTTCTTCTCCAGTTCCAGCTGAAAAGTTGTGTGTAGACTCCTGGGCAAATGGGAATTCTAAATTTTAGGTTTGGTGACCCCATGACCCCAAATGGGGTCACAGGGGTCACAACCTTCAAAACCTATTTTCATCTTCTCCTCCAGTTCCAAATGGTCTAGAGAGCTAAAAAGTTGTGTGTAGACTCCTTGGCCAATGGGGATTAAAACTTGTAGATTTTGTGACCCAATGACCCTAAATGGGGTCACAGGGGTCAAAACCTTTTTCAATCAAAAGTCTGATGAGCTACAGAGCCCATGGCTCTATTTTTTAGAGAATCACCTTATTGTGATCTATTTGTGATTAATTTATCCACAGTTGATTAAGGTCTACCCAACATTGCGTAACTTGTTACAGATATTTGATCAAAAAGGAGGTGAAATGTGGAGTGTTTGATCAGGTTTTGAGTGTTCATTCGGTACACCTGTCGTACAACTTGATAAGTACTTGTTTTATTGTCGCTTACATTTCATTTTTGAACATTGCTTCATACATCTGTATACTTGATGGTGTAGAAATCTTTAGATTACTAAAATGATTTGTGTTCTAATTTATCTGTCTCTGATGTCATTAACACAACAGCCAAAAATGACTTTATACTCTTTTTCAGCAGTTATGTTTACGAGAGTCGATTGAGATATTATTCAGTAACATTTTGTAACAAGACAATTAAAATTATTCACATCTAATGAAAACAAAACAATCAAATAATTCTTTATGGCTGTTATTATTAATCGGAAAATGACAATCTGCCTGTTTTGTTGATGAAGAATGAAGACATTATTTATGGATATACAACTTCTTTGGTGCAACAATATACATTCCATGTCAATAAATACCCTCTTCAGAATAAAGTTGTACATCCACAAATAATGTCTTCAACCTTCAACCAAACAGTCAGATTGTCAGGTCCATCCACTTATTGCTAAAATATGGCTAAAGCCCCACTAAACAACGACTCACTCAGTCAACATTTGTTATATTGAAAATATGATTGAAACAAACTCATGTCCAACACCTCAAACTTCACCTTGTAATTTGCAGAGTTCTTCGGTGGGATACGAGAGCGCTATCATCGGGGAGGCACATGGCTTGATCACGGACATGTTGGCCGATCCCAACCTGCCGCCCCACATCGTGAGTGGCCTGCGGGCTGTGAGTAACCTCTTGAAGCCTCCAGACAGCCACTCGGGGATCCACAAGCCCAAAGTGAGTCCACTGGTGTCCCTCACAGAGTCCACGTCCTATGGGTCGGACAATGAGGAGAGTCCCTACACCGGGGAGCGCCCCTCCTCACTGCCAAAGGTGGGTGCTGTCGTCTTCTTTGACATCCTATTGTTTTGTCGCAAGCGTTAATTTTAGTAAAAATCAGTTTTACATAATTATTTTGTGTTATGAATTAATTCAAGCATCAAGCCTTATGACACATTGATGATGCTGATATGTTATGTAAAAAATATTGAACAACTGATATATTTATGCCAAAGACATAAACCATTCTAGTACCATTTTCAGGCCACTTTGTTGTCTGTGGTGACCAATGGTCCTCAAAGTTTCCTTTAATATTGGTACCATTACTCTTATTGTTGAGAGTCCTGATAAGTGATGCAAGGACACTTTTGAAAACCTTTTTTGAAACGAGGCTTATCAAAATATTTCAAACATAAAGACATGAAGTGTAGCTTAATGTTTGATTGACTAAGCGGAAAAAGAAGTAAAAGAATTTTAAAACTTTATTTTGAAACCGATACTGTCAATACTTTCACTAACCAAACCAAGCATTATTTTCAATCTTATTACCAAGATTGCTATAGAAAACATCAGGAGACTACAGATTTATGTTGCCATTTAGTGTTTCCAGTTGCTAATGACTGAAATATTGCATATATTCATATGAATATATAAAATTTTATAAGGATTGTCATCAAATTCAGAATTCATATGAATTTGATTGATCACTAGTGTTAACCCTTTCACTACCATCCAGAAATCAGGCTCAAAATCGCATTTGTTACGGGTTTCTTAGTGATTAAGGGGGGGAAATTACTTTTCGAGAGGTATTAGTTGTACGAGACAAAAATTTGGCATTCATGTCTCAACAGAAATCCAGTGACAAAACTTTTGCCCATGATTGATTGTTGGATTTCGTGTTTCTACGATATGACATGATGACCATATGACTACGTCTTATTGCCAAAGCTGTAGGTCTATCTAGGGTCAAATATGGATAAATCAGTTATGAAAACACAATAACAAGGGAAGAATATTGTCTAGAAAGTTCTCGGAAGTTCTGATACATGTTCAGATTGATCTTCCAGAGCCATGGTTCCAGACAGACAACTTCCTTCTTTCACAAAAGCAACGATAGTCTTCATATCTGCATTTGGTTTTATTATTCCTGTTGAAGAATGGTGTCGATGTATATGATCTGCAAGATCTTTTATTTATTGGGAATGCCAGACACCATCTCCCTACAATGTCGGCTAGAGATAAAGGGTATTAGGAGTTTTAGAGATGTGAAAAGTAACATGTCTGTTCTAAATATTGCTTTTAAAATTCTTTTTAGTGGAATAATTGTAATTTTTTGTCAGTATTAGTATCAATTGTGTCAATCCTCTGGTAACAAAATTACTTTTAAGCAAATTAATATTTACCGTATTCGACGTAATAAGCGCCCTGCTCCAATAAGCGCCCCCAAAGGGATTTGTAATTATAGGTCTAATAACCGCCCATGTATCAGCCGTACTAAAATGATAAATTCAACGTATTCACTTTGTTTCAAGAGAAATTGAAGGATACAATAGCGCCAATATGTGTTATTTTCTACTCAATAATGTGTAAGTATGTTTTGAACGTCTGTATCAGTTATCAAAGACAATCTAAACACAGTTCCATTTGAGTCGTCTTTATTTTCGGGAGTCATTCACACCATTTTAATATGCGCCCACCCAAGTCAAATTTTTAAGTCGAATACGGTACCTCCAACTTGAAGATCCTTACTTTGATTTTAGGTTGAACAAGATGCTCATTTGTTACAAATCAAAGATAACATAATTATACCAACAGGATGGTACATCTGTAACTTCAGTTTTAGTCATTTACTAAGTTTAGTTTTAGTCATTAAATAATGAACCACACACTTATGAAAAATAAGTATATGGCGTGACTTAACGTAACTACTCACAGTGATGTTTGCTCTATGACTGATTCATTTCCCATAAAATGGAAATGTTGCGGTTGTCACAAGCATGGCCTTCCCAGAATGCATTAGAGCTCTGACATCAGAAGCTATATCTCTCTTCTTTCTTTACATTTAAAAGGCGAAGGAAGGAAATGCTATCGAGTTACAATTATTCTTCATAATAACAAATCTTTTTTTCCATCAAAGGTTCTTGTTACAACTCTGAAAGAGCAAGAATAACAAGAGAGGCTGACATTCTACCTTCAAGCATCTAAAAGGCTTAATCATGACTGATGCTCTTTGAATATTTAATTCAAAGGTCATGAATTAAATTATTTTTATTCATATTTGATCATGCTGTACTCTCAGAATTCATGTAGTGCTAATGACTAGAATTATTCTCAAGCTGTGCTCAACAATAACTCTCACTGACTCAACGTTTATCACCATAAGCATTAGACATCTTTGTAATAGACCCAGATGGCAGACACATACTCTTGGGGGAACAGCAGTTGTCAAATTAGATTCTTTTAGAAGCAAGAGACCATGATTATTTTATGTAATGGGTGATTTTCAAGAGGGATATGGATGACTTCCTGTATTGCCAATATCTTCCTTTTTTTGCTCATCTGGCCTGTAAGGCCCAATGGGCTTATGGCATGGCATGTGATCCGTCCGTCCGTAAACTTTGTGGAATTTTGACTTCTTCTCTAGAAACATAAGGCCTAGAAAGCTGAAACTTTGTGTACAGACTCCTTGTAAGGGTTTGTTATGTCAAAATTCAGTACATGAATGTACTCACCACCTTTCTAGTCAAAAAGTTCCAAATTAAAGCAACTTAACATTTATCGATGTATTGGAATACATCATTTAGTTGTAACTCTGGTCTTGGTCTCTCATCTTGATGTTTCAAGTTGGCAATGTCCTCTTTCAAAAGACTTTTATATGCTTACGGTATATATGCTGCCAGTGATCAGCCAATGAGCAATGTTTAATTGGCAGATTCAGTGGACCATGCAGGGTTCATGGCATACAGACATCAAGGTTTAACCATAGCTCCCCCCCCACCCCCCCCAAAAAAAACAACTTCCTATCCATTTCAGGATCTGTCACTGTTCAGGAATTAAGCCTGAAAACTTGCCAGTCAAAATTTATACTTTGGTCATGTCAACTGAGGAATTGAATTAAATCTTTAAAGATTTGTCAGCCTGAAGGGTTTCAGTCATCATGACCTCAATTCAACTTCTTGCTGATGACCATCAAACTCGTAAATAAGCTTATAGACCAAACTGTTTTGATTCTATGCATTTGAGATATAATAAGAGAGTGTCAATTTACTTTTATCAAATCATCTCGTTCACCCCAATCTCTATCAAGAACATCAAGGAATAAATTGTAAAAGACCACCAAACCCGTGTCAGCAAGCTTTATATAAATCTGGTATCAACTAGACCCCCAGCGTGTGAAGGGGATCTGCTAATACTCCACCAAGGGTTGGCTGCTTGGAGGCAGAATTAAGGTCCGACTTCAGTGACAGAGTGTTTAGATCAATTATATGAATAATGTATATGACTGAGAATGGCAATGCTTATGGGAAGACACATGTTACTGTCAGGTTATTTGTATCTTTATTTGCATGCCCTTTCTCTGGTCTTTATATAAGAGAACATGAAAGAGTATCGTAAAATAATTATATGATTTTAAAAAAAATTTCCATATATTAATCAATTTGATTCCCTATGGATACCATCTGGGGCAAAGTGAACAACAAATTTGAGATCAAGTGATCTTAGTTTAGAATCCTGCATTTTTCTGCAGAAGAGTACAAGAAATGATCTGTGCTTTGATTTTCTTGAACTAAACTGTCTAGCTAGCAAATATGGGCAATTGGGCATGCAGTCTTTCTTTAAGCAAAAAACTACCCCCTAGGATGTCAGATTGATATTTTCTCTCAAAAATCATAAAACTCCAAAACCTTTCTTCAAGTAATGAAACTAAGCTTTCTTGTATCACTTTGTCCTTGCCATATCAGATTGACAAACTCAAAGAACCAGGATCTCCAAAATGCACAGCTAGCCATGAAACCAGACATTAGGTCAAACAGACAAGTGACGAGCAGACGTCATCCTGTAAATCCAGGTTTGCCATGAAAACCAGCTAAGACATTAGGTCGAACAGACAATTGACGAGGCAGACATTATCCTGTAAATCCAGGATTCCGTTTGCTCGGGCTGGAGAAACACCAGGGTCTGAAGGGGATGTTGGGATTTGTTCTCAGAATCCCATTTGTCATAAGTCAAGAAACATTGCCCCTGGTAATACCAGAGACACTTCACCTAGCATTCAAACCAGACCATTTCCAACCTATCTGAAGGCATTTCATGAACCTTGTTTATTCTGTAAGGGAAGGAATAACCACTTTTCATGAATATTTTAACGATCTTATAAATATTTGGTTGTTTTATTGACTTTTGGATGATAACATTGCCAAACAGACTGCAATTATACAATAAAGTTTCTCATAAAGAATTGTGGTTGTAGCTGAGAGGAAATTGTATTGGAGGATTTCTACTTCAATGTATCGAATGTTGTAATAATTCAGATTAATATGAATATATAGCACAAATTGGATTCAACTTTTGCAGTGATGTTATGACATCTTCAACATGTTTTATCACTGGTTACTACAAGAGAAATTGTTTCTAAGAATGTTTTTAATGTTATTAATGTAAAAGGTCACAACATTAATGAAACATTTCGATGAATTTGTATAGGGTAACTGAAAAATTATAGAACTTGTTCTTTGCTCTGAATGTCACATATTACATAAACATGATGAAATGATATACTGTTTCACCTTATGCTTTTTATATTCAGATACAAAAGTGTACTTTATTATAAATACAAGCAACCTTTTACCTCAACATGTTTATCAACACTTAAAGTTGACAATCTTAAATATAATCTTATATGACTCAGTCTTTCACCTACCAAATCTTATACCTCCCATGTGCCGTTATTAATAAAAATAATGCCATCCTAAATTTTAACAATGACCATGTCGCAACTTCATCATGCTCTTAATTTATTCCAGCAACTGTCCTCCAGCCAAGTTCCTATTTTTCTAACACTTCCAAATTTGAAACCACTCATCCTGATGTTGAAATTTTATCATATAGCATAAAAATTCTTTAAAGAAAAGCCTTAATTGCTACTAACTGAATCATGTGTTGATATTGCAGCGTCTACGCCGCAGCTTGCCGCCCAGTCTTATCCGGCGCATGTCCACAAGCACATGGACGACCACCACTTCCGCCACAGGCATGCCAACACTAGAACCAGAGCCCTGTCGCATACGTAGCGCCAGCTTCCGCCACTCAAGGGAGGGAACCCCAGGCTCCAGTCCAAATGGAAGTCGAAGCAACAGTCCATCACCAAGCTCCAACACAACTGTCGTACTGACGATTCCGAAATCTCGCTCCTTCTCTCTTGCATCTGCTCCGTCTTCATCTTCGCACCCGCGGAACCGAATTAGTCGGAGGAGCATGGTCACCACCACCTCCGAGGCCGCTATCAGTCCCACGAAGCCCGATAACAAGGCATTATCTCCCCTTGTTAAAGCCGAAGTGCTGGACGAAGGTGACAGGGTCAAGTCCAGTGCTCTAGCCAAAGAACTGCAGTGCTCTGCTTTCAGCAAGAGATTTAACATTACATCAGACTATGAGAGTAGTGACTCGCCCAGTAGCAGTGACCATAGTGACAATGTGGGCGCTACCGAGGATGTAGCTGGATCTCCACCAAAGAAGGTAGGCAAATACATCATCCATCATAGTTTTGACATTATATTTTGTAATGCAGGGTTTTCTTTTAGGATTGGTTCGCCCATTGAATATCACAAAAACGACTTGTGAACTGATAACTGATAACTGATAACTTTGATTTGAAGAGTAACTATCCTCAGAATTTTAGTCTCCTTCCCTACAATTTTATATAAATTTATCAAGTATAAGAAATAAGACTTCAAACATTCATTATATTTGAATCCTCCTGGGAGGGATGCTCACCCCCCATACCCCTCCTCTAGAGTTGCATCTTGTGGGTCAACTCTCTAATACAAATCTCATTCAACTTTGGCTACTTTAAGCTCTGCTACATTTCACCACCTTAACTGTGTCAGCTCTTTGCCATACTGCAGCTGAACTTTATAGTCACATCAGAATTCTCTTGAAGGTTTTTCCTACAGGTCATGAGCTAGGGCCATGCCACTGAATTTTAAGTGATTGTCAAAAGTCAGCAAGGATTCAGTTAGGCATTCATGGACACTAGCACAAGTGGTGCTTTGCAGGGGAAGTTCCCTAGGGGTTGTAACCTGCAGCTGGCCTTTCATCATCTCAGAACTATCTTTTTAAATGTGTTCATTGTTTGAATGTAGGATTTTGCATGGGATATTTAATTAAACTTCTTTTTTTTCCAGGTTTTCAATTAGATATGGATATTGTCTTGTAACCAGGTTAAGAAATGCTAATGATATGAGCAGTGTTGTTTTCAGTTTAAATAGATAATAGATCAATAAATTCAGATTAAATATAAATAGTTTATTATAAAAAATTGGGTTAGATTTGGGATGGCTTTGAAAAAAATGATGAAGAAACTCCTAAAGGAAAAAAACTTTCAGTGTAAAACAGAAAACTATATTTCATTTCAAGATTTGTTTACTCTTTCTTTAATTATCAGGATAAACATTCTGGAAAGATAGAGGTGTCACTGTACAGCTTTCTTTGCATAAATCAAGTGAACATGGAGGCAGTATTGGTCTTATCAACAAAGACTTTTCTTACAGCGTTCTTATGTTTGTTGAGTACATTTTGATGGAAATGTTTTGGTTTTTTTTACATTGAATTCAGAATCTAATGAATATTCATTTCTGATATTACAAGAATTTCTTTGTTTATTTTTTTCTTGTGTTTGTGATTATTAATATTAACTAAAGTTGTCCTGTATGGTTTCTTCTTCTTTGAATTTTAGCCTAGCCGGCTTAAATAAATTATGACTTTCTTCTCAATAAAACATTTTATACTGAACACATAGATTTGAATAACCATGGATTAAGAATGCTGTAAGCTTACAGATATTACATAGTGTTAATCATTTACTCCTCATAATATGGTATTAACTTCTTATGCTTATATATATTTCTGATTGTGACTGATATTTACGATAGATCAGGTCATTTTTCAAAATAATTTCGCTTTTCGTTTGCGCATTGTCATGCATATATTCTGTTCCACCCCCAGGAAATTTTAAGGAGTCCAGCGGATATAAAGTCTGAACTTCCACGGGTGCCGGAGCCGACAATATCGTCTTCTAAAACAGAAGAGCCAACAAGCGTGGGGGAGCAGAAGAGCGAGAGCGAAGGCAGCACGGAGAATAAACTTTTATTTGATGTTTCTGAAGTAGAGCAACATGAACTCTTACAAATTAGTCTATTAAACCAATGGGATTACCCCGTGTTCGACCTTGCCGACAGTGCGGGAGAGTTTGTACTATCTAAGGTGAGTTGTCTCCCTTGTTTTAGAATTGAGAGTTATCTGCCCTTTCCAGCCTTCAGGACTATGTCAAGCTTTTCAAGCATTCAGAGATAGGGATCTTCTCCTGTGTTTTGTTTTACTAGAGTTACCTCTCTTTTCAGCCTTGAGTTTTATTTGGAGACACAGTGCTGTGTAAGAGGCTCTTATCTAATTGCTGAAATATTTTACAAGCGGTGCTTAACTGAGAAGCTTCATTATAAGCATACATTCACCAAAGCAAGATAGGATAGGGCAGAGTTGGGTTTGTAGCAGAAGCAGAGACATGGGGTAGTGGAAAGTCCTCAGGGAAGAATTATGCAGCTAAATCAAGTGTTGTTGTCAATAACATGATATTGATGCAGAAAGATTGTGGGATGAACAGATCGTATAACAGCATTATGTCAATTACTTCAATCGACAATTTTGATTTGCTTTGATCCAATGCTTCTGATATTTGCCATGGAAACCAAGTTTAAATGATTTGCTTTTTTGAGCAAATGACGTCATTAATATTGAATTGTTCATTTATCAACAAGCTAAGCTTTGAATTATGCTTGTCAAGCTGCATTTAAAGATATAAAATTGTATTCCATAGCCCTAATTTAAATGCAGATAAGATTGTGAAACACATGCAACAAATGACAATGATACCATGAAATAACTGAACTTCTTAACTTTGAATATGTATTATATAATAACATAATAGTTTGTGTATACAATTTCATAAAAAATATTAGTAACCGAGAGAGTAAGAAGTCTGTGAGCAAAAAGACGAGGGGCATGTGAGCAAAAACTAACCACCTATGAGCGAATAACAGATCATCTGTGATCACAAATTAACACCTGTGAGCAAATAACGTATCATCTGTGATCACAAATTAACACCTGTGAGCAAATAACGTATCATCTGTGATCCAAAAATAAACATGAGCAAATAACGTATCTTCTGTGATCACAAATAAACATGTGAGCAAATAACGTATCATCTGTGATCACAAATAAACATGAGCAAATAACGTATCATCTGTGATCACAGATAAACGTGTGAGCAAATAACGTATCATCTGTGATCACAAATAAACGTGAGCAAATAACGTATCTTCTGTGATCACAAATTAACACCCATGAGCAAATAACGTATCATCTGTGATCACAAATAAACATGAGCAAATAACGTGTCATCTGTGATCACAAATAAACGTGAGCAAATAACGTATCTTCTGTGATCACAAATAAACATGTGAGCAAATAACGTATCATCTGTGATCACAAATAAACATGAGCAAATAACGTATCATCTGTGATCACATATAAACATGAGCAAATAACGTATCATCTGTGATTACAAATAAACGTGAACAAATAACGTATCATCTGCGATCACAAATTAACACCTATGAGCGAATAACGTATCATCTGTGATCACAAATTAACACCTATTACCAAATAACGTATCATCTGTGATCACAAATAAACATGTGAGCAAAAACAACTGTGAAGAGCACTCGATGAGCTGGATATTTGCAATAGTTAATGAACACAAATGTCCTCAACATACTGTCCCTTTATCATTATTGTTATTGTACCTCTCGAGCTGAAGACGCTAATGATACTCTGTTGATTGTGGTGCTCATTTAGACGCCAGATAAGTTAATGTCTATGTCCAGGCCGTCTGTCTTGTCTGAGTGTCTAGTTGTACATACAGACAGGGTTGGAAGATGGTTGACCAATGAGAAATCAATACATGCTCATCCCTGATTTGGCTCCGAATGTTCGTCTGAGTGAAGGTAACGACTTGTCAGGAAACGTTTATACTGTTTAAGACATCATCTAGAATTACACAGGAAAGTACTGGAATATTTGGTTGGTTTTATTTGGTTCCTTCAAAAGTTACTTTGATGGATAATTAAATCAAGAGGTATTTCAGTCGTCTTACTGTTGCCGAAGGTTGTATGGGCTCAAGTACTGTTAAGTATCAACAAATCAAAATCATATTAAAAATCTGTCAATTAAAATCAACAAAAGTTTAAAATAATTGTTGTATTATCATTAAATGGCTGGAAAACATCAATTTATGATGTTCATAATGTTATTATTGTCAGCAATCAAGTTAATTGAAAATTATTTCTTATAACCACGGAAAAAGATAACACAAGAGTAATATATTTATAAAAAAAATATTACAAAAATCAAATTAGTCTGGGTACTTATTTTTGTGTCTAGTTTTAGCTTTCTTCGGATCATATAGGTGAAACAATCTGTGGGCAAATAATGAAGTAACTCAATTTTAAAAGCACAACATTAAATCAAAAAGTGATTGCCAGTGTTGAACCGGTGTTCTTTCACTGTTGCTCTGCCCTTTCTCTATTTAACTGGCAAGGGTTAGTGGAAGCAAGAACCCAGTTTATGAAGTGCATTGTGCAATACGCAACTGTAGCCTGCAATGAAATAACAACGTAATTATACTCATTGAAGCTCCAGGCAGAATATGTTCAAGTTTGCATCGGACCATAATGCATTAGTGACGTCAATATCCTATCAATATATTTCACCATATCTCATTCGCGTACTTGTGCCATAGTGACATTTGGAGCTTCCAATTATAGGCTTATGGACTCTTATTACTTCTTAAAAATCATTTTCCACATATATTTTTTTACAAACTTGCAGGGATCTTCATTTTTCATGAAATTTGAATCAAATTTGGTTTTATCTACGTTATGATATAAGTACTTCAATTTGATAAATCTCCATGATATATTCCAGACCCTCGTAATGTGGTTCACTTGTGGTTTACCGTTGCCAGTTTATAAGTAGCAAGTTGTGTATTGTCATTATAGCCACCAAGCTCCTAGCATATTGAAATACAATATTGATTAGCTATTGTATATCAAAATCTAATTTGCCAAGATTTAGAAGGTAACTGCAGCTGTGACAGTACTCTGGGACTGAAGTCATAGTTGAAACTTTGCTAACCAGGTTTAGAAGATATTTACAACTTTGTTAGCCACTATACTGTTTTGCCAAAGAAAAAAACTGGACTGAAGTCATAGTTAAAACTTTGTTAGCCAGGTTAGAAGATATTTACAACTTTGTTAGCCACTATTCTGTTTTCCCAAAGAAAATAAACTTTTGAATTATGAACTCTATAAATGCTTTAGGTTTAGGTCTTTAGGATCCTGTTTACATTTTGCGATAATTCAATAAATTTGATGTGTACTTTTCTTGAAGACTTGCAGTGTATTGAATATAGTTCAGTATTAACACTTAATTGATATGCAGCTTTAAGGAGATAAAAAGCATTTCGGAATTTAGCTATAGACAATTTACTTTGCTGACAAGTTCTTACATTCTATAGAACCCTATAATTTATCTGAACAGAATGGTTTTTCATTTATTAATTCAACAACTAAACTAGTAGAGTGGTACATGGTCTAAGTTAATTCTGCCATCACACCATCTTTGTTTCTGTAACAATATAATTGTTGGCAGCAAGAAAATACTTTAAATGTTTTTCGGGGTCTTTCACAATAAAAATTCAAGAGTAGACACCATTGGTAAATGTTAACCTTTTGACATCCTGTCTCAAGGTACGAACGTTACGCTAACTCCACTAATCTGTACCCTGGGCTCAGAAGCTAGATTCGCTTGCGGCGCCCGACTTGGGATATAACCAATGAACTCATTGTCTCGTTGAAATTTTATCGAGAAGGTGGTGAGAAAATGATTTGAATGGCTATATGGTTGACTCTCAAACTGAAACGTTGTTTCCCAGTTTCAAATATTGTTTCAATTCTTCAAAAGTATGACTTCATTGACAAATCTGGATGTCAGGGCACCCATTGTTCCTCACATGACCAGAGTTCATGCCATTTCAAGAACTCTCAAGGGAACGTTCTTGTTTAACTAAAATAACAAACAATCATAAACATCATCGAATGTTTCAAATTCTCACTGTCTTAATGACTGTCAAAACGGTACATTGTTTCCTAGTTTTATTTCACATAATAGTGTCCATTGACAAACCTTAAGTTCAGAGTTCCCATTGTTCCCCACATGACCACAGTTCAAGCCATTAGGAGCTCTCTTCCTCAGGGACTGACTGCAATGTTCTTGCAATGTTAGCGCCAGATTTTGTCTCCATTGTTGTCAAAAGGGCAGTGAGTAAATACTCGCGAGGAAGCGGTCACAAACACGCTGATGTGTTGGCAAATCCATGGACCAAGCTCAAGGGAACCTGTCAACATGTCCGTAAATAGCATGATTGAAAACGTATTTGCCCATGTCTTGATAATAAGGAATCCATTTGAAGGTTCTTTGTCCTGGAAACTCTTCAGAAAGTCTCTGTGGAACTCTCTTGTATTAGCAGGAGCAGTTCTGTTAGTGGGTGCAACTCTTGGACTGTCGCTCTTTAGTGAACACTCTCCTTGATAGGGCTGGATAGAATCTTGAACTTTGCTACAGTCAGGAACTATAATGAATTTCTCAAGTTAAACAGCCGCTGCTTTGGGGATGTGGGTATATTCTGAACTTTGGTGCTGTCAGGAAAGGATGTTTCCAGTCTAGAAGAGTTCATCAATGTAATCCATATTTATGAAATAGAATACTTTGTGATTGCCAGAATGTGGTTCAATATTCCATGTCAATATGACATGTCAGACACGTCCCTCTGTAATAACTAAAATTAAAACCAGAAGCGGTCCAATGGTTAATTTGTTAATCTGATGTATATTTTACTTTAAGTTTATGTCAATTATCATCTGTCACTTGATATTAATCTTGTAGCATAAGTCAGGAAATGTTTGCATCTTCGCAACTCGCAACTCTGCTCATATGGTTAAATTCTGTCGGGATGTAGAGAGGTCAATATCATTACATCTCATTCTCAAATACCCAGTGAAAGCTTACATTTAAACATTCAGTTAATAGTTTCTGTTGCTGTCTTTTCAGATTTTGATAAATCAGCTAAGAATTTATGCCCCTGAATTGGAGACTCCAGGGGTATATTGTTTTTGCCCTGGCCGTCTGTCAGTCAGTCTGTCTGTTTGTACCAAAAAACTTTATCCTTGGCCATTAAACTTGCAATTGGATCGAGAAAGACTTTTAATATTTCACATGTGCATCTATCATGATAAGACCTTTCAGATGAGGTCATAACTTTTGAACCTTGACCTTGGCATCAGGGGTCATCAGTGTTTCACAAACGTAACTTGTTTCTAGAGATAATGAAATAGCTCTACTGAAACTGAAAGTTTTTAAATTCAAGACTCTTCAATTTTAGGAGTGCAAGTTTTATTAACATAAATATGACGATATAACCAAGAGACTAATATAAAATTAACTTTTATTCAAACTATAGTCAATTAATTTCCAAACATTACAGTTTCATCACAATTCTTCTATTTTGGAGATGCCGCATTTAATTTCATTATGCTTCTAAACAAGAAACTAAAATTGACAAACTTTACTTTTCAAAGTTGAACCTCAGCTTGCCCGAAATTTCCCTAATTACCACAAATGAGTTTGTCATCGGACAGTGGTAACATTCTTCTCTAGACAAACTCAAGAGACCCGGCAGTTAGATGAGGTCCCTTGACTGGTGCTCCTCTATCATAATTGACACCAGATTCAGGTGCTGTGCTATTATTTCTACCAGTTTGCAGACTAGCGCTGATAAACTGTGAACACAGATGGTCTAAACTCTGTTTAATCTTCGGTTTGTCTCAAGTTCCCCTCCAGGAGAAGTTAAAAAAGATTTGTTTTTTAAAAGTTGCTGTTAAGGTATTTTAAAGAGTGTTTAGCTTTTGATGAAGAGAAAAATAGATCTGTTTAATTTTTGAAGCTCGTGGAACGGCAAGATGAGAGCAGCTTTTCATATCAGTTGCTTTTTGAGTTTTCTCTGAAATTTTTTTTTTCTTGACCATTAAATATGTAAACCTAAAATGATTGGTAAAGGAAATGTTTGTTCCATTCTTTCCCGTTGATTGAATGAAAGTCCTTGATTTCTTTAGAAAAACTTTTAAAAGATTTAGATGTTTGAACCCTGATAGATTTTCAAGAGAAATTTTCTATCCTGTCACTAAGATTTAGAGTTTGCGTATGTTGATCTTCCACTTTGCAGTGATAGTTTATGACTTAGGATAACATCAATGATTCAGTTTCTACCAAGTAATACTTATTGATAATACCAGAAGATTATTTTGCTCCTTAGTATTAGAATAAATACAATTTTAAATTTTCCTGAGATCTTCTGAAGAATCTCTTGTCTATATTCCTTCCAAAAATTGTCTATATTCCTTTTGAAGCATCTCTTGTCTATATTCCTTCCGAAAATTGTCTATATTCCTTTTGAAGCATCTCTTGTCTATATTCCTTCCGAAAATTGTCTATATTCCTTTTGAAGCATCTCTTGTCTATATTCCTTCGGAAGCTTCTCTTGTCTATATTCCAGCCTGGGTTTTCTTTATATACAGTCTGATGTACTCATTTGTAAACAGGTTTATCCCTTGCCTTCTGGCTTGTCAGTCCATATTACACTAAAGAGAATTATACAACTTGTTTTATGTACTGCCGACTAGTATAATTAATGAATTCTTCTTAACAATCCTTTCCTTTTATTTTCAGGTTGCTTATAAATTATTCATGGAAGTGGGTCTATTTGAAACATTCCGGATACCTTTGGCAGAGTTTATGAACTACTTTCATGACTTGGAGCTTGGATATAGAGTAAAGCCATGTAAGTATATTATATTAACATAAGTAATAAAATCTGACCACACAACTTGAGTGGAATTTGAATTGTACATAAATACATATTAAAACAGCTTTTAGCCACCCAAAACATCTTCTGAATAATTGATTTCAAGGAAGCTCGGAGAATGTACTAAAGGACTTACTAAGAAGAAAAAAGTGGTGACATTTCAGGGCTATTTGAAAATATCAAGGGTAGAATAAAGTGTGAACAAGGAATGACACAATAGACTTATAATGTTAACAAGAGTAACGATGACACTTGCCTGTAAGGCCTGATAGCCTTATGGCATCACCGGGCATGTTGTCCGGCATCCATCCGTCCGTCTGTAAATTTTGTGAAATTCGACTTCTTCTCTTCTCCAGAAGGCCTAGAAAGCTGTAACTTTGTGTACAGACTCCTTGACTAGTGAGGATTATGAATATGTAACTCTGGTGGCCCTGTGGCCCCTAATTAGGACCACAGGGGCCACACCCTAAAAACCTATTTCCATCTTTGTTTCCAGAAGCATAAGGCCGAGAAAGCTGTAACTTTGTGTACATACTCCTTGACTAGTGATGATTAATAATTGTAGATTTTGTGAACCTGTAGCCCCTACTGAGGGGGGAAACCTCATTGGCCACACCCTTAAGCAAAATTTATATGAAGCCTGATGAGCTACAGAGCCAATGGCTCTATTTTTGCAATTTATTTTTTGACGAGTGTAGAAAATAATTGAAATGTCAACATCTGTCATCATCACACCAACATTCCGTAACCCATTATTTATCATCTTAGAACTTTAGATTTGGATATTTGCAGGATTCTTATAGCATAAAATATGATTTGATTTCTGGCACCAAATGGCATTATTGGTTCGCAATATATGGCGCCTAAATAGGATGTTGGTTTACAGAAGACCCTCAATTAATGCCTGTGATTCTAATATGGTCTGACAATAATTTAGCTACATTAGTCCAGTCTAAATCAGGATAACATAATTACAGCACAATAGAGGGTCATTTGGCAACTGATAACCTATATGTGTTTTCACACTTTATATGAAAGTATATATATTGAATTGTTGATATTTGCTGAACTTATTTCTTTCGGACAAAAGTTTTGGTACTAGTAATTGATATTGAATATTTATTTAAATGTATGTTAAATGTTTCCTAATATTTAAGCCTATGTATATTTCGCATAACATAACACTCATAACACATCTATATATTGTCTTCACATTAACAGATGAGATACAAGAATTGTCTTGTTTCATTTTGATAAACTTAATTATCAATGTACACTTATTCAGTTCTTGTCCAAGTGGGTGTATATATACACAATGTTTATTAATGAATTACAGATATTTGGTTCTTTAACTTCTGATCATATTTTTGTTCAGTACAGTATGGGAGCTTTCAAATGGCTAACGATAGATACATTCAATGCCTAACGTTAAGAACATTAAAGTAAATCATGACAATAGTCTCATGTGAATTAATCATGATAAAATAAAGTATGAGGTTTATTAGTCTTGAATGAAGATTGTGATACAAGGCCAAAATAAATTTACTTAATGAAATTTTCCAAACGTGAATAACCTCTTCAAATCAATTATGACTCCTACTTTGAGAGGCATCTCAGAAGCAGATTTGATGAAGGAGAACAAGTTGTTGTATCAGAAAGTATTTGTGAGTCCTTGAAAACAACCAAGTAAATTTATTGTCACTGAACCTCCGAGAAGGTATTCTAAGTTGGAGAACTTGTTCCTCATCCTTTTCATCATGAATAAAATATGTTTAAATCAACCTCCGACATCATCACTTGGGTTTATGGTCTTCTTCATTCTATTTACCTTAAATTCTAATGTTGCAGATCACAATCGTGTTCATGCGACAGATGTGTTACACGGGGTGTACTTCCTGACAACGCAGCCAATTCCTGGCTTCACACACGTGACGACGGGCGACATCCACTCTCGGCACGGGTCCTCCAGTGAGTCAGGTACTCTTTTGGCATGGCTGCCTGCTATAGAACTCACATGTAGCAGCCATCTTGGATTTGCTCTTTCTTTTCTCTTTGTACTAACATCTAGCTCTAGTTTGTTGTTTGCAAAATTATTGTTTTCCTGCAATGAAGTTATATCGGTAGTGTGTGTATCTATAGGTGTATTGTCTCGACCACCTTGCCCTACAAGGCATACCCTATTTCTCTTATGCATCCTGGGTCTCCAATACAACCATTTTATGGTTGGGGAGTAAATATATCTTAGGTTTACACATAAAGAACTTTGCATACATATTTGGCAGGGGTCATGGGACACTGAATATGATACACCCTGGGTATACACATATAGTTAAGGTGCTTAATGAAGTAGAATCCAGGGGTTATACATGAGGATAGAACTAATATCAAAAGTATGCAAATGTTAATGGAGGTTTCTGAAAGTTAGCTAAAAAGTTGGCACAGAAAAGTTCTAGTCCTATCAGAAATCGCAACTCAAATTTACACACAAATAGGGCTTCCACGGGTAAAAGAAAATGAACTCGAGTACTCGAGGGGTCAGACTCGACTGGGACCCGAATACCCGACATTTTATCTTACCCAAGGGATTTCGTCTTTTTAAAGCCATTTAGTCTTTGCCTTACCTAAGTAACCTTGAATTGTTGTATAACCTTGATATTATAACATGTAATTTACTTTTAAATGGTTGTATATAATAACTTTTACATCAATGTCTTGAAATGGTAATGTTAATCATCTTTCTTCACACAAAACAGACTGAAATAACTTGAATAATTAGCAGTGTTAAACACTTTTCAAGTCCAGCTGGACCCGACTCGGGTTAGAGGACTCAGGTACCCGTGGAAGCCCTACACACAAAACAGCAATTTTCACACAATGCAGCAAGGCTGAAGTGATTATGTCAGAGACAAGCACTGGTTATTCCTTGTGAGGGAGGTTAAGTCTCAGCATGTCCATTAGAAGATATGTGTAGCATCCATCTTGTTTTACTCTCAACAAACTCACCGTTTGCTGTTAATCATCAGTTTTTCTTTCTTTTGCTGTTTTATAAACAAATCCACTTCTTGCATTTATTAATCATCTGCTACTTTTGAATTTACAACTGCTTCAAATAATTTGATTATGTGGGTGTTGTGCCCAACCTTTCAGTTTTTTAAGATAATTTTGCTAACATCCGCATTGAAATTTATGGTACATGTGTCATTGTCATGAGCATGCAAATTCTCATGTAGTTTTAGAACGCCATTAATGACTGAAATATTGCACACGCAGCTAGCAACAAAAGCTCTCTGACTGTAGTTCTTAGAATAATGGTCCACTTTGCATGTCTGTTGACTCTTTGTAAAGAAGAGTTCCTGGTACTGACCAAGTCACAGATTCATGACAGAGAGGCTCACCATCAATATCTTACTTATTCCTTGTCATCTTTCAGAATCTGACAACTGTGATCGCACCGGTATTATACATAGACAGAGTTTTGCAACTGACGACAGTTACGGCATTATGGGAGGAAACTTTCCAGCGCTTGAGCTGATGGCCATGTACACGGCAGCAGCCATGCACGACTACGATCATCCGGGCAGAACCAACGCCTTCCTTGTAGCAACACATGCCACTCAGGTGGGTGGATTAGATTCTTAAAGGGACAGTCCTATCGGGTTATTGTTTCCGGAAACGAATTTATAATGGACGCAGTGATGCATTCTTCTTTGTCATATTGTAAAATCTGGAACAACTTAGTGTTACCCTTATATAAAATTAAGTGTGAAATAGTCATCTATTAATCATAAATAAGTATAAACAGGATCATAATGGTGTTTTTTTCTAATATACCAACAAATTCCTCATAGCCCCTCAGGTGGGTTTAGCTAAAGTTCATAATATATCCGAAATGACCAAACTTTTGAAATGGTTGACTCGCATATCTTTTTGCACAATTCCCATAATTTTGGTTTATTGAGTGCCACTTTGCAAGTGATTGAATGCATATTCTTTCGTGTAAACACGTACTTTAATGGTATTCGATTAAAATCTGAAATTTTCACCCACAAAAAACAAATGCCTTTCTAAGAGACAATCATTTCTACTTGCCAAAGTTTATTGATGTATAGTTCTTCTCTAATTGGTACCGGTAATTTTACTGACTGAATATGTCATAACATTCATTATGATTTTGGTAAGATCTGAGATAGAGGATATCTGTTTTTCCATGTGAATGTGTCAATCATAAAACAACTTCTCAACCTTAATAGATAAGAAAAACAAAAATTCATTGACTATTCAACAGTATTTCAACACTTTTGCTCCCCTAGTGGGTACCAGGATTATACCAAGTTTACCATAGCAGTGTCCTGATGATATCACTTAAGTGGCTATGCTTTATGACCATTATTCCCGATCCACAGGCGGTGTTATACAATGATCGGTCAGTGTTGGAGAACCATCATGCAGCGTCGGCATGGCGACTGATTCTAACGAAGTCACAGAACCACTTCCTGTCTGGTCTAGACGCCGCAGAGTTCAAGCGCTTCCGCTTCCTGGTCATAGAAGCCATCCTGGCCACCGATCTGAAGCGCCACTTCGAGATTCTGGCAGAGTTCAACACCAAGGTATGATTATGATAATAGCATTTAACACTCTGTACCATTGTGTCAACAGACACTTAAATAAACCTTAACACTCTGTAGCTTTGTGTCAAGAGACACTTAACATCAAGCTATGGCGTAACAAGGGCTTATCATTGATCGCTTACTGAGCTCTAAATCTCTGGACCGTTGAAAGACTAAATTGTTGGATGCAGCAAGCTAACCCTCAATGCAAGTTTATCCCTTGATAGAGAAATAGCCAGAATTACTGGGTATTACTCTGTACAAGCACCTAGAAATTCATAAATATCAACTTTTAGTGAATTACACTTTGAACAACATAATGACCACTAAATTCTTACTTCAATTAAATAAAGTGAATAAACTGAATTGATAGTTGACGTCTGCTCATGGAGTTGTTCTGGATGCCAATATCTCAAACAGCAAGTTTTGACTTCTTGATGCCCGAACATGACTCGTCTTTTCTCCCACCAGGTAAATGATGATGACGCGTCAGGTGTCGACTGGACGCAGGAGACTGACCGGCTGCTGGTCATGCAGATGGTCATCAAGCTGGCCGACATCAACGGACCCGCCAAGAGGCGAGATCTGCACATGAGGTGGACACTCAGCATTGCCGAGGAGTTTTATGAGCAGGTAAATAGAGTTTTGAGGTTTGGTTATTCCGCAGTTGTTGAGTGGCTCGAGTTCTAGAACCCCTGGTTATTTTAATCGCAAAGAGCTCGACTCTTAGCATTGCCGAGGAGTTTCATGAACAGGTAAATAGAAGTCTGAGGTTTGCAGCGTACTACTGGTAAAATAGAGGGATTTTATGATAGCTTCATTTACATCACTAGAGGTTATCAATTCTGATTTTGGATGACCAAAATACTTTAAATTTCCTTGATCAGTGGTAACTGAAAATGGTTTAAAGTATTCTTTATGAATATAGAGAAATATTATTATAATATTTAATTCAAAGTTTCATAATTGCATTTTTGTTTTCACAAATATGTTTCAATTAGATACCATTGTTGAAACAGGTATTTTGCCAGTTCTGAAAGGTATCCATTTATCCTAAGCTAATTCCAACTCACCGAATAGATATGCCGGAGTAGATATATATATTGAACAGAAGCAATGTGTAATTATATCATATTCAATTTGTCCATTTCTAAGGGTGACGAGGAAGCCAAACTGGGAATGCCAATTTCGCCATATATGGACCGGACAAACCCACAGCTGGCAAAACTGCAAGAGACTTTCATCAACCACCTGGTGGCGCCACTGTGCAACGCGATGGTGATGGGGGGTCTGATCCCGGGCACGTGGGTTGAGGAGAGCGAGGAGAGTGATGGGGAGAGTCTCTCGGACACTGACAAGGGGGAGAGCACCTGCAAGGATACCGAGGATGAGAACGAGACTGATCAAGAGTCTGGTGAGTTGAAGTGATGATTGATGCAGCTCATTTAGGAAATAAAGCTACTGTGTTTTTTAATTTTTGGGGTCGAACGTAGATTTGATATCTGTTGATGTCATTTCGGAGCCGAACGTGTTGGCGTGAGGCCTCGAATGTAACATCAACAGGTATGGAATCTACATTCTACCACAAGGCTTCGAATGTAACATCAATGGTATCGAATCTACGTTCGATCATGAAAATTTAAAAACACAGTAGGTTTATCTCCATTCTACCATGACGAGACATTTCTTTTCTATCGCATAACGTCAGGGGTTGGCGGAGTGGAGAAGGATGGAAGCACCTGTAAGTTATTCAGGATGAGAACAAGACTGATGTTTTCTGTTTGAAGCTAGAAACTTTGTCAGGTATACTTGTTGTAGAAAGTACTTCAAACTGCGACATACTCTCTGTGTGTAAGTGGAGGCCGTGTAAAAACTTGTTGATGTGTTATATAGAAAGCCATGTAGACTTTATTATTATTTTGGTCTTGAAAGCTGTAGGAAGTACTTCAAACTGAACCACATCTTCTGTGTAGGTGGGGGGCTGGTGGTACCAGCCAAGAGGAAGAAGATGCGGAAGGTGAACTGTATCTTCACCAAGAACATGAAGGACAACTACGACTACTGGATGGAGAAGCTCAGAGCTGAGGAGGCCGAGAAAATGGCCGCAGAGGCTGAGGCCAATCAAGCATCTTTACAGGTTGGTGCAAGATATTGTTTGTCAGCAGTAATATCTTGATATATCGATCTTTACACAAGAGTTTCAATCATTCTCATGTTTTTTGTTGGCCTTGGTGTGATCATCTATGACTTACAAGATGATATAAGACATCTTGCAAACAGGAATGTAAATATGTCTTTTCTCATAAATCCAAGTCATTCTCAGCTTCCATGAAATCTTTTTGGCCTTTATAACACACTTTGCAGTGTCTAGTGAAAAGGAATATATGAGAAAGTAACAATTTTCCCTGCATGGTTTGTTTGTTACATTTGTCCAAATCTTGAACATTCCCTATTCAAGTTATGATTCATTTGATTAAGCAACTAATTTATTCAGCAGGTAAGGGATTATACAATTTCAACAAGAAAATTATTTGATTGGCTACATCCCTAGTGAGGCCGCGCGAGCGAATCTAGCTTCTGAGCCCAGGGTACAGATTAGTGGAGTTAGCGTAACGTTCGTACCCTGAGACAGGATGATGATTATATGGTATATTTTGTTAACATGAAGTTTTGTGTTTCAGAGTGAAATACACAGTGACAAGAGTGAAATAAACGAAATGGAACCAATCAAAGAAGAATCAGAGTCGCCTCCCCCTACCGCCACCCTTCCAAAGTCGGAAAAGACATTTGTACACACGAGCAAACCCAGCTCAGACAACACTTGACAAGAGTGACTTACATCCCATACCACCATCCTGTCACCACAGGCATAGACTGGTGAAATGGCAACTTGCTCTACCTTAAACCTGAAATGGTCTCTCCCAAAACTGTTGATGGCAGAGGCCATTATTGACTTAAGGGGGTAAAGTTCCTCCTCTAGCGATGGACTGGAGTATTCCAGAGATGGACAGAAGGAAATGCAATTGTAAGAGTTAGATTACGTGGACGTTAACCTTCTGATCGTACTGTGCTGATTCTCTTGTATACTCAACCATCTTCATAAAGAGAACAAGCTCGTGATCCTGGACCTTGAAAAGAAGAGGAGCGTTGTATTCAGTGAAATGTATTGCGAGTGATCAACCACGTTACAGAGATTTCACCATTCTTACCTCAATCTGAATTTTCGCATGTTGGGAGTTTTATCCCAATGTGACTCTGCTCAACTGACGACTTTCCTACGAAAGTATTTCCAGAACAATCAGTTAACACATATGTCAGCAGATGCAACAAGCAAATGCAACACATCTTTCTCATGTCTCGATCCATTCACCCATAAGTTGTCTCCCTTTGAAGTCTACCCAGTCTACCAACTGATGTTGTATCTGAGCACCTGTAGCCAGTGAAAGCACCTTCAGTCTGTTGTGTTTATCAATATTTAGCCAAAAAAGGTGCTAGAAGTCTCACGACGTGCTGCAGATTGATGGTAGATTGATGCTTCAGATCGGTAGTAGCTACCCTTCCCTCCTTCTTACCTTCTAACTGATGCTAATAAATAGACAGCATGGTACTGATGAGTTGATATTGCCAGCCTGATGACTCTGAACTGTGAAAATGCTCGGCAGCCGAGGCCGTCTGCTGAAGGGAAAGGGTTAAGGGTGTCAACTAGATCATTATCAAATGTCTAGCCAACGGTGTTAAGTTTTGACAAGACAAAAATCGATCAGGAAATGTTTTTAGAGAGGTGTGCATTGATGTGATGTATATGAGACTATTTTCCATTATATTTGTGGATTAAGAGGTTTAAATCTGTATATATTGTGACCAACTACTGTTGTGTAAATAATCGTGGAATGCTCACTCTACACAATCAATATCTGTGCACACGTGTCCTCATACACAGTTTTATTTATATATGGAAAAGATTTGTAAATCACTTTTGACATGCGCTATATTTATTATCAAGCCGTCAGGTCCTGGCCGACGCTGTCAATCTGTTCTCGTTAATGAATCCTTGCTGCTGTGATAGTAGAGTTACCTCCCTTTGAATATCATTTTACACATCTTTTAGTCCTTGTTGCTGAAGGAAAGGTTTTTACCACAAAAGCTGATATTTTACCGTTTTTTAGTTTGAATGATGTTGCGTTTAGAATTCACTGATATGTTCTTTTAAGAAAGCCAAATTTTTTAAACCAAATTCATTCATGCTAACATGTTCTACGCATTTCTCTTCAAATCAGTTTGTTCAAGGGGAGGTAATTCAATTGTAAAATTTGGATCATGTATCATCAACCTCGTACCCAATGAAGAATGTTTTCTCTTACTTTCATCAGTCTTTAATTGATAACTTGAGTTAATCTCTTGAAATTAATTTTGTTGTTATGATTTTAATTCTTTGGGGATAAAAGTAATGTCGTGTCTCTGCTTTAAATGAACTATATATCTATATAAAGATTCTTTAACAAATATACTAGTCATACCACTGATGCATTTAAGGGACTTTCATCTCGCCCAAGTAACAATTTGTAGATCAAAATAAGAATACCTTAGTTGAAAAAAAATCAGTTTTCATTTACCCCTTACTTTTTATGAACAACAATCGTTTTAGAACTTCCTAACAGCTTATAGAAGTTTTAAATTCTTAGGTCATGTCATGAAGCCATTTGCTTATGAAGTTCAAAATACTTTATTTTCCTTGAACTTCAGCTTTTGTATTGTGAAGTCTTGTGTGCTATGATAAAGTCAGTTGCTCTTCAAACCCTTTCTTATGGAACTGCTTTTAAGATTTTCCTGTATAATATTTTTGTTATGAACATTTTATAATTTCCTCTTTGGATCCCAAAGTTAAATGTTAAATGAATGACTTCTCAGAGCTTCATAACAATAAAAGTTTTGCTGAAACCAGAAGGAACTGATTACCTCAACAACAGGTAGCCACCCTTGTAATACACATCCACTAAGAAGGGCAGTAGTGTGTTCTTTAAGGTAATTAAAAGAATAAATAAACAAGAAATGTAACAAATTGATTGACAATTTTATTGAATTCAATGTGACCGTTCTAAAATGTACGTAAAATGTTAAAGCTATGAAGTCCCTATCTCAAATGATTTAAAGGTGTTCACACTAAAATTGCTGTTTTTGCTCAATACCTGATAATTACGGCTTATCAGATTGAGATTATTTTATATCTGAAGATAATACATTTAGCCTCAAATAATATTTTTTGGGAAATAATATAAGAAATAGGAAAATTTTGAATATGCTACTGCCCCCTTAATTAATCCAAGCAATAGAATATCAGAGAAATGAACAATAAGTTATGTGATATTGATTTCAGGTTACCTTTGTTTGAATTCATTTAAAGTGAAAAGTATGTCTTAATAGTATATATAAATTGAACAATTAATGAAACGAATAACAAACCATAACATATAAAGAGTGGGTTTTAAAAAATTGTATTTACTCTCTACCTCAACTTCAGATTTGATGTATTACTGTTTTTCTGGCAAGATTGATAGTTGGGTTCTAAGATATTTGAAGTCCTTGAGCATAATTCAGCCATTGTAAATAGAAAATAAGAGTTATCTCCCCTTTCAATTTTCTGAAAAGGAGAACAAAATGTTATATATTGTGTACTGGTTTCCTCAAGAGTTAATGTTGAATTGTGTACATCAGTTATATTTCATAATCAGGTGTGTAAATTATTTATTGAAAAATGATAAATTTCAGAGTATTTGAAACTAACTATAGATTAGTGATCTATATCGACTGGAACTATTATGTTTGTGTACGTGGTGATTGGAGACTGGGTTCCTCTCTGTATATATATAGGTTGGTATGAGTGTATAAAGAGGACAATATCATCATATGTAATCCTGTTGGTAAGATTTATTCTGTCTCTTGAAATATCTGATATTTTCAATTTCATTATTGAATCATATAACCAAAATTCTCCATTCAAAATTTTTGTAAAATATTTTCATGTTTAAAGATTAGCGAAAAATGGCAGAATTAGTATCTAGCATAAGGTTCTAGGTCTAAGGAACAAATATTACAGATGTAAAAAACTAAAAGTGAGTTTATGGTATTAAGCAAAGTAGGGTATTCTGAGAAGATAAAGCATTTGAGGTGAAGGAATACAAATTTGTCTTCAGAAAAAGAATAAAAGACATAACAAATTTTTCATACAATATTAATTGAAGAATAAAATGCCTCTTTACTGATATACATTATTGAATCTCCAAGGGTCAAGATTAAATCCACCTGAAGCATCCATAAAATCCTGATACTTTTTTCTTCCAAAATTTTTCAGTCAAAGGAATTAGCTTTCTGTTTGGTTTTGCAACCATTTCTAAGGGCTTGTTTAGGCTAGTAGCCCCATACTCTTCTACCAATATGTGCTCGTTTGCAATCAGTATTGGTTTACTGTAGTTAGGAAGCCAGCTATCTTGAGATTGCCAGTATCTTATGTCTGCAGACCAATCTTGCCATGCACTTCTTGTGATATTGTATCATCATTTAAATAACTTTTCTTATATTTGTAATGCAAATGATCAGTAAAAATTATTTTGATTCAAGTTCAGTTATTGCATTGAAGTCATTGATGTTAAAGTCAGTGAATTTGATGTAATTGAAATTGAAGTAATTGATTTTGAAGTCATTGACATTAAAGTAATTGATTTTGAAGTCATTGACATTGAAGTCATTGAAATTGAAGTCATTGATTTTGAAGTCATTCAGTTTATTGTTATTGAATTTGAAGTCATTCAGTTTATTGTTATTGAATTTGAAGTCATTGACTTTGAAGTCATTAAGATAAAATAGAAATGAGTAAATGTGACACATAGGATTTGTAAATTGAAGAAATTGTGAGCGTAATTGTTAGCTGAATTAAGTTAGGGATTAACAATCACTATATATCCTTTAAAGTTTTCTGAGCTTGTCGATATTTTTGTACATAATCTTTAAGACATGCTTTATGACCGGCACATGTGAATTTACATCATTTACCAATGTGTATGAAAAATCCTTTCTGCAATACTCAAATGCATCAGAATTGTCTCAAATGCACACCAATATGATAGACGTCATTGATGAAGAGGCGTTTTTGGTTTGTATTACATTTATTTATGTATCTAACTTGAGGGAGAAGCAATCTCAAAATGCCTAGAGAGGTAATTTCTTGTTTTTTCTTTCTTAATTCAATGCCAAAGGTACAATACAAATGAATGGACTAGAAATCTCTTAAAGGCTGTAGGAACAGTTGCTGACATTTATTTTTGAAATGTTACTGGAAGTCTAAGACACTGCTATGGAATATTGGAGCATCTAAAATAACATGAATAGAGAATCAATTCCCTTGAATATCAGGCTCATCTATAAATTGGTGCCTTTCACAGCCCCGACATACCATAAAGTTTGTCTTTGAAGTTGCTACACCAGAGAACTGTAGAAAATTATGTCAATCTTTCAACAGTGGTGATTTATTTTGGGTACTGGTAGCTGTTTTAGCAAAGGGACATTTTTTGACAATTAACTTCTTTTATTTTGACTCCGGTTGATTTGCCACTTGATATATTTTCCCAATTTAATTTCAACAAGAATTTCAACAAGTTTGTCAACAAAAACCATTCAGGATTTTCAATTGCATTAAAATTAAAAATGATCATGAATAAATTAATTTGGCAGTACCAAATTAAATAGTAAATATTCAGGTATTTGTCAGTATATATTTTTCAAAATCGGTTAATATTTTTGGAAATATATGCATTATCTTTAAATGAATTTCAGTATTCAAAACCCAAAAAACCTGCAGATTAAAAGTAAAATACAACACAAAAATAAGAATTAATTGCCCGTAAGTGCAGAAATAGAGGGGAAAGTTGTCGATGACATGTCTCAGAAGTTAATGCTATGTTTTCTGAAGGACCTTCGTTCTTCTACATGTTTTACTTCATTGTTGTTGACTTCATTAGAATCATTATCTTACTTGATTATGTTAATTAATCAATTAATAAATATGCTGTCCATTTTGTATGAGTGGCAACTTGTCTGTTTTTCCGTTCCACTGTTCCGATATTTACTAATCCGAGTCAGCAAGGTAATAAATATATACATGTATTTATATATACATTTCATGTTTGACTTGTTTGCCATTGGTGTATTTATGGTGATGTTGATATCAACTTGTCCCTTGTCTTGTTTTGACAAGTACCTTGTCACATTTGGGAAAGTCTTCAATTGCAAGCTCTTGATTACAATTTGATTTTTAATTTAATTTATCAGTTTATTTAAAGAATGATTAGTTTTTCATTTGAAATTATAGGTATTCAAATATGTTCCATACATTGATTTCTAAATTGACAAACTTTTATGATAAAAATATCTTTTCTTTATTTGACAATTTTTCTGGGTATATGTTCTATGTTCTTATTGGTAAGGATTGATGTCAAATAACATTTTAACAGAAGAGTAGTTTTTGCTTTCAAATTTATGATTGTCAATAACTGTTAATAATTGAGTAGATATTGGTATCAATTGAATTGACAAATTTACTTTATAACAAAAATTTTGATGACTAAGGTGTACTTGATATCAAATGTAAGATATGGATAATAATAATGCAAGTCTGGGGAAAGTGTTTATTAAAATAATGTCTTAGTTTGACTAAATAGTGTCAAAGATTGACAAGTTCACACAATTCTTTGTCAAAGTTTAAAAAATCACATCAAAGGTTGACAAAACTTTGTCAAAGATGCCCCAATCATGTCAAAGGTTGACAAAACTTTGTCAAAGATGCCCCAATCAAGTCAAAGGTTGACAAAACTTTGTCAAAGATCCCCCAATCGTGTCAAAGATTGACAGATACTTTCCCAAAAGTGACAAGTCCTTGTTGTATGTTGACAAGCCGCTCAAACCCTCTGTTCCTGTTAGAAGCTGTACCATATGTGGAGTCAGTCACTAAGTGGGCGTGGCTAGAGATTGACCACACAACCAGAGATCTAGGACGTCAAATGTGGCCCGATGAAAGTCACTGCTGTGTATTGTTTTCAAAGCTTACCAGTTAATGCTCAATAAAACATAGGAAGTGAACAGTTTGTTCTCTTGTGATTTGGATATTTGAGACATTTTTTCCTGTTGATGGACTTGGAGACTTCTTGATGACTGATGTAGATGTTTGAGATTTGATCAGATTCCTCAATACTTTATGTTACTCAGCTGAACGGTCTTAGGTTAACTAGGAGAGAATATTCTGCTGCTCTACACAATATCACTCCTACCACTTTGCATCAGGAAAATCTGTACTGAAATTACAAACCCTTGATTTAAGGAGGCCAATAAAACTGGTATGTAGATTGGACCTTAGAGTCTCTCAGAAGATATATTTCAATACCTAGTCCTGTGTTTCTGGTACTTGCTTACAATTCCAGTTTTAAGCTCATAATGGTATTAAATTTTGTAAAATAAAATTGACCACTGAATGTCTCAAGAGGCCCCAGGAAGCAATTACCAACTGCAGATTGTAAAAATGATATAATTTTTGGAAAAATTATTTACGAGTGATTATATTCTGCGACAGTGCCATGTTTAAGATTTTACAGGAATACCTGGAATATGGGTATTCTAAAACGATTACAACTATTTCTACAGAAACATAAAGTTACTACAGGACCTCTGAGCTCGCAGATAGGATAGGAGGGTTAACACACTTTTCTCCCTTCAAACTCCATAAGGAAGTATGTTCAGGTTAAACTGGTGTAAATACCAATTAATATTCCCTACAATTTGCCTTCAGCATAACAATTATATTGTTATAATGGTATATTCAACAAACAAGAATGTTTTGTATTCTACTCTATACATTCTCGCAATAAAACCGACATGATACTTTGAATTAATTATTGTTCATTATCACCAACCGTTGAAGCGTACATGTATACCAATTCCATCAAAACTAATGTATTTGATATGTTAACTCGACAAAGAGACTTATTTAGAATCGGAAGTAGCTGATAGATTATAATAGATTACTGTTTCCCAAAAAGTTTATGATTTGCAAACAGGTTTTAGGTCATTAACAGAACCTCTCGATCATAAATGCAGTATTTTCTAGCTCTTAATTTTAGTTCATCTGGCCTGATAGGCCCGATGGGCTTATGGCATGGCAGGGCATGGTGTTCGGCGTCCTTCCGTCCGTCCATTCGTAAACTTTGTGCCTTTTCGACCTCTTCTCCAGAAGAATAAGGCCTAGAAAGCTGGTAGTGAGGATTCAGACTTGTACATTTGGTGACCCTGTGGTACCTACAAAGGGGGGAACCACATTTGCCACACCTTAAAGCAAAAATGATATGAAGCCTGATGAGCTACAGAGCCAATGGCTATATTATTTTATAACTCATTCATGTCAGTAACATGGTGTTTTTTTGTAGAATACATAACTGTAACCATACGCTGAGATATAAGTATATAGGGGACACTTAGTGTTCCTTACATTCTTTTTATTTGTTCTTAGAAAACGCTTTGAGCATGGCTGTGTGTTATGGAGATATCGCTATACAATTAAGCTGCTACCGCCGCCGCCGCCGCCGCCTATACCGTATTTCCTCGAATAGACGCCGGGTCTCGAATAGACGCCGGGGGTATGGCTGTTTTTAGTAAATAGACGCCAGGTCTCGAATAGACGCCGGGTCTCGAATAAACGCCGGGTGATAAGTTCATTAATTAATGCTCCCGTAGTTGAATTGAAATAAAGTATTCCCCCTTTACACCATCTATAATATTTGTTTCCTACTAAAAACATAGACGCCGGCCTCGAATAGACGCCGGGTCTCGAATACACGCCAGGGGTAAAGGGGGTCTGAAAGAAATACACGCCGGGGGTAAAGTGGGTCTGAAAGAATACACGCCGGGGGCGTCTATTCGAGGAAATACGGTATTTTATTATTTGTGATGTTGGTCATGCTTTTACTACTTTATAACTTAAATTTTTATTTCCTTTCATTCAAAATTGCGTTTTAATATTCTACACCATCAGAATTAATCCAGCTTTTTATGGTCAATTTACCAAACAAGAACTATTTTTCATATGTATTCCAAACATATACACCCAGAAATATAACATGACATCTTGCTGTGTTTAAGATTGATTATTAACTACTGAAGCGCACAAACAAAAACATACTACTAAGTTGGAACAGTTTTCATGTTTATACTCCAAACTTGTTCTTGTCGAAAATAGAAAAATATACATATACTGTCCCAAAAAAGAAACGCATATATAATTTCACAAAGAAGTTGTTACTTCACCTTAAAAACCACAAATGTCAGAAAGTTACAATGGTATCAAAGCGAAAATTTACCTGTTTGTAGACAAAGAGTAAGCAAAGGGGAGAAAAATAGTTTTATGTATGTTTCCGTATTCTGTTGAACACAAAATGAATTCTTGCTTGACATCCTTTTGAAAATGAGCGGACAAATTGATGAGTCCCTACATGAAATTCCTTCCCAATCTTTTGCAATGCAATGGCAAGTCGTTTGTGTGTCTCAGGTGTATTATAACGTTGACGTACACGTTTATCTAATTCATACCGTTGATGGTGTTTATTTTGGCTTGAAATGTAGTGTTTGAGAAGTCATAAACAACTTCTTTACTTTAAAGGGGCAGTAGCGCGTTTTTAGGGGGAATATAAGATGATGTCAGGAAAAAGAAAAGTAATGGTTCCAATTGAAAGACAATGTATTTAAACTAAATGGAGCAGTTATAATTCAAATATATAACGTAAAGTTAAGCCATGCGATTCCCTTTTCTTACACAAAATGAATAAAAGGTGTTCACACAAAATGGCCGCCAATGGATTTTATGTGAATCTTCATACTTTGTCCTCTGACTATGGATGATTGGCTGGTGTAATGAGATTTTTGACACTGTCAAAATAATACATTTAGCATTAACTTACAATTATCAGTGAGAAATTTAAAATATAAAATTATCAAAAAACGTGCTACTGCCCCTTTAAAAGGGCAGGTTAATGAGCCCTCTGACGTTCTACAAGTGAACTCAAGTTACCATACTGGAAAAACATCCTTTGTCGGTAAATAATCTGATGCAAGCGCATTCATGGATGTTGTCGAAATTGTGATTTACTTCTTAAATTCTTCAGAACCACCAATTAACTACATTTTTAAAAATTCAATGCTGTATCCAACACCATCGCACTGTCTCAACCGAATCTGTTGACTTGTGACATAAACTTTGGGCAAAAGTTTCATTTTTCAAACTGTAAAGAATCCAGAGTCACGTCATTTTCTAATTGTTGTTATTGACAAATGTGTGCGTTTTTAGTAAACCAAAGAATCCTAAGGTTTCTTACGTTCAAGATCTTGATTGTAAAACGCCACTAAATAAGTTTGGGTTCTTGAAAGCCACCAAAAACAGGGGCGATAACTGGCCTTCAAGGTCGAATATCCACTTCATGGAAACGCTTTTGTACAGTTTGGTGGACTTTTAAACCCAAATCAGCGATGTTGTGAATAATCTGTATTCCTGTGGCAAGAGAATGAAGAAAAGTTGTGACCCGGATGTAGAGATTTGGGGGTTTAATGGCAACTCTTTGATGCACATATCTATAGCTCCTTTGACCGGAAGTGGCCTGTAGGAATGGACCAATAATACGCAATAGGACGATGATGAATATTCTGATGCCAGACTAGTGTAAATCATGAAACTTCGGTTTCAATTTAACGCTCGACGACGTTTTAATTTTCAACACTTTGTCAATGCATAAAGGTAACCTTTGTTCCATTTAGAATTGAATAAAAAAAATTGAAACATTGATTGCCTTCGGTTGGTTAAAGGTACCACGTGATCTAGAGTTTACTCTTTCGTGAATTCTGCTTTAGATTTTTAGACATAATGTTTTTCCAAAATATTCTTCAAATGAGTCTCAAATAAAAAGGAGGTATAAAATTTTCAATTTTGTGTACTAAAGCCGTAAACCATCATATAAAAAGGATATTTTGGAAGGAAGTACCACATTTATGTTGTTTAATTTGTTTTTACGCTCGACAAAAAATCGCAAAATCACCTATGCGTTTCTTTTTTTGGAGAGTATATATACAGCAATGACACAAAATTTCTTTTTTAATTTATATAATTTAAAAACGTTCCAAAACAATAATCAAATCTTAATTTAAGTTAGTTTTAATTGTAGTTAGAATTCAATTATAGACATTTTACTGTGATCGTGACATGTATTTATTCTTCTGAAAAGCAGGTCTAGTTTAAGACAGTCTAAGTAAACCTAGCCTCAATATTATCCGTTTCACTCTCAGTATAGGAGTGAAGCGGCTAATATTGAGGCTAGGTTTACAAAACTAGACAAATTGTTATGAAGTTATGAATTGGCACAATAATCCCTACTGACCAAGCCTCTGGAAATGATCCATTTTCTAAACATTGAATACAAGTTCAAGATAAGGCACAATAATATCTGAAGAGTGTTTTAAAAATTCTCTCCTCACCTGAAGTGACTTTTATCAGTGCCAAGGCCTGCAAATCTATCTTAACCATCCGTAAGAACTTTTTATATCATAAATGAATAATTTATCACGAATTTTACAACTTGGGCATACTTTTGTGCCTTTTTTTTATCATATCTTTAATTTTATTTCATATTTATTTTATGCTTGTATCTCTAATAATTTTATACTCTTGAAATTTATACATTTTCATTTCTTATTCGCATTTTATTTGTGCTGATTTGACTATTACATGGTTATTGTATGTACAAATGTATATATGTATTCATTTTATTCAAGTCTCTCGTAACCTGTTTTTGGTAGCTCGCCCTATGTTTCTTTTAAAATATGTATTTGGTTTTGTATTGGTATTTTATAAATGCGAGGTGAGACTATAATAAAGAATCTTTCTGTCTGTCTTTAAAATAAATCAAAGACTTATGTAGATATTTGTTTCCTGTCATGTGTAAGTAAAGGGGCAGTAACACGTTTTTCTTTTTATAAAAACAAGCATCTCTGCATAAATTTCCCATCACAAACTGAAAGATG
The DNA here is from genome assembly GCA_916613615.1 of Steromphala cineraria. NCBI lineage: Eukaryota > Metazoa > Mollusca > Gastropoda > Trochida > Trochidae > Steromphala > Steromphala cineraria. The sequence continues at coordinate 55,192,745 of OU744725.1, read as the reverse complement.
ATACTAATTTCACTTGAGGAACATATTCGACAGGAACTAAAACACTGGGGTCCAAAATGCAAAAAGTCAAGTTATTTGTTTATCTTAAAAAATTATCATTTCAAAATTGTTCTTGTAAAAGCGTCAGTTAGATCATACCGTTAAAAATATTTAATATTTTGAACGAACGTTTGCTGAAAATGCGTTAAATTGTAAAACATATTGCAGAAAGAATAAAATCAGAATTTTCAAATTTTGACTCCGTGCCTCACATGAGAATGGCATGCCACAATGTATTTAGATTAAATGGTGCGCGGTAATAATTCAAATATATAAAGTAAAGTTTAGCCATGCGGTTTCTTTTTCACAAAATGAATTAAAGGTATTCACACAAAATGGACGCCAATGAATTGTTTATGAATCTTCATACTTTGTCCTCTGACTGTGGCTGATTGGTTTGTGTAATGAGATTTATGACACTATCAAAATAATACATTTAGCATTAACTTACAATTATCAGTGAAAACGTGCTACCATTTAAACCTATTAAATGCGATTATAGAATAAGCTAATACCAATTTTATCTATAGCTATTTCATGTGACCAGTTTCCTGACATTGAACTAGTTTCCCAACCAAGCCATCTCTTATTGAGGACAATGTCACACCTGAGCTAGACATTCATATATTCCCCTCACTCATAATATGCAGCATGTTGCTAATTCGATTAATGCATTCTTTCGTTTTCGGTTCGCTACAGCTGCGTACCTTATATTTGTTCACTTGCTTTAGTATTTGAGTGCAAATATTATGTAAATTGGGTTTCGTTTTGATGTCCATAAAATAACTCCAGGATCACCAACAAACGACAACCAATTATCCATTGGTGGAAAGGTTGTTCCCAAACCATATTTCGGGATCGTCTTGTCACTGGTACCGAATTTAGATATTTGGCATGATTTAATAGTCATATTTGTGAAATTCAGATTTTCTTAAATTTCGATTTAAATATTTCATATAAACTCTGTAAGAAAGAAATCAGTACGATTACATTGCATTAATGCAAAGGAACAAATATGACTTAGTTCTAAAGCTATTGATCACTAATGAAGGATTTTGTTGAGAAAAATATAAATTAGCGTTTTCAAAATTTTGACCCCTGGTCATTTCAATGCCCTGTCAAATTAGTTACGGTATATATCTTTAAGGTGTGACAAACAACTATGTTAACACAAATTGAATGTTAACTTATGTAGGGGAGACCAGGGCAAAGCGCGCCCCCTAAGCTATAAGTGCGTCTAGAGTGCACCCCGACATTAATACAATGCAATTTGCACACTGTCTCTAATACTTATCAGATAGACTGTTATATGATACATGCTTTTTTAATCTACCATTTCGGCATAAGAATATATTTACGTAAATGTATTTTGACTAAGGGGGCGCGCTTTGCCCTGTAGTTTGGGGCAAAGTGCCCAATCCCCTGGGCGCTTTGCCCCATGTGAAAAACAACACAGAATGTAGTAGATATTACACACCTTTTATCAGCTTATACTTATCAAAAGCTATCATCTTGATAATGCAAGGCAACTATCGAACCAATATGAAGGATAGAATTAACATAAAAGGTGGCAATGAATGCAAGGATGCTTAACATATTCCTAAACATGTCATGGACCTACATGTTCATCATTCTTAATGACCAAATATCATTATGGTTTGTACATGCAAATTTCTGTTAAATACGAAAGTGTTTATAATGTAGGTAATTGACTATCAAAACCAGTAATAAATAAAAGAAAAGAAGAATAGAATTGGTTATATGGACGAATTAAAAAAATCACATCATCTATTTTGTGTCGAATTTGACAGAACGGCATAAATTGCTTATTGTCTAGGGTTGAACAGTAATATACAATGAATTTTATTTTCATGAATTAAAAAACAACAGAACAATATGTTTTTGGTATCTGTTACGTATCGTCATTCTTTAACAAAACGACACCCTTTAGTAAAATGGTAGATTTCATTTTTATAGAATACAGCAGCATGCTGATATGAAAATAATAGTTCTCCTTTACATTATTTGCTTAAGAAATGTAAAATAATAACTTTTGCACCAATATGTTATCCAAAAAGATATTTTTTATAACACACGGGGCAAAGTGCTCCCTCGGCGCGTTTTGCCCCATCAAGGGTAGCATTTATTATGTACATCAAAGAAAATCATCAAAGCAATTAATTACAAATTTCATTATTCAATGAATTACTGATACCAATTCATGTTACATGTGCACCAGGTCCGTTTTGTATTTCTATGAAATATTTGAATTTGAGACATATCCGTTCCTTATAGTAAAATCGCGTTTTTTCGACTATTTGAAATTCTGCGTCCACAACTAAGGCACATGATTCAAGCGTTAGTTATAACGCTTCATTACGGTTACTTTCATTGGTTTTGAATGACAAATTTCTCCATTTGTCGATAGTTTTGAAGAAATAACGCGTGGTCACTTTGCCCCGAGGGCGCGCTTTGCCCTGGTCTCCCCTACTCAAAATGTTCCACATTACATGATACAAGAAATATTCTGTAAATAACTGGAAAAGTTTAACTTTAATACCGGTTGCTTGTTTGATAAGTGTTGCCCATTAATAACTGATGTCTGTGATATTGTAAAAAAATATAACCATTTACAATACAATAAAGCTACAGATTAATTAAACGAATGAATAATTCTAATCATGTCCTGAATAACGTTATCGTTGCCTTTTAATGACAGATATGCCAGTGAAATCGTGGCCATAATGAAAACACGCTTTTTTAATGATTTTTGCTATTTCGGATATTTTTGGACAGATTAATATTCGTCTTCTTTTCATGCATTTTACATATAAATGACATTTAAAACACATTAACGTCGAACAAAAACAAGTACCTAAAAGTAAAGGCATAAGTCAAAATGTACAAATCCGTCACTAATTAATATGTATATTTTCTGATTAAAACGTGTATCAAATGTTTGAATTATTTATTTAGTATAAGTGAACCGTAAAGTATTCATAGATGTTTTAAACTCTACAAGGAAACAAGTACTTATTACAAACTCATCATACGCTGACAGTCCCATATGTCAGCTATACCGCAATTTATGTCTTAGAATCAATGATAAAACTATTAGGTTACGAAACTTGTACACAATTTGAAAAAGACTCCCATGCTGCCAAATAGTCCGTCTCTATACATTTCAAGAAATCACAAGGCGTCGTTTCTGTGGGTGGTTGTTGATAATAATAAGTTTAAGTAAGAGTTATATAATATAAATATGATATAACTATAAAATTTATGTTATAGCTTTGGTGCCCCTGTGACCATATACGGGCCATATAGGCGATGCCTTTCAAACCTAGTTTAATCTTCTCCAAAGGCAAATAGCACAGAAAGCTGCAAGCATGTATGCGGATTCTTGTTTTAATGGGGATTATTATTGGTAGATTTGATGACATTGTGGAGTTGGGGCACTTCGGTGTCACCTTAACGCAAGGTTAAATGTGACACCTGATGAGCTACAGAGCCGATGCCACTTTTTTAGTTCTGTTCCCTTAACGAAACGGAACGAGTATGGACTGACGAGCGAACATATTGGGTGATAACTATATTATTACCTACGAGGGCAGTCATACAGAGGTTCATATTTATCACATGTTGCCCTAGGGCAAAATATCACGTTTTCATTGTGACGTCACGTTTTAAACAATGCTTTGACGTCACGGTTCACCTATGACGTCACAATCTATACGGGCCGGCGCCGACTAGTCCGCCTATGCCTAGAAGTAGGTTTTGAGTATTTTCTTTAATTTATAGACTACGGTAATAAACAGAATATCATATTCGTGCCCATGACATACTATGTTTGGAACACTCGTGCCTAAATATCAGTATATCCCTCGCTCATATTTAGACATTCATATGAAAATATGAAAACAATTGCTTTGATTGAATTTTTGCAAAGAATTCTTTCAATTTCCATTTTATTCACAATTTCAACAAGGCTCCAAACTAAGCATATTTGCTAAGTTAAACGACGGAAAGATTATCAAGAAGTTATGAAAATAATTAATTATCTGTGAACTAGTTTTTTTCCCTCTGACCTCATTATATCTGATTGATGTGTTTCAAAATAACTCAATGCAACAAGATTTCTTTAAGAGCATAAAATGCATAATTCATAACATAAACATCCTTATATTGATAAAATCAATAGTAGTGTTAAAGTTCTACAACATTTCTAAAAAGTTTTCAAAATAACACAGAATTCTTTATGAGTTAATCTAGGAATATACACAGCTATACTATATACTATTATAATACTATATTCGTGTCCATGACATACTATGTTTACGACACTCGTGCCTAAATATCAGTATGTCCCTCGCTCTCGCTCGGGAAATCGTATCGAGGTTCATATTTTTCATATGTTGCCCTAGGGCAAAATATCACGTTTTCATTGTGACGTCACGTTTTAAACAATGCTTTGACGTCACGTTTCACCTATGACGTCACAATCTATACGACACTCGTGCCTAAATATCAGTATATCCCTCGCTCTCGCTCGGGAAATACCAATATTTAGTCACTTGTGTCATAAACATAGTATGTCATGGCCACTCATATAATATCCTCTATATCAAAGTATTACATACCAGTTGGACATTATTGAGATTATTGAGATACCCAGTACAACAGAACAAGGAGCAAGATTTTTTTGTAAGTTGGATATCATTAATTCTATCATTCATCAGATAGGTCCTGAAATGACAAATCTACCGCTTTCTCTGAAACCCAATTTTCTACTAGACAGCACTAGACATGTGCATGCATATTGAAAACGGTAGCACGTAGCAGTAGCACGTTTTTTTAAAATATTTTATATTTTCAATTTGTCACTGATAATTGTATGTTAATACTAAATGTATTATTTTGAAAAAATCTCATTACACAAGTGTCACAAACCAATCATCCATTGTCAGAGAACAATTTATAAATATTAATGGTAATTTTTCTGTGAACACCTTTATACATTTTTTTTTAGAAAAAAAGAAAAGCATGGCTGAACTTTACATTATATATTGTATTTCTTACTGCTTCATTTATTTTAAATATATTGTATTTCAATTGGAACCATTTATTTTCATTTTCCTGACATCACCTTATATTCCCTCTAAAAACGTGCTAGTGTCCCTTTAAAGTAAATCATTCTGACTAAATAATCTTATTCTTTCTTGAAAATATAAGGAAACCGCTATTATGATCTTACTATAGATTTGACTTAAACATCAGATAACCCCGAAGGATATTTCAGCACGGCAAAATCTCAATATGTAATCATATCAATCTGAAAATCTCTAAGATATTACGATATGCTGGTGTACTAACTTTAGTAGCTCTAATTCTATATTTTTAAATTTTCACTGATAATTGTACGTTAACGCTAAATGTATTATTTTGATAGTGTCAAAAATCTCATTACACAAGCCAATCTTCCATAGTCAGAGAACAAAGTACGAAGATTCCCCTAAAATCCATTGGCGGCCATTTTTTGTGAACACCTTCAATTCATTTGTGAAAGAAAAAGGAATCGCATGGCTAACTTTAACATTATATATTTGAATTATTACTGCTCCATTTAGTTTGAATGCATTGTCTTTCAATTGAAACCATTAATTTTCATTTTCCTGACATCACCTTATATTCCCCCTAAAAACGTGCTACTGCCCCTTTAATCTTATATTCCCCCTAAAAACGTGCTACTGCCCCTTTAAAGGGCAGTTGCACGTTTTTAGGGGGAATATAAGGTGATGTCAGGAAAATGAAAATAAATAGTTCCTATTGAAAGACAATGTATTCAAACTAAATGAAGCAGTAATAATTCAAATATATAACGTAAAGTTCAGCCATGAGATTAATTTTTCTTACAAAAATTAATTAAAGGTGTTCACAAAAAAATGGCCGCCAATGGATTTTATGTGAAGCCTCATACTTTGTCCTCTGACTATGGGTGATTGGCTTGTGTAATGAGATTGTTGACACTGTCAATATGATACATTTAGCATTAACTTACAATTATAAGTGAAATATTTAAAATGTAAAATTATCAAAAAACGTGATACTGCCCCTTTAAAGACATTGAACCACGTTTTTTTAGGAAATAAAGGTTCGCGAATCCATTTTCCCATCTCGAAGGTTGAAAGGTGGAATGGATGCATGCATTTTAGCTTGGGGGGGGGGGGGGGGGGGGGGTGGTAAAGGGGTGCTGAAAAAATAAGCACCCGGGCGCTATTTAGTGGAAATACGGCAATCAGATGTTCAATGCTACCAGCTGATCGAAAAACATGTTGCATACACTTACATTTATTGCATGGGAATATTAACGAGTAGAAACTGAATAAGGAAGAATCATTTGCTTGAAAACGGTGTTAGTATCTACATCGAAACGAATTACAAAAAAAAAAACCACAAAAAAACAAAAACATGATACTGTAACCTTTTGTAGGTCATGTATAAAACAATGTTAAAGCAAAAATCTATTTGAGCATTCTGCACTAGAGAATTTTAAGAAATATGTTCCACTGTCTCTATGCACTGACAGTTGACAAGCTGTGAATACCTCAAAGGTTTGCCATACAGAGAGCCCATGTTGAGGCCGATTGGAAGTGACGGGACATTAATTATTTATTCAGTGACTCAGTTCTGTGTTCTGCCTACAGCTGAACTAAGTTTGATAAAAAACATGGAAGAAATGTGTCAGATATTTATTTCTCATTTTTGTTATTTTTGTATTTTTTCTCTTGTATAAAACTTGTCAAATTAAATATGTGAAGCTTTTGAACATTTTTTTATTTTACATAATATTCACAAATCAAATATGTTGATAATATTATTGCATCAAATTACGATGCATGCATATCTTACGTTAACATTATAGTTGTACTTCGTGGCAAATATATATTTCCAGCCAACACACATTACAGAGAAAGAGCTTTGTTGTTTGTCAATCAAAATTCAACAATTATATTCTATCAAACATACCATGCTAGGAATAGTTGGCCTAGTATACCATTTTAAAATACAAAATGATGAAATAAACAAATAAAATACATCCAGGGTTCGTGGAAAGGTGATGAAATAACGAATAAGTGAGACATCTCAATCACAACAGCAAAGCTCGTCTCTTAGCAAACCGCACTCGTGGTGTTGAATGTGTCCTTACTAAATGTTTTGATGTCGTTTTATGTGACACATCACGGAACATCTATAACTAAGGTCAAATTCCCCTGAAAACCATATCAGATTCCTTATCAACTTCTCCCCAAACGGATGTCCTGTCGCCTCTAATAACTGAGTGCAAATCAAATTTCAGAGATTTGATTGAAGTTGCTACATCAATTCGTATTATTTCCTGTCTATAGGGTATTCGTTCATCTTCAATGAGAATAGTAACAAGAAAAACTCAAATTGACAATTGAACTTGACCTTTAAGCACTGCTATTTCTATAAGGATCTTTAAAAAGCATTATATATATATATATATATATCCGTTATTTGTATATGGCATGAAGATGCTCCTAAATTGAGCTGAAAGTACTACCCATCAGTATGAGCATGTCAAGTTTGAAACACATGTATAAGTTGTCTTCTTTACATGGATTTAGTGAGGTTTCGTGACGGTGCCTTGGTCATTGATTCTATGAGGTTATGTATAATATTCTCTGTATTCAAAATATTCTCTGTATGCAAAATATTCTATGCCTAAGTAATGTTTAGATATCTGGCTTTCTAGAATGAAAAAATATCCATATTCCATATGCCGATGATTGTTTTCATTGAATAACTACAGCACCTAATTCTTCTATTTTAAAAAGTAATCCCACGACTAGAACTCAAATGTTTGTCGGTGTTAGGAGATACTTAAAAACATTTGCATATAACCCATAATGCCTTCTGTAATGTCAGTTGAATTATGGGTATCATATTACAGATTCACGCCCTTGTCACAATATAATTTCTAATGGGGCGAGTTCCGGTTTGCACGCATACAAACTGTTGATGCAATGTAACTCACGTTAAGTCAGAATAAAATATGCATTTGTGAAACTGTCGTTATATGAATATTTAGTATTTGAATTTCATTTTTATATTTTGAACGAAATCTTTACACGTTAAATGTATTTTAAAAGTTGAAAGCAAAGAAAGAGGTTACTATATACCAACTTCTATATTGGGAATGAATCATGATTCGAATGTATCTGTCAGTAATTATGTGAAAGAAACAACCACATCTTTAATCATGTTGACAACAATAAAATGGTTAAGATATAATGCCGAAGTGTTTTTGCTTTGAGCAACACCATCAAACGATATTATTAGTTCAAAGTAGCAACCACAATGTCGTTGTTGGGCTTAAAGTGCTGCTTAGTTCTGGATCAATAGATGGTTTGATGAAGGACGAATATACTGACTAAATAAATCCCCACCTCAAAATTGTTCAAATACAAAAATGATATTTTAGTTTGAAAAATACAACTCATGGGAATCCCGTAACACAGTACAGTAGAACACGAATAGAACGAACTCAAAGGGACCAAAGAATTTAGTTCGCTTTATCCGATGTTGGCTACTTACGTTTGGCCGCCTTGCATAGGGCTTTTGATGGAACTTCATAATTTGTTCGCTATATCCGATTGTTCGCTATATCCGAGTTCGTTATATCCGTGTTCTTCTGTAATAACATATCAATAAAACAGCTTCAATCACACCAACAAACCTTGTCGCATAGCTAACTATACACTAAGAGATATTATATAACATATACACTCAATGCTACACTCCAGGTAATGATGGTGTTAAATATGTCATCACTACAAGAGCGGTGTCGATAAATGTGACACATTACGGCATATCTATAACTAAGTTGAAATGCGATTGATTTTTAAATATTTTAGCGTAAAAAAATACAAGTATATATGTAAATGTATAAAATCCTTGATTGAAAGTTGAAGGGTAAATACATTGATATCATTAAAAGAACCGTAGCCAATAGCAGAATAAAAAGTCGTATTTCACCCAAGGCAAACGTTGCTAAAAACAACAACTATTTTACTGATCACCTTGGTGTTTTGTGTAGGGTGCATCTATGTGTACTCACCGACACTAAAATATTCAATTTCAAAATAATCCAAAAGTAACCCACAAAATTATGTTTACTACACAGTGTACTACACCATACTAGCATATAATGGAAACAGGGAACATTAAAGATCCCAAATGTATATATAGTATAAAGGTTGACTTGGCAATTCTTGATTGGAGCAAAAAAGGCAGGCGAGTTTTTTTTCAGTAACAACTAAAATTTTGGCTTATAACCCAGGTAGGGATATTCTAATAAGAAACCTAAATCAAAGAGCTGTCTGTTCGTGGACATGGTAAAGGAAGCATTCGTAAAAGAGGAAGAGCGTTTATCTGACTTTGGTGCTTGACAAAATATCATAGGTAAAAGATCTTCATTGTCTTCATTGTCGCAAAAATGTGACGATAACTCGTAAACTAAAATGCAAACAACGTTAACGGTCTCATACATGTCCCAAAGCTCGTTGACGGTCTCTTATACGACACTTCCGGTCGTATAAGAGGAGAGG